>CP141134.1:39677682-40302682 GCA_035236585.1 Warburgia ugandensis
CAAGTTATTAGGCAAGGGTTTTAGGTTCAGAGACAGTGGTTGCTCTATTGAGGGTACGGGGACAGATTTAGACGGTGGGAGGGGTTCCACCTAAGGACCCCACTTAGAGGTATCCATGAGTGCTGCAACATCTAAAAGATTATTTACCTCCTCAATAGACTTGTCCATGTTAAATTCTCCATTAAAATGCATCAGACAAGCCTCTAGTGGGTCCGAGATGAACAATGGTGAATGAATCTCATTAATTAGACTCCCTATCAGATTAACATCATAGGGATCATTGAGGTCTAAATGTTGTTGATCGGCATTAAAAACATTAAGCTTAACCTTCATGTTGCCGAATGAGAGTTTCATTATGCCATTCCTGTAGTTAATAATGGCGTTGGACGTTTCCAAGAATGGACACCCAAGGATAACTAGGATTTGACTACCAAGATCTGATATAGGTTGGGTGTCTAGCACAATGAAATAAAGATGGTAATAAAACTTATCCATCTATATCAAGACATCTTCAACCAAACCACAAGGTATCTTGATAGATCTATCAACTAATTACAGCGTGGTAGGGGTTGGTTTCAACTCACCGAGTTTTAGTTGCTCATAGACAGAGTATGGCAACAAGTTAACACTAGCCCTAAGTCAAGAAGTGCCCTATCTATGACATGATCTCCAATGACACAAGTGATTGTAGGACATCCTGAGTATCTAAACTTTGGTGGGGTCTTGCGTTGAATCAAAGAGCTCACCTGTTCAGTGAGGAAGGCTTTCTTTTGCACATTAAGCTTTTGCTTTGTTGTGCAGAGCTCTTTTAAGAATTTAGCATAAGCAAGAATGTCTTTAATTGCATTAAGCAATAGTATATTGATTTGTACATGTTTAAACACTTCCATTAACTTATTGAAGTTTGGTCCCTTCCTAGCTTTATTCAATAATTGGGGAAAGGGGGTTTTCGGCACATAGGGTGCCTCCACTATAGGTTCTAGAGGGTTGTTCTGTTCTATTTTTTTCTCTTTTTCCTGAATTTTTGTTGCCTCTTTTTCCTCCATAGTTTCCTTAGCTTGCCCTTCTTTATTATCAATTTGACGACCATTTTTAAGGGTGATTATGGACTTGGCATGCTCATGAGGGTTATGGTTTTGAGAACTTGACCCTATCTCAAAAATTTCCCTTAGGGTTAGGGATGGGTTGACTAGGAAATTGACCCTTTCCTCTATTATGTAATTCAGCACAGACTTGGCTTATTTGCACCTCTAGCTTAGCTATGGCTTGAGAGTTGACATTGGTTGAATGTCTACTATCATTTTGCAATTGGTGTAAGGCCTTTTTAGTATAATCATTATCTTTCACAAATTGTTCCAACATGGTGTGGATGTTTTCCTTTAAATATGGTTTCTTTTGTTGTAGAGGTTGTTGAAAGCCAGGTGGCTGATGGGGAAGGAACTATAGTTCTAAAAGGAAAGTTTTGGACAAGGGGATTTACAGATGGCCCCCCTTTGTGGTTATTCTTTGACCAAGACAAATTAGGATGCCTAGCCCATCTAGGGTTGTAGGTCTCAGAATATGGGTTGTCACTAGGTTGGCTAGATGCATTTAATGCATTCGGTTGGTCTACAAGATATTCAGGGAATACTTTATTAGATGGACACACTGAGGTTAAATGGGCTAGACTAGAACAAGTAGCGCATACCTCTTGTGAAGGTTTTTGGGATAATGTAATAGCTAGGAAAGATTGAAACATAGTTTCAAGCTTGTCCATTCTTCCATCTAATTTTTCAGAGACAGAGTCGAGCTTATCGGATAGATCAGTATGTGCTCCTATCTCATAGATACCTCCTTTCTTAGTGGGCTGGTTAGTTCTTTCTCTCTTATTTGAATAATCCCATCGCTGAGAATTATCAGTTACAATTTCAAAGAATTCCCATGCTTCACTTTCATCTTTTAACATGACGGTTCCTCCACTCGCTACTTATATCATTTGTCTATTTTGAGGTATCAATGTGTCATAGAAGTATTGAACCTGCTGCCATTTCTCAAATCCATGGTGAGGGCATTTTTGCAACAGGACATTGTACCATTCCCAACATTCGTAATATTGTTCATCATCCCTTTGTTGGAAATTTATAATTTCGAGATGCAGGGCATTTATTTTGTGAACGGAGAAGAATTTGTTCAAAAACTTTCTAAACAATTGGTCCCATGTATGTATGGAACCTACCTCCATGGAATTAAGCCAAGACTTGTCTTTGTCCTTAAGTGAGAATGGGAATAACCTTAGCTTAATCGAAACATCTGAAACATTTTGGAACCTAAATGTGGCACAAATATTAAGGAACTCCTTGATATGTAGGTATGGGTCTTCTCAATCTCGACCATAAAAATTAGGGAGTAATTGAATTACTCCTAGCTTTAACTCGAAGTGGTCAACATTAGTGGGAGGTAAAGCTATGCAGGAGGGGGTATTTAGTTGGAGTGGAGCATAAAATTCTCTAATGGTCTTGTGCTCAATCTCTACTGATGGTTCAGCCATAGGAAGAGGAACTATGTTTCTTTCCCCTTAGTGTTGGATGTGTTGAATCTTTGGATTTAACGGTAGTAGCTCAGGGCTCTGAGATCGATGCCCTTGCATGACCTATTCCTAATCTAAAATGTCCTACTCTAAATGCTAACTCTAACTCAATGTGATGCACACAAAAATGCATAGTCAAAGACCTTAGGCTAATAAGCAATATATTGATTTTCTTGAATTTGTGTGGGGACAATGCTTTTAATTAGCCTAATCTAGCACTCCTACTCTCCTTTCGATTTGATTATTGCTTACTAGTTAGGTTTTGTGCAAGGTGATTAATACAACCCTCGTGTAAGGAGGTGTTTAGTCCTGACAAATGTCAACAGGAGGTGAGGGAAGAGCGAGGCTCTATTAAACAACCCACAATAACCATAGTGCTCAAAAGCCATTAGAGTGACAATAAATCTCGTCTTAGTAAGAGGGTCCTACGAGCATGTGATGGCCCTATAGGTCTCTTCTGATTGATTTTAATTTAAATTGAAGGGTAGGGTAGCACGCTTGAGGTGATTATCCTAAGTGGGCCAAGGAGTGGTGATGAATCCACCCTTGATCTTATAGGGGTAGGGTGCCCTTACTAATTAATTCCACACTCCAAGGCAGTTCGATTAGCATATATATCAGCTTAAAGCATTAACCGTGTCCTAAGATGCAATGAAAAGCAATAAACGAATGCAAAAACCTAAAAATGCAACAATTATAAGAGGATGATTTCTATATGAGTTACACTACCAAACAATGCAAATTTATTCTAAATACAAACACTAATCTAGGAATTAAATGAGTGAGGAACCTTACAGTGGGGTTTCTGATGAAGATCAAGTGTGGGCCACCTTATCCCACACTTGCCCTATATTATTACAACCCTTTAAAAATTGAAATTAAAAGAGCAGATTACAAAGGGGCCAAAAACTTCTTGATGTTTTTTGCAATACGGGTCGATCCCACAGGGACTTGTTTTATAATTTTAGAGTTTTTAATAAAATTTAATTATTTAAAATTCAATCAATTGACAAAAATTAACAGAAAAAATTTGAACTTCAGATCTAGTTTTGCAATGAAATTCTAGAAGTCTATTTCCAAAACAAAAATAGAAAAAGAATAACTAAAACCTTAATTAGAACTAAAACTAGAAAAATTAAGAAAATCTAATTCCCTAGATTAAGTATTGTCCATTTTTCTTGACTTCGAGTCTAAGAAACCTTTATAAGACTCCTTAACTATATTCAACATGTCTTGTATTGGTTATCTGATAGAGGAATTTGTTAGATTCTTCAAAGTGTTACATATCTAATCAAATTAATGAAATTAAGATTCAACAGCTTAGATATATTCTCAGAATCCAAAATAAAGATAAACAATATTAATTCAACTAGAATATATCCTAAAAACATCCCAGGAAATTTAATTTAAATTCAAAATTAAAATAAACATGAAATTAAAGATTTTTCCTAATTTAACCATACCCGTTAATTGAATTAAACAATACTGAAATAACACAAAAAACGTAGATTACTCAGAATAGGAATAGCATAAACTAAGAATAAGGACATCAAATGTAAATTGTATTATTCCTTTATGGAAAAGTTGGAATTTTTACAAAAACATCATTAAACTTCTGTAAAAGAGAGTTGTCTAGCTGGAGAAGATGGAGATGACGGCGGTGCTAGCCTGATTGGAGGGCTCTAGGGTCCCATAGTCGGACATCATTTGTGCGTCGTACAATGGAGATGGGTGTTTGGTGATGAGCTGGGCAGCCTAGCCGATGATTATCTGAAGTGAATCGGAAAAAGAAATGACGCCTTTTCTGGGCATCGTTTGGTTGCAACTTGAAGAAAAGAGGAGAAGGTGCTGCTGGGGCTGGTGATTGTATTGTAAGGGATCAGGAGAGTTCCTAACTGGTGGGCAGGTGCATTGAAGACAAGGGCTGAAGCAAGAGAAGAGAATGAAAGAGAAGAGGGGGAAGAAGGGAACCGCTGGTTCATCTAGTGCGTGAAAAAACAAGAGGGATGGTAGGATGTGAGAGAGAGAGTGAGAGTGAATGAAGAAGGAGAAGGAGAGGGTGCGGTTAAGAAAGATTAGATGGAAAGTGGGAGAGAGAAGAGGTAGGTTGTGTGTGAGATGGTGATGATAAGGCTGAGAGGAGAGAATGGAGAGAGACGTGAGATAGGAAGATAAGTAAGAGTGTCGAAGAGAGTATGAGAGAATTGGAAGGGCGGTAATAAAGAAACTCAAAATAAACCAGGAGTGCCGGTCCTTGAAACGAAAAAGAGATATGGGCAAAGGAAAAGGATGAACACAAGATGATTATGAAAAGACAATAGCAAACAAGCTAAGTAAAAACTCAAAACTCTCAAAACAACTCTCTCCTCCCCCATACTGTTTACCTCTCTACAGCCTTTGCACTTCCTTATTTGTCTCAAACTCTTTGTTTGAAGAGGTAACTTCCTATGAGCAAACTTTATCCTCTCCCAAATTAGGACTCTTCTCATTAGGAATCCTTTTCCAATTAAGACTCTTGCCTTATTGATCTTCACTTGATCTACATCGTTGATCATAACCCTCCTTTAGTTGATTTGCAAAATAAAAGAATAAATTAGAATAATCAAAACCATACATTAATCCTCTAATAAGCTCTAGTGAGCATGTGACCATTGATTTTGAAAAATTAAAGATTGGATGATGAATTTGAACTAAATTTAAAATGAAGCTAAATTTTGCAAATTTGAACAATTAGATGATCTAATTGAATGCTAAACTAGGGGTCTTTTAGCCAAAATTAAATACTTAACATTAACCATATAGAGTTATTAAACAATTAAGTGAGGTCTTTAGCTAAAAAATATTAATGAAAAAGGTACGTAGCATGATAAGATACATACTGTGGACTCTATGGGAATTACTAGTGCCTTTGGCAAAGTGACATAATATGCAACTACCTCCTCAACAGTTATAATATTTTCCATTTCTAATGGGAATGGTAAGCAGGCATTAGCATTCAAAGCTGTTGTAATGAAGACCATCTTAGTATGTGGTGGCATATTAATTTCATGGGAAATGTTTGATTCATGCTCATAGCATTAGGCAACTACCATGATATTTTGATGGGAATCCAAGGCCAACAGTCATTGACCCACTTGCAAATCAAATATGCAATAGAGAGGTTGAGATATAGAATTATTACAAATGGACAATGAAAATTTATAGTCTTGTCAATGTATATACCTCTTGGGTAGGAATTTCTTTTTTGCGGGGAGGTGGATGTCCTTCATTATCTTCTTCAGATGGGGAATTGCAGCTCACAAGTGATGGAGGTACAGCAAGGTGTGATTGTTGACCAGGGGGTCAAGGAACAATCATCATACCTCCCTTAGACAGCTGTCTAAAAAAATCACCCTTTATTTTCTAAATGTGCTCGTTGTGGGTGTTCTCATCATCTTGAAGTCTGAGTATATGTCCTCCACCAAACAATTTAGAAGGAACAACACCTCGACCCATGCCCCTAACTCAACTAGGGTAGTCTTGCTTATTGTCCATAGCCCTATATAGGATGTCATCCTTAGCAGCAGTGCTGCTTAAAGTTCTTATAGTGGCAATTTCTTGGGTAAGAATGTCCTACAAATTTTAATTAGAAAGATATGATCATTTCATCTAATTAATTGTAAAAATTTTATAGACAAGTGAAACCACTTACTATGTACAAAGCAATTTGCATAGTAGCTTCATCTACAAACTTGGTGCCAGTATAACCCACTAAATATGCTATCTTCTAGAGGATGGAACGATTAATGTGTTCCATAGTCCTAGCATTTTTTTGCTGTGAAGCAAAGGAACTACAGTTATATAACATGTATATAACTCTAGTAGCATTAAATTGAATGGGAAAAATTGTCACAAATGCTTACTTTGTGCTCTTCTAAATGAGCATAGCCCATCCTAGATAGGTGATGCTACCTATTTGTTTCATGCACCTTTCTTCCCCATGCACTCTTTGCTGTGCACTAATTGAATGTTACATGTAGCTAAAATAATGAAGCATCATTTCTACACATACCTCAAACTCGGCGAAGGTGCATTTCTGTACAAATGCATTCCAAGCCTCCTAGTCAATGACGTTGGAGTAAATGGAAGGCACTATGTACAGCCTTGATGGCTCGTTAACATTTGGAACTATGTAATTGCAAAAAAAGGTATTTCTTTCATTTTCTCTATTTCTCACCTGCCCCTTGTAAAGCATGTGTCTTCTTATCATTAGGTATGTCAAAGGTAAACTGCAAATTGAACACATCAAATTACTATATTTGAAAAATAAAGAAAGTTATAATGTAAATAATACATGTACTTAATGTTTACATACCTTCACCATTTCCCATATTGAATCTTTTTTTGAGGATGACATATGTCTCCAATCCTCAAATGTGATAGGAACCATGCTTATTATTGTAGAGTAGAGGAAGCTACTATAATTAGGGTCACTCTCACCAATCTCTTGCCCTCTACTAATGTATTAGACAGTTTCTTTAATTCCCTTTAACTTTCTCTTAACAACCTTTTCCATTGTTCTTCACCCTCTACCCTTTCTTTTTTTAGTAGTGCTCATGTTGGCCTCTTGTTCATGCTCTTCAATGTGGCCTAAATCTTTAGTTTGATGTTCTTCTCATTCCATCGTTACTACAACAAAACACTAAATGATATTTGAACAAAAAGGCTATGTAATGAATTTAAAGAGACCAAATTCCATCCAATAATTGAATTGCTAAGTACATAGGACCTATGGATATTGATCATTAAGTACTATAGAGAGAACACATATATGGCTTAGGAAAATGATGCTTGACATAGTACTTAAATAAAGAGAAATGCCATGAGATGATGTACATAGACCATGAATGTGACAGGGAGATGAATATGATATAAGCCATGCAAATTCCATGACAAACTAAATGCAATGAGTATGTCATGGAAATTGACATGTGATAAGCTATGGAAATGCTATCAAAGAAACATGTAATAATGAGATAAGCCATGGCATGATGTGATAATACTTAGATTATAAATTAGTGACCAAAGTATTAAACATGAAACATTGTGACAATGACTATCAAAGTGGAAGCTAAATGAACATGGCTGGTTGAACAATTATTATAAGACATGAACTTGAACTAGTAAGAAAACACATTCATGAAGTACCTAGCATGACTAGCTAGGATTGATAGATCCATGATGTGAAAACTAAATTGAAACTATACTTCCAAGTAGTTTGGTTATGTTATGCATGCCTTAGAAAAGAACTAAATGAAAGAATATGGAAAATCAAATCTATAAAAGGCAAATGCTTAGAAAAACATTGAAAAGCAATGTATGAAATATTTAAGGAAATGGGAGGATCTAGAATGCACTAGTTTTGGGATAAACATGTATTGGCCTAGTGTTGGCATGAACATGTTAACCAAGTAAATGGATATATATTAGTGCCTTTTTAAGTTTTAAAGCCTTAAAATGCACTATATTGTGTCATTCACCATTTCATAAACTCTAGAAATATGAAACATACAACTATTGTTGATTAATTCAGTCATGCATTTGATAAGGTTCATGTAGAGTCACAAAGATTGGTAGTTAATGCCATTGTTGAACTTTATACATTCTGCTATGTGATGATTTGCATATTTCATGCTTTTGGTTTTGAATACTTTAGAAATGGAATTGCCATGCTAAGCACTATGTTTTTCCATCTATGTATGAGATTTCTCTCTTCCTTTTTTTGCCTAAAGCTAGGCCATGTGCTTCATATTATGAAATAAATAAGAATATCTTTCAAATTAGATTGGATTTAACTCAACTGTGAATCTTATTCACCAACTCAACTAGTAAAAAACTTACCAAAAGATTTCAAACCACTAATAACATTGGAAAATGTAGTAATAGATTTCAAAAATAGAATCATTACTTTCCATCATAAAAATATTTATAATTATGGATTGCCTATAGGTTGTCCCAAAATTCTTTGGCTGATGTGTAGGTTAACATTGGATTGAATTCATTATCTAAAGCACAAACTCATAGTTTTGGTCTTGATTTAACTAGGAAAGGAAATTATGATAAAATGAAAACATGCATTGGAGTTACAAGATGTTATTACCAGAAATGTTAACAAAAGAAAAGAGGAAACAATCAAGCACACATGTAAGATCACTGAATGAATACCTCCAAAGCTAGGATTTGCATATGAATAAGCTAATACTTTATAGAAAATGATGCAAATTAGTCATTAAGAATAAATCAATAAACAGCAATAAATTGAGGTACCCCCCCACCCATTACTCGAATCCCCCTCACCGTCATTGAACCTCTCCCTACCCCCCACCTCCCCCGTCTCCAGTGCTCCACCTGAACCCCCTCCCTAACCCCACCTCCCCCCTCTCTAGTCCCCACCTGAACCCCCACCCTCCTACCTCTATGGTATACCCCACCATGCCCCCACCTCCCCCTCTCGAGTCCCCACCGAACCCCCTTCCTATCCCACACCTCCCCCTCTCGATCCCCACCACCCCCTCTACGGTCCTCGGTCGAACCCCCACCTCCCCACTCTCTAGTCCCCACCCGAACCCCCACCCTTCCCACATCTCCCCCTCTTCAGTCCTCACTCGAACCCCAAACGACCCCCCTCCCTGACCAGCTAGGTACATACCAGCTTCTCCCTCCTTGATCTTCTTCTCTTCTTAATTTCTTCTCCATCATTTTTTGCCTGTGGTGGGAAGTCAATTTCATGTTTTAAATATGGGTGAGTAAAAAATTCATTTATGTAAAAGATGACTTTAAAAGTATACTCTTTTTTATGGATTTTTTATTCAAAATATATACACTTTTTATGTTAGTACTTCATATATAACATTTAGTTAAATTTAAATGATATATATATATATATATTTGATTGACACTATAAGCTTCCAAAGTTTACTTGGGCCACAAAATATGGTGATAACCAAAGAATTACAAAAACTGTAATAATAAAAGGACATAAGAAAAATAAAATGTGGGTGTTTTAACATAAATTTCCCTGTCCATTTCATGAGCTAAATATATGCATGTGAGAGAGAGAAAGAGACCGTGGTTCTTATGTATATATATTAAGTTTTCTTGATGCTAAATTCACATAAGTTAAACTTTTATAAATTATTATTTAATGTACATACGCTAAAAGTGTACACTTTTGAAGTCAACATAAGTCCATGCATATAATCTTTGTACGTGCACATAGGGTTCAGGGTTAGGGTTCGAGTTCAAAGATGTAAGGTTCGAGGTTTGGGGTTAAGGTTCAAGGAACAGGGTTAATTTGGTTAGGGTTTTACATACTTAATTTTAAATGAATATATATATGTAGGTATTTAATTGACACTGAACTTCCAAAGTTTACTTGTGTCATAAAATATAGTAGAAAGACTCTTAGAGAAATAAAAATATATGATAACCAAAGAAGTACCAAAACTGTAGTAATAAAAGAACATAAGCAAAATAAGATGTTAAATTAATTCTGAGGTGGGAATGTGGGTGTGTACGTTAACCTAAATTTCCTTGTCCATTTCATGAGCTATATATGCATGTGTGTGTGTGTAAGAGAGAGAGAGAGATCGTGGTTCTTATATATATATATATATATATTAAAGTTTTTTTAACATTAAATTCATATAAATTAAACTTTTGTAAATTGTTATTTGATGTACATACTTTAAAATTGTACACTTTTGAAGTCAACATATATAGTAGTTTCATGCATATATTCTTTGTATGCACAT
Organism: Warburgia ugandensis; assembly: GCA_035236585.1. Classification (NCBI taxonomy): domain Eukaryota; kingdom Viridiplantae; phylum Streptophyta; class Magnoliopsida; order Canellales; family Canellaceae; genus Warburgia; species Warburgia ugandensis. The sequence continues at coordinate 39,688,042 of CP141134.1, forward strand.
ATAAATATGGAATTAGGGTTCAGGGTTAGGGGTTAAATATGTACATATTTGATTGACACTAAGCTTCCAAAGTTTACTTGTGTCATAAAATATTGTAAAAAGAATATGTGATAACCAAAGAAGTACAAAAACTATAGTAATAAAAGAACATTAAGCAAAAGAAGATGAATAATTAATTAAGATGCGTGTTATATTTTCAAAGTCACTTTTAAAAAAATGACTTTAAAAGTTGTTTTTCTTAAAATGACTTTAAGTCTTAGCTTTTAAAGTCATTTTTCTTAAGACGACTTCAAATTTCTTAACTTTTAAAGTTATTTTCAATAAAATGACTTTAAAAGGCTTAACATTTAAAGTCCTTTTCAATAAAACAATTTTAAAAGGCTTAACTTTTAAAGTGATTTTATTTAAAATGACTTTAAAAGTATACAATATTTTGTACTATCTTTTTTTTATAATTTTATGATAGTGAACGTTGATTCATGCATTCTTTTTACGAACACACACATGTACATATAGATCATTGTTAATATTGATCCATATAGCTCATAACAAAAGCAGAGCTAAAAATTATAAACATGAAATTGTATATATATATATATATATTACAACTAACTAATATACATATTCTATGTAGACTATAATATATATTGTTTTCAAACCCAAACACCTTCCTCACTATTGTCATGCACATAATTCTCATTCTCACCAAGTAATTCTTCGATTGATAAGATTGTTTTGATAATAGAAGAGTAATTAATTTTAGCATCTCCTAAGTCATCTTCCTCATAAAAATCCCTCAGATAGGATGAGAAAACTGTTGACCATCTCTTATCACGTTCATCTTGTACATAACATACTTGTTTTTCTTGAGATGCCAAAATAAATTGATCATTTTTATAGCCAATCCTGTTGAGGTCAACCAATGTCAATCCAAGGGCACCAGTTTTGATGCTGTTGTGTTCAATCTAATCACATTTAAACACAACCACAATTTTGAAAGTATAATCCAAGGCCCATATCTCTCTTATAACCCTGTAATAAATATCATCCGCCACTATTGGCCTGTTATCCTTTGAACTTGGAAAGAATGTAGCATTGGAAACTAAGCTAACTCCACTATTCTGCTACACTCTTGAGTTATCACAGTCTTTTATGTAAAATCCATAACCATTGATGGCATATCCAACATATTTTATTACTTTTAGTCGTGGTCCCATTACCATCCAACCCAAGGTTTCTAATTTATTATTGCCTACTACTTCTCGCTGATCTTGAATCTGTGTATATTAAGTAGGCTTAAGTAAGATTAGTATATTCATACATACATATATATATATATTACAGAATGTAGTTTTTAAACTTAAGTGAGCTTTCTTTCATTTTAACTTCTTATGCATCAAGTTATTGAAAGTGCAACAATGCTCAGATTGTAACCACTTCTATTTCTTTGCATAACTTGGATTCTTCGCCTTGAGTACGTGTTCACTACATAGACACACACAAACTAATAGAGTAATCGTAGAAAATGTAATGAACTATTAGCAATTAAATTTTACATAAGTGCATGCATGCATGATGAACTTACTCAATGTAAGGTTGGACTTCATCAACATTTTTCAACACATAAAGATGCGCGTGGTCTCATTCTTTATAATTAGCAGTCAAAACACAACCACTCGATAGAGGTTCGCCAACCTTTGGATCAGAAAATGTAACTGATTGTTTCTTTCTTGGGATTCTAATGGCATCCGCTCCTGTTAAGTACTCTGTGCAAAACTCCAATACTTCCTCTACAATATAACATTCAGCTATGCACCCCTCTCGCCAGTTGTGATTACATACATACCCTTTTAAAATTTTCATGTATCTCTCAAATGAATACATCCATCACAAGTAAACTAGCCCACAGAGTCTGACCTCATCAATGAGGTGCATTGTTAAGTGTACCATGATGTCAAAGAAGGATGGTGGGAAGATTATCTCAAGCTCACATAAAGCTGTCAGCAGATGACCTTGAATTTCGTGTAATTTTGAAATAGCAACCACCTTCTTGTATAAAGCACTAAAGAAGTAGTAGAATTTTGTAATAGCTCCCCTAACTTTGTATGATAACATAGAACGTATTGCTACAAGCAGTAGTTGTTGCATCAATGCACGGCAATTGTGGGACTTCATCTCTAACAATTTTAGCTCTTCTATGGAATAATATTTTTAAAGTTCAAAGAGTAGTCATCGGAACATTGAGCTTGAACAAGGTTTTATACATTATTCTCCTCTCCTCTTTTTCAGGAGTATAATTTGCCTTAGGTAGGTATGTTCCTCGACTACCCCTATCCTTAAGGTACAACCTCCTCTTCAAACCCATGTTCATAAGATCTATCCAAGCTGCAATCCCATCCTTTATTTTTCCTGGGATATTAAGCAAGGTACTAGTCAAGCTTTCATACACATTCTTCTCAATGTGCATGACATCAAGCACATAACACATATTTAGTGATTTCTAGTGTGGTAGATGAAAAAATATTGATTTCTTCTTCCAACAACTTCTACAATTACTTTCACCTGCACATTTACTTGATTTCTTCGTATTCTTTCCCCATAAGACATTAATATTTTCAACCTGCCCCAATACCTGGCGTCCTATCAACATCTTTGGAGTTGTCCTTGGCTCTACACTCTCGTTAAATTCTCCTTTCTTAAGTCGTACAACACATGTTTGATCACTACAGATAGGACAACCATTGTATCCCTTCATCATGCATCCAGACAAATTACCATATACAGGGAAGTCACTTATTGTCCACAATAATATAACCTTTAGGGTGAATGATTATTTCTTGGTTGCATCATATGCTTCAATGCCTATGTTCCATAATGTCTCATGATCATTGATCAAGGGAGACAAGTACATGTCAATGTCATTCCCTGGCTGCTTTAGACAAGATATCAACATAGTTAGCATCATGAACTTCCTCTTCATACATAGAGTGGTGGAAGGTTGTAACAAACTAATATATTGGACCAGCAACTATACTTTCTACTCATAGAACCATGAGGATTAATCCCATTTGTAGCTAATGCTAGACATAGGTTTAGATAATGCTAGACATAGGTTTCTAGGTTCTTCACCAAAATTAGGCCAAATGAAGTCTAATAGTTTCCATGCTGGGCTATTTGCTGGATAGTATGAAAAGCTAGCAACTACTCTATCATTGGCATGGCACACTAATTTTTTTGTTGTTTCTGTTGTACAAAACATTCTTTTGAACCTTGAAATAGGAGGGAAGTACCATAGAACCTTTGCAGGAACGCCTATAACTATCTTAGTTGAATTCTTCTTTAACTTCCATCTTGGCTATGCACAAGTTGAGCACGTAGTTTTATCCTTATGCTCCTTCCTCTATAAGATGCAATCATTAGGACATGCATGTATCTTCTCATAATTCAACCATAGTGCAGCCATGGTTTTCTTTGCCTCCCACATGGACCTTGCCAATTTATTATCATTCGATAGCATCTTACCCACTACTTTCAAGACTTCTGTAAAACCTTGATTTCACATTATAAAGTTCTACTACTACGGATAGCTTGGCATGATCTTTACACTCAAGGTACAACAACTAATCACTTCCTTTAATCAAGCATGAAATTGTTTAGGGTCATCTTGGGAGTCATTGTGTGCATCTTGAAATATTGGTATAGCTACTATCTCCAACACTTCCTACAGTGTCTTGATCATATATTCCAGGCCTTGTAGAGGCCCTATATAGAATTTCTTCTCCATGCCAAATCCATGGGTGGTAGCTTTTATTGATTCCATTAAAGCACTAGTGTTCTCTCAACTCCCCTATGGTTACTTTTTTCAAGTTTACACATTTTGAGCATGGACAACGAATGTGATTACGATCAACTCCTGCCCTAAGTGCAAACTCTATGAAATTTTTTGTACCCTCATATTGTTTCAATGGCCTTGTCGCAGACATCCAAGTATATTTGTCCATTATCACAAGAAATTGAAGCAAATTTGTGTAGAGGCTTTTAAGACAGGAAAAGATTAGGTTAGGTATTTTAACAAACATTAGATACACATGAATTAAAAGTTTTCAAACTAACAACATTTCATGAAAATTTTCAATTAACAATGAAAAAAGGCAAATTATGACAAACACATTCACCAATAAAATCAACTTTCAAAAGAAATTTTTTTGACTCACAACCTTGTAAAAATTCTTCAAATAAGCATAATACTTACCAGACAAACATAGAGATACTAACCAACACTCAAAAATAAATATTGACCCCAAATTTGTTAATGTAATTCCAATTCACACAAGTAAGATTTGGTTTGGAGTAGGGAAACAAAAGTCTAGTTTAGTTTTTGTGCACAAATGATAAACAGAGAGTGTAAGGCTAAAGTCAACGAAATAATTCTTAAAACAAAAGAACAATAGAAGTCATTTTGTTGAAAATGACTTTAATAATTTTTTAATTTTTAGTTGAAATTTTTATTTATTTACCTTTTGCACATTACAAATTTACATAAATATGGAATCAAATTGATTTTACAAAATGATCATATGTATATATATAGATATATATATATAAACACATCAACAAGCAAATCAAATTAATTTTATTACATCCAATGTTACATATTATTAGATCTTGGTAGCTAAGATCAAATAACGAATCTACTCTATTTCATCAAAATCTAACCCAGTATTTTGATGACACATTCTTTTTCTTCAAAATAGGCCAAAAGTTGATGTTATAACCACCCTCTTCATCAAACCCTAATTTTGGGTGAGAACCACAAATCGTATTGTTCTCCCTTTCTTCAATAGTGAGGCTTGAGGGAGTAGTTGTCATTCTCAATGAAGTCATACTATTTTGGCAAAGCCAGGATGATCAAATAGATTCTTTAACTCCATGATATGTAGTGTGAAAACCCACATCCTCCACAAAATAAAAAGAAAGAAAAGTTAGTAACAAAAACTGAAATATTTGTGTCACTTAAAAGAAGTTGTGGTTTACTTACAATTTTTTCCATGATATAAATAGTCAAAATATAAAAATGAAAAGTAAGAAGGGAAAAAGAGAGCAGCATAAGGCCCAAACATGAAACCATCATGCCAAAACCGTGAAAAGAAGATAAAGGAAAAAATGCACTTTTTGACAGCTACTTATAAATCATCAAAGACTTTAGAAGTCGTTTAGTGGTAAATGAATTTGAAAATATCTAACTTTTGAAATCTCTTAGAACTAAATGACATTAAAAGTCCATTACCACTAAGTAAAATATTTTTTCCAAATTTATGGTGATACTTTTCAAGTCGCTTCCCTAAAACAACTTAAAATGTTATGCATTTTTAAAGTCATTTTTATGAAAATGACTTCAAATAATTTTTAAATGGAAAATACATTTGTTCAGCTTTTGTAAATTACAAATTTACATAAATACGAAATGAAACTGATTTTGCAAAACAATCATACTTATATATATATAAACAAATACATTAACAAGGAAATTAAATTATTTTTTTATTACATCCAATGTTAAATATATATATCAAAATGTTATATGTTATTAGATCTTGTCAACCAATATTAAATATATAGATTGCTCTTTTCGTCAAAATCTAGTCTAGTGTTTAGCTGACACCACTCCTTTTCTTCAAAATAAGCTAAAATTTGATCTTATAACCATCACTCTTCATCCAACCCTAATTTTGGGTGAGAACCACAAATCATATTGTTCTCCCTTTCTTCAATAGTAAGGCTTGAGAGAGAAGTAGTTGTCATTTTCAATGAAATCATATGATTTTGATGGAATTAGGATAATCAAATAGATTCTTTAACCCCATGATATGTAGTGTGAAAACCCACATGATTAAAAAAAAAAAAAAAAACCAGAAAGGTTAGTAACAAGAAAAGAAATCTTTGTGTGATTTAAAAGAAGTTATGGTTGACTCAAAGTTTTTCCCATGACACTAATAGTCAAAATATAAAAGTTGAAAATAAGAAGGGAAAAAGGGAGAAGCATAAGGCCCAAAAATGAAACCATGATGCCAAAACTATTAGAAGAAGAAGATAAAGGAAGAAACATACTTTGACAACTTATTTATAAATCATCGAAGACTTTAGAAGTAGTTTAGTGCTAAACAACTTTGAAAATATATAACTTTTGAAGTTGCTTAGCACTAAACGACTTTAAAAGTCCATTCCAATTAAATAAAATATTCTCGCCAAATTTATCGTGATACTTTTCAATTCACTTCCTTAAAATGATTTCAAAAGTTATGCATTTTTTAAGTCATTTTTTTATGAAAATGACTTTAAAAGTTATCAACTTTTGAAGTCATTTTCATAGAAACAACTTTAAAAGTTATTCTCGTGAAAAATTCCTTCCTCGTGCCAATCTTTTAAAGTTGATCAGGCTTAAAAGACTTCTTAAGTATATATATTTAAAGTCATTTATTTTCAAGTGACTTTTAAAATATTTATAAAGTCAGCAGCCATATAAGCTACTTCTTTATGCTGACTTTAAAATCCTCGTGTGTAGTAGTGATGTCTTATAACTTATAGGAATTATCCTAAGGTTTTTGTGGATTTCATAACACATGCATTTTTGACCTAATGATATAAAAGTTAGATATTTGGCAGATTCACATGTCAATCATCATAATTTTCAAGGATTTAATTAGGATTTTTACTCTTATGTAAGAAGTTAGATGATGATCTAATGGCCTATATTGCACTGTGCTATAGGTAACCTAAGGGTTTAAGGGCTTGTTGCATATGCTAAATGCAATCGTGATTACCTACAAAAATGCAACCACTTTTATTTTTATGATTTTTTGCATGTTTTGTTGAGGACGATAACTTGGATCCTAAGTTAGCCATTTAGCTCTCAGTCATTTTGAACTTAAAATCAGTCTTTCAAAGAGGAATTGGATTTGCTAGGGTTTTCTCTTTGATGGGATCTGAAATGGTGAGTTTGAGGGTAAGGGTTTTTAGGGCTTTGTGAGAAGCAGAGAGGCTTTACAACTTCTGTGAAATAGTCTTTCTTCTTTATATTTTTTAGAGACTTGTTTGAGTTAGGGGCTTCAGTGAGGGGATCATATTTTTTTCTAAAAATGGAACTGTACTAACCTAAGACCTTATAAGAATAATGTGTCTATGAAGTAAGTAAGAATCTTACATCAATAAGAAGGAAATCATGACATCTGCTAGTTATTGAGCCCACCTTTCTTTGTATTTGCTTTATGTCCTATCTCTATTTGGGTGACACCCTTTATTCATTGAAAGTTGACCTATATGAGAGGTAAGCCCCTCTTCGCGAGGATAAGGCCCACCTTCTATTATGTCAGTTTCATTCCCCATGGTTTCAAGAGCTAGCTTGACTTAGCTTCCTCGTCCATGCTAAGATTCATCATGGGCTACACTAAACCTTAGATGTGCCATACATAGCTCTTTTAGAGGGAGAATCAAGGTTGGTAGAATAGGCTTTACTTGTTGGCAGGTTGTGATAAGTGTTCAATTTTGTATCAAAAGTACCAAATTAGTAGTCCATGTGTTATAAATTATAGGCACTATTCTAGGGTTTTTGTGGAATTTCAAAGCACATGCATTTTTTACCTAATTATTTAAAAGTTTGATATTTGGTAGGTTCAAGAGTTAATGCAGAGTAAGTATGTGAATCATCATAATCTTGTAGATTTAAATAAGGCATTTACACTTATGTAGGACATGAAAAGAAATCCAATGGCCTATATTGCACTTTGCTAAGGATTTCCTAAGTGTTTATTGGCATGGTCCATATTCTAAATGCAATCATAAGTACCTATGAGTGTAATAGTCAGGTGGCCGATCCAGTAATGATATTGTCTGCTTTCCACTGACGGCTCCCATACACCACTAAAAGTCACAGTTTTATTCTTTCTCACTAAAGGAAAATCAATTATTACTGTAGAGTCACTGTGTCTCTTATCTATAGCCCACAACTCTTCTCCCTAGTGATGTGGGACTAACTCTTAGTCCGTACTGCCTTCGTACCTCACCCTTCACAGCTATATGGTACCTCAGCCTTCACGGCAACAGTTCACAATTGTAACAACCCCAAATTTTGTGAATACTATTCTGAGCATTATTATGTAAAATTAGAATTTTTGGAATATAATTGGAATTTTGAACCAAAGAAAATAATTTAATATAGAAATAGAATTTAGAGTGGAAGCATGAATATTTGGAATGTACTTAAAGGATCAAGTCCAATGACATAAAGAACACTAAAATTGGAGTTCAGATGAATTTCACCCCAAAATTTCATTATTCCATGAATGGGTTATGAGTTTTTAAGGGGTATATCTTTTTATAGGGATATAATTTGGAGCTAAAAGAAAAACCATTAGATATTACTCAAAAAATGGAATCCAACGAGCTAAAGAACATTGAAAACAGAGTCCGTATGAAGAAGTTATGGGCCTTTGAAGGCAGGGAGAATATGGTAATTAAATGATTAAAAAGAAAAAAATGTAACTTAACAGAAGGGGGGACAAATTGATATTGGCACCCCCCCCCATCATCGGGTTTGGTCTGCTCTCTCTCTCCCCGACCATCCATCCCTGACGTGACAACTAGAGCCAGCTTACCGATAATGGAGAAAAACCCCTCCCTCTGATCTCTTTCTCCATGGCAGCAACCCTTTTCTCAGTAGATCTCCAATTTTCTAGCGTGATCGAGACTCCCTGTGTCCCATCTCCTTCTTTGTCACTAGCTCAACATGCCAAGGGTGGCTAGCAAGCAAAACAAAACCCCAATCTCCTGTTTAACCTCCCTAGACCTCCTGCTCACCAGTGTCCAGAGCCTACTCCCCGGGTAGATTTTGTTTCTCGGTGACGAGAACCTTGGATGGGGTTTCCTCTTATGCATATCCCCACTCTTTTCTGGTATTGACAAGGAATCCATATCGGGTTTCCCCCTCCCGGCCACATGTCTCCCTCTCTGGCATTGACGGATACACATATCAGGTTTCCCTTTCGATTGTGCTACCATCTCCCCTCCCCCTATTTTGCCCAACGCCAACATGGCCTGGCTGTTGGGTAGTTGACATGCAAGGGCCCCTCTCTTTCTTCGGCGTGGCCTGATAGTTCAGGAGGCTGGATCTTTTGTTTTCTCATTGGATCCCCTATTTTCGAGCTAACAATAACCCATATTGGATTCTTGCCGGGGACCGACCACCATTTCCCCTTTCTTTTTCCTCTTCCCCGAGCAAATCCCTATAGGATCTGTGCTTTTTTAGCAACAAGGAATACCTAGATTGGGTTTCCCTTATTTCTTTCATCTCTGGCAAACCCATCTCGGGTTCCCATTCCTTTCCAGCAAAGGCATCCTGGATAAGCTTGTCCTTGGATTGCACTGTCCCCGTATTAATCTGTCCTTGGATTGCACTGTCCCTGAATAGTCAGAATGAATATAAGGTAAAACCATAATAGCACAAGGACACAGTTGGAATTAAATCAGGGACTCAGTTTGAATTAAACTGAGGACACAGATGGTATTTCTGAAAAAGGACAGAGTTGGTATTAAAATGGGGACTTGTTGGTAATTCCTGAGATCTTCTAGGGGCAGAATTGGAATTTTCCCTGGGTTTTGGTTTTTCATGAAAAAACTAGGAAAACACGATGGGAACCGGAGAAGGGGGGAAGAAAGGAAAATGAAGGAGGAAAAGAGGAAGGGGAGAAGGGAAGATGAAGGTGGAGAAGAGGAACGCAGGTGAGAAAACCCGTTCTGGGTTTTCCTCCCCAGTCCGTGCGATGATGCAGAGAAAGAGGATCGCGGGAGAAAAGATTGAGGAAAACCCAATCTGGGTTTTTCCTCACTAGGTTGTTCGGTGGTCTAGGCTATGCTGGACCGGTGGAAGAGGGATGCCTAGAAGTCGTCTGTTGCAGCGCGCGCGCGCGCGAGAGAGAGAGAGAGATGCTGGGGCAATCTAGGCCGATGATTGGCAGATGGGGTGGAGAGGTGAGCGGCTGGGGAAGGAGATGGGGATGTTGACTAGTGAGAAAGAGAGATGAAACGGGAAGCAGGGAAGTGCGATGGTGTGTGGAGAAATTCTGGGAAGAGGAAGATGACGCTTGGTGCGTGGAAATCGATCTGAGTTGTCCATGCTAAACTGGGCAGTGCAAAGCAATGGGGGCAGGGCCGATGGAGAGATGCAACAGGCCCCATCTGGGTTGAGAGCAATGCTGCGTCACATGGTTCTGGAGGAGCAGATGTAAGATGGCGTTGCTTGGAGAGTGAGAGGGAACATAGACAGGCTGGACAAGGCAAACTACAAGCCGGGCTGGGAAATGGATGCACGATGGAAGATAGAAGATGCAAGACAGGGGAGTTGAAGAAGGGTTAGAGGGAAACGTGGGAGAAGCCTAGAAGAGAATGGAGAGAAAGGAGGGGTGAGAGAAGATAATGCCAGGCCCTCTAGGTGTGTCACCCACCTACGGCCGGCCAAGGGAAGAGATAGCAGAGAGATTAAGGAAGAGAGGGAGCATGGGAGAGAATGGAGAAAGGGAAAAACCAGCCCAGCCTCCCCCAAGAGGGAAAAAACGTTCTTTTGAGAAGGAAGAAGGGTGTTTTTAAAAGAGAGATGGGGAGAGACGTACATGAGAGAAGGATAAGAGAGAAAAGAGAGAAGAAAGAGAAGGAAGAGGAGATAAGAAAGAGAGTGGGGTCCACTGGAATTCTAGTCTTGCTAGAACTCTGCAAGTCTTCAACTTTGTCCTGTACTAGGATTCTTCAAATTCCATCTTATTTCCATGAAACTTCATCTGATCTCCATCTAATATCCTTGATTCGATCTGGAGCGTCCACGCCTAAGTCAATTGATCTGCAATGCACAGGACCCAATTAGTGCAATCTAAACCGTTCATTAGCTTTAGTAATCATCTAACCACTAAATTTTACAATTCAATGGTTAGATGGTCAATTAAAGCTAAAATGAAATATTTGATGTAAAATCTTAAAATTAATGGTCTAGATGCTCTAATTAAATACTAAATTAGGGGTATTTTGGCCAAAATTGAACACTTAACACACCCCCCAACCAACATTTTGCTAGTCCCTAACAAAAGATGTGAAGAAATCAACTCAAAAATTTTTATTTTTCAGGTCATCTCCACTTTTTTTCTCGAAGAATTATCTTCAATAAATCTATCAACTTTAGCAAACGAATAAAAATGACTGAAGAATTCAAAACCTTACCCAGATGCTAAAAATATTCTACTGGAGCTCAGATCTCAGAGTGATTGTGTGCATATACAGTCTACACATAGAATAATCTTTATCTCTAAGTAGACTTCGAACTTTTGAACTCCGTCTGAAATATGTTTTGACCTCAATCCTTACTAATGGCATACGCTCAGAAATAAAGTCTCTCAGATAGAAGGTTCAAATCATATCTCTCTTTTGATTATGTGAGAAGAGTCAAGAAAAGCAAATTTAGCTCACATATACTCATGAAGAACAAAAGTTAGTAAGAAATTTACTTGTTTTGATCCCTTTGGAATGGATGCCATTACCTTTGAATATTTAGAAATACCACTCTTTTAATCCTATCCATTCATTTCCTCATCAAGACTATATTTTTCCTACAATCAATAGGTCTTTAACTAGGACGAAACATAAGTTTAGGATAGGGTATCAAAGAAAGGGTATAAGGGTATTCAAAGTTTCTTCAAAAAATAAGTAGATGTCTTCTTAAAGTTGGCAATTATTCTTTTCTTTGCTTTTTTCTAAAGTGAATATTTTTGTTTCCATTTTTCTTTGTATTCTTCAAACTTCTCTTCTTCTTTTTCTTTTTCTCTTTTTTTTTCACATTTCTTTCTTTTCACATTTTTGACTCTCTTTGAAGAATATTTCTTTTCTTTATATCCACTTTTCTACTTTCATTGCAACTAAAAGATATTCCTTTATTCTTCTCTAACTTATTTTTCAAAGAAAAATGGGTAATGGATAATTTATACTGGGTTAATATGGGTAAAGGGTAATTTTGAGTGGCAAAAGAAAAGGCTTATATTAAAAGGCTCAACTTGGCTAACTAGTGGTAAAATACTTTTGAGTAGGCTTTATGTCTCTAGGTTAACAACAAGGATGGCCTAAATCATTTTTTAGGTTTCTTATAATCTATCAAATTCAATGAACTTCCAGAATTTTAAAGGTAATATTCTAATTATTCAGGTAATTAGCCAAATTTAAGATTTTGGGATCAATTTGCTTTAAGTACGCTAAAGAAAATTTCGAACATTTATAACCTCTCAAAAAGGATGAATGGCTCTAAAACTCACTTGGGTTATAGGTCTCCACTGAATTTCTTTAGGATGTCTAAGTTATAGTCACTTATCAATCTAAACTATCTATATGCAACTGCGTGTACAGATGTGACCTAAGACTTTGCTTTCATGGAATACTTTAGAAAATGAGTAAAATGATGAATTAATCATATTCAATTCCATTAATAAGCTAAAGTTATCCAGATTTTTCTTCAGAAAATCCAATTCACATTATAATATGGGAAATGACCTAAAATTTTTCATTTTTTTTTCTTAAAACCCAAGGAAATCACCTAAAAACTAAAAGAAAACTAGAATTTGCAAGAATTCTACACCCCCCAACCTGACAAAAACATTGTCCTCAATGTTTAAAAAGTATGATGATGATAATGCATTGAGAAACACACAAAAAATTGAGAGATATAGAAAAAATCTGAATAAGAAAGTAAAAACTACGCTACATACTTTATTTTCAAACAAAAATTTTCAGAGGAAAAAGATTACTGAGTTCGAAACTTCCCTCGATCCCATACGAAATAAGCTGGACGGGCCTCTAAAAATGAATGATGAATAAATTTATCTTGCAATTTAAAATTTTTCATTGTATCACAAGGCAAGATAAATTTATCTTCGGGCTACTTCTCAGAATTAGAGACAATTGTAGGAGTTCGATGCAGCCTTTTTGGAAATGGAGTAAGGATGATGTATTGCTCAGTGGGTGTGACATTTTCCTGATCAATAAATTCATCTCTTTTTCTGACCAGTTTAAATACTATTTCAGCCTTTTTAGGTCCAGATTGCTCAATTATGTTACCATTATGAATAATGGTAACTGCCTTTGTTTGTTCCATGTCTGTAAATGAAGAATTAATCTTGTCTCCTACATCCATATCATCAAGATATTCATTTGGTGGAATAGGACATTCCTCTTTATTAATAGTATGTAGCATTTGAGACATCATGTCCTTCAATTCAGTCATGGAATTTGTATTCTCTTTTAATTGCGCTTTAATTTGAGCAATTTTCTCCTCCTGGTATTGCATGACTAGATGAAAATTATCCTCCACTTTCCTCTTATATGGAGGAAGGTAAGGTCCAAGAACAAGTGGTCCTTGTTTTTGATAATAAGGTTGGTGTTGGGCCTTCTGTGAAGCATTGTATTCATTAGTGATAGCAGAATGATTACTCAAGTTGGAACTATATGTCTCTAAAGGGGGAAAATGTTGCTCATAAGAATGTGTCGATTCATCATCAATGAGACATTCCTGAGTGAGGTATGTATTACTTTCACAAATGTCACACACCTGTTCGACTTTCTTAGAGGGACATTTCTCCATTTCCATGGCCTCAACTATTCTATCTAGGGATGCTATTTTTATATCAACTTTTTCAGTCATAGCATATATTTCTCCCCTAGAGGATGTGGTGGTGGTCTTAGGCTCACTTGAAAAACCTACTTTTTCTGAATCAACTCAAGTTTGTGCACTCTCTGCCAACCATTCCAAATACTCTTGTGCTTCTTCAGGTTGTTTATTTAAGAAATTACCATTGCACATCATTTCAACAAATTGACGCATATTAGATTTAAGTCCTTCATAAAAGAAGCTAATGATATGCTAAAGTTTGTATCCATGATGTGGACAAGTCAACAATAATTCCTTAAATCTTTCCCAGCATTGATAGAAAGTTTCATTATTCGTCTGGGTAAAATTTGCTATATTTCGACGAAGCACAATTGTCTTATGTCTAGCAAAGAACTTATTCAAGAACTTCCTATTCATTTCTTCCCATGATTGTATGGAACCTGATGGCAGTGAATGAAACCACATCTTAGCTTTTTCTTTTAAGGAAAAAGAGAATAGTTTGAGCCTTACCATATCTAAGTCGATGTTTTGCGTATGTTGAGCCGTGCATACTTCATCGAATTCTTTTAAATGCATGTAAGGACTCTCACTATCCAACCCATAAAATTTGGGAAGTAATTGAAATACTCCCACCTTTAATTCAATCATACCAGCATTTGGAGGTAAAAGTATACATGAAAGTGTGCTGGTATAATTAGGCTGTAAATAGTCTCTTAGTGTCTTCCCACAAGAATTTTGGTTATGCCAATTATTCTCATGTGTTTTATGTTGTTCCTTTCTCCTATTTCCATGTGGTTGAGAATGATTCCTCCATTGACGCATATCATCATGAAATAGAGGTGGAGGATCATCAACATCAAAGAGAGGATTGTTCGTCCATGAGGAAACATCATTATTAAAGATGAAAGGTGATTCATCATCATTAAAAAGTGGATTTTTTCTCCATGGGGAAATATCTTCTCTATTAATGCTAGGGTGTAAATTACGCTTTTGATCAGTGTTTAAATTATTCATTAGGGGCAACTGATCATATCTTCTCTGTTTTTTCTTTTTTCCTAAATGATGCAACCTAAATGCCTAGAATGATGCACAATCAAGGACACAATCAAGCAATCCCCTTAGGCTACCAAGCATAGATATTTTGATTTTCTTGATTTTCTGTGGGGACAATGCTTTCAATTAGCCTGATCTAACACTCCTACTATCTTTAGGAGTTGACTACTACTGACCAGTTAGGTTCTAACCAAAGCGGTTAATACAACCCTCGTGTAAGGAGGCGTTTAGACCTCACAAACGTCGACAGGAGGTGGGGGAAGAGCGAGGCTCTATTAGACAACCCCCAATAACCACAATGATCAAAAGCAACTAGAGTGACAGTAATTCGTGTCCTATTAAGAGGGTCCTACGAGCATGTGATGGCCCTATAGGTCTCTTCTGATTGATTTTAAATTAAAGTGAATGGTAAGGTTGTGAGTTTGAGGTGATTATCCTAGGTGAGTCAAGGAGTGGTGATGAAATCCACCCTTAATCTTGTGGGGTAGGGTGCCCTTACTAATTAATTTTCACACACCATGGCAATTCGATCAACATATAATTCACCTTAAAGCAAGCGTTAGACGTGTCCTAAAATGCAATTAAAAACAAAAAAATAATGCAAACCCTAAGATGCAACAATTATAATAGATGCTTTCTATATGCAATTAACTACCAAACAATGCAAATTATTCTAAATGCAAACCCTAATCTAGAAAATAAATGAGTGAGGAGACTTACAGTGAGGTTTCTGATGAAGATCAAGTGTGGGCCACCTTGTCCCACACTTGCCCTGTATTATTACAACCCTTTAAAAGTTGAAATTGAAAATGCAAATTACAAAGGGGCCTCACTACAAGATTCACTCAAAAATAAAAACTCCTAATCTATGAAAGCAAAGAAAATCTATCTAAGTGATGATGCTCCACTCCAATTTCCCGAAAAAGAAAAATAATGATTAGTACCAAATTTAGGAAATAAAGTAGTTATGCACTAAAACTGCCTAAAGATGCACCTAAGAATGCCTAAAAATGCAATTCCTAATTTTTTTTTTTTTTTTTTTCTAATTTTTTGAATTTTTTGGATTTTTAATTAAATTTTATAAAAACTCCATTGCAAGTCCCCGGCAACGGCGCCAAAAACTTGTTGATTGTTTAACCACAAGTGCACGGGCTATTGTAGTTTAGCTTATGCAAGTACGGGTCGATCCCACGAGGACTTGATTTGAAGTGATGGAGTTTTAAATAAAATTCAACTAAAAGAATAAAAACAAAGAATATACTACAATTAAACTAAAATCCAAATTTATTCAATTTTTGCAATTTACATAATTATTTATTCCACAGAAAAGAGAAAATAAAATTAAAAGGCATCCTGGATAAGCTTGTCCTTAGATTGCACTGTCCCTGTATTAGTCTGTCCTTATATTGCACTGTCCCTGAATAGTCAGAATGAATATAAGGTAAAACCAGAATAGCACAAGGACACAGTTGGAATTAAATCAGGGACTCAGTTGGAATTAAACTGGGGACACAGATGGTATTTCTGAAAAAGGACAGAGTTGGTATTAAAATGGGGACTTGTTGGTAATTCCTGAGATCTTCCAAGGGTAGAACTGGAATTTTCCTTGGGTTCTGGTTTTTCACAAAAAAACCAGGAAAACATGGTGGGAACTGGAGAAGGGGGGGAAGAAAGGAAGAGGAAGGAGGAAAAGAGGAAGGAGAGAAGGGAAGAGGAAGGAGGAGAAGAGGAACGCGGGTGAGAAAACCCGTTTTGGGTTTTCCTCCACAGTCCATGCGATGAAGCAGAGAAAGAGGATCGCGGGAGAAAAGATTGAGGAAAACCCAATCTGGGTTTTTCCTCACTAGGTCGTCCGGTGGTCTGGGCTATGCTGGACCGGTGGAAGAGGGACGCATGGACGTCGTCTGATGCAGCGCGAGAGAGAGATGCTGGGGTAATCTAGGCCGATGATTGGCAAATGGGGTGGAGAGGTGAGCTGCTGGGGAAGGAGATAGGGATGCTGACTAGTGAGAAAGAGAGATGAAACGGGAAGCAGGGAAGTGCGATGGTGTGTGGAGAAATTCTGGGAAGAGGAAGATGACTCTTGGTGCGTGGAAATCGTTCTGAGTTGTCCGTGCTAAACTGGGCAGTGCAGAGCAATGGGGGCAGGGCCGATGGAGAGATGCAACAGGCTGCATCTGGGTCAAGAGCAATGCTGCATCACACGGTTCTAGAGGAGCAGAGGTAAGATGGCGTTGCTTTGAGAGAGAGAGGGAACATAGACAGGCTGGACAAGGCAAACTATGAGCCGGGCTGGGAAATGGATGCACGATGGAAGATAGAAGATGCAAGACGGGGGAGTTGAAGAAGGGTTAGAGGGAAACGTGGGAGAAGCCTAGAAGAGAATGGAGAGAAAGGAGGGGTGAGAGAAGATAATGCCAGGCCTTCTAGGTGTGTCACCCACCCATGGCCGGCCAAGGGAAGAGATAGCAGAGAGATTGAGGAAGAGAGGGAGCATGGGAGAGAATGGAGAAAGGGAAAAACCAGCCTAGCCTCCCCCAAGAGGGAAAAAACGTTCTTTTGAGAAGGAAGAAGGGTGTTTTTAAAAGAGAGATGGGGAGAGACGTACATGAGAGAAGGATAAGAGAGAAAAGGGAGAAGAAAGAGAAGGAAGAGGAGATAAGAAAGAGAGTGGGGTCCACTGGAATTCTAGTCTTGCTAGAACTCTACAAGTCTTCAACTTTGTCCTGTACTAGGATTCTTCAAATTCCATCTTATTTCCATGAAACTTCATCTGATCTCCATCTAATATCCTTGATTCGATCTAGAGCGTCTAGGCCTAAGTCGATTGATCTGCAATGCATAGGACCCAATTAGCGCAATCTCAACTATTCATTAGCTTTAATAATCATCTAACCACTAAATTTTACAATTCAATGGTTAGATGGTCAATTAAAGCCAAAATGAAATATTTGATGTAAAATCTTAAAATTAATGGTCTAGATGCTCTAATTAAATACTAAATTAGGGGTATTTTGACCAAAATTGAACACTTAACAGCAACCACTTGTATTTTCATGATATTTCACATGTTTTAAAAGGACTAGTGGAATCATGGTTGGGGGGTCTAATAAGTCTTTAATTTTGTACCAAAAGTGTTCAATTACTAGTCCATGTGTTATAAATTACTGGCATTTTTCTTGGATTGTTATGACATTTCAAAGGCATTTATGTCCTAATAATTTAAAAGTTTGATTTTGGAATGTTTAGAAGCATCTTGGACTTAATAATTCAAAAGTATGATATTTTGCAAGTTCAAGAGCTAATCCATGGTATGTAAATCATCATAATTTTCTAGGATTTAATAATGGTTTTAACTCTTATGTAGGAAGTGAGTAGATGATCCAACAACCTATATTACGCTTCGCTCGGGGCAACCTGCGGCTTTATGGGCTTGGTGCATGTGCTACATGCCATCCTGAGAGCTTACAAAAATGACAAAAACTTTTATTTGCATGATTTTTTGTATGTTTTTCTATGGACTAGAAAAAAGGTGATTTGGTGGTATGGTAAGTGTCAAATTTTGTATTAGACCTACACAATTAATAGTCCATTTGTTATAAATAATAGTCATTATTTAAAGATTTTTATGAACTTTAATAACAAATGCATTTCTAACCTAAAATTTCTAATGCATGAAATTTTGCAAGTTAAGGAGCTAATCCATAGCAATTATGCATGTCATCATAATTTTTAGTACTTAATTATGGTTTTTGCACTTATGTAAGAAGTGATAAGATGATCCAACATCGTATATTGCACTTAACGGTGGCTTGTTACATATGCTAAATGCAACTATAAGTACCTATGCAAATGGCAACCACTTGTATTTTCATGATATTTCACATGTTTTAAAAGGACTATGGTAATCATGGTGGGGGGGTCTAATATGTCCTCAATTTTGTACCAAAAGTGTTCAATTATTAGTCCATGTGTGATAAATTACCGCATTATTCTTGGACTTTTGTGAAATTTCAATACACATTCATTTTTGTCTTAATAATTTAAAAGTTTGATTTTGGCAAGTTTAGAGGCATATTGGACTTAATAATTCAAAAGTATGATATTTTACAAGTTCAAGAGCTAATCCAGGGTATGTAAATCATCATAATATTCTAAGATTTAATAATGGTTTTAACTCTTATTTTGGAAGTGAGAAGATGATCTAACAACCTATATTACGCTCTACTCGGGGCAACCTAGGGGTTTATGGGCTTGTTGCATGTGCTACTTGCCATCTCGAGTACTTACAAAAATGACAAAAACTTTTATTTGCAAGATTTTTTGTATGTTTTTCTATGGACTAGAAAAATGGTGATTTGGTGGTATGGTAAGTGTCAAATTTTTTATTAGAGGTACCCAATTAAAAGTCCATTTGTTATAAATAATAGTCATTATTTAAAGATTCTTATGAACTTTCATAACAAATGCATTTCTAACCTAAAATTTCTAATGCATGAAATTTTGCAAGTTTAGGAGCTAATCCATAGCAATTATGCATGTCATCATAATTTTTTAGGACTTAATTATGGTTTTTGCTCTTATGTCAGAAGTGATAAGATGATCCAACATCGTATATTGCACTTAATCGGTGGCTTGTTACATATGCTAAATACAACTATAAGTACCTATGCAAATGGCAACCACTTGTATTTTCATGATATTGCACATGTTTTAAAAGGACTATGGTAATCATGGTGGGGGGGTCTAATATGTCCTCAATTTTGTACCAAAATTGTTCAATTATTAGTCCATGCGTGATAAATTACTGGCATTATTCTTGGACTTTTGTGAAATTTCAAAACACATTCATTTTTGTCTTAATAATTTAAAAGTTTGATTTTGGCAAGTTTAGAAGCATCTTGGACATAATAATTCAAAAGTATGATATTTTACCAGTTCAAGAGCTAATCCAGGGTACGTAAATCATCATAATATTCTAAGATTTAATAATGGTTTTAACTCTTATGTAGGAAGTGAGAAGATGATCCAACAACCTATATTACGCTCTACTCAGGGCAACCTATGGGTTTATGGGCTTGTTGCATGTGCTACTTGCCATCTCGAGTACTTACAAAAATGACAAAAACTTTTTTTTGCAAGATTTTTTGTATGTTTTTCTATGGACTAGAAAAATGGTGATTTGGTGGTATGGTAAGTGTCAAATTTTGTATTAGACATACACAATTAATAGTCCATTTGTTATAAATAATAGTCATTATTTAAAGATTCTGATGAACTTTCATAACAAATGCATTTCTAACCTAAACTTTCTAATGCATGAAATTTTGCAAGTTTAGGAGCTAATCCATAGCAATTATGCATGTCATCATAATTTTTTAGGACTTAATTATGGTTTTTGCTCTTATGTAAGAAGTGATAAGATGATCCAACATCGTATATTGCACTTAACTGGTGGCTTGTCACATATGCTAAATGCAACTATAAGTACCTATGCACATGGCAACCACTTGTATTTTCATGATATTTCACATGTTTTAAAAGGACTATGGTAATCATGGTGGGGGGGTCTAATATGTCCTCAATTTTGTACCAAAAGTGTTCAATTATTAGTCCATGTGTGATAAATTACTGGCATTATTCTTGGACTTTTGTGAAATTTCAAAACACATTCATTTTTGTCTTAATAATTTAAAAGTTTGATTTTGGCAAGTTTAGAAGCATCTTGGACTTAATAATTCAAAAGTATGATATTTTACCAATTCAAGAGCTAATCCAGGGTATGTAAATCATCATAATATTCTAAGATTTAATAATGGTTTTAACTCTTATGTAGGAAGTGAGAAGATGATCCAACGACCTATATTACGCTTCGCTCCGGCAACCTAGGGGCTTATGGGCTTGTTGCATGTGCTACATGCCATCCTGAGAGCTTACAAAAATGACAAAAACTTTTATTTGCATGATTTTTTGTATGTTTTTCTATTGACTAGAAAAATGGTGATTTGGTGGTATGGTAAGTGTCAAATTTTGTATTAGACCTACACAATTAATAGTCCATTTGTTATAAATAATAGTCATTATTTAATGATTTTTATGAACTTTCATAACAAATGCATTTCTAACCTAAAATTTCTAATGCATGAAATTTTGCAAGTTAAGGAGCTAATCCATAGCAATTATGCATGTCATCATAATTTTTTAGGACTTAATTATGGTTTTTGCACTTATGTAAGAAGTGATAAGATGATCCAACATCGTATATTGCACTTAACTGGTGGCTTGTTACATATGCTAAATGCAACTATAAGTACCTATGCAAATGGCAACCACTTGTATTTTCATGATATTTCACATGTTTTAAAAGGACTATGGTAATCATGGTGGGGGGGTCTAATATGTCTTCAATTTTCTACCAAAAGTGTTCAATTATTAGTCCATGTGTTATAAATTACTGGCATTTTTCTTGGATTGTTATGAAATTTCAAAGGCATTTATGTCCTAATAATTTAAAAGTTTGATTTTGGAATGTTTAGAAGCATCTTGGACTTAATAATTCAAAAGTATGATATTTTGCAAGTTCAAGAGCTAATCCATGGTATGTAAATCATCATAATTTTCTAGGATTTAATAATGGTTTTAACTCTTATGTAGGAAGTGAGTAGATGATCCAACAACCTATATTACGCTTCGCTCGGGGCAACCTGCGGCTTTATGGGCTTGGTGCATGTGCTACATGCCATCCTGAGAGCTTACAAAAATGACAAAAACTTTTATTTGCATGATTTTTTGTATGTTTTTCTATGGACTAGAAAAAAGGTGATTTGGTGGTATGGTAAGTGTCAAATTTTGTATTAGACCTACACAATTAATAGTCCATTTGTTATAAATAATAGTCATTATTTAAAGATTTTTATGAACTTTAATAACAAATGCATTTCTAACCTAAAATTTCTAATGCATGAAATTTTGCAAGTTAAGGAGCTAATCCATAGCAATTATGCATGTCATCATAATTTTTTAGTACTTAATTATGGTTTTTGCACTTATGTAAGAAGTGATAAGATGATCCAACATCGTATATTGCACTTAACTGGTGGCTTGTTACATATGCTAAATGCAACTATAAGTACCTATGCAAATGGCAACCACTTGTATTTTCATGATATTTCACATGTTTTAAAAGGACTATGGTAATCATGGTGGGGGGGTCTAATATGTCCTCAATTTTGTACCAAAAGTGTTCAATTATTAGTCCATGTGTGATAAATTACTGGCATTATTCTTGGACTTTTGTGAAATTTCAATACACATTCATTTTTGTCTTAATAATTTAAAAGTTTGATTTTGGCAAGTTTAGAGGCATATTGGACTTAATAATTCAAAAGTATGATATTTTACAAGTTCAAGAGCTAATCCAGGGTATGTAAATCATCATAATATTCTAAGATTTAATAATGGTTTTAACTCTTATTTTGGAAGTGAGAAGATGATCTAACAACCTATATTACGCTCTACTCGGGGCAACCTAGGGGTTTATGGGCTTGTTGCATGTGCTACTTGCCATCTCGAGTACTTACAAAAATGACAAAAACTTTTATTTGCAAGATTTTTTGTATGTTTTTCTATGGACTAGAAAAATGGTGATTTGGTGGTTTGGTAAGTGTCAAATTTTTTATTAGAGGTACCCAATTAAAAGTCCATTTGTTATAAATAATAGTCATTATTTAAAGATTCTTATGAACTTTCATAACAAATGCATTTCTAACCTAAAATTTCTAATGCATGAAATTTTGCAAGTTTAGGAGCTAATCCATAGCAATTATGCATGTCATCATAATTTTTTAGGACTTAATTATGGTTTTTGCACTTATGTAAGAAGTGATAAGATGATCCAACATCGTATATTGCACTTAACTGGTGGCTTGTTACATATGCTAAATGCAACTATAAGTACCTATGCAAATGGCAACCACTTGTATTTTCATGATATTTCACATGTTTTAAAAGGACTATGGTAATCATGGTGGGGGGGTCTAATATGTCCTCAATTTTGTACCAAAAGTGTTCAATTATTAGTCCATGTGTGATAAATTACTGGCATTATTCTTGGACTTTTGTGAAATTTCAATACACATTCATTTTTGTCTTAATAATTTAAAAGTTTGATTTTGGCAAGTTTAGAGGCATATTGGACTTAATAATTCAAAAGTATGATATTTTACAAGTTCAAGAGCTAATCCAGGGTATGTAAATCATCATAATATTCTAAGATTTAATAATGGTTTTAACTCTTATTTTGGAAGTGAGAAGATGATTTAACAACCTATATTACGCTCTACTCGGGGCAACCTAGGGGTTTATGGGCTTGTTGCATGTGCTACTTGCCATCTCGAGTACTTACAAAAATGACAAAAACTTTTATTTGCAAGATTTTTTGTATGTTTTTCTATGGACTAGAAAAATGGTGATTTGGTGGTTTGGTAAGTGTCAAATTTTTTATTAGAGGTACCCAATTAAAAGTCCATTTGTTATAAATAATAGTCATTATTTAAAGATTCTTATGAACTTTCATAACAAATGCATTTCTAACCTAAAATTTCTAATGCATGAAATTTTGCAAGTTTAGGAGCTAATCCATAGCAATTATGCATGTCATCATAATTTTTTAGGACTTAATTATGGTTTTTGCTCTTATGTCAGAAGTGATAAGATGATCCAACATCGTATATTGCACTTAACTGGTGGCTTGTTACATATGCTAAATACAACTATAAGTACCTATGCAAATGGCAACCACTTGTATTTTCATGATATTGCACATGTTTTAAAAGGACTATGGTAATCATGGTGCCGGGGTCTAATATGTCCTCAATTTTGTACCAAAATTGTTCAATTATTAGTCCATGCGTGATAAATTACTGGCATTATTCTTGGACTTTTGTGAAATTTCAAAACACATTCATTTTTGTCTTAATAATTTAAAAGTTTGATTTTGGCAAGTTTAGAAGCATCTTGGACATAATAATTCAAAAGTATGATATTTTACCAGTTCAAGAGCTAATCCAGGGTACGTAAATCATCATAATATTCTAAGATTTAATAATGGTTTTAACTCTTATGTAGGAAGTGAGAAGATGATCCAACAACCTATATTACGCTCTACTCAGGGCAACCTATGGGTTTATGGGCTTGTTGCATGTGCTACTTGCCATCTCGAGTACTTACAAAAATGACAAAAACTTTTTTTTGCAAGATTTTTTGTATGTTTTTCTATGGACTACAAAAATGGTGATTTGGTGGTATGGTAAGTGTCAAATTTTGTATTAGACATACACAATTAATAGTCCATTTTTTATAAATAATAGTCATTATTTAAAGATTCTAATGAACTTTCATAACAAATGCATTTCTAACCTAAACTTTCTAATGCATGAAATTTTGCAAGTTTAGGAGCTAATCCATAGCAATTATGCATGTCATCATAATTTTTTAGGACTTAATTATGGTTTTTGCTCTTATGTAAGAAGTGATAAGATGATCCAACATCGTATATTGCACTTAACTGGTGGCTTGTCACATATCCTAAATGCAACTATAAGTACCTATGCACATGGCAACCACTTGTATTTTCATGATATTTCACATGTTTTAAAAGGACTATGGTAATCATGGTGGGGGGGTCTAATATGTCCTCAATTTTGTACCAAAAGTGTTCAATTATTAGTCCATGTGTGATAAATTACTGGCATTATTCTTGGACTTTTGTGAAATTTCAAAACACATTCATTTTTGTCTTAATAATTTAAAAGTTTGATTTTGGCAAGTTTAGAAGCATCTTGGACTTAATAATTCAAAAGTATGATATTTTACCAATTCAAGAGCTAATCCAGGGTATGTAAATCATCATAATATTCTAAGATTTAATAATGGTTTTAACTCTTATGTAGGAAGTGAGAAGATGATCCAACGACCTATATTACGCTTCGCTCCGGGCAACCTAGGGGCTTATGGGCTTGTTGCATGTGCTACATGCCATCCTGAGAGCTTACAAAAATGACAAAAACTTTTATTTGCATGATTTTTTGTATGTTTTTCTATTGACTAGAAAAATGGTGATTTGGTGGTATGGTAAGTGTCAAATTTTGTATTAGACCTACACAATTAATAGTCCATTTGTTATAAATAATAGTCATTATTTAATGATTTTTATGAACTTTCATAACAAATGCATTTCTAACCTAAAATTTCTAATGCATGAAATTTTGCAAGTTAAGGAGCTAATCCATAGCAATTATGCATGTCATCATAATTTTTTAGGACTTAATTATGGTTTTTGCACTTATGTAAGAAGTGATAAGATGATCCAACATCGTATATTGCACTTAACTGGTGGCTTGTTACATATGCTAAATGCAACTATAAGTACCTATGCAAATGGCAACCACTTGTATTTTCATGATATTTCACATGTTTTAAAAGGACTATGGTAATCATGGTGGGGGGGTCTAATATGTCTTCAATTTTCTACCAAAAGTGTTCAATTATTAGTCCATGTGTTATAAATTACTGGCATTTTTCTTGGATTGTTATGACATTTCAAAGGCATTTATGTCCTAATAATTTAAAAGTTTGATTTTGGAATGTTTAGAAGCATCTTGGACTTAATAATTCAAAAGTATGATATTTTGCAAGTTCAAGAGCTAATCCATGGTATGTAAATCATCATAATTTTCTAGGATTTAATAATGGTTTTAACTCTTATGTAGGAAGTGAGTAGATGATCCAACAACCTATATTACGCTTCGCTCGGGGCAACCTGCGGCTTTATGGGCTTGGTGCATGTGCTACATGCCATCCTGAGAGCTTACAAAAATGACAAAAACTTTTATTTGCATGATTTTTTGTATGTTTTTCTATGGACTAGAAAAAAGGTGATTTGGTGGTATGGTAAGTGTCAAATTTTGTATTAGACCTACACAATTAATAGTCCATTTGTTATAAATAATAGTCATTATTTAAAGATTTTTATGAACTTTAATAACAAATGCATTTCTAACCTAAAATTTCTAATGCATGAAATTTTGCAAGTTAAGGAGCTAATCCATAGCAATTATGCATGTCATCATAATTTTTTAGTACTTAATTATGGTTTTTGCACTTATGTAAGAAGTGATAAGATGATCCAACATCGTATATTGCACTTAACTGGTGGCTTGTTACATATGCTAAATGCAACTATAAGTACCTATGCAAATGGCAACCACTTGTATTTTCATGATATTTCACATGTTTTAAAAGGACTATGGTAATCATGGTGGGGGGGTCTAATATGTCCTCAATTTTGTACCAAAAGTGTTCAATTATTAGTCCATGTGTGATAAATTACTGGCATTATTCTTGGACTTTTGTGAAATTTCAATACACATTCATTTTTGTCTTAATAATTTAAAAGTTTGATTTTGGCAAGTTTAGAGGCATATTGGACTTAATAATTCAAAAGTATGATATTTTACAAGTTCAAGAGCTAATCCAGGGTATGTAAATCATCATAATATTCTAAGATTTAATAATGGTTTTAACTCTTATTTTGGAAGTGAGAAGATGATCTAACAACCTATATTACGCTCTACTCGGGGCAACCTAGGGGTTTATGGGCTTGTTGCATGTGCTACTTGCCATCTCGAGTACTTACAAAAATGACAAAAACTTTTATTTGCAAGATTTTTTGTATGTTTTTCTATGGACTAGAAAAATGGTGATTTGGTGGTTTGGTAAGTGTCAAATTTTTTATTAGAGGTACCCAATTAAAAGTCCATTTGTTATAAATAATAGTCATTATTTAAAGATTCTTATGAACTTTCATAACAAATGCATTTCTAACCTAAAATTTCTAATGCATGAAATTTTGCAAGTTTAGGAGCTAATCCATAGCAATTATGCATGTCATCATAATTTTTTAGGACTTAATTATGGTTTTTGCTCTTATGTCAGAAGTGATAAGATGATCCAACATCGTATATTGCACTTAACTGGTGGCTTGTTACATATGCTAAATACAACTATAAGTACCTATGCAAATGGCAACCACTTGTATTTTCATGATATTGCACATGTTTTAAAAGGACTATGGTAATCATGGTGGGGGGGTCTAATATGTCCTCAATTTTGTACCAAAATTGTTCAATTATTAGTCCATGCGTGATAAATTACTGGCATTATTCTTGGACTTTTGTGAAATTTCAAAACACATTCATTTTTGTCTTAATAATTTAAAAGTTTGATTTTGGCAAGTTTAGAAGCATCTTGGACATAATAATTCAAAAGTATGATATTTTACCAGTTCAAGAGCTAATCCAGTGGTACGTAAATCATCATAATATTCTAAGATTTAATAATGGTTTTAACTCTTATGTAGGAAGTGAGAAGATGATCCAACAACCTATATTACGCTCTACTCGGGGCAACCTATGGGTTTATGGGCTTGTTGCATGTGCTACTTGCCATCTCGAGTACTTACAAAAATGACAAAAACTTTTTTTTGCAAGATTTTTTGTATGTTTTTCTATGGACTAGAAAAATGGTGATTTGGTGGTATGGTAAGTGTCAAATTTTGTATTAGACATACACAATTAATAGTCCATTTGTTATAAATAATAGTCATTATTTAAAGATTCTGATGAACTTTCATAACAAATGCATTTCTAACCTAAACTTTCTAATGCATGAAATTTTGCAAGTTTAGGAGCTAATCCATAGCAATTATGCATGTCATCATAATTTTTAGGACTTAATTATGGTTTTTGCTCTTATGTAAGAAGTGATAAGATGATCCAACATCGTATATTGCACTTAAGCGGTGGCTTGTCACATATGCTAAATGCAACTATAAGTACCTATGCACATGGCAACCACTTGTATTTTCATGATATTTCACATGTTTTAAAAGGACTATGGTAATCATGGTGGGGGGGTCTAATATGTCCTCAATTTTGTACCAAAAGTGTTCAATTATTAGTCCATGTGTGATAAATTACTGGCATTATTCTTGGACTTTTGTGAAATTTCAAAACACATTCATTTTTGTCTTAATAATTTAAAAGTTTGATTTTGGCAAGTTTAGAAGCATCTTGGACTTAATAATTCAAAAGTATGATATTTTACCAATTCAAGAGCTAATCCAGGGTATGTAAATCATCATAATATTCTAAGATTTAATAATGGTTTTAACTCTTATGTAGGAAGTGAGAAGATGATCCAACGACCTATATTACGCTTCGCTCCGGGCAACCTAGGGGCTTATGGGCTTGTTGCATGTGCTACATGCCATCCTGAGAGCTTACAAAAATGACAAAAACTTTTATTTGCATGATTTTTTGTATGTTTTTCTATTGACTAGAAAAATGGTGATTTGGTGGTATGGTAAGCGTCAAATTTTGTATTAGACCTACACAATTAATAGTCCATTTGTTATAAATAATAGTCATTATTTAATGATTTTTATGAACTTTCATAACAAATGCATTTCTAACCTAAAATTTCTAATGCATGAAATTTTGCAAGTTAAGGAGCTAATCCATAGAAATTATGCATGTCATCATAATTTTTTAGGACTTAATTATGGTTTTTGCACTTATGTAAGAAGTGATAAGATGATCCAACATCGTATATTGCACTTAACTGGTGGCTTGTTACATATGCTAAATGCAACTATAAGTACCTATGCAAATGGCAACCACTTGTATTTTCATGATATTTCACATGTTTTAAAAGGACTATGGTAATCATGGTGGGGGGGTCTAATATGTCTTCAATTTTCTACCAAAAGTGTTCAATTATTAGTCCATGTGTTATAAATTACTGGCATTTTTCTTGGATTGTTATGAAATTTCAAAGGCATTTATGTCCTAATAATTTAAAAGTTTGATTTTGGAATGTTTAGAAGCATCTTGGACTTAATAATTCAAAAGTATGATATTTTGCAAGTTCAAGAGCTAATCCATGGTATGTAAATCATCATAATTTTCTAGGATTTAATAATGGTTTTAACTCTTATGTAGGAAGTGAGTAGATGATCCAACAACCTATATTACGCTTCGCTCGGGGCAACCTGCGGCTTTATGGGCTTGGTGCATGTGCTACATGCCATCCCGAGAGCTTACAAAAATGACAAAAACTTTTATTTGCATGATTTTTTGTATGTTTTTCTATGGACTAGAAAAAGGTGATTTGGTGGTATGGTAAGTGTCAAATTTTGTATTAGACCTACACAATTAATAGTCCATTTGTTATAAATAATAGTCATTATTTAAAGATTTTTATGAACTTTAATAACAAATGCATTTCTAACCTAAAATTTCTAATGCATGAAATTTTGCAAGTTAAGGAGCTAATCCATAGCAATTATGCATGTCATCATAATTTTTTAGTACTTAATTATGGTTTTTGCACTTATGTAAGAAGTGATAAGATGATCCAACATCGTATATTGCACTTAACTGGTGGCTTGTTACATATGCTAAATGCAACTATAAGTACCTATGCAAATGGCAACCACTTGTATTTTCATGATATTTCACATGTTTTAAAAGGACTATGGTAATCATGGTGGGGGGGTCTAATATGTCCTCAATTTTGTACCAAAAGTGTTCAATTATTAGTCCATGTGTGATAAATTACTGGCATTATTCTTGGACTTTTGTGAAATTTCAATACACATTCATTTTTGTCTTAATAATTTAAAAGTTTGATTTTGGCAAGTTTAGAGGCATATTGGACTTAATAATTCAAAAGTATGATATTTTACAAGTTCAAGAGCTAATCCAGGGTATGTAAATCATCATAATATTCTAAGATTTAATAATGGTTTTAACTCTTATTTTGGAAGTGAGAAGATGATCTAACAACCTATATTACGCTCTACTCGGGGCAACCTAGGGGTTTATGGGCTTGTTGCATGTGCTACTTGCCATCTCGAGTACTTACAAAAATGACAAAAACTTTTATTTGCAAGATTTTTTGTATGTTTTTCTATGGACTAGAAAAATGGTGATTTGGTGGTTTGGTAAGTGTCAAATTTTTTATTAGAGGTACCCAATTAAAAGTCCATTTGTTATAAATAATAGTCATTATTTAAAGATTCTTATGAACTTTCATAACAAATGCATTTCTAACCTAAAATTTCTAATGCATGAAATTTTGCAAGTTTAGGAGCTAATCCATAGCAATTATGCATGTCATCATAATTTTTTAGGACTTAATTATGGTTTTTGCTCTTATGTCAGAAGTGATAAGATGATCCAATATCGTATATTGCACATAACTGGCGGCTTGTTACATATGCTAAATGCAACTATAAGTACCTATGCAAATGGCAACCACTTGTATTTTCCTAATATGTCACATGTTTTCAGAGGACTATGGGAATCATGGTGGGGGGGTCTAATATGTCTTCAATTTTGTACTAAAAGTGTTCAATTATTAGTCCATGTGTTATAAATTATTGGCATTTTTCTTGGATTTTTGTGACATTTCAAAGGCATTTATGTCCTAATAATTTAAAAGTTTGATTTTGGAAAGTTTAGAAGCATCTTGGACTTAATAATTCAAAAGTATGATATTTACAAGTTCAAGAGCTAATCTAGGGTATGTAAATCATCATAATTTTCTAGGATTTAATAATGGTCTTAACTCTTATGTAGGAAGTGAGAAGATGATCCAACAGCCTATATTACGCTTTGCTCTGGTCAACCTAGGGCTTTATGGGCTTGTTGCATGTGCTACATGCCATCTCGAGTACTTATAAAAATGACAACAACTTTTATTTGCAAGATTTTTTGTATGTTTTTCTATGGACTAGAAAAAAGATTATTTGGTGGTATGGTAGGTGTCAAATTCTGTATTAGAGGTGTGACAACCTGGGTTTTTGAAACACATTTTATAATATATTTTTCGAAGGCAAGGGCATCCCCTTGGTAAATTTTTTTTCGCAAGACAAAGCAACGGAAATTCTTTTATTTTAAAACTTGTTTTGAAAACCCAAGTCACCACTTCATACATAACATAAGTACAATTTATGTACAAAATAAAATTCCATTGAAGGAATATGATTTTATTAAACTTCCAGGATCTATCCAGTGGTTCACAGTACACAACCCATTGTATCCATACAATACTTGTCCAAATACACAATTCAAATTACAAAGTTCTAAATACAATACATGCTCTCTATACAATGTTTTAAGGTATATACCCTTATTACTTATTCTTCACTAGTTCTTCAAGTCTTGAGCTCCTAAGTCTCCTTCTCTGTATCTGAGATATTGTAAACATTTGAACATTTACAATATCTCAGCAAGCTATGCTTGGTAGGGGATAAGAATGTAAGTTATTGACAGTAGAATCTCAATATTCACTTATCACATAATTCATTCTATCATAAACACACTCATAGACCACTATTATTGATAGAAACATCTCATTTCCTTGTCATTTGTGTTCACCTTTATACATACATAGTATATACGAACAAATCCTTTAAAATTGTAAAAATAATCAATAATCATTTCCATACAAAACTGATCAACTCCTTTCATTATAGGAGATTTGTATTTCAGCCAGTTACTATACTGGGATTTTCCCTTCTTGGGAAAAATATTGGTAATATACAATTTCCTGGCATTTCATCATGCCATCTCTTAAGGCATTTCACTATGCCAATTTCATATGCATCATAATGCAAAATAATCAAGGACTACTATGCTTACAGTCTGATCCGTACAGCGCGCCCGGATAACTGTTCAATAATCCACTTATACCAGTCTCAGTGGAAATTACAATATCCATGTCCATATGGGAGGACCATGGCTGTCACAATGGTGGCCTTCCCATAAATGCCCCACCCGACTTTTAGCCTTTCTTAGGCTTGGTATTCAATATCATCAAGTTTCAGAGAGTGGGTGGCCAAACCCTCTTAACTCTCCAGCATAGCATCCCCAAGCCTATGCTTGTTTAAAACAAAACCACAAGCCTCCAAGCTTGTATGTAAAATAATACTTATACTTATCAGACTATTTGTCTGTTTATCTAGGAGGGGAATATTTTCTACTTTCCTATTCACTTAAGGTTGTTCTCAATTCTCAACTTGACCATTTAATACTTATTTTCCTCATCATTTGGTTGGATCATATTTCAATTTGAGGTATTTACCTTAATATATTGGTATCATACATGTCAATACTTCAAAACATAAGATCATGTATTAGACATGTATCTTCATGTAAAGGCATTCTTAATAATTCACCTACCTCAATAAGGAATTCTTACTCCTTGAAATCTGTCATAGTCTCGATCAACATATATCTGTCAAATCATATGTATAATGTCATTTTTCTAATCAAGGGTACATACTACATGGTCTTTTGATCATCCTTATGTAGGATGATCTGAATCTTTCTTCCTTGAATATTATATATCAATGGGTTTAATATCATCTATACAAATACTATCTATATCATACATAACAATCTAATTTACATTGATGTTTCTTTTTCTTATTTTTTTTTATCATACAAGATCTCATCTTGTTTGATCATCCTTATCTCACTTACTATTTTTATTAAGGTTAGATAATTTGCTATCTTTTTATGTTCTTATTATTATTATTCAACCAGTTAGTGTCTTACTTGGTTGAAGATAATTTATTTCTTCCTATCATTAGACAACTCCTCCTTATTTCAGGATGACCAGTACTTACCAATTAAAGTCTGCTCAAAAAGTGGTTAATACAACCCTCATGTAAGGAGGCGTTTAGACCTCTCTTACGTCAACAGGAGGTGAGGGAAAAGCACTTGGCTCTTGTATACCCCTATAACCATAATGTTCAGAGTCCACTGGAGTGGTACTAGCTCAACCTTTGAGAAGGTTCTTATGAGCTCTTTACCTTAAGTCCCTTCTCTAATTGATTTTAATTAATTTCCATGGATACGCACAATGTCATCCATGGATGTTCATTATTTTCCTACTTTGGGCCAAGGAAATGATAAATCATTCCTTATATTGTCCTACTACCTATAGCCCTTATTAAGTCAAAATCATTCATTCATCTTAGTTGTCCATGAATTTCTATATTTCATTAGTTTACATTTTTGGTGATTTATGCTCCTTATATCTTAACAATTACTTAACAATTGAATAAAATTTGACAATAAGTAAATCATCAACTTGAAAGCATAAATCAAATATAAGTTTAACAACTATATACTAACATTCTTCCTATGAATGTAACTTAAGCTAGTGAAATAAAACTAACATGATCCTAAGATAATCAAATCTGCTAACAAATTACTCATTTAGGGCATATCATACTAAAATTTAAAGATTACACTATCATGCTTTCTAACTTAGAACATAAATCACATTTACACTTCTATATCCAATAAAAGACAATTAAATTAATTTTATTAAGATTATTATAAACCTTTAAATATGATCCAACCATTAGATCTTAGGTGTTTTCCTTTAGATCAAGGGTTTTAATTACCTTCAGGGCTTTTAATCCATTAAGATCCAAAAATCATATCCACTTGATTTTGTCACATTTCATCCATGATCTAACTAGATTCCATAATAATATCATCCCTTTAATCCATCCCAAGGATCTGATCATACTTGATCTCATTGATCAAGTGGGTCCCTTTGTAATTTTTTATTTTTATTTTAGGGTTTTTCTACCATAAAGGGTAGATCCCCTATTTTATCCAAGATATGTCCAAATTAACCATAGATATTACTTTATTACATTATTATATCATCATTAAAATAAATTTTCAAGATCTGATCACCTCAGATCTTGAAGATCTTAGAAATTGGACACTTATTTCCAAAATACAGAAAAATACAGAAATAAATTTTAGAAATATTATGACTTCATTAGAAACTAGACATTACAAGCTTTCCATAGCTTCTTTATGATCTCAATTTGGAGTTCATATGACTCCACAATCTTAAATTAAAGTTTTCAGCCGTTCCTAGGGTCCAGATTTGATCTGGGCCCACCAGAATTAATCTCTCTCAATTGAGGGTCCAAACCTTGTTAGATTTTCTTCAAAATTGTACCCTAGGGGTTTTTGACCCTTCTGGATTGATTGGAAGCTCAGAATTTCCATCTGAGCTCTCTATCACCATAAATTGAAGGCTCTTGTACTTACTTTATTTTTACCATTTTTCATTCAAATTAAATTATAGAAAAATAAAAATTACACTAAACCATAATAAATATGTATGGGAAGTAGTTCCACCAACTTGATTGGAGAAAAAACATATATTTGATGCTCAATTTGAGAGAATTACCGGTTGATGATAATATAGCCCGATTGTCTACCTTTTTGTGGTTTTCTGTTGTTGGAACCGTTGGATCTTGAAATTGATTTGGGGATTTTGTATATACTATGGTATAGGAGGTTATGGATGGTGGAATTGATCAGATTCTAGCTGGAACGGAGTGCCTAATTGAATTTAGGTCTCTTGTTCCACTTAGAAAGAGGAGAGAGAAATAAGAAAAATAGAGATTGGGGAGGGATGAATGAGAATTTGGGGCTGAAACTCCAAAGAAGATTTGGAAATTTCGTGGTTAAGGTTGTGAAAATTTTTGGAAATTTTTGGGACATATTTATAGCCAAATTTGAATTTTTTATCATTTCTTTTAATAAGATATTTTATTACTTTAGAATTTGTTATTACAAATGCATTCTCCATTCTCCACTACATTCTCCACTACCAGTAATAATGCACTGAGCAATTATTGTTGCTTCTAGAATGTTGGCCCACTTTGTGGGCCCCACTTTTTTGTGAAAAGACGTTTTTGCCCTTTGAACTCAAAAATTGGAGAATAATAGGCAATATTTGTCCGAACTCGGAATCGAGCGTACGTAGTGGCGTTGGAATCGTATTTCTAAGTACTTCATGAATATTGAGATCTTATTTCTTACATATGGAATATGGGTAAAATTACCATTTTACCCCCAAATGGAGAAATTACGGAATTTTCATTTTAACTCAGAATTGAACGTACTTAATGTTGTTTCGATCAGTTTTCCAAGTACATCTATAATTTCTATGTTTTAATTCATGATATAATCTCCATAAAAAGAGAATTTTCAATAACCTAATATTCTAGCCCAGAATTTCTAAAAATTCAAACTTTATTAATTTGCCTTAATAAGTTACAAAAATTCAGGGTCATTACAATCTTCCCCAGTTACAATAATTTCGTCCTCGAAATTTGCATATCAACTCACTTAGGAGTTTTCACAATTCTTTCATAGCCTTACACATGTTGCCTTGCCACTTAGGGAAATCCTCTTTCCTTTTATTCCTTTTTCAAGCTACCTTCTTCTCAAAGGTATAAATCATATGGTTGATTGCTATTAAAATGCTCACACCTGTCTAACCTTACTTATGCATCATTCAATTAAGTTGAGTTTTGCTAGACTTTCCCAAAAGGATTAATAACTCTTAATCTGAGTTATCCTTTGGTTTCAAACCTTCTACTTGGCTAAATTTCTACTCCTTACTTTCATCAATCTTTCCATACTTGAAAATTTTCCATTCTATCTTCTATTGCTCACTCTCATTCTATTTCAACATATAAAGTTTTGACATAGCTTTCTTACTATGTATAGTCCTTACTAATAACATAGTGATTGGATTCTATAACTTCCACTATTGTTCTTTCTAACAATCTTCCAATCTTTGGAAGTAATTATCTCTTTCCTTGTTCTTCCATTATTTGGAAGTGATTACTTTATTTCTATCCTACAATTCATACTTATTTACTATTTCTTTTTATTGAGAAATTTCTTTTCAAATTCTATCATTGAAGAGTGGTAACCTTGTGATGATTCTATTCTCATTCTCATCACATCCATTGTTTTTGTAACACTTTTTGAGTGTCATTTTACTCTGCATATACATTCCTTATCCTCTTTTGTTATACCTTTCTCGTATTCAGAACAATATTCTAAACCTTCTTACCATCTATGATAATATTTATCTTTTTTCCTTTCACATATCTATTTATATGTCATGGGCTTCAAAACTTCTAGATTATGCATGTCCTCATGCTTCTTTCAAGCATATCTCATAACCTTTATCATATCATACTAACTCTTTATTTGCAATATTCTTGATAATTCTAATTAAAAGAGTTCTTATTGATTTTGAATTCATCCCTTCTCAAGTCTTTACAAACTCCATAATTTATCATTAACTCATTTAGGATTTACGTAATCCATTGCAAGATTGCACGAAATGTCTTTATGTTATAAAATCAGTAAGAGATATATTTCTCTAATTGTCATTGTCATTTCACATATTGATCTCACATTCCCCCTTTGTTGGGGTTAATTTCCATGCTATCCTTAAAATTTATATAACCCTAAACTTTTCTTTCTTCAATCAACATGTAAGAAGATGAATGACAAGTTTTGTAAGCATCTAACATATATCCCATGAATGCTCTTGATTTCTTGAAATCTATTAAAATTTATATAACCTTAAAACTTGATTTCTTTAATCAAAATGTACACTTGCAACACATATATTCCATGGATTCTTTTGGTCTCCTTACATCCATTTCCATATATCATTATTACTTCATCTAATATATTTCATTCTCCTCAACTTTATGAACATCATTTATACAACTCATAGAACTTAAATTTTGTTTTGATTCTATACTTTGATGTTGTATTTCCAATTCTCGAATAATAATAATAAATTTTTGAAAATGTTCATCCTTATAGAGAAAAAGGATACTTAATTTCCTCAACATCACTTATGTTCAATGCATCCTTATGGAGAACAAGGGTAATAAATTTCCTTAATAAACTCTTTTATGTTCAATGCATTCTTACATTGATCTTCCCATTTTCTTTTCCTAAAGAAAGTCGTTATTTTCATACTGTAAATTTCTATAATCACTCCTTAATCCTTAACATTTGTTCTTTTAGCTCATTCAAATAATTTGATGTTCTTTTCCTCAACTATTATATATATTTTCTCATTCAATCTCATGTAAGATTGAAAATCTCAAAATATCTTAAAGTTCTAACCACTTCTTTCTCCAAAAATTTGGATTTATGACTTATTCATAATCATCTTATTTTTCCAAACTTTACACTTAGGTTTAGATATCACTATTTGTTTATAGGTCTTCATTTCTTTGGGGGTAATTATGCATGTCATCATAATTTTTTAGGACTTAATTATGGTTTTTCCTCTTATGTAAGAAGTGATAAGATGATCCAACATCCTATATTGCACTTAACTAGGGCTAACCGAATGGTGTAGTAGCTTGTTACATATGCTAAATGCAACTATAAGTACCTATGAAATTGCTGTAATAACCCCAATTTTTTTAATTGATTGAGAAAATCAATAAAGTTTGAGTTTCAGATATTTCAAGCTGAAATATTAGGGTTATTTAAAATATACTTTTTATAAATGTATAATCAAATCATAAAGACATGTAAAATTGAAATTAAACTTAGCAAACCTTTCAAAACGACTGTAAGCATGACAAATTCTGAATTCGAATGAGAAATCCTTAAGTTTCTTCATTTCTTGGACAGAAGGGGTAAAATAGTAATTTTACCCAAAAATCAAAATCTCCCAAAAATCAAAATATGAGACATCAAAATTTAGAATTTAATAAGAAATACGAATTCAACGCCACTAAGTACACTCAAATCCGAGATCATAGGAATAAAACCCAAAATTTTATGCATAAATGGCAAAATGGTCTTTATGCACCATGTGGGGCCCACAAGGGGCCCACAAGGGACCCAGAAAACCAATCTTATCAGAAGCCCACATGAAGTCATGGGTCAACAAACATTAGCTGGTCTTGGGGAAGAAAAATGGGGTATGGGGAAGAAAAAAATGGAGCATGGGAGACTTTCATGCCATTTAATAATAAAAAATAAAATATTATAATCATGAAAAAAACCAAAATGGCTATAAATACAGCCCCAAAAATCCTCCAAAAATTCTCATAAAATCCCCATGAAATTTTCTTCACTCTCCCTGAAAAATTAGACCTAGATCCCTCCCCAAAAGCCCAAAATTTCCAAGAGATATCTCTCTTTTCAATTTGTTTTTCTTTTTAGATTGGAACAAGAGACCTAAAATCAATTAGGCACTTTGTTCTAGATCTAATTTCATCAATTCCACCATCCAAAACTTCCCAACATATCTATTTTACAAAACCCCCAAAGAAATTTCAAGATCGAACAGTTCAAACAATGAAAATTTGCAAGGTGGATCTTGGGCCATATCTTCATCAAAGGGTATTTCTTTTAAATTGGACACATAAACACCACTTTTTCTCAAATCAGGTATGTGAGAATGCTTTATATAGATGTTTAATACTGCTTTATGTAATTTTTAGTTTACTGTAATTTATTTTGGTAATAAAAAGGTAAAAATAAAGTAAACACCAGAACCCTTAATTCAGGATGATGGAGCACTCAGATGAAAAATCTGACTACACCAATCGATGCAAAAGGGTCCAAAACCCCTAGAGTAGAATTTTCACAAAGATCTAAGAAGGTTTGGTCCCTCAATTGAGAAGGGATTGATTGGACGGTCCAAACGGACTATCCAATCTCCTAACCGGACAGACAACGTCCTGCGCGCGTCCATGGACGCCCCGTGCAGGCGCTTTCGCATTTCAGCATAGCGAACGCACCCAAATCGTTCCGCCTGGCTTGGTTTTCCGCCCAAAAGATCCGTCCGTTCCTTGGGCCCAGATCAAATCCAAGCCCGAGGAAAGATTGTGAACTTCTAGATCCAATTCCAGAGTCATCTGAACTCCAAATTGAGATCGGAAAGAAGCTATGGAAAGCTTGAAACCTCTATTTTCTGATGAAATAATAAAATAGACATACTATTAAGTAAAAACTTTCTATATTAAAGAAACAAGTTTTCAATTACCTAGATCTTCTAGATCTGAGATGATCAGATCTTGAAAATATGTTTTAATATTGATATATTATTAAAATAAAGTGAGATTTATGGTTTAATTTAATATATATGAGATATATTAAGGGATCTACCCATTATGGTAGAAAAACCCTAAAACTACAAAGGGAGCCACTTGATCAATGAGATCAAGTGTGATTAGATCCTTGGGATGGAAAGAATAAATGTTGATATGATGAAATCCAAGGAAATCATGGATGGATTATGACAAAAATAGATCAATATGATCTTTTGACGTTAATAAAGAAAATTCCCTAAATATAACTAAAATCCTTAATCAAAGGAAAAGATCTAAGATCAAATGGTTGGATCATAAGTAAAGGTTTCTAAAAATGTTAACGTAATTAGTTTCATTTTATATAATAGCATTTTAAATATGATTATGTTCTAAAGCATGCTAGTATAACATTTAGACTTTAGCATGATATGTGACTTCATTGTTATCATAAGGTGCTTGATTTAATTATTTTAAGTACCTTTCCTCATATCATTAAATGTTAAATTATGTAGTTTTATGCTTTGAATTTATAATTCATTTATGGTTAAATGTTATTAGTAGATCTACTTGTTATGAGATAAAGAGCATAAAACATCAAAAATGTATTCTAATGAGAAAGTAGAGCTTCATTACACAATTAAGAATGGAGTACTTTGGACTTAATTAGTAAGGGCTATTGTTAGTAGGAAAATATAAGGATTATCAAGTCCTTGGCCCAAATTAGGAAAAGAATAATAAACCCCATGAATGACATTATATTCATGGACTTAATTAAAATCCATTAGAAAGAGTACTTAGAGTAAACATGCTTATAGGAACCTTATGAAAGGTTGAGCTATGGTCATTCTAGTGAATGATAAACATAGTGGTTAAGGGGGTTATCCAATAGAGCCTCCCTCATCCCCTACCTTCTGTTGACGTTTGTGAAGTCTAAATGCCTCCTTACATGAGGATTGAAGTAACCACTTTGTGTTCACCCATTCAGCTAGTAAGCCTTAGCCAATTGGAAATAAGAGGAGCAGTCTAGATTTAGGCTTGAATAAGGTACCTTCAACCAGCACATTTACTGGTTGAATAATAATAATAAGAGCATAAAAGGTTAGTAAATTACCTATCCCTAATAAAAACAGTAAGTAAGATAAGGATGATTAAACAAGATCCATTAGATCTTGGATGATCAAGAACAATAAGAATAAGAACACTATATTGTACTTAGTATGCATGTTTCTTAGTATACTTGTTATAGTTCATTAGATTAGATAATCCAAACCCTTGATCAAAGATGATTCAAGGAAGAAAACCAAGATCATCCTCCATAGGGATGATCCAATAAGTGAACTTAGATCAAAGAAAAACTAGATGATAGTAGATCTAGGACCTTGATCTTTATCAACATGTGTAGATTGTCAATCAATGGATCTATGAAAGATCAAGATCAAGGAGATGGACATACAAAGACATAGAGATAGAAAAATACTTAGATATGAATGATCTAAAGATCATTCTAAACATCAGATCTAGTGATCAATAGGACTGTTCATAATTTATATATTGACAATATGTATGGATGTACAGATTACATACATCAGTCAGGATCATGGAAGATTGGGAAAAAGAGATCAATCCTTAAAGGTAGGAGGATTTGATGAATGCATACATGATTGTACTCATGATCTTATGTTGACAAGAGTAATGTTAATACTTATATTAAATCTCTTGAAAACCTTATGATCCAACCAAACACATATAAAATGGTTAAGGACTAAACTATAAGTGAATAGGGAACTAGGAAATATTTTAGCCTTAAGTAAACAGACATATGGTCTGATATATATGAAATCTATTTTTCATACAAGCTTGGAGGCTTGTGAGTTTGTTTTAATAGGCATAAGCCTAGGGGAATGTTATTGCTAGAGGAGTTATGAGGGTTTGGCCACTCGCTCCTTGAAATTTGATGATGTGATGATACCTTGCCCTAAGAGAGGCTAAAAGTCGGGTGGTGGCAATTATGGGAAGGCCACCACTATGAAAGTCTTGCCCCCCCATACGGGCAGTGACATAATATTTTCCACCGTGGTATCAGTGGTGAACAGGGCAGTTATCTGAGCGCGCTA
The DNA here is from genome assembly GCA_035236585.1 of Warburgia ugandensis. Classification (NCBI taxonomy): domain Eukaryota; kingdom Viridiplantae; phylum Streptophyta; class Magnoliopsida; order Canellales; family Canellaceae; genus Warburgia; species Warburgia ugandensis. The sequence goes on from CP141134.1 coordinate 39,728,939, forward strand.
GTACGGATCAGATTGTAGCATAGCAACCTTTCTGATTATTTTGCACTATGATGCATATGAGAATAGGCATAGTAAAATGCCTTATGTTGTAGCATAATGAAATGCTAGGTAATTGTATATTACCAATATTTCCCAAGAAGGAAAATTCCCAGTATAAGATTAGCTGTAATCCTAAATTCTCAAAATGAAGAGAATTGATCAGCTTAGTTGGGAATGATATTTGACTATTTTCACAAATTTAACTGGTTTACCCATGAAGGGTATGTTTGTATATAGATATACATAACTTATAAAGTAAAGAGTATGTTTAAGGATAATGGGATTATGAAGTATTGGAATTACATTTTCAATGTTATGTTTCTTGAATCCCCTACCAAGCATTGCTTGCTGAGATATTGCATTTGTTGCAATATCTCAGATACAGGGAAGGAGAGTTAGGAGCTGAAGACGATAGAAGACTTGAAGAGAATAATCTTCAAGGTATACCCTTGAAGACATGTATTTTTCTTTGTTAAGAGTTTTATTGTATGGTGAGCTTGAGTTTTGGATTATGTAATTTGGACAAGTATTATACTAGATTTGGTTGTACTGTGAACCACTAGATGGATCCTGAAATTTAATAAAAGTATATTCTTTCAATGGAATTTTATTTTGTACACAAATTGTACTTATGTTATGTATGAAGTGGTGACTTGGGTTTTCAAAACAAGTTCTAAAGAAAAGAATTTCCGCTGCTTTGTTTTGCAAAAAAAAATTTTACACTCTTAAGGGCCCTGCCTTTCAAAATACTTTACAAATCATGTTTCAAAAACTCGGGTTGTCATAGTTGGTATCAAAGCAATTCATCCAGTCACAGTACAGTACAAATATGTCCAAAGGAGAGATTATAATCAAAGTCTAGATTAAGATAGAAGTAGTTGTATAGAGGACTGATAGGATTTTGGTTTATGAGTAGATGCCACCAAAGAGAGTCACAAGGAAGACAGCTCAAAATACTCCAGAAGACAATATGGAGAGAGTAACCATGAGTAATATGGAAGAGATGATGACAAGGATGTTAAGGAACCTCCTTCCTCACCTACAACAACCCCAAGGTTCATCACCTCCTGTAGAAATACCAAGTACGCAGGCTCAGGCTCAGCCTGAGGTGAGATATACTACACCAACACCACCACCAGCTACTCCCACACTAGGACAAGGGCAATCTTCCCTTGTACCAAGTGAAGAAGTTGGAAAATCCCCATTAGCACTAGAAAAAGTTGACAAAATGCTAGAAAGATTTCAAAAGAGGACTACAATGTATAATGGTAAGGGTGAAGCTGAAAAGGCTGAAGAATGGACATATGAAGTTGAAAAGACTTTTAGAGCACTACATACTCCTTCAGAGTTGAAGGTGAAATTTGCCACATACTTATTCAAACAAGAAGCTGCATTTTGGTAGAGATCAGCTAACAACACCTTCTTCACGAATTCTGAAGATACTACATGGGAAGAATTTAAGGAAATATTCAACCATAAATATTTTCCTTCTCATGTACAACAAAGTTGATAGAATTTTTGGACCTAAAGCAAGGGAATATGTCAGTGGTGGACTATGATAACAAGTTCACACAACTAAGGTATAATGACCCCAATTTTTGTAATATTAAAATCCCATGAAAGGTTCAATTTTGAAGATAAGGGCATTTTGGTCATTTCGCCAGTCACCTTGACTGAACCTAGAAACTTTGTCCTAAAAATGGTACCATTAGATGCTTCTCATAAAAAGGAATCCAACAAGACCAAAATCACCCAAAACGGAGTTAAAATGAGCAAGTTATGGCCCTTTGAAGTTCAGGGGCAAAACTGTAATATTTACAAAAACGGATTTAGCTACAAAACACAGGGGGCCATTTTGATATGGACACCCTTCATCTTCCACCTCCTAGAGAGTTCTAGAACGATAGTGATTGCAGGAGAAATCACCATTATTCTGGAGGTTTCTCCACCGCCATTCAAAGGCAGTGAGAGCCCCCTCCAGAACCCTCTCATAGCTCTATAAATAGAGCTCTTAGGCGCCTCTAATGGCACCCCAAAAGGTTGGAGAAAACCCGTTGAGGAGCAGTGACCTAGAGGGAAAACAAGGAGAAAAACGCAACAACGAGCCAGGTATGCCCAAGATCCCTCAGAACCCATCTCCACCGTAGTTCTAAGATCAATTTCCCTAGGTTTTTGCATGAAAAACCATGCAAAATGGAACCCTGGAGACTCACCAAGGACCCAGGGACATTCCCTGGGCCGCACTGGTTCGACAGGGTCGAACCAGGGTGTCTTGAGGACACCTCGGTTCCCCAAGGAACAGGATGTTCCGACTGGAACGTCCCACGTTGACCCCGTTTGAAAAACCAAACGGGCGCATCTGGGGACGCACCCGCAAAGAGGCGGTCGAGCTAGAAAACACAGCGCGTCTGTAGACGCGCCCGCTGAGGCGCACTCCATAGACGTGCAGCGTGCTAGCAGTGCGTGGCTTTCTCGTTCCTTAAAGGAAGCCGGGGCGCATGACGTAGACGCGCAGCGCCCTAGCATTTCGTCTTTTCACCCTTAAAACCCTTATGTACATGCGACACTAAAACGCTTATAACTTGAGATCTAGAGCTCCGATTGAGGCGCCGCAAAAGGCGTTGTGTCCGTGTCGATGACTCTGACACATCAAAACTATAAAATCCATGATCAAGGAATAATCAAAGGTGGGTATAACCCTTGGAATAGGATGGTGGCGCGTGGCCGCTAGACCTTTGGAAAACTAATGATACCAAGGCCCAATTAGGACCTTAGGACACCCGTAGGCATAGGGATGGACCCGTAATGCCTAAGTAATAAGAACCAACTACTCTAAACCCATAAAAGATAGGCTAAACTACCCTTGAGTCCCCAAACCATGTTTAGGAGCTTAAGAGGAAAAAAGGGTTAACGCGACCTAGTTAGGTAGGTGTTCTATCGCTACTAGATTCTTTTAAAAGCACTATGATTGTTTTGCGAATACATGTTTTAAGTACATGACTTGTTTAGCATGACTTAATTCAGCATGCATGTGATAAATGCTTTATGCATAGACATGTTTTGTAAATAATTGCATATACATTATGCATAGATATGTGTTGTAAACTATTGTATAGATTGCATGATTTATGAGCATTAAGCTCTTGCAAAGACTGCATGTCCTTGAGGGTTGCCAAAAGACGCAGGAGTGCCGAGAGCCAGGCAGTTGCGAGGGACCCAAAGAGGACATGTTTTGAAAAGAGGTTTTTGGCTTATTTGATCGTACATGATTTGGGCTAGTAAGCTCGTGGGTGCTATGCCGAGGAGTGTGGGTTGGCCACCCAGCCTCTACCACTATTAGGTGGATGGGTACCATGCCCAAAAAGGGCATGTCCCTGCTTTGACTGCATGTGGTACAGGGGGCTACCACTGGTGTCACGGCACTGGGTCGAAGTGTCATATGCCCCGTGGAGGTATATGATCCTGTGTCCCAAGGTACCTAGGGACCACACGACGGTGAGGTCATGGGCATAGTGGGACCCTATGGTTTCGTGGATTTATATGCATTGCATATGGCATGATATAAGGTTGGTCAACCATACCATGATAGATATCCATGAGTTGGATTCAGTTGAGCATCTGATGTATATCTTTATGTTTATGATATATATGTATATGATATTTCGATTTTGGATTATGTGATCCTTTAAGTTGTTAGTATTTCAGTTTGACAATGGATTTTTATATCGCTATTGAACTTGTGTATTCAGACATGCACATGTTTTGGAAAGAGCATATGATTTTAAAACATCGCATGCATTATAAAACTAGTAGTGATAGACTCCTATTGATATAGTATATACTCACCCTATCCTTAACAGTTTTCAGGATAATTCCATCCACGATTAGAGGACATCTATGTTAGTGCTACGAGCAAGTGAATCAAAAAGGAAACAATTATACATGTAAGTAAATTCTCAACCCTTTGGACATGTATATGTATTTATTTACAGTTGGGCTGTGTGTTGTGACTGGATAGACTTGGGGAAAAACACTTATGGTTTCTAAAGCTTTCCAAAAATTATTTTGGTTGTTGTGAAAGCAAATGACACTCGGGGTTTTCAAAATGAGTTTAAAACTAAAGATTTTCCGCTGCATTGCACTGTTTTTCAAATCGGGATCCCACCTTAGGAATTTAGATTTTTTATTTAAAAATGCATGGGAAAACCCGAGTTGTCACAGTTGGTATCAGAGCCCAGGTTTTATCCTTTCGTAGCCAGTCCAGCATGTCCAAGGGTCATGAACAATAAAGAAAATCAAGAATAAGTAGTATAAATAGGAGTAGTAGAGATGACTACCTCTATTTGAGTATTATAATATTAATGCTCAAGGCATTTCACCATAAACACATAGGTGAAAAAGGAGATAGTCCTAGCAAATACTTAGATATTGGATTGATTGAATCCTATCAAAATCATAGGAAATAGGATTGTTGTATGGTGCAAATATGAAAACACATATATGGATTATATTATGATAAGAATGATGAGGGAATGAAGATGTTAGTGAACTTGTTAGTAGATAGTTCTAACCTGTAATAAAGCAATCTCATCAAAGGTGAGAAAATTGAAGAACCTAGATGGCTATCTTACCATCATAAAGAATACCAGAATATGAGTACACTACCACAAGGGATATGATATGAGTATGATAAGATATATAAAAGAAAGACTTTGAGGAAATTTTGATGAGGGATAAGCATACAAGATGATACTAAGGGATAACTGTGACTTGTACTAGATCACAAAGGTATGAATCTTGAAAGACTTAGCTCAATTTTGGATACCTTAATTAGGGTCTCATGAAGAGTGAAGTGGGATTGGATAACAACTACCTGAGTATTATGGAGCAAACCAGAAGATGTATACAAGTGACATATTATGTGATAGGGAAATGAATTCAACCGAGTTATCAAAAGATTTTGATGATAATACTAAGGATGATAATAGATCGATCCTAACATGAACTTGTAAAAGAAGTATAACACGATCAAAACATCAATGCCATAATTAAGACATTGTGTGAATTTTATTGAGGCTATAGGCGACTGAGGATTTCAATGATCTTAAGACAAGCATTCAGTTTATCATATATGTTACTTAAAGAATTAGATGAAGTATCAAATATATGCAACAACGCATATAGAGACATTGATCTAGGAAGACAAAAGTGAGGATTTTGAAGAAAAGAGAGAAAGAGATAGAGATGTAACTACCAGTATTCAATGAATATTGAAAAGAGGAAGATCATGACTTTATGAGATACATACAATTCTATCATCTTGAATCCTATAGGAAGGTAGATCAAACAAATGCAAAGGAATAATACTAGGTAAGTTGGTGATCTTATTGTAAAAGAGTATAAAAGAGAGAGCATATGGGGTTTAAGACTTTGAGTAGAGTATCGAATTTCAGGAGATTATGTGACAAGAAATTTTCAAAGAAGAATGGCGACCAACTGGAAATTAAATTCTACAAATGGTTTGATATCAATAAGATTCTTATCAAGATCCATTAGCTTATGGGGGACACCAATGGATATAATCCATAAAAAAGGAAAATTTGGTGATATCTTACCTTGCCGCTACATGAGTAAATAAAGGAATTAAGCCGGAAGGGTACCATCGAGAATCAAATTGAGGTCTTATTATCATAAATTTGGAAGACCAAAAATCATAAGACCATTACTTAGTCATTACCTTTAGAGTACTGTTGACTAAATAAAAGGTATCCCACCCTAATTAATCAAGTATGAGAGTATGCATCAGAGTACGCAGTGAAAACGACCCTTATAGGTGAGGCCTTATAGGAGGAATAATAGAAATGATAAATTGAGGATGAACCTAGATTTGATTCCTAAGGGGGAATGCATTCACCAAGAAATCATCTAAGAGATAAATACCTGAAAGATGATAATTTATGGAATTTCAAGGACAAAATTCTTTTAAGGGGGTAATAATGTAATGACCCCAAATTTTGTAATATTAAAATCCCATGAAAAGTTCAGTTTTGAAGATAAGGGAATTTTGGTCATTGTACTAGTTGCCTTGACTGAACCCAAAAACTTGGTCCTGAAAATGGTACCATTAGATGCATCTCGGAAAAAGGAATTCAACAAGACCAAAATCACCCAAAACAGAGTTAAAATGAGAAAGTTATGGCCCTTTGAAGTTCAGGGGCAAAACTATAATTTTTACAAAAACGGATTTAGCTGCAAAACACAGGGGCTCGTTTTGATATGGGCACCCTTCATCTTCCACCTTCTAGAGGGTTCTAGAATGGCCATGATTGGAGGAGAAATCACCTCCCTTCTGGAGGTTTCTCCACCGCCATTCAAAGGCGGTGAGAGCCCCCTCCAGAACCCTCTCATAGCTCTATAAATAGAGCTCTTGGGCGCCTCTAATGGCAGCCCAAAAGGTTGGAGAAAACCCGTTGAGGAGCAGTGACCTAGAGGGGAAACAAGGAGAAAAACGAAGCAATGAGCTAGGTATGCCCAAGATCCCTCAAAACTCATCTCCACCGTAGTTCTAAGATCAAATTCCCTAGGTTTTTGCATGAAAAACCATGCAAAATGGAGCCCTGGAGACTCACCAAGGACCCAGGGACGTTCCCTTGGCCGCACTGGTTCGACAGGGTGTCTTGAGGACACCCCGGTTCCCCAACGAACAGGATGTTCCGACTGGAATGTCCCACGTCGACCCTGTTTGAAAAACCAAACCGGCGCATCCGGGGACGCACCCGCAAAGAGGCAGTCGAGCGGGAAAACTCGGCGCGTCTGCAAACGTGCCCGCTGAGGCGCACGCCGCAGACGTGTAGCGCGCTAGCAGTGCATGGTTTTCTCGTTCCTTAAAGGAAGCCGGGGCGCATGACGCAGACGCGCAGCGCCCTAGCATTTCGTCTTTTCACCCTTAAAACCCTTATGTACATGCGACACTAAAACGCTTATAACTTGATATCTAGAGCTCCGATTGAGGCGCCGCAAAAGGCGTTGTGTCCGTGTCGACGACGCGGACACATAAAAGTTATAAAATCCCTAATCAAGGCCCAATAAAAGGTAGGTATGACCCTTGGAATAGGATGGTGGCACGTGGCTGCTAGACCTTTGGAAAACTAATGATACCAATGCCCAATTAGGATCTTAGGACACCCATAGGCATAGGGATGGACCCCTAATGCCTAAGTAATAAGACCCAACTACTCTAAACCCATAAAAGATAGGCTAAACTAACCTTGAGTCCCCAAACCATGTTCAGGAGCTTAAGAGGAAAAAAGGGTTAACGCGAACTAGTTAGGTAGGTGTTCTATCGCTATTAGATTCTTTTAAAAGCACTATGATTGTTTTGCAAATACATGTTTTAAGTACATGACTTGTTTAGCATGACTTAATTCAGCATGCATGTGATAAATGCTTTATGCATAGACATGTTTTGTAAATAATTTCATATACATTATGCATAGATATGTGTTGCAAACTAATTGTATAGATTGCATGATTTATGAGCATTAAGCTCTTGCAAAGATTACATGTCCTTGAGGGTTGCCAAAAGACGTTGGAGTGACGAGGGCCGGGCAGTTGTGAGGGACCCAAAGAGGACAGGTTTTGAAAAGAGGTTTTTGGCTTATTTGATCGTACATGATTTAGGCTAGTAAGCTCGTGGGTGCTATGCCGAGGGGTGTGGGTTGGCCACCCAGCCTGTACCACTATTAGGTGGATGGGTACCACACCCAAAAAGGGCATGTCCCTGCTTCGACTGCATGTGGTACAGGAGGCTACCACTGGTGTCACGGCACTAGGTCGAAGTGTCATATGCCCCGTGGAGGTATATGATCCTGTGTCCCTAGGTACCCGGGGACCACGCGGTGGTGAGGTCGTGGGCATAGTGGGACCCTATGGTTTCGTGGATTTATGTGCATTGCATATGACATGATATAAGGTTGGTCGACCATACCATGATAGATATCCATTAGTTGGATTCAGTTGAGCATCTGATGCATATCTTTATGTTTATGATATATGTGTATATGATACTTTCGATTTTGGATTATGTGATCCTTTAAGTCGTTAGTATTTCAGTTTGACAATGGATTTTTATATCGCTATTGAACTTGAGTATTCAGACATGCACATGTTTTGGAAAGAGCATATGATTTTAAAACATCGCATGCATTATAAAACTAGTAGTGATAGACTCCTATTGAGTATAGTATATACTCACCCTATCCTTAACATTTTTCAGGATAGTTCCATCCACGATTAGAGGACATCTATGTTAGTGCTACGAGCAAGTGAATCAAAAAGGAAACAATTATACATGTAAGTAAATTCTCAACCCTTTGGACATGTATATGTATTTATTTACAGTTGGGCTATGTGTTGTGACTGGATAGACTTGGGGAAAAACACTTGTGGTTTCTAAAGCTTTTCAAAAATTATTTTGGTTGTTGTGAAAGCAAATGACACTCGGGGTTTTCAAAATGAGTTTAAAACTAAAGATTTTCCGCTGCATTGCACTGTTTTTCAAATCGGGATCCCACCTTAGGAATTTAATTTTTTCATTTAAAAATGCATGGGAAAACCCGGGTCGTCACATAAGAAGATTCGCGACTCATGTGTGTAACATAGAAACACATGCCGTGGATTGATTCATTGAAGGGCTACACCCAGGGCTGAAAATAAAGGTGCTGGGTACTAAACCCACTACCTTGGCAAACTGTGTGGAAATGGCCTCCAAGTTTGAAGATGAGTACAAAAAGGGTGAAATTACCAAGTTCAGTGGAGGAGGAAACAATAACCCGAGGCCTTTCCAGAAGAATAAAAGACCTTAGAACAATTTTAAGGCTCAAAGAAATCAAAGGAACAATGCACCAAGGCCAAATAGACAGCCATGTCCAAGATGTAGAAAATTTCACCAAGGCAATATCTGTCCACGACCTATACAACAACAACCACAACAATTTCCAATCAAGTGCCATAATTGTGGGGAGTATGGACATATCGCCGCCCACTGTACCAAACCATTGGCAGTCAGGGAAGAAAAACTAAAAATTGCTCCTCGACACCAAGGAAGGGTCTTTGCCATCACTGACGGCCAAGCTGGACCATCCAATGTAGTAATTGAAGGTACACTACTTGTAGCAAACAACTATGCCAAAGTACTGTTTGATTCTGGATCTACACATTCCTTTATATCTTGTGAATTTGCATATAGTATACAACTATCAGCGAAAAACTTGGGATTTGATCTAGATGTAACAACTCCAGTTGGAAAAATAGTTAAACTACAAGAATACTTGCATAATGTACCTCTAGATGTATTGGGCAAAAGAATGGACATAGACCTCATTTTATTGAACATAGAGGATTTTGACATCATACTAGGTATGAACTGGTTAGCAAAATACTGGGTAGTTATGGACTGTCACAAGAAGAAACTCACATTTAATATACCAGGGGAGAAAGTATTAATACTATATGGGAAACACAATGACTTAGACAAATCCATCATCTCAGCTATGAAGGCAGTCAAACATATGTCCAAGGGGTGTAAGGCATTTTTAGCAACAATGGTTTCCTTAGACGTTGAATAGCCCAGGATAACAGAAATTGAAGTGGTCAGGGATTTCCAAGATGTTTTTCCTAAAAAACTACCAGGGTTACCCCCACACTGAGAAATTGAGTTTACCATTGAAGTAATTCCTGGTACAACTCTAATTTCTAAAGCACCTTATAGGATGGCCCCAGCAGAGTTGAAAGAGTTAAAAGGACAATTGCAAGAATTGTTAGAAAAAGGGTTTGTTAGACCAAGTAGTTCACCATGGGGAGCACCAGTAATATTTGTGAAGAAGAAGGATGGGTCAATGAGATTATGCATTGATTATAGAATGTTGAACAGTGTCACAGTGAAAAATAGGTATCCCTTACCTCGCATTGATGACCTCTTTGATCAACTCCAATCTGCTAAGGTCTTTTCTAAAATTGACCTTAGATTAGGATATCATCCATTGCGTATTAAGGATGAAGACATACCCAAGTCAGCATTCAGGAATCGATATGGGCATTACGAGTTTCTAGTCATGTCTTTTGGGCTGACCAATGCACTAGTAGTGTTTATGGATTTGATGAATAGAATCTTCAAAAAAATTTTTGATAAATTTGTGATTGTATTTATTGACGATATACTGATTTACTCTACCAGTATCAAAGAACATCAAGAACACTTACGAATTGTACTAAATACCCTTAGAACACATAAACTATTTGGTAAATTTAGTAAGTGTGAATTCTGGATAGAGAAGGTCAATTTTCTAGGTCATGTATTTTCCAAGAATGGAGTAGAAGTGGACCCCACCAAGATTGAAGCAGTAATGAATTGGGAGAAACCTAAAACAGTAACAGAAATACACAGTTTTCTTGGACTAGCAGGATACTACCATAGATTCATTCAAGGGTTCTCTCGTCTAGCTCTTCCTATGACTTCCTTGACAAGAAAGGGGGTACAATTCACTTGGTCAGAAGAATGTGAAAATAGTTTTCAAGAGCTAAAGAAGAGGTTAACTACAGCACCAGTATTGACTTTGCCAGCTGGGATATGAAATATACTGTGATGCTTCAAGCAAAGGGTTAGGAGGTGTGTTAATGCAAAATGGGAAGGTCACTGCTTATGCATCTAGACAATTGAAGAAACATGAAATAAATTACCCAGTACATGACCTAGAATTGGCACCTGTAGTTTTTGCATTGAAAATTTGGAGACATTATTTGTATGGAAAAAAATTCAATGTATTTACAGATCATAAGAGTCTCAAATACATCTTCACTCAGGCTGATTTGAATATGAGACAAAGAAGATGGATAGAGTATATGAAAGACTACGATTTTTCCATCCAATACCATCCTGGAAAGGCAAATGTAGTAGTTGATGCATTAAGTAGACAACCAAGAACTCTACTCACAAACATCACAATTAAATAAGCTTTTGTAGAAAGAGTCCTTAAAGCCCAAGAAGAAGATACAGCAACTCAAGAATTGTGTGAAAAGAAAGGATTTGTTAAGGGTACAGATGGGGGCATACGTTTTCAGGAGAGATTGGTGGTTCCTTCAAATAAATGTATGAGAAAGGAATTGATACAAGAAGCCCATTAGTCAAAGTTTTCTATACACCCTGGAGGTACAAAGATGTATCAAGATTTAAAAAGAAACTTTTGGTGGGAAGGCATGAAGAGAGTAATAGGAAAATTTGTGGCTAAATGTCTAAATTGTCAACAAGTAAAGGCTGAACACCAAAGACCAGCTAGAATGTTACAAACATTAGAACTTCCAGAATGGAAATGGGACAATATCATTATGGATTTTGTAGTGGGATTGCCAAGGACTCGGGCAGGCCATGACATGATTTGGGTGGTTGTGGATAGGCTAACAAAGTCAGCACATTTCCTTCCAATTAGACAAAACCAATCAATTGACAGTCTAGCTAAGCTATACATCAAAGAAATAGTAAGACTTCATGGGATTCCACTATCCATTATCTCGGATAGGGATGGAAGATTTACTTCGAGATGTTGGAAGAGTGTACAACAAGCCTTGGGAACCTCACTTAAACTCAGCACAGCATTTCACCCTCAAACAGATGGTCAATCAGAAAGGACTATACAAACCTTAGAAGATATGTTGAGAGCATGTGCATTAGATTGGAAAGGGAATTGGGATGAACATCTTCCTTTAGTAGAATTTGCATATAACAATAGTTTTTAGGCAAGTATTGGTATGGCACCATATGAAGCATTGTATGGACGGCCATGTCGATCACCAACCTGTTGGAGCGAAGTTGGAGAAACAAAGTTGATAAAGTCAAAACTAGTGGAACAATGTGTAGACAAGGTCAGATTGATGCAGAAGAGGTTGTTAACAGCACACAGTCGACAAAAGAGTTACGCAGATAAAAGACGTAGAAACCTGGAATTTGATGTGGGGGAGCACGTATTTCTAAAGGTATCACCTGTCAAAGGAGTAATGAGGTTTGGAAGCAAAGGAAAACTTAGTCCTAGATTCATTGGTCCATTTGAAATCTTAGAAAGAGTTGCTCAAGTGACCTACAAATTAGCCTTACCACCTCAACTCTCAGAAATACATAGTGTCTTTCATGTGTCTATGCTAAGGAAATACCTCCAAGACGACACTCATGTACATCAAAGGGTGCCAGAAGAGCTAAAGCCTGACCTGACCTTCGAAGAGAAGGCAATACGAATTCTGGTTTTAACTCTTATGTAGGAAGTGAGAAGATGATCCAACAACCTATATATAGCTTCGCTCGGGGCAACCTAGGGGTTTATGGGCTTGTTGCATGTGCTACTTGCCATTCTGAGTACTTACAAAAATGACAACCCTTTTATTTGCAAGATTTTTTGTATGTTTTTCTATGGACTAGAAAAAAGATGATTTGGAGGTATGGTAAGTGTCAAATTTTGTATTAGAGGTACCCAATTAATAGTTCATTTGTTATAAATAATAGTCATTATTCTATGATTTTTATGAATTTTCATAGCAAATGCATTTCTAACCTAATAATTCTAATGCATGAGATTTTGTAAGTTTTGGAGCTAATCCATAGTAATTATGCATGTCGTCATAATTTTTAAGGACTTAATTATGGTTTTTGCACTTATGTAAAAAGTGATAAGATGATCCAACATCGTATATCGCACTTACCTAGCGGCTTGTTATATATGCTAATTGCAACTATAAGTACCTATGAAAATGGCAACCACTTGTATTTTCATGATATTTCACATGTTTTAAAAGAACTAGGGGAATCATGGTTGGGGGGGTCTAGTAAGTCTTCAAATTTTGTACGAAAAGTGTTCAATTATTAGTCCACGTGTTATAAATTACAAGCCTTATTCTTGGATTTTTGTGAAATTTCAAAGCACATGCATTTACATCCTAATAATTTTAAGGTTTGATTTTGGCAAGTTTAGAAGTATTTTGGACTTAATAATTCAAAAGTATGATATTTTACAAGTTCAAGAGCTAATCCAAGGTATGTAAATCATCATAATTTTCTAAGATTTGATAATGGTTTTAACTCTTATGTAGGAAGTGAGAAGATGATTCAACAACCTATATTACGCTTCGCTCAAGGCAACCAAGGGGTTTATGGGCTTGTTGCATGTGCTACATGCCATTGTGAGTACTTACAAAAATGACAAAAACTTTCATTTGCAAGAATTTTTGTATGTTTTTCTATGGACAAGAAAAAAGTTGATATGGTGATATGGTAAGTGTTAAATTTTGTATTAGAGGTACCCAATTAATAGTCCATTTGCTATAAATAATAGTCATTATTCTGGGATTTTTATGAATTTTCATAACAAATGCATTTCTAACCTAATAATTCTAATGCAATATATTTTGTAAGTTAAGGACCTATTCCATAGTAGTTATGCATGTCATTATAATTTTTTAGGACTTAATTATGGTTTTTGCTCTTATGTAAGAAATGATAAGTTGATCCAACATCGTATGTTGTACTTAACTAGCGGCTTTTTACATATGCTAAATGCAACTATAAGTACCTATGCAAATGGCAACCACTTGTATTTTCATGACATTTCACATGTTTTAAAAGGACTATGGGAATTATGGTTGGGGGGTCTAATAAGTCTTCAATTTTGTACTAAAAGTGTGCAATTATTAGTCCATGTGTTATAAATTACAGGCCTTATTCTTGGATTTTTGTGAAATTTCAAAACACATGCATTTATGTCCTAATAATTTAAAAGTTTGATTTTGGCAAGTTTAGAAGCATTTTGGACTTAACAATTCAAAAGTATGATATTTTACAAGTTCAAGAGCTAATCCAGGGTATGTAAATTATCATAATTTTCTACAATTTAATAATGGTTTTAACTCTTATGTCGAAAGTGAGAAGATGATCCAACAACCTATATTACGCTTCACTCGGGGCAACCTAGGGGTTTATGGGCTTGTTGCATGTGCTACATGCCCTCCTGAGTACTTACAAAAAATGACAAAAACTTTTATTTGCAAGAATTTCTGTATGTTTTTCTATGGACTAGAAAAAATATTATTTGGTGGTGTGGTAAGTGTCAAAATTTGTTTTAGAGTTACCTAATTAATAGTCCATTTGTTATAAATAATAGTCATTATTCTAGGATTTTTATGAATTTTCATAGCAAATGCATTTCTAACCTAATAATTCTAAAGCATGAAATTTTGTATGCTTAGGAGCAAATACATAGTAATTATGCATGTCATCATAATTTTTTAGGACTTAATTATGGTTTTTCCTCTTATGTAAGAAGTGATAAGATGATCCAACATCATACATTGCACTTAACTTAGGCTAACCGAATGGTGTAGCCGCTTGTTACATATGCTAAATGCAACTATACGTACCTATGAAAATGTAACCACTTGTATTTTCATGATATTTCACATGTTTTATAAGGACTAGGGGAATCATGGTTGGGGGGTCTAATAAGTCTTCAATTTTGTATCAAAAGTGTTCAATTATTAATCCATGTGTTTTAAATTATAGGCATTATTCTTGGATTTTTTTGAAATTTCAAAACACTTGCATTTATGTCCTAATATTTTGAAAGTTTGATTTTGGCAAGTTTAGAAGCATTTTGGACTTAATAATTCAAAAGTATGATATTTTTACAAGTTCAAGAGCTAATCCAGTGTATGTAAATCATCATAATTTTCTAAGATTTAATAATGGATTTAACTCTTATGTAGGAAGTGAGAAGATGATCCAACAACCTATATTACGCTTCGCTCATGGCAACTTAGGGTTTTATGGGCTTGTTACATGTGCTACATGCTGTCCTGAGTACTTGCAAAAATGGCGACCACTTTTATTTGCAAGATTTTTTGTATGTTTTTCTATGGACTAGAAAAAAGATGATTTGGTGGTATGGTAAGTGTCAAATTTTGTATTAGAGGTACCTAATTAATAGTCCATTCGTGATAAATAATAGTCATTATTCTTGGTTTTTTATGAATTTTCATAACAAATGCATTTCTAACCTAGTAATTCTAATGCATGAAATTTTGTAAGTTTAGGAGCTAATCCATAGTAATTATGCATGTCATCATAATTTTTTAGGACTTAATTATGGTTTTTTCCCTTATGTAAGAAGTGATAAGATGATCCAACATCCTATATTGCACTTAACTAGAGCTAACCGAATGGTGTAACGGCTTGTTACATATTCTAAATGCAACTATAAGTACTAGGGGAATCATGGTTGGGGGGTCTGATAAGTCTTCAATTTTGTATCTAAAGTGTTCAATTATTAGTCGATGTGTTATAAATTATAGGGCATTATTCTTGGATTTTTGTGAAATATCAAAACACATGCTTTTACGTCCTAATCATTTGAAAGTTTGATTTTGGCAAGTTTAGAAAACTCCGCCAATGACGGTCCCAAGCCCGAATGAAAAAGGAGGAGGGTCCTGTATTAGGTGCCAACCGGCAGGGGAGAAGTTGAAGTTGATTTGGTTATTTCTTTCATACAAATGAATATGCATTTCTATATTAGTTTGTGAGGAAGAAATGAAAATCATCTCCCTCTTCTTAAATATGGCAACCCTTGTTTTAGGCAGCCAGCCGGCAAGGGTGAAGCTGAAGATGGTTTTGTTATTTCTTTTTTGCTTGCAAATGAATGTATATTAGTTTGTAAGGAAGAAATGAAAATCATCTTCAGCTTTTAAGAAATACGGCACCCCAAATATGACATGAATAAAAAATAGACATTCCCTCAAGCTAGGGCGTTCCTCATAAGCGACGAGCTGCATCAGATCCTGGGTGTGGTGAAAAATAGGCAAGGGCTGCTAGGGCGTTCTCCCAGAAGCGACGTGCTACATCGGATCCCGGGTGTAGTGAAAAATGGGCAAGGGCTGCTAGAGCGTCCCCTCAGAAGCGACGCGCTACATCAGAACCCAAGTGCAGTGAAAAGTGGACATGGGTTCATACCATGGAGGTCAAGAAAGGCAACAGTAAATAGGGTATCACCAAAACATAAGATTCATATCGCCACATGGAATATAGGGACACTAACTGGCAAGAGTTTGGAGTTAGTAGACGCGATGAAACGTAGGAGAGTCAACATCGCTTGTATCCAAGAAACTAAGTGGAAAGGGGCTAAAGCAAGAGAAATATATGGGTATAAATTATGGTATGTAGGAAAGAAAAATAACAAAAATGGCGTAGGAATAATAGTGGACAAGGAATTAAAGGATAAAGTTGTAGATGTTAAAAGAATCAGCGAATAATAAAAAAAATTGTTCTAGGAGAGCAAATTATAAATGTTATAAGTGCATATGCACCACAAGTAGGGTTACAAGAGATAATCAAGACATAGTTTTGGGAAGATATGGAGGGAGTCATGTAAGAAATTCCCAACATTGAGCAGATATTTATAGGTGCACACTTAAATGACCATGTAGGAAAAGATAAGGAAGGATATGATAGAATACACGGTGGATATGGTATAGGTGAACGAAATGAGATGGGTGAGAATATCCTTGATTTTACTTTGTCATATAACCTATCCATTGCAAATACACTCTTTAAGAAGAGGGATGAACATTTAATAACCTTTAAAAGTGGACTTCATAAAAGCCAAATAGACTTTTTTCTACTTAGGAATAATGAATAATCTACATGTAAGGATTGTAAGGTGATACCTGGTGAGAGTTTGACCTCACAACATAGGTTAATGGTTATGGATATCCATATCAAAAGATGGAGTAAAAGAACTAAACTTAATACACACCCAAAAACTAAGTGGTGGAACTTAAAAGGAGAGAAAATAACCTCCTTCAAAAATAAGTTGATGGTAGAAGGAAAGTGGAACTATGAAACAGAAGTAAATACTATGTGGATTAATATGGCTGAGTGCATTAACAAAGTGGCAAAAGATGTCTTAGGAGTATCTAAAGGCAAAAGGGTATTAGCAAAGGAAACATGGTGGTGGAGTGAAACAGTTCAAAAAGTTATTAAAGAAAAACGGATGCATTTTAAAGCATGGCAGAAGATTAGAAATAATGAAAACTATGAGCAATATAAGAATGCTAAAAACGTTGCTAAGAGAATAGTAAGTGAGGCTAAACTTAAAGCATATGATGAGCTCTACAATAGACTAGGAACTAGAGAAGGTGAGAAAGATGTGTTTAAACTTGCAAAAGTAAGAGAACATAAGGGTAAGGACTTAGATCATATTAGGTGTATTAGAAGTGATGATCAAAGGGTATTAGTCAAAGATGATGAGATCAAACAAAGGTGGGAAACATACTTTCAAAAATTGTTAAATTGCAATGGCCCTGAGAATATAGGGATTGAAAATACTATAAATCAAAATAACATTGGATATTATAGGTATGAACGTAGGATTAGAATACCTGAAGTAAAAGAGGCCTTGAAAAAGATGAAATCAGGAAAGGCCATGGGGCCTAATGGTATATCAATAGAGGTTTGGAAGCATATGGGAGACATTGGGGTAGTTTGGTTGACCAAGTTGTTTAACAAGATTATAAAATCAAAGAAAATGCCTGATGAGTGGAGGAAAAGTTCTATTGTACCAATTTATAAGAAAAAAAGGAGACATATAGAGCTGAACTAATTATAGAGGGATCAAACTTATGAGCCACACTATGAAACTTTTTGAAAGAGTGATTGAGAAGAGGCTGCGTCATGAAACAAGTGTATTAGAGAATCAATTTGGTTTCATGCTTGGGAGGTCTACCATGGAGGCTATTTTCTTATTAAGACAATTAGTAGAGAAATCTAGGGAAAGGAGGAAAGACCTCCACATGGTCTTTATTGATTTAGAGAAAGCTTATGATAGAGTCTCTAGAGAGTTAATATGGAGAGTGTTTGGTGGTAAAGGGGTTTCGCAAGGATATATATACATAATTAAAGATATGTATGAGGGAGCAGTAACAAATGGTAAGACCACTAGTGGTGTGATTGGTGATTTTCCTGTCACTATAGGATTGCACCAAGGATCAGCATTGAGTCCATACCTTTTCACATTGGTTATGGATGTGCTAACGAAACATCTACACAAGGAGATTCCCTGGTGCATGTTATTTGCAAATGATATAGTCTTACTTGATGAGATAAGGGAGGGTGTAAACATAAAGCTAGAATTATGGAGAGAAGCATTAGAATTTGAAGGATTTAAAATTAGTCAAACTAAGACAGAATATATGGAATGTAATTTTAGCAAGGAGAGTAGGAGTAGAATACCAGTCAAGATTGATAACCAAGAAGTCCCCGTCAAAGACCACTTTCGATACTTAGGATCAATAATTCATGAGAGTGGAGAGATTGAGAGGGAGGTTATCCAGAGAATTCAAGTGGGCTGGAACAAATGGAGATGTGCATCTAGAGTTTTGTGTGATCGACGGGTGCCACTCAAACTAAAAGGAAAATTCTATAGGATGGCCATAAGGCCGGCCATGTTCTATAGATCAGAATGTTGGGCAGTTAAGGAACATCATACTCATGGGATGACCGTCACAGAAATGAGGATGTTCAGATGGATGAGTGGTAAGACAAGAAAAGATAGAATTCGAAATGAAAATATTCGAGGAAACTTAGGGATATCACCAATAGGTAATAAGATGAGGGAGACTAGATTTAGATGGTTTGGACATGTTCAAAGGAGACCAATAACGACATCGGTTAGAAGAAGTGAGGCAATACAAGTAGAAAGTTTTAAAAGGGCAAGGCCCAAAAGAACGTGGATAGAGGTGGTGAGGAAAGATCTAAAAACTTTGGGACTAAATGAAGACATGGTATTTAATAGAGTGGAATGGAGGAATAAGATTCATGTTGGCGACCCCTAATTGGGATAAGGTCTTGATGATGATGATTTTTGCAAGTTTAGAAGCAATTTAGACTTAATAATTCAAAAGTATGATATTTTACAAGTTCAAGAGCTAATCCAAGGTATGTAAATCATCATAATTATCTAAGATTTAATAATCGTTTTAACTCTTATGTAGGAAGTGAGCAGAGGATCCAACAACCTATATTACGCTTCCCTTGGGGCAACCTAGGGGTTTACGGGCTTGTTGCATGTGTTACATGCCATCCCGAGTACCTATAAAAATGACAAAAACTTTTACTTGCAAGATTTTTTGTATGCTTTTCTATGGACTAGAAAAAAGATGATTTTGTGGTATGGTAAGTGTCAAATTTTGTATTAGAGGTACCCAATTAACAAACCATTTGTTATAAATAATAGTCATTATTCTAGAATTTTTATGAATTTTCATAACAAATGCATTTCTAACCTAATAATTCTAATGCAAGATATTTTGTAAGTTTAGGACCTATTCCATAGTACTTATGCATGTCATTATAATTTTTTAGGACTTAATTATGGTTTTTGCTCTTATGTAAGAAATGATAAGTTGATCCAACATCGTATGTTGCACTTAACTAGCGGCTCTTTACATATGCTAAATGCGACTATAAGCACCTATGCAAATGGCAACCACTTGTATTTTCATGACATTTCACATGTTTTAAAAGGACTAAGGGAATTATGGTTGGGGGGTCTAATAAGTCTTCAATTTTGTACTAAAAGTGTGCAATTATTAGTCCATGTGTTATAAATTACAGGCCTTATTCTTGGATTTTTGTGAAATTTCAAAACACATGCATTTATGTCCTAATAATTTAAAAGTTTGATTTTGGCAAGTTTAGAAGCATTTTGGACATAATAATTCAAAAGTATGATATTTTACAAGTTCAAGAGCTAATCCAGGGTATGTAAATCATCATAATTTTCTAAGATTTAATAATGGTTTTAATTCTTATGTAGGAAGTGAGAAGATGATCCAACAACCTATATTAGGCTTCGCTCCGGGTAACGTAGGGGTTTGTGGGCTTGTTGCATGTGCTACATGCCATTCTGAGTACTTACAAAAATGACAAAAACTATTATTTGCAAGATTTTTTGTATGTTTTTCTATGGACTAGAAAAAAGATGATTTGATGGTATGGTAAGTGCCAAATTTTGTATTAGAGTTACCCAATTAATAGTCGATTTGTTATAAATAACAGTCATTATTCTGGGATTTTTAGGAATTTTCATAACAAATGCATTTCTAACCTAATAATTCTAATGCATGATATTTTGTATGTTTAGGACCTATTCCATAGTACTTATGCATGTTATTAGAATTTTTTAGGACTTAATTATGGTTTTTGCTCATATGTAAGAAATAATGAGATGATCCAACGTTGTATAATGCAGTTAACTAGCGGCTTTTTACATATGCTAAATGCGACTATAAGTACCTATGCAAATGGCAACCACTTGTATTTTCATGACATTTCACATGTTTTAAAAGGACTACGGGAATTATGGTTGGGGGATCTAATAAATCTTCAATTTTGTACTAAATGTGTGCAATTATTAGTCCATGTGTTATAAATTACAGGCATTATTCTTGAATTTTTGTGAATTTTCAAAACACATGCATTTATGTCTAATAATTTAAAACTTTGATTTTGGCAATTTTAGAAGCATTTTGGACTTAATAATTCAAAAGTATGATATTTTACAAGTTCAGGAGCTAATCCAGGGTATGTAAATCATCATAATTTTCTATGATTTAATAATGGTTGTAACTCTTACGTAGGAAGTGATAAGATGATCCAACAACCTATATTGCGCTTCGCTCGGGGCAACCTAGGGGCCTATGGGCTTGTTGCATGTGCTACATGCCATCCTGAGTACTTACAAAAATGTTAAAAACTTTTATTTGCTAGATTTTTTGTATGCTTTTCTATGGACTCGAAAAAAGATGATTTGGTGGTATCGTAAGCGTCAAATTTTGTATTAGAGGTACCCAATTAGTAGTCGATTTGTTATAAATAACAGTCATTATTCTGGGATTTTTATGAATTTTCATAACAAATGCATTTCTAACCTAATAATTCTAATGCATGATATTTTGTAAGTTTAGGACCTATTCCATAGTACTTATGCATGTCATTATAATTTTTTAGGACTTAATTATGGTTTTTGCTCTTATGTAAGAAATGATGAGATGATCCAATATTGTATATTGCACTTAACTAGTGGCTTTTTACATATGCTAAATGCAACTATAAGTACCTATGCAAATGGCAACCACTTGTATTTTCATGACATTTCACATGTTTAAAAGGACTAAGGGAATTATGGTTGGGGGGTCTAATATGTCTTCAATTTTGTACTAAATGTGTGCAATTATTAGTCCATGTGTTATAAATTACAAGCATTATTCTTGAATTTTTGTGAATTTTCAAAACACATGCATTTATGTCTAATAATTTAAAAGTTTGATTTTGGCAAGTTTAGAAGCATTTTGGACTTAATAATTCAAAAGTATGATATTTTACAAGTTCAAGAGCTAATCCAGGGTATGTAAAGCATCATAATTTTATATGATTTAATAATGGTTTTAACTCATATGTAGGAAGTGAGAAGATGATCCAACAACCTATATTAGGCTTCGCTCCGGGTAATGTAGGGGTTTGTGGGCTTGTTGGATGTGCTACATGCCATCCTGAGTACTTACAAAAATGACAAAAACTATTATTTGCAAGATTTTTGTATGTTTTTCTATGGACTAGAAAAAAGATGATTTGGTGGTATGGTAATTGCCAAATTTTGTATTAGAGGTACCCAATTAATAGTCGATTTGTTATAAATAATAGTCATTATTCTAGGATTTTTATGAATTTTCATAACAAATGCATTTCTAACCTAATAATTCTAATGCATGATATTTTGTATGTTTAAGACCTATTCCCTAGTAGTTATGCATGTCATTATAATTTTTTAGGACTTAATTATTGTTTTTGCTCTTATGTAATAAATGATAAGATGATCCAACATCGTATATTCCAGTTAACTAGCGGCTTTTTACATATGCTAAATGCGACTATAAGTACCTATGCAAATGGCAACCACTTGTATTTTCATGACATTTGACATGTTTTAAAAGGACTACGGGAATTATGGTTGGGGGGTCTAATAAGTCTTCAATTTTGTACTAAATGCGTGCAATTATTAGTCCATGTGTTATAAATTACAGGCATTATTCTTGAATTTTTGTGAATTTTCAAAACACATGCATTTATGTCTAATAATTTAAAAGTTTGATTTTGGCAAGTTTAGAAGCATTTTGGACTTAATAATTCAAAAGTATGATATTTTACAAGTTCAGGAGCTAATCCAGGGTATGTAAATCATCATAATTTTCTATGATTTAATAGTGGTTGTAACTCTTACGTAGGAAGTGATAAGATGATCCAACAACCTATATTGCGCTTCGCTTGGGGCAACCTAGGGTTTATGGGCTTGTTGCATGTGCTGCATGCCATCCTGAGTACTTACAAAAATGTTAAAAACTTTTATTTGCAAGATTTTTTGTATGCATTTCTATGGACACGAAAAAGATGATTTGGTGGTATCGTAAGTGTCAAATTTTGTATTAGAGGTACCCAAATAACAATCCATTTGTTATAAATAATGGCCATTACCCTGGGATTTTTATGAATTTTCATAACAAATGCATTTCTAACCTAATAATTCTAATGCATGATATTTTGTAAGTTAAGGAGCTATTCCATAGTAATTATGTGTGTCATCATAATCTTTAGGACATATTTATGGTTTTTTCTCTTATGTAAGAAATGATAAGATGATCCAACATCGTATATTGCACTTAACTAGCGGCTTGTTACATATGCTAAATGCAACTATAAGTACCTATGCAAATGCCAACCACTTGTATTTTCATGGTATTTCACATGTTTTAAGAGGACTATGGGAATCATGGTTGGGGGGTTTAATAAGTCTTAAATTTTGTACCAAAAGTGTTCAATTATTAGTCCATGTGTTATAAATTACAGGCATTATTCTTGGATTTTTGTGAATCTTCCAAACACATGCATTTGTGTCCTAATAATTCAAAAGTTTGATTTCGGCATGTTAAAAGGATTTTGGACTTAATAATTCAAAAGTATGATATTTTACAAGTTCAAGAGCTAATCCAGGGTGTGTAAATCATCATAATTTTCTAAGATTCAATAATGGTTTTAAGTCTTATGTTGGAAGTGAGAAGATGATCCAACAACCTATATTACGCTTCGCTCCGGTAACCTAGGGGTTTATGGGCTTGTTGCATGTGCTACATGCCATCCTGAATACTTACAAATTTGCAAGATTTTTTGTATGTTTTTCTATGGACTACAAAAAGATAATTGGGTGGTATGGTAAGTGCCAAATTTTGTCTTAGAGGTACCCAATTAATAGTCTATTTGTTATAAATAACAGTCATTATTGTGGGATTTTTATGAATTTTCATAACAAATGCATTTCTAACCTAATAATTCTAATGCATGATATTTTGTAAGTTAAGGAGCTATTCCATAGTAATTATGTGTGTCATCATAATCTTTAGGACATATTTATGGTTTTTTCTCTTATGTAAGAAATGATAAGATGATCCAACATTGTATATTGCACTTAACTAGCGGCTTGTTACATCTGCTAAATGCAACTATAAGTACCTATGCAAATGCCAACCACTTGTATTTTCATGATATTTCACATGTTTTAAGAGGACTATGGGAATCATGGTTGGGGGTTTAATAAGTCTTAAATTTTGTACCAAAAGTGTTCAATTATTAGTCCATGTGTTATAAATTACAGGCATTATTCTTGGATTTTTGTGAATCTTCAAAACACATGCATTTGTGTCCTAATAATTCAAAAGTTTGATTTTGGCATGTTAAAAGAATTTTGGACTTAATAATTCAAAAGTATGATATTTTACAAGTTCAAGAGCTAATCCAGGGTGTGTAAATCATCATAATTTTCTAAGATTCAATAATGGTTTTAAGTCTTATGTAGGAAGTGATCAGATGATCCAACAACCTATATTACGCTTCGCTCAGGAAACCTAGGGATTCATGGGCTTGCTTTGCATGTGCTACATGCCATCCTCGAATACTTACAAATTTGCAAGATTTTTTGTATGTTTTTCTATGGACTACAAAAAGATAATTGGGTGGTATGGTAAGTGCCAAATTTTGTATTAGAGGTACCCAATTAATAGTCGATTTGTTATAAATAACAGTCATTATTCTGGGATTTTTATGAATTTTCATAACAAATGCATTTCTAACCTAATAATTCTAATGCATGATATTTTGTAAGTTTAGACCTATACCATAGTAGTATGCATGTCATTATATTTTAGGACTTAATTATGGTTTTTGCTCTTATGTAAGAAATGATGAGATGATCCAACATTGTATATTGCACTCAACTAGCGGCTATTTACATATGCTAAATGCGACTATAAGTGCCTATGAAAATGGCAACCACTTGTATTTTCATGACATTTCACATGTTTTAAAAGGACTACGGGAATTATGGTTGGGGGGTCTAATAAGTCTTCAATTTTGTACTAAATGTGTGCAATTATTAGTCCATGTGTTATAAATTACAGGCATTATTCTTGAATTTTTGTGAATTTTCAAAACACATGCATTTATGTCTAATAATTTAAAAGTTTGATTTTGGCAAGTTTAGAAGCATTTTGGACTTAATAATTCAAAAGTATGATATTTTACAAGTTCAAGAGCTAATCCAGGGTATGTAAATCATCATAATTTTCTATGATTTAATAATGGTTTTAACTCTTACGTAGGAAGTGATAAGATGATCCAACAACCTATATTGCGCATCGCTTGGGGCAACCTAGGGTTTATGGGCTTGTTGCATGTGCTGCATGCCATCCCGAGTACATACAAAAATGTTAAAAACTTTTATTTGCAAGATTTTTTGTATGCATTTCTATGGACACGAAAAAGATGATTTGGTGGTATCGTAAGTGTCAAATTTTGTATTAGAGGTACCCAAATAACAATCCATTTGTTATAAATAATGGCCATTACCCTGGGATTTTTATGAATTTTCATAACAAATGCATTTCTAACCTAATAATTCTAATGCATGATATTTTGTAAGTTAAGGAGCTATTCCATAGTAATTATGTGTGTCATCATAATCTTTAGGACATATTTATGGTTTTTTCTCTTATGTAAGAAATGATAAGATGATCCAACATCGTATATTGCACTTAACTAGCGGCTTGTTACATATGCTAAATGCAACTATAAGTACCTATGCAAATGCCAACCACTTGTATTTTCATGGTATTTCACATGTTTTAAGAGGACTATGGGAATCATGGTTGGGGGTTTAATAAGTCTTAAATTTTGTACCAAAAGTGTTCAATTATTAGTCCATGTGTTATAAATTACAGGCATTATTCTTGGATTTTTGTGAATCTTCCAAACACATGCATTTGTGTCCTAATAATTCAAAAGTTTGATTTCGACATGTTAAAAGGATTTTGGACTTAATAATTCAAAAGTATGATATTTTACAAGTTCAAGAGCTAATCCAGGGTGTGTAAATCATCATAATTTTCTAAGATTCAATAATGGTTTTAAGTCTTATGTTGGAAGTGAGAAGATGATCCAACAACCTATATTACGCTTCGCTCCGGTAACCTAGGGGTTTATGGGCTTGTTGCATGTGCTACATGCCATCCTGAATACTTACAAATTTGCAAGATTTTTTGTATGTTTTTCTATGGACTACAAAAAAGATAATTGGGTGGTATGGTAAGTGCCAAATTTTGTCTTAGAGGTACCCAATTAATAGTCTATTTGTTATAAATAACAGTCATTATTGTGGGATTTTTATGAATTTTCATAACAAATGCATTTCTAACCTAATAATTCTAATGCATGATAT
The DNA here is from genome assembly GCA_035236585.1 of Warburgia ugandensis. Classification (NCBI taxonomy): domain Eukaryota; kingdom Viridiplantae; phylum Streptophyta; class Magnoliopsida; order Canellales; family Canellaceae; genus Warburgia; species Warburgia ugandensis. The sequence goes on from CP141134.1 coordinate 39,754,885, forward strand.
TTTGTAAGTTAAGGAGCTATTCCATAGTAATTATGTGTGTCATCATAATCTTTAGGACATATTTATGGTTTTTTCTCTTATGTAAGAAATGATAAGATGATCCAACATTGTATATTGCACTTAACTAGCGGCTTGTTACATCTGCTAAATGCAACTATAAGTACCTATGCAAATGCCAACCACTTGTATTTTCATGATATTTCACATGTTTTAAGAGGACTATGGGAATCATGGTTGGGGGGTTTAATAAGTCTTAAATTTTGTACCAAAAGTGTTCAATTATTAGTCCATGTGTTATAAATTACAGGCATTATTCTTGGATTTTTGTGAATCTTCAAAACACATGCATTTGTGTCCTAATAATTCAAAAGTTTGATTTTGGCATGTTAAAAGAATTTTGGACTTAATAATTCAAAAGTATGATATTTTACAAGTTCAAGAGCTAATCCAGGGTGTGTAAATCATCATAATTTTCTAAGATTCAATAATGGTTTTAAGTCTTATGTAGGAAGTGATCAGATGATCCAACAACCTATATTACGCTTCGCTCCGGGAAACCTAGGGATTCATGGGCTTGCTGCATGTGCTACATGCCATCCTGAATACTTACAAATTTGCAAGATTTTTTGTATGTTTTTCTATGGACTACAAAAAAGATAATTGGGTGGTATGGTAAGTGCCAAATTTTGTATTAGAGGTACCCAATTAATAGTCGATTTGTTATAAATAACAGTCATTATTCTGGGATTTTTATGAATTTTCATAACAAATGCATTTCTAACCTAATAATTCTAATGCATGATATTTTGTAAGTTTAGGACCTATTCCATAGTACTTATGCATGTCATTATAATTTTTTAGGACTTAATTATGGTTTTTGCTCTTATGTAAGAAATGATGAGATGATCCAATATTGTATATTGCACTTAACTAGTGGCTTTTTACATATGCTAAATGCAACTATAAGTACCTATGCAAATGGCAACCACTTGTATTTTCATGACATTTCACATGTTTAAAAGGACTAAGGGAATTATGGTTGGGGGGTCTAATATGTCTTCAATTTTGTACTAAATGTGTGCAATTATTAGTCCATGTGTTATAAATTACAAGCATTATTCTTGAATTTTTGTGAATTTTCAAAACACATGCATTTATGTCTAATAATTTAAAAGTTTGATTTTGGCAAGTTTAGAAGCATTTTGGACTTAATAATTCAAAAGTATGATATTTTACAAGTTCAAGAGCTAATCCAGGGTATGTAAAGCATCATAATTTTATATGATTTAATAATGGTTTTAACTCATATGTAGGAAGTGAGAAGATGATCCAACAACCTATATTAGGCTTCGCTCCGGGTAATGTAGGGGTTTGTGGGCTTGTTGGATGTGCTACATGCCATCCTGAGTACTTACAAAAATGACAAAAACTATTATTTGCAAGATTTTTTGTATGTTTTTCTATGGACTAGAAAAAAGATGATTTGGTGGTATGGTAATTGCCAAATTTTGTATTAGAGGTACCCAATTAATAGTCGATTTGTTATAAATAATAGTCATTATTCTAGGATTTTTATGAATTTTCATAACAAATGCATTTCTAACCTAATAATTCTAATGCATGATATTTTGTATGTTTAAGACCTATTCCCTAGTAGTTATGCATGTCATTATAATTTTTTAGGACTTAATTATTGTTTTTGCTCTTATGTAATAAATGATAAGATGATCCAACATCGTATATTCCAGTTAACTAGCGGCTTTTTACATATGCTAAATGCGACTATAAGTACCTATGCAAATGGCAACCACTTGTATTTTCATGACATTTGACATGTTTTAAAAGGACTACGGGAATTATGGTTGGGGGGTCTAATAAGTCTTCAATTTTGTACTAAATGCGTGCAATTATTAGTCCATGTGTTATAAATTACAGGCATTATTCTTGAATTTTTGTGAATTTTCAAAACACATGCATTTATGTCTAATAATTTAAAAGTTTGATTTTGGCAAGTTTAGAAGCATTTTGGACTTAATAATTCAAAAGTATGATATTTTACAAGTTCAGGAGCTAATCCAGGGTATGTAAATCATCATAATTTTCTATGATTTAATAGTGGTTGTAACTCTTACGTAGGAAGTGATAAGATGATCCAACAACCTATATTGCGCTTCGCTTGGGGCAACCTAGGGTTTATGGGCTTGTTGCATGTGCTGCATGCCATCCTGAGTACTTACAAAAATGTTAAAAACTTTTATTTGCAAGATTTTTTGTATGCATTTCTATGGACACGAAAAAAGATGATTTGGTGGTATCGTAAGTGTCAAATTTTGTATTAGAGGTACCCAAATAACAATCCATTTGTTATAAATAATGGCCATTACCCTGGGATTTTTATGAATTTTCATAACAAATGCATTTCTAACCTAATAATTCTAATGCATGATATTTTGTAAGTTAAGGAGCTATTCCATAGTAATTATGTGTGTCATCATAATCTTTAGGACATATTTATGGTTTTTTCTCTTATGTAAGAAATGATAAGATGATCCAACATCGTATATTGCACTTAACTAGCGGCTTGTTACATATGCTAAATGCAACTATAAGTACCTATGCAAATGCCAACCACTTGTATTTTCATGGTATTTCACATGTTTTAAGAGGACTATGGGAATCATGGTTGGGGGTTTAATAAGTCTTAAATTTTGTACCAAAAGTGTTCAATTATTAGTCCATGTGTTATAAATTACAGGCATTATTCTTGGATTTTTGTGAATCTTCCAAACACATGCATTTGTGTCCTAATAATTCAAAAGTTTGATTTCGGCATGTTAAAAGGATTTTGGACTTAATAATTCAAAAGTATGATATTTTACAAGTTCAAGAGCTAATCCAGGGTGTGTAAATCATCATAATTTTCTAAGATTCAATAATGGTTTTAAGTCTTATGTTGGAAGTGAGAAGATGATCCAACAACCTATATTACGCTTCGCTCCGGGTAACCTAGGGGTTTATGGGCTTGTTGCATGTGCTACATGCCATCCTGAATACTTACAAATTTGCAAGATTTTTTGTATATTTTTCTATGGACTACAAAAAAGATAATTGGGTGGTATGGTAAGTGCCAAATTTTGTCTTAGAGGTACCCAATTAATAGTCTATTTGTTATAAATAACAGTCATTATTGTGGGATTTTTATGAATTTTCATAACAAATGCATTTCTAACCTAATAATTCTAATGCATGATATTTTGTAAGTTAAGGAGCTATTCCATAGTAATTATGTGTGTCATCATAATCTTTAGGACATATTTATGGTTTTTTCTCTTATGTAAGAAATGATAAGATGATCCAACATTGTATATTGCACTTAACTAGCGGCTTGTTACATCTGCTAAATGCAACTATAAGTACCTATGCAAATGCCAACCACTTGTATTTTCATGATATTTCACATGTTTTAAGAGGACTATGGGAATCATGGTTGTGGGGTATAATAAGTCTTAAATTTTGTACCAAAAGTGTTCAATTATTAGTCCATGTGTTATAAATTACAGGCATTATTCTTGGATTTTTGTGAATCTTCAAAACACATGCATTTGTGTCCTAATAATTCAAAAGTTTGATTTTGGCATGTTAAAAGAATTTTGGACTTAATAATTCAAAAGTATGATATTTTACAAGTTCAAGAGCTAATCCAGGGTGTGTAAATCATCATAATTTTCTAAGATTCAATAATGGTTTTAAGTCTTATGTAGGAAGTGATCAGATGATCCAACAACCTATATTACGCTTCGCTCCGGGAAACCTAGGGATTCATGGGCTTGCTGCATGTGCTACATGCCATCCTGAATACTTACAAATTTGCAAGATTTTTTGTATGTTTTTCTATGGACTACAAAAAAGATAATTGGGTGGTATGGTAAGTGCCAAATTTTGTATTAGAGGTACCCAATTAATAGTCGATTTGTTATAAATAACAGTCATTATTCTGGGATTTTTATGAATTTTCATAACAAATGCATTTCTAACCTAATAATTCTAATGCATGATATTTTGTAAGTTTAGACCTATACCATAGTAGTATGCATGTCATTATATTTTAGGACTTAATTATGGTTTTTGCTCTTATGTAAGAAATGATGAGATGATCCAACATTGTATATTGCACTCAACTAGCGGCTATTTACATATGCTAAATGCGACTATAAGTGCCTATGAAAATGGCAACCACTTGTATTTTCATGACATTTCACATGTTTTAAAAGGACTACGGGAATTATGGTTGGGGGGTCTAATAAGTCTTCAATTTTGTACTAAATGTGTGCAATTATTAGTCCATGTGTTATAAATTACAGGCATTATTCTTGAATTTTTGTGAATTTTCAAAACACATGCATTTATGTCTAATAATTTAAAAGTTTGATTTTGGCAAGTTTAGAAGCATTTTGGACTTAATAATTCAAAAGTATGATATTTTACAAGTTCAAGAGCTAATCCAGGGTATGTAAATCATCATAATTTTCTATGATTTAATAATGGTTTTAACTCTTACGTAGGAAGTGATAAGATGATCCAACAACCTATATTGCGCATCGCTTGGGGCAACCTAGGGTTTATGGGCTTGTTGCATGTGCTGCATGCCATCCTGAGTACTTACAAAAATGTTAAAAACTTTTATTTGCAAGATTTTTTGTATGCATTTCTATGGACACGAAAAAAGATGATTTGGTGGTATCGTAAGTGTCAAATTTTGTATTAGAGGTACCCAAATAACAATCCATTTGTTATAAATAATGGCCATTACCCTGGGATTTTTATGAATTTTCATAACAAATGCATTTCTAACCTAATAATTCTAATGCATGATATTTTGTAAGTTAAGGAGCTATTCCATAGTAATTATGTGTGTCATCATAATCTTTAGGACATATTTATGGTTTTTTCTCTTATGTAAGAAATGATAAGATGATCCAACATCGTATATTGCACTTAACTAGCGGCTTGTTACATATGCTAAATGCAACTATAAGTACCTATGCAAATGCCAACCACTTGTATTTTCATGGTATTTCACATGTTTTAAGAGGACTATGGGAATCATGGTTGGGGGGTTTAATAAGTCTTAAATTTTGTACCAAAAGTGTTCAATTATTAGTCCATGTGTTATAAATTACAGGCATTATTCTTGGATTTTTGTGAATCTTCCAAACACATGCATTTGTGTCCTAATAATTCAAAAGTTTGATTTCGACATGTTAAAAGGATTTTGGACTTAATAATTCAAAAGTATGATATTTTACAAGTTCAAGAGCTAATCCAGGGTGTGTAAATCATCATAATTTTCTAAGATTCAATAATGGTTTTAAGTCTTATGTTGGAAGTGAGAAGATGATCCAACAACCTATATTACGCTTCGCTCCGGGTAACCTAGGGGTTTATGGGCTTGTTGCATGTGCTACATGCCATCCTGAATACTTACAAATTTGCAAGATTTTTTGTATGTTTTTCTATGGACTACAAAAAAGATAATTGGGTGGTATGGTAAGTGCCAAATTTTGTCTTAGAGGTACCCAATTAATAGTCTATTTGTTATAAATAACAGTCATTATTGTGGGATTTTTATGAATTTTCATAACAAATGCATTTCTAACCTAATAATTCTAATGCATGATATTTTGTAAGTTAAGGAGCTATTCCATAGTAATTATGTGTGTCATCATAATCTTTAGGACATATTTATGGTTTTTCTCTTATGTAAGAAATGATAAGATGATCCAACATTGTATATTGCACTTAACTAGCGGCTTGTTACATCTGCTAAATGCAACTATAAGTACCTATGCAAATGCCAACCACTTGTATTTTCATGATATTTCACATGTTTTAAGAGGACTATGGGAATCATGGTTGGGGGGTTTAATAAGTCTTAAATTTTGTACCAAAAGTGTTCAATTATTAGTCCATGTGTTATAAATTACGGGCATTATTCTTGGATTTTTGTGAATCTTCAAAACACATGCATTTGTGTCCTAATAATTCAAAAGTTTGATTTTGGCATGTTAAAAGAATTTTGGACTTAATAATTCAAAAGTATGATATTTTACAAGTTCAAGAGCTAATCCAGGGTGTGTAAATCATCATAATTTTCTAAGATTCAATAATGGTTTTAAGTCTTATGTAGGAAGTGATCAGATGATCCAACAACCTATATTACGCTTCGCTCCGGGAAACCTAGGGATTCATGGGCTTGCTGCATGTGCTACATGCCATCCTGAATACTTACAAATTTGCAAGATTTTTTGTATGTTTTTCTATGGACTACAAAAAAGATAATTGGGTGGTATGGTAAGTGCCAAATTTTGTATTAGAGGTACCCAATTAATAGTCGATTTGTTATAAATAACAGTCATTATTCTGGGATTTTTATGAATTTTCATAACAAATGCATTTCTAACCTAATAATTCTAATGCATGATATTTTGTAAGTTTAGGACCTATTCCATAGTACTTATGCATGTCATTATAATTTTTTAGGACTTAATTATGGTTTTTGCTCTTATGTAAGAAATGATGAGATGATCCAATATTGTATATTGCACTTAACTAGTGGCTTTTTACATATGCTAAATGCAACTATAAGTACCTATGCAAATGGCAACCACTTGTATTTTCATGACATTTCACATGTTTAAAAGGACTAAGGGAATTATGGTTGGGGGGTCTAATATGTCTTCAATTTTGTACTAAATGTGTGCAATTATTAGTCCATGTGTTATAAATTACAAGCATTATTCTTGAATTTTTGTGAATTTTCAAAACACATGCATTTATGTCTAATAATTTAAAAGTTTGATTTTGGCAAGTTTAGAAGCATTTTGGACTTAATAATTCAAAAGTATGATATTTTACAAGTTCAAGAGCTAATCCAGGGTATGTAAAGCATCATAATTTTATATGATTTAATAATGGTTTTAACTCATATGTAGGAAGTGAGAAGATGATCCAACAACCTATATTAGGCTTCGCTCCGGGTAATGTAGGGGTTTGTGGGCTTGTTGGATGTGCTACATGCCATCCTGAGTACTTACAAAAATGACAAAAACTATTATTTGCAAGATTTTTTGTATGTTTTTCTATGGACTAGAAAAAAGATGATTTGGTGGTATGGTAATTGCCAAATTTTGTATTAGAGGTACCCAATTAATAGTCGATTTGTTATAAATAATAGTCATTATTCTGGGATTTTTATGAATTTTCATAACAAATGCATTTCTAACCTAATAATTCTAATGCATGATATTTTGTATGTTTAAGACCTATTCCCTAGTAGTTATGCATGTCATTATAATTTTTTAGGACTTAATTATTGTTTTTGCTCTTATGTAATAAATGATAAGATGATCCAACATCGTATATTCCAGTTAACTAGCGGCTTTTTACATATGCTAAATGCGACTATAAGTACCTATGCAAATGGCAACCACTTGTATTTTCATGACATTTGACATGTTTTAAAAGGACTACGGGAATTATGGTTGGGGGGTCTAATAAGTCTTCAATTTTGTACTAAATGCGTGCAATTATTAGTCCATGTGTTATAAATTACAGGCATTATTCTTGAATTTTTGTGAATTTTCAAAACACATGCATTTATGTCTAATAATTTAAAAGTTTGATTTTGGCAAGTTTAGAAGCATTTTGGACTTAATAATTCAAAAGTATGATATTTTACAAGTTCAGGAGCTAATCCAGGGTATGTAAATCATCATAATTTTCTATGATTTAATAGTGGTTGTAACTCTTACGTAGGAAGTGATAAGATGATCCAACAACCTATATTGCGCTTCGCTTGGGGCAACCTAGGGTTTATGGGCTTGTTGCATGTGCTTTGCATGCCATCCCGAGTACTTACAAAAATGTTAAAAACTTTTATTTGCAAGATTTTTTGTATGCATTTCTATGGACACGAAAAAAGATGATTTGGTGGTATCGTAAGTGTCAAATTTTGTATTAGAGGTACCCAAATAACAATCCATTTGTTATAAATAATGGCCATTACCCTGGGATTTTTATGAATTTTCATAACAAATGCATTTCTAACCTAATAATTCTAATGCATGATATTTTGTAAGTTAAGGAGCTATTCCATAGTAATTATGTGTGTCATCATAATCTTTAGGACATATTTATGGTTTTTTCTCTTATGTAAGAAATGATAAGATGATCCAACATCGTATATTGCACTTAACTAGCGGCTTGTTACATATGCTAAATGCAACTATAAGTACCTATGCAAATGCCAACCACTTGTATTTTCATGGTATTTCACATGTTTTAAGAGGACTATGGGAATCATGGTTGGGGGTTTAATAAGTCTTAAATTTTGTACCAAAAGTGTTCAATTATTAGTCCATGTGTTATAAATTACAGGCATTATTCTTGGATTTTTGTGAATCTTCCAAACACATGCATTTGTGTCCTAATAATTCAAAAGTTTGATTTCGGCATGTTAAAAGGATTTTGGACTTAATAATTCAAAAGTATGATATTTTACAAGTTCAAGAGCTAATCCAGGGTGTGTAAATCATCATAATTTTCTAAGATTCAATAATGGTTTTAAGTCTTATGTTGGAAGTGAGAAGATGATCCAACAACCTATATTACGCTTCGCTCCGGGTAACCTAGGGGTTTATGGGCTTGTTGCATGTGCTACATGCCATCCTGAATACTTACAAATTTGCAAGATTTTTTGTATGTTTTTCTATGGACTACAAAAAAGATAATTGGGTGGTATGGTAAGTGCCAAATTTTGTCTTAGAGGTACCCAATTAATAGTCTATTTGTTATAAATAACAGTCATTATTGTGGGATTTTTATGAATTTTCATAACAAATGCATTTCTAACCTAATAATTCTAATGCATGATATTTTGTAAGTTAAGGAGCTATTCCATAGTAATTATGTGTGTCATCATAATCTTTAGGACATATTTATGGTTTTTTCTCTTATGTAAGAAATGATAAGATGATCCAACATTGTATATTGCACTTAACTAGCGGCTTGTTACATCTGCTAAATGCAACTATAAGTACCTATGCAAATGCCAACCACTTGTATTTTCATGATATTTCACATGTTTTAAGAGGACTATGGGATCATGGTTGGGGGTTTAATAAGTCTTAAATTTTGTACCAAAAGTGTTCAATTATTAGTCCATGTGTTATAAATTACAGGCATTATTCTTGGATTTTTGTGAATCTTCAAAACACATGCATTTGTGTCCTAATAATTCAAAAGTTTGATTTTGGCATGTTAAAAGAATTTTGGACTTAATAATTCAAAAGTATGATATTTTACAAGTTCAAGAGCTAATCCAGGGTGTGTAAATCATCATAATTTTCTAAGATTCAATAATGGTTTTAAGTCTTATGTAGGAAGTGATCAGATGATCCAACAACCTATATTACGCTTCGCTCCGGGAAACCTAGGGATTCATGGGCTTGCTGCATGTGCTACATGCCATCCTGAATACTTACAAATTTGCAAGATTTTTTGTATGTTTTTCTATGGACTACAAAAAAGATAATTGGGTGGTATGGTAAGTGCCAAATTTTGTATTAGAGGTACCCAATTAATAGTCGATTTGTTATAAATAACAGTCATTATTCTGGGATTTTTATGAATTTTCATAACAAATGCATTTCTAACCTAATAATTCTAATGCATGATATTTTGTAAGTTTAGACCTATACCATAGTAGTATGCATGTCATTATATTTTAGGACTTAATTATGGTTTTTGCTCTTATGTAAGAAATGATGAGATGATCCAACATTGTATATTGCACTCAACTAGCGGCTATTTACATATGCTAAATGCGACTATAAGTGCCTATGAAAATGGCAACCACTTGTATTTTCATGACATTTCACATGTTTTAAAAGGACTACGGGAATTATGGTTGGGGGGTCTAATAAGTCTTCAATTTTGTACTAAATGTGTGCAATTATTAGTCCATGTGTTATAAATTACAGGCATTATTCTTGAATTTTTGTGAATTTTCAAAACACATGCATTTATGTCTAATAATTTAAAAGTTTGATTTTGGCAAGTTTAGAAGCATTTTGGACTTAATAATTCAAAAGTATGATATTTTACAAGTTCAAGAGCTAATCCAGGGTATGTAAATCATCATAATTTTCTATGATTTAATAATGGTTGTAACTCTTACGTAGGAAGTGATAAGATGATCCAACAACCTATATTGCGCATCGCTTGGGGCGGGTTTATGGGCTTGTTGCATGTGCTACATGCCATCCTGAGTACTTACAAAAATGTTAAAAACTTTTAATTGTAAGATTTTTTGTATGCTTTTCTATGGACTCAAAAAAAGATGATTTGGTGGTATCGTATGTGTCAAATTTTGTATTAGAGGTACCCAATTAACAACCCCTTTGTTATAAATAATAGCCACTATTTTGGGATTTTTATGAATTTTCATAACAAATGCATTTCTAACCTAATAATTCTATTGCATGACATTTTGTAAGTTTAGGAGCTATTCCATAGTAATTATGCGTGTCATCATAATTTTTTACGACTTAATTATGGATTTTTGCTCCTATGTAATAAATGATAAGATGATCCAACATTTTATGTTGCACTTAACTAGCGTCTTGTTACATACGCTAAATGCAACTATAAGTACCTATGCAAATGGCAATCACTTGTATTTTCATGATATTTCACATGCTTTAAAAGGACTATGGGAATCATGGTTGGGGGGTTTAATAAGTCTTCAATTTTGTACAAAAGGTGTTCAATTATTAGTCCATGTGTTATAAATTACAGGCATTATTGCTCGATTCTTGTGAATTTTCAAAACACATGCATTTGTGTCCTAATAATTTAAAAGTTTGATTTTGGCATGTTTAGAAGCATTTTGGACTTAATAATTCAAAAGTATGATATTTTACAAGTTCAAGAGCTAATCCAGGGTATGTAAATCATCATAATTTTCTAAGATTTAATAATGGTCTTAACTCTTATGTAGGAAGTGAGAAGATGATCCAACAACCTATATTACGCTTCGCTCCAGGCAACGTAGGGGTTTGTGGGCTTGTTGCATGTGCTACATGCCATCCTAAGTACTTACAAAAATGACAAAAACTATTATTTGCAAGATTTTGTGTATGTTTTTCTATGGACTAGAAAAAAGATGATTTGGTGGTATGGTAAGTGCCAAATTTTGTATTAGAGGTACCCAATTAATAGTCGATTTGTTATAAATATTAGTCATTATTCTCGGATTGTTATGAATTTTCATAACAAATACATTTCTAACCTAATAATTCTAATGCATGATATTTTGTATGCTTAAGACCTATTCCATAGTAGTTATGCACGTCATTATAATTTTTTAGGAGTTAATTATGGTTTTTGCTCTTATGTAAGAAATGATAAGATGATCCAACATCGTATATTGCACTTAACTAGCGGCTTTTTACATATGCTAAATGCGACTATAAGTACATATGCAAATGGCAACCACTTGTATTTTCATGACATTTCACATGTTTTAAAAGGACTACGGGAATTATGGTTGGGGGGTCTAATAAGTCTTCAATTTTGTACTAAATGTGTGCAATTATTAGTCCTTGTGTTATAAATTACAGGCTTTATTCTTGAATTTTTGTGAAGTTTCAAAACACATGCATTTATGTCCAATAATTTAAAAGTTTGATTTTCGCATGTTTAGAAGCATTTTGGACTTAATAATTCAAAAGTATGATATTTTACAAGTTCAGGAGCTAATCCAGGGTATGTAAATCATCATAATTTTTTATGATTTAATAATGGTTGTAACTCTTACGTAGGATGTTGTAAAATGATCCAACAACCTATATTGCGCTTCGCTTGGGTCAACCTAGGGGTTTATGGGCTTGTTGCATGTGCTACATGCCATCCTGAGTACTTACAAAAATGTTAAAAACTTTTATTTGCAAGATTTTTTGTATGCTTTTCTATGGACTTGAAAAAAGAAGATTTGGTGGTATTGTAAGTGTCAAATTTTGTATTAGAGGTACCCAATTAACAATCCATTTGTTATAAATAATGGCCATTACTCTGGGATTTTTATGAATTTTCATAGCAAATGCATTTCTAACCTAATAATTCTAATGCATGATATTTTGTAAATTAAGGAGCTATTCCATAGTAATTATGCATGTCATCATAATCATTAGGACATATTTATGGTTTTTGCTCTTATGTAAGAAATCATCTGACGTTCCAACATCGTATATTACACTTAACTTGCGGCTTGTTACATATGCTAAATGCAACTATAAGTGCCTATGCAAGTGCCAACCACTTGTATTTTCATGACATTTCACATGTTTTAAAAGGGCTATGGGAATCATGGTTGGGGGGTTTAATAAGTCTTCAATTTTGTACCAATAGTGTTCAATTATTAGTCCATATGTTATAAATTACAGGCATTATTCATGGTTTTTTGCGAATTTTCAAAGCACATGCATTTATGTCCTAGTAATTTAAAAGTTTGATTTTGGCAAGTTTGGAAGCATTTTGGACTTAATAATTCAAAAGTATGATATTTTACAAGTTCACGAGCTAATCCAGGGTATGTAAATCATCATAATTTTCTAAGATTTAATAATGGTTTTAACTCTTATGTAGGAAGTGAGAAGATGATCCAACAACCTATATTACGCTTCGCTAGGGGCAACCTAGGCGTTTATGGGCTTGTTGCATGTGCTACATGCCATCCTGAGTACCTACAAAAATGACAACCACTTTTATTTGCAAGATTTTCTGTATGTTTTTCTATGGACTAGAACAAAGATGATTTGGTGGTATGGTAAGTGTCAAATTTTGTAATAATTCTAATGCATGATATTTTGTAAGTTTAGGACCTATTCCATAGTAATTATGCGTGTCATGATAATTTTTTAGGACTTAATTATGGATTTTTGCTCCGATGTCATAAATGATGAGATGATCCAACATTGTATATTGCACTTAACTAGTGGCTTTTTACATATGCTAAATGCGACTATAAGTACCTATGCAAATGGCAACCACTTGTATTTTCATGACATTTCACATGTTTTAAAAGGACTACGGGAATTATGGTTGGGGGGTCTAATAAGTCTTCAATTTTGTACTAAATGTGTGCAATTATTAGTCCATGTGTTATAAATTACAGGCATTATTCTTGAATTTTTGTGAATTTTCAAAACACATGCATTTATGTCTAATAATTTAAAACTTTGATTTTGGCAATTTTAGAAGCATTTTGGACTTAATAATTCAAAAGTATGATATTTTACAAGTTGAGGAGCTAATCCAGGGTATGTAAACCATCATAATTTTCTATGATTTAATAATGGTTGTAACTCTTACGTAGGAAGTGATAAGATGATCCAACAACCTATATTGCGCTTCGCTTGGGGCAACCTAGGGGTTTATGGGCTTGTTGCATGTGCTACATGCCATCCTGAGTACTTACAAAAATGTTAAAAACTTTTATTTGCAAGATTTTTTGTATGCTTTTCAATGGACTCGAAAAAAGAAGATTTGGTGGTATCATAAGTGTCAAATTTTGTATTAGAGGTACCCAATTAATAGTCGATTTGTTATAAATAACAGTCATTATTCTAGGCTTTTTATGAATTTTCATAACAAATGCATTTCTAACCTAATAATTCTAATGCATGATATTTTGTAAATTAAGGAGCTATTCCATAGTAATTATGCGTGTCATCATAATCTTTAGGACATTTTCATGGTTTTTGCTTTTATGTAAGAAATGATCTGATGATCCAACATCGTATATTTCACTTAACTAGCGGCTTGTTACATATGCTAAATGCAACTATAAGTGCCTATGCAAATGCCAACCACTTGTATTTTCATGATATTTCACATGTTTTAAGAGGACTATGGGAATCATGGTTGGGGGGCTTAATAAGTCTTAAATTTTGTACCAAAAGTGTTCAATTATTAGTCCATGTGTTATAAATTACAGGCATTATTCTTGGATTTTTGTGAATCTTCAAAACACATGCATTTGTGTCCTAATAATTCAAAAGTTTGATTTTGGCATGTTAAAAGCATTTTGGACTTAATAATTCAAAAGTATGATATTTTACAAGTTCAAGAGCTAATCCAGGGTGTGTAAATCATCATAATTTTCTAAGATTCAATAATGGTTTTAAGTCTTATGTAGGAAGTGATCAGATGATCCAACAACCTATATTACGCTTCGCTCCGGGAAACCTAGGGATTCATGGGCTTGCTGCATGTGCTACATGCCATCCTGAATACTTACAAATTTGCAAGATTTTTTGTATGTTTTTCTATGGACTACAAAAAAGATAATTGGGTGGTATGGTAAGTGCCAAATTTTGTATTAGAGGTACCCAATTAATAGTCGATTTGTTATAAATAACAGTCATTATTCTGGGATTTTTATGAATTTTCATAACAAATGCATTTCTAACCTAATAATTCTAATGCATGATATTTTGTAAGTTTAGACCTATACCATAGTAGTATGCATGTCATTATATTTTAGGACTTAATTATGGTTTTTGCTCTTATGTAAGAAATGATGAGATGATCCAACATTGTATATTGCACTCAACTAGCGGCTATTTACATATGCTAAATGCGACTATAAGTGCCTATGAAAATGGCAACCACTTGTATTTTCATGACATTTCACATGTTTTAGAAGGACTACGGGAATTATGGTTGGGGGGTCTAATAAGTCTTCAATTTTGTACTAAATGTGTGCAATTATTAGTCCATGTGTTATAAATTACAGGCATTATTCTTGAATTTTTGTGAATTTTCAAAACACATGCATTTATGTCTAATAATTTAAAACTTTGATTTTGGCAAGTTTAGAAGCATTTTGGACTTAATAATTCAAAAGTATGATATTTTACAAGTTCAAGAGCTAATCCAGGGTATGTAAATCATCATAATTTTCTATGATTTAATAATGGTTGTAACTCTTACGTAGGAAGTGATAAGATGATCCAACAACCTATATTGCGCATCGCTTGGGGCAACCAAGGGGTTTATGGGCTTGTTGCATCTGCTACATGCCATCCTGAGTACTTACAAAAATGTTAAAAACTTTTAATTGTAAGATTTTTTGTATGCTTTTCTATGGACTCAAAAAAAGATGATTTGGTGGTATCGTATGTGTCAAATTTTGTATTAGAGGTACCCAATTAACAACCCCTTTGTTATAAATAATAGCCACTATTTTGGGATTTTTATGAATTTTCATAACAAATGCATTTCTAACCTAATAATTCTATTGCATGACATTTTGTAAGTTTAGGAGCTATTCCGTAGTAATTATGCGTGTCATCATAATTTTTTACGACTTAATTATGGGTTTTTGCTCCTATGTAATAAATGATAAGATGATCCAACATCTTATGTTGCACTTAACTAGCGTCTTGTTACATACGCTAAATGCAACTATAAGTACCTATGCAAATGGCAATCACTTGTATTTTCATGATATTTCACATGCTTTAAAAGGACTATGGGAATCATGGTTGGGGGGTTTAATAAGTCTTCAATTTTGTACAAAAGGTGTTCAATTATTAGTCCATGTGTTATAAATTACAGGCATTATTGCTCGATTCTTGTGAATTTTCAAAACACATGCATTTGTGTCCTAATAATTTAAAAGTTTGATTTTGGCATGTTTAGAAGCATTTTGGACTTAATAATTCAAAAGTATGATATTTTACAAGTTCAAGAGCTAATCCAGGGTATGTAAATCATCATAATTTTCTAAGATTTAATAATGGTTTTAACTCTTATGTAGGAAGTGAGAAGATGATCCAACAACCTATATTACGCTTCGCTCCAGGCAACGTAGGGGTTTGTGGGCTTGTTGCATGGGCTACATGCCATCCTAAGTACTTACAAAAATGACAAAAACTATTATTTGCAAGATTTTCTGTATGTTTTTCTATGGACTAGAAAAAAGATGATTTGGTGGTATGGTAAGTGCCAAATTTTGTATTAGAGGTACCCAATTAATAGTCGATTTGTTATAAATATTAGTCATTATTCTCGGATTGTTATGAATTTTCATAACAAATACATTTCTAACCTAATAATTCTAATGCATGATATTTTGTATGCTTAAGACCTATTCCATAGTAGTTATGCACGTCATTATAATTTTTTAGGAGTTAATTATGGTTTTTGCTCTTATGTAAGAAATGATAAGATGATCCAACATCGTATATTGCACTTAACTAGCGGCTTTTTACATATGCTAAATGCGACTATAAGTACATATGCAAATGGCAACCACTTGTATTTTCATGACATTTCACATGTTTTAAAAGGACTACGGGAATTATGGTTGGGGGGTCTAATAAGTCTTCAATTTTGTACTAAATGTGTGCAATTATTAGTCCTTGTGTTATAAATTACAGGCTTTATTCTTGAATTTTTGTGAAGTTTCAAAACACATGCATTTATGTCTAATAATTTAAAAGTTTGATTTTCGCATGTTTAGAAGCATTTTGGACTTAATAATTCAAAAGTATGATATTTTACAAGTTCAGGAGCTAATCCAGGGTATGTAAATCATCATAATTTTTTATGATTTAATAATGGTTGTAACTCTTACGTAGGATGTTGTAAGATGATCCAACAACCTATATTGCGCTTCGCTTGGGTCAACCTAGGGGTTTATGGGCTTGTTGCATGTGCTACATGCCATCCTGAGTACTTACAAAAATGTTAAAAACTTTTATTTGCAAGATTTTTTGTATGCTTTTCTATGGACTTGAAAAAAGAAGATTTGGTGGTATTGTAAGTGTCAAATTTTGTATTAGAGGTACCCAATTAACAATCCATTTGTTATAAATAATGGCCATTACTCTGGGATTTTTATGAATTTTCATAGCAAATGCATTTCTAACCTAATAATTCTAATGCATGATATTTTGTAAATTAAGGAGCTATTCCATAGTAATTATGCGTGTCATCATAATCTTTAGGACATATTTATGGTTTTTGCTCTTATGTAAGAAATCATCTGACGTTCCAACATCGTATATTACACTTAACTTGCGGCTTGTTACATATGCTAAATGCAACTATAAGTGCCTATGCAAGTGCCAACCACTTGTATTTTCATGACATTTCACATGTTTTAAAAGGGCTATGGGAATCATGGTTGGGGGGTTTAATAAGTCTTCAATTTTGTACCAATAGTGTTCAATTATTAGTCCATGTGTTATAAATTACAGGCATTATTCATGGTTTTTTGCGAATTTTCAAAGCACATGCATTTATGTCCTAGTAATTTAAAAGTTTGATTTTGGCAAGTTTGGAAGCATTTTGGACTTAATAATTCAAAAGTATGATATTTTACAAGTTCACGAGCTAATCCAGGGTATGTAAATCATCATAATTTTCTAAGATTTAATAATGGTTTTAACTCTTATGTAGGAAGTGAGAAGATGATCCAACAACCTATATTACGCTTCGCTAGGGGCAACCTAGGCGTTTATGGGCTTGTTGCATGTGCTACATGCCATCCTGAGTACCTACAAAAATGACAACCACTTTTATTTGCAAGATTTTCTGTATGTTTTTCTATGGACTAGAACAAAGATGATTTGGTGGTATGGTAAGTGTCAAATTTTGTAATAATTCTAATGCATGATATTTTGTAAGTTTAGGACCTATTCCATAGTAATTATGCGTGTCATGATAATTTTTTAGGACTTAATTATGGATTTTTGCTCCGATGTCATAAATGATGAGATGATCCAACATTGTATATTGCACTTAACTAGTGGCTTTTTACATATGCTAAATGCGACTATAAGTACCTATGCAAATGGCAACCACTTGTATTTTCATGACATTTCACATGTTTTAAAAGGACTACGGGAATTATGGTTGGGGGGTCTAATAAGTCTTCAATTTTGTACTAAATGTGTGCAATTATTAGTCCATGTGTTATAAATTACAGGCATTATTCTTGAATTTTTGTGAATTTTCAAAACACATGCATTTATGTCTAATAATTTAAAACTTTGATTTTGGCAATTTTAGAAGCATTTTGGACTTAATAATTCAAAAGTATGATATTTTACAAGTTGAGGAGCTAATCCAGGGTATGTAAACCATCATAATTTTCTATGATTTAATAATGGTTGTAACTCTTACGTAGGAAGTGATAAGATGATCCAACAACCTATATTGCGCTTCGCTTGGGGCAACCTAGGGGTTTATGGGCTTGTTGCATGTGCTACATGCCATCCTGAGTACTTACAAAAATGTTAAAAACTTTTCTTTGCAAGATTTTTTGTATGCTTTTCTATGGACTCGAAAAAAGATGATTTGGTGGTATCATAAGTGTCAAATTTTGTATTAGTGGTACCCAATTAACAATCCATTTGTTATAAATAATGGCCATTACTCTGGGATTTTTATGAATTTTCATAGCAAATGCATTTCTAACCTAATAATTCTAATGCATGATATTTTGTAAATTAAGGAGCTATTCCATAGTAATTATGCGTGTCATCATAATCTTTAGGACATATTCATTGTTTTTGCTCTTATGTAAGAAATGATCTGATGATCCAACATCGTATATTGCACTTAACTAGCGGCTTGTTACATATGCTAAATGCAACTATAAGTGCCTATGCAAATGCCAACCACTTGTATTTTCATGATATTTCACATGTTTTAAAAGGACTATGGGAATCATGGTTGGGGGGTTTAATAAGTCTTCAATTTTGTACCAATAGTGTTCAATTATTAGTCCATGTGTTATAAATTACAAGCATTATTCATGGTTTTTTGCGAATTTTCAAAGCACATGCATTTATGTCCTAATAATTTAAAAGTTTGATTTTGGCAAGTTTGGAAGCATTTTGGACTTAATAATTCAAAAGTATGATATTTTACAAGTTCAGGAGCTAATCCAGGGTATGTAAATCATCATAATTTTCTAAGATTTAATAATGGTTTTAACTCTTATGTAGGAAGTGAGAAGATGATCCAACAACCTATATTACGCTTCGCTCTAGGCAACGTAGGGGTTTGTGGGCTTGTTGTATGTGCTACATGCCATCCTGAGTACTTACAAAAATGACAACCACTTTTATTTGCAAGATTTTTTGTATGTTTTTCTATGGACTATAAAAAAGATGATTTGGTGGTATGGTAAGTGTCCAATTTTGTATTAGAGGTACCCAATTAATAGTCCATTTGTTATAAATAATAGTTATTATTCTGGGATTTTTATGAATTTTCTTAACAAATGCATTTCTAACCTAATAATTCTAATGCATGAAATTTGTAAGTTTAGGAGCTATTCCATATTAATTATGCATGTCATCATAATTTTTTAGGACTTAATTATGGTTTTTGCTCTTATGTAAGAAGTGATAAGATCATCCAACATCCTATATTGCACTTAACTAGAAGCTTGTTACGTATGCTAAATGCAACTATAAGTACCTATGAAAATGGCAACCACTTGTATTTTCATGATCTTTCACATGTTTTAAAAGGACTATGGGAATCATGGTTGGGGGGTTTAATAAGTATTCAATTTTGTACCAAAAGTGTTCAATTATTAGTCCATGCGTTATAAATTACAGACATTATTCTTAAATTTTTGTTAAATTTCAAAACACATGCATTTATGTCCTAATAATTTAAAAGTTTGATTTTAGCAAGTTTAGAAGCATTTTGAACTTAATAATTCAAAAGTATGATATTTTACAAGTTCAAGAGCTAATCCAGGGTATGTAAATCATCATAATTTTCTGTGATTTAATAATAGTTTTAGCTCTTATGTAGGAAGTGAGAAGATGATCCAACAACCTATATTACACTTCGCTCGGGGCAACCTAGGGATTTATGTGCTTGTTGCATGTGCTACATGCCATCCTGAGTACTTACAAAAATGATAACCACTTTTATTTGCCAAATTTTTTGTATGTTTTTCTATGGACTAGAAAAAAGTTGATTTGGTGGTATGGTAAGTGTAAAATTTTGTATTAGAGGTACCCAATTAATAGTCCATTTGTTATTAATAATAGTCATTATTTTTAGATTTTTATGAAATTTCATAACAAATGCATTTCTAACCTAATAATTCAAATCTATGAAATTTTGTAAGTTTAGGAGCTAATCCATAGTAATTATGCATGTAATTATATTTTTTTAGGACTTAATTATGGTTTTTACTTTTTTGTAAGAAGTGGGATCATGATCCAACATCCTATAGTGCACTTAACTAAGGCTAACCGAATGTTGTAGTGACTTGATACATATGTTGAATGCAACTATAAGTACCTCTAAAAATTGCAACCACTTGTATTTTCATGATATTTCACATGTTTTGTAAGGACTAAGGGAATCATGGCTGGGGTGTCTAATAAGTCTTCAATTTTGTGTCAAAAGTGTTCAATTATTAGTCCATGTGTTATAAATTACAGGCATGATCCTTGGCTTTTTGTGAAATTTCAAAACACATGCATTTATGTCCTAATAATTTAAAAGTTTGATTTTGGCATGTTTAGAAGCTAATCCAAAGTATACATGTGAATCATCATAATTTTGTAGGTTTAATTAGTAGTTTTAATCTTGTGTACCAAGTGAGAAGATGATCCAATGGCTTATCTATTGCTTCACTAAGGATAACCTAGGGGTTTAAAAGGCTTATTGCATTTGCCACATGCCATCATTAGTAGCAATGAAAATGGAAACTACTTGCATTTTCATGATTTTTAATACATCTTGCTAAGGACTAGAATTCTAGTTGGGGGTGTGATAATTGTCCATTTTGTACCAAAAGTGGCCCATCAGTATACCTTATTTTATAAATTATAGGCGTTATTCTAAGGTTTTTGTTGAATTTCAAAATACGTGCATTTTTGCCCTAAATATTCAAAATTTTGATATTTGGCAGGTTCGGGACTTAATCTAGAGTAAATATGTGAATTATCATGATCTTATAGATTTAAATAGGGCTTTAGCAATTATGTAGGAGAAGGGAAGATGATCCAACAACCTCTATGGCACTTTGCTAGGGGTATCCTAAGGGTTTATGGGCATGCTGTATATTCTAAATGCAATCATGAGTACCTACAAAAGTGACAATTACTTGTATCTTCATGCTTTTTTCCATGTTTTGCTAAGGATTTGCAAAATTATGGTTGGGTGGTGTCATATGGTTTAGTTTTGTATCAAAAGTACCCAATCAGTACTTCATATGTTATAAATCATAGGCATTATTCTAGGGTTTTTTATAACTTTATAGCTCATGCAATTTTTGCCTAATAATTGAAAAGTATGATATTTGACATGTTTAGGAGCTAATCCAAAGAAAGTATGTAAATCATCATGATTATCTTGGATTTAGTAAGGGTTTATACTCTAATTTAGCAAGTAAGAAGTTGAGTGATACAATAAGTTAGATGATATTGATAGGATGTTGATCGGATGCAAGTATTATAGTAGATAGTGTAGTTTGGGAATGGCACCAAAGCGATTCTTGTTGTGTGATATTGCGAAGATGTTTGCAGCATGCACTCCAATCTGTAGGAGAGTTTTTAGTTTAGTTTTGCTTTCTTATATTGTTATGTAATTTCTTGTTAGACTTTGAAGTTTAGTTTAATTGAAATTGTTTATCTCTTATTTTACTTGTTCATTAATTTTATATGTTCAAATCTTGCTTTAGTTGTATAAGTAATTTCATCAGATATAGTTAGCTTTTCATTATTGTTTTTTCTATTATCTTTGCATTATTTTTAACACTATTTAGTAGTTGTTTTATATTAGTTGTCGCATAGAATTTTAGTGTTTGGATTATATTTCTAGATATAATTTTTAGTACAAGTTTTAGAATAAATATGTGTAGTTAGGTATTCACCTCTAGTTAGGATGAAACCACACTAATTTTAGGTATATTCTTACTTAGGTATATCTTAGATTTAAAAGTACTAAAATATCAACCTTAGGTTAAGTAAGTTGGCATACATACTTAGAGTTCCTTTCATAATGTATCTCCTATAATTTAAAAACTAACTATGGTATACTAATTAACTTTGTTTATAAATTCTCAAATAATTTGTACTAGTAAAAAACAAAGAAAAGTTATACTCTAAAATTATATACTAAGTTAAGCTAAATCTTAGGATTAAGAAAATATAAAAATCAGGACTTTTAATGAGCAGATTTTCCATATTTTTAATCCATTATTTTTTTATTAACATGTGTATCATTAGATCTAGAATATTTAGTTTTGAATATATGTGATTTATTGTGGTGGATTCTAAAATCCTCGTTTTTAGAAATTTAAATAATTCAATTCTCCTTTGGTATTTTTTATATTTATTATTCATTCACTGCTTAGGTTAATGTAATTTTAAATTAATTTAAATTTAAATTTAACAATTCAAGAGTGAGTCCTCGTGGGATCGACCTATACTTACACTTTCTATATTACAATAGATTCGCACGCTTGAGGTATTTTAAAGTAAATGTCAAGAAAGCTTTTACATTGTTGCTTTATAAGGATAAGCTAAGAACATGGAATGACATCATAGAAAGTGTTTGTCAATTCCATTGTGTATGATACTCATCCTCCAAGATCGAGAAAAGATTTGGAATTGCATAAAATTAAAACCAATGGCACCTTTTGTATGTTCATGACATGCTAAAGAGATAAGAAGCTAAACATTAAGAAATTTCCTAGTGAAGAAGACCATATTCCAATGATTCTTAGTAATTTACAACCTAATCACCAAGTGCAAATGTTTAGCTATCTCTTCAAGTCTATAATAGGTAGATAAAAGTGGCACGCAAGTTGAAATCAATATTTAGAATGGTATTTTTCCTTCTACCTTAAGAAAGAATGCCAATATAGCTAGGAATAATATGATTTAGGCATCGAATGTGCATGGTTAAGAAAAGGTTGTTGTTGATTGTTCCTACCAATCCAGTTCAGCTAACACTTCTACCCTAGCTTCTATACAATAAAATATTGACTTCACTCATATTCCCATCACTTTTATTAATTTGCTTAAAATTCTATTTGAGAGGAAAATGTTGCCTAAAAGACCAACTTGCACCTTAGATCCTACCAATCTTAAGCCATTCTAGAAGAAGTCTACCATAAATACCTTCAAGGAAAAGGTCATACTATTGACTGACCCATAATTTTTGAGAAAAATGAACAAAGATATATTGATAATGGAGATGTGATTTTGCAAATAAGTCTATATATTATCTTAATGTGCAAAACAATTCATTGCCAAATCATGCATAGTACCATGTCGTGCTCCCCCCACATCCAGCTATAAATGCACAACCATGCCCCATAATTAATTCCATTACAATTGGTCTATCTCTACTATAATTCCATGAAGAAATTAATATGATTTTTGCAAGTACTCCTATATACATTGATTGTTATAGATCTCGTGTTCCACCAAAAAATGCAGTTGTTCTATCTAACCGTGATTTAACAAACTTACCAAGGTGGCACTTATTATGGCATATTTTAATATGTTGACTCAGCAAAGGCTTTATTATCCCAAACTATCATGAGCCTCTACTAGTTTTTACTCATTCTAGTGCCTCTTATGCATCCACTAATATATGAAGGGAACAATTCTCCATACCAAAGCATGTAGTAGACTTGACTCTACCATAAGCAATCACAGGGGCAAGAGTTAAGAGAATTGGTGCTAGCTTTTTGAGAAGATTAGCAAGATACTCATATTTCTATATGGGGACTTCTAATTGAATTGATGAAGCATAGAAAAGCAGTAATTGATGGTCTAATTAGAAGGTTTTATTAATTATACCATCATAATAATATCTGTTTCTCACTAATATCCCATTCTTGGTCAAGATTAACTTGTTAAAATCATATACAAACTTAATTCCTCCTTTTCCTAACAAGAAACAAATTTTTTCCTTTTTTCTATTACATGAAGAATAATTACAAGATTTGATTCTTCCTAGAAGTAAAGGAAATCTTTACAATGCCTTTGCCTAGAACCTTAGATTAGTTCTCATTTTGCATTAGAACTTATTATCCATCTGTAACCTCATTGTATGTCTTAAACATTCTATCATAGCAAATGTACATAGAAACACATATGAACTTTAGTTATCATTGATGTATATGAAAATATTACACGTATACTTCTATATTTAATAGGCTTTAATCCCTGAACATTTCATTAATATCACTAATTACAAATAAGTCTACATTTTACAGGGTTAGGGTACATATGAGAAAAATGGCATTTTTTATAATAAAAACCCTAAAAGGAGAAAGTTTAGTGTCCATGCTACATCATTGACCTACATGCCATAAATAATGATGTCCATATTAAAAAGGGTGGTCATATCAAAAGAAAGGTGATAGAACTTCCTGTCCATGCAGGCAAGCTATCAACCACCTTGGGAAGCTTCTAAGAGAAGCTCAAATCATATACATGGGATACATATGCAGTGAAAGATTTTCTGAAACAAAACAATTTAGAAGATCAAGACCGACATGAGATACATTCCTTGTACTCTCTCTCCTACTCAACCAAAAGAGGGGACCACTTAAGAGAGTGGATGATTTTTTAATGTAAACATGTTCAATGCCCTTCAATCCCACATTTTTATAGGACAAAATTAAGGAAGAAAGGTGGTGCAAATAAAGGAGGTGAGGAGAGAGATAATTTATGGGAAATCTACAATTAAGAATCATCCTTAATTGTCAAATATTCAAAGGCCAATTTTTATACTTGTTTATACATATCCTAAGAAACCAATGAGAATTTAATCAAGTAAGGATGGATCAATGAGAAGATAGATAGCAATAAAGACTAAATTGAAGCCCTATTCATGGAGATTTTTTTGGCAGGCTGCCCACCTACAAAATAGGAGAAAAACATCCTCCTTCCACGGAGTTGTCCTACCCTCATTAAAGCTCATTGACTGGAGGAAATAATGGTGGGCTAGGAGGAAAAGAATTAGAAATCTAGATTGGATAAGGAAATCTCAAAGAAATATATGCCATACACTTTAAGCCATTCCAATCCAGCGATGAAGACAAAAAGAGCCTTTAAAGAAGATCTAGGATAAAGAAGCTTCAGTCGAATCTCATTAAAGGAATCTAAGGTAAAGATGATCTAAAGGCCAAGAATGAAGGAGAGAAAAGCCACAAACCCTAGACACCATCCACATCATGAGAACTCATGGTAAAACCTTAAGGAGGAAAGATCTTCACCATCCATTTCTATTCAAGAACCTACATTCCTTTGAAACTTCTCACACACAAAGAGTTCCACACCTCCTCCCCCATGACTTGATATTTCTCATCTTTTCCTTGATTTTCTCCCTTTCCCTTCATCCATCCTTAGCTCCTTCCAATCTTCCCTCATTCTCTTTCCATTATCTCTCAACTCCTTCACTCTTTTTATTTATCTTTTCCTCCCTTAGCTTTCTTTCTAATCTCATCCTCTAAGTGAATTCCGTTCCTACTCCCCCTTATTCCAGTCTTTCCATCCTCACTTCTCAACCATTCCTAGGTTATTTCTTCTTGTAATCTCAGCCATCCATTTCTTTGGGCTTCACCTTAGAAAATCTATATACAGAGGTAAGAAATAAGAATAAAGGATCTCTTACTTTTTCCTATATCTTATAGGCACATTTTGGAGAAACAGAGGGAGAGAGATAACTATTACAAAATCTCCCCTAGATCCACACATCCACATCCTTTGGAGAAAAGGTAAAGGTCTCAACCATTCCCCATCTTCCTTCTCTTCTCTCATCCATTCCCACTTCCCTTCCATCTTTTTTCTCATCCCCATTCTCTTCTTTCTTTCATGTGTAAAATTCTTAGCTCTTACATACACCACCTTATATTGCATGCATTCTCCCTAGCTTCCCCCTGCTTACCTTCCATGCTTAGATGCTACACACACAACCCTTAGTTTTACACTTTAGATATTGCATGCATCACCCTTTCCATCACATGCACCCCCTTACAAGCTTAATCATTTCCACACAATCCATCTAGTATTTACCTTAGTATTCCACACCTTTCCCTTCCTTAAATGCTTCTACACATTCCTCCCTCGCATTCCTTGAACAACTCTCCTCCTTAACCACTACATGCACACCTCTATGTCCCTCTCTTGTACATGAATTAGCATGCCCACCTTACTCAACCTTGTAAGAATTCTATTTTCCCCCCTTTCTGCTCTTAGATTTCATTCACACTCCCATCTCCCTTTCTCTTCCATGCATCTTGCTCCATTCTTCTTCTATTTTCTTTTCTTTTGGATTTGGAAACAGTAAGGAAAAGGAAGAAGCCTCGTGCCACTTCTATGGCTGCTAATTATCTATTCCAATCCTAAAGTATGGTTGAGGAGAATCAAGTGCATCCAATAAGTCATCTAAGATTCTTAGCCAAAGGCATCATGTTAAAGAGTAAGAACACTTCAAAATAACTACCTAATTCCTTCATCATTGCCTAAGGCTGGAATTGGTGAGTCCTAAGCCAAGGTCCACTATCTCCACTTTTCTTTTACTTTTTCTAGTTCTTCCTTAAGGTAAGGTGCCTCTACTATGGGTAAACCTCCTTTAACATGAACAAATCTCTTGTCCCATCTTTTCTTTTCTCTTTAAAAGTTACCCTCTTCTTTTTCTTCTTTTAAGGGTGTGGGTCCATTAGGATATATGTTAGGCATCTATTTTCTATGATTTCCTAATACTTCATTCCTGAGGATCATTGGATTGATATTTGAACTTTGGCTAAGTGGCATGATGCGTTACAAATGAGAAAAGCTTGGTGGTAATTTTAGTGTACTTTGGTTGTAGAGAAGTGTACATGCTCTTGTTGAGTGACACAACATGAGATGCTTATAGTAAAATTCAAGCCCGATTGAAGAAGTTTTATTTGCTTATGTATCAATTCCTTGTAAACATTCCATTAACAAAAATAGTTGCTTTTCTATTCTTAGTTAGTTTATTTTCTTACTTTCTTCATTTTCTTTAATTCCTTGTTTTAATTAAATTGTTTAATTTTAATTCTTGATGTTCTTTAGTTTCTTTGAGTGATTGGATAGATTAAAGTGGTATGACTTAAATTTTAATTGAAACTCCTTTCCAAGAGTCCTTATGGGATCGATCCATATTGGTCCATCTATACTCAAATAAATATGTACACTTGCAGTGTTAATTAAAGCACATCAATCATAGTAACTGCGAATTCTTCACTCCACTTGCCTATGTCTTTCACTTCTTAGTAGCTGTGGGAAGTTGACACTCTCCAACAAACTTCCCTATTTAGCCATAAGCAAAGCACTTGCTATCCTTTTTGGCCTTATTTCCTTCAAAAACCTTTTGCTTGTTAGAATTGGGGTACTTGGGTTTAGGTTTTCCATTTTACTTATTTGGGGTTAGAACTTGAAGTAAATTTCACTTTAGATCAATTCTTAGAATCATCCTTCTTATCCCTTAAATGACATTCTTCTTCAATTCATAGATATTTTGAGAGTTACTTGACTGTGAATTCTTCATTTTGATGTAAGAGCTTCTTCTTAAAATATTTCCATGATGTTAGCAATTATTGCTCCCACTTAAAAAGACTTAGGAATTTCAATTTTCAAGACATGAATCTTATGAACCAATACTTGTAACTCGTATACTTGAGCAAGTATTGGTCTATTATACAACATTATTAAATTAAAATTCTTAGAAATTAGATCATATATTTGTTTGCTCCTCTCTTAGATCATATAATTTTACCTTTCACCTCAACTTTGTATATTTTTTTTCTAGTGCACCCTAAATTTTATTAACTATCTTTGTTTTGTTCTAGAGATCATATGGATGATCAAAGAGAGCATTGAGGATATGTCCAAGATACATCTTCTAATCTTCTTGACATTATCTCCTCTACCTTTTGCTTTCATATGTTTCTCCTCTAGTGGGTTTAGGAAGTGACTCTAGCTCTAAATGTAACCACCTAAATTTCTAAGCTCTATCTTATTGTATTTTCAAAATTTTGGTTGGAATGGAAAGATTAAAGTTTTAAAATTTTGCATCCTAGAAGTGAAATTTGAATGGAAATCAAATCAAGTGACAATACCTTAATAATTGGGTTCAAATTGAAAAATGAAATCCAACAACACTAAGAACACTGAAAATGAAGTTCGGACAAGAAATTTACATAATTTTTAATTATAGGGGTATTTTAGTAATTTATAGTTGGTCCCATTTGCAAGTTTTAAAATAAGAAAGGCCAGATTTAGAGGGGCCATTTTTTATATAGACATCCCCCCTTTGCGATAGATCTCCCACAGGTGACCATGTCAGCCCGCACATTCTTCCCTCTTCCTTGCTGAAAATACAAGCCGATGATCACGCACCTACCACTGGGAAGGACAAACCACTAGTGACAAAGGGCACCTTGCATTCCGCCAAACAATGCCTCCCCCACTCTTTCCCCCCATTTTCAATCTTCCCCTAACTTGTTTCCATTACCAGTGTCACTCAGGATAGACTGGTCAACTACAGACTCACGCACCCTGCTCCCCTATTCTCTCTCTCTCTCTCTCTCTCTCTCTCTCTCTCTCTCTCTCTCTCTCTCTCTCTCTCTCTCTCTCTCTCTCTCTCTCCTTTTACCTTTTTCCTCTCTTTTTCTTCTCCTCTTTCCCTTTCCTCCATTTTTCAGCAATGGTAACCTCAGTTATTGCTGGCTTTCAGCAATAGTTAAGAAAACCCTTTAAGTATTCTCATATCTGAGTAAGTTTTGCTGGTGATTGAGCTAAGATTCTAACACCTATGATTATGATATTTTTGGTGAATGTCAGAGGTGAAAACACCTTTTCCTGGCATCAAATGACAATAGAACTACTCCAAAATTGATAGGAGTGAAGGTGAGTGCCCGATCTACAGCCTCTTTAAAGATATGCCAATCCGACATATAAAACATTATCGACAGTGGCCATGCTAGTCACTTTCTTTGACGACAACTGATCACCAACAACGACATAGAATTTCAAGTTGAAATTTCCAATCCTAGGGTTTCCCAAACTAATCTTTGTAACGGGAAGGTTAGATCCTTGATTAAGGCTCATCAACTATTCAAATAGATGCAATCCTAATCTAAGATTCACAACATGTAATCTACGAGATGTGACTATTCATTTGCAAGATCTTGATTATATGAATGTTATTAAGGTCAATCTAACCATTAAATATTGAATCTTTAATTAAGATCTAGCTTAGAAACACACTAATCAATTATTTGTAACTTAGAAAGATAGATTTGGCCAATAATCTACAATGGATCTCAAATTTAACAAACTGAAGACCCCAATTTTACCTAAGGAGGTGTGATCTATATTGGATCAAGGTTCTGTTACACCTATTAGAGCCCTATCATTGATCGGTGAGCTAATAGGATAGATCCAACCATACATCATTTAGGATCTCCTAATTATAAGCTTTAAATGTCAATCCAAGGATGAATGTCTATTGATTTGGTCTCTAATAATTGATTTGTGGTATGAGATTGTAGATTTATACATAGATCAACCCTGATCTAAGGGCGGCAACCCTTGGATCATAGATCTTACCATTGGTAAATAGGTTCAAGGTCTAGAATTGAGGTCTAGGACTTTGATTGTGAATTAGATTAATGATCTACTGGGAATTGGTAATTCTAAATTCAAGCACAATCTTAATTAAGCCAAATATGTTCTATAGTTTACTTTTTCAAGACAAATTTCACTAGAGCCCACGTAAACATGTGAATGGGAACTAATAATTGGATTCTTATGCTTAATTTATGTAATAACCCCAATTTTTGTAATTGATTAAGAAAATCAATAAAGTTTGAGTTTCAGATATTTCGGGCTGAAATATTAGGGTTATTTAGAATATACTTTTTATAAAAGTATAATCAAATCATAAAGACATGTAAAATTGAAATTAAACTTAGCAAACCCTTCAAAATGATTGTAAACATGACAAATTCTGAATTCGGATGAGAAATCCTTAAGTTTCTTCATTTCTTGGACAAAAGGGGTAAAATAGTAATTTTACCCAAAAATAAAATCGCCTAAAAATCAAAATATGAGACATCAAAATTTAGAATGCACTGAGAAATACGAATCCAATGCCACTAAGTACACTCAAATCCGAGATCATGGGAATAAACCCCAAAATTTTATGCATAAATGGCAAAACGGTCTTTTTACACCATGTGGGACCAACAAGGGATCCCAAAAAACCAACCTTATCAGCAGCCCACGTGAATTCATGGGTCAACAAACACTAGCTGGTCTTGGGGAAGAAAAATGGGGCATGGGGAAGAAAAAATGGAGCATGGGGGACTTTCATGCCATTTAATAATAATAAATAAAATATTATAATCATGAAAAAAAACCCAAAATGCCTATAAATACAAGCCCAAAAATCCTTCAAAAATCCTCATAAAATCCCCATGAAATTTTCTTCACACTCCCTAAAAAATTAGACCTAGATCCCTTCCCAAAAACCCAAAAATTTCCAAGAGATATCTCTCTTTTCAATTTGTTTTTCTTTTTAGATTGGAACAAGAGACCTAAAATCAATTAGGCACTCTGTTTCAGATCTAATTTGACTAATTCAACCATAAAAAACTTTCCAAAATATCTATTCTACAAAACCCCCGAAGCAATTTCAAGATCCAACGGTTCAAACAATGGAAATTTGCAAGAAAGGTGGATATTGGGCCATATCTTCATCAAAGGGTATTTCTTTTAAATTGGATACATAAACACCATTTTTTCTCAAATCAGGTATGTGAGAATACTTTATATAGATGTTTACTACTTCTTTATGTAATTTTTAGTTTACTGCAATTTATTTTGGTAATAAAAAGGTAAAAATAAAGTAAACACTAGAACCCTTAATTCAAGATGATGGAGTGCTCAAATGAAAAATCTAACTACACCAATCGATCCTGAAGGGTCCAAAACCCCTAGGGTAGAATTTTCACAAAGATTTGAGAAGGTTTGGTCCCTCAATTGGATGGTCCAAACGGACTGTCCGATCTCCCAATCAGACAAACGACGTCTCGCGCGCGTCTGTGGACGCCCCTTGTGGGCTCTTTCGCATTTCAGTATAGTGGACGCGCCCGACTCATTCCGCCCAGCTTGGTTTTCCGCCCGAACGATCTGGGTCGTTCGTTCCTTGGGCCCAGATCAAATCTAAGCCCTAGGAAAGATTGTGAACTTCCAGATCCAATTCCGGAGTCATCTAAACTCCAAATTGAGATCGAAAAGAAGCTATGAAAAGCTTGAAACCTCTATTTTCTAATGAAATGATAAAATAGACATAATATTTAGTAAAAAATTTCTGTATTAAAGAAACAAGTTTCTAATTACCTAGATCTTCAAGATCTGAGATGATCAGATCTTAAAAATATGCTTTACTAATAATATACTATTGAAATAAAGTGAGATCTATGGTTTATTTGGATATATATGAGATATATTAAGGGATTTACCTATTATGGTAGAAAAACCCTAAAAATACAAAGGGACCCACTTGATCAATGAGATCAAGTGTGATCAGATCCTTGGGATGGATAGAATGAATGTTGATATGATGAAATCCAAGGAAATCATGGATGGATTATGACAAAAATAGATCAATATGATCTTTTGATCTTAATAAAGAAAATTCCCTAAATATAACAAAATCCTTAATCAAAGGAAAAGATCTAAGATCAAATGGTTGGATCATAAGTAAAGGTTTCTAAAAATGTTAATGTAATTAATTTCATTTTATATAATAGCATTTTAAATATGATTATGTTATAAAGCATGCTAGTATAACATTTAGACTTTAGCATGATGTGTGATTTCATTGTTATCATAAGGTGCTAGATTTAATTATTTTAAGTACCTTGCCTCATTATCATTAAATGTTAAATTATGTACTTTTATGCTTTGAATTTATAATTCATTTATGATTAAATGTTATTAGTAGATCTACTTGTTATGAGATAAAGAGCATAAAACATCAAAAAATGTATTTTAATGAGAAAGTAGAGTTTTATTACACAAATAAGAATGGAGTACTTTGGAATTAATTAGTAAGGGCTATAGTTAGTAGGACAGTATAAGGATTATCAAGTCCTTGGCCCAAATTAGGAAAAGAATAATAAACCCCATGAATGACATTATAAATATTCGTGAACTTAATTAAAATATATTAGAAAGAGTACTTAGGGTAAACATGCTTGTAGGAACCTTATGAAAGGTTGAGCTATGGTCATTCTGGTGAATGATGAACATAGCGATTAAGGGGCTTATTTAATAGAGCCTTGTTCTTTCCCTACCTTCCATTGATGTTAGTGAGGTCTAAACGGCCCCTTGCATGAGGATTGAAGTAACCACTTTGTGTTCACCCATTCAGCTAGTAAGCCTTAGCCAATTGGAAATAAGAGGAGCAGTCTAGATTTAGGCTTGAATAAGCTACCTTCAACCAGCACATTAACTGGTTGAATAATAATAATAAGAGCATAAAAGGTTAGTAAATTACCTAGCCCTAATAAAAACAGTAAGTAAGATAAGGATGATCAAACAAGATCCATTAGATCTTGGATGATCAAGAACAATAAGAATAAGAACACTATATTGTACTTAGTATGCATATTTATTAGTATACTTGTTATAGTTCATTAGATTAGATAATCCAAACCCTTGATCAAAGATGATTCAAGGAAGAAAACCAAGATCATCCTCCATAGGGATGATCCAATAACTAAACTTAGATCAAGGAAGAACTAGATGATAGAAAATCTAGGACCTTGATCTTTATCAACATGTGTAGATTGTCAATCAATGGATCTATAAAAGATCAAGATCAAGGAGATGGACAGACAAAGACTTAGAGCTAGAAAAAAATACTTAGATATGAATGATCTAAAGATCATTCTAAACATCAGATCTAGTGATCAATAGGATGGTTTATAATTGACAATATGTATGGATGTACAGATCATATACATCAATCAGGATCATGGAAGATTTGGGGAAAAGAGATCACTACTGAAAGGTAGGAAGATTTGATGAATGCATTTACATGCGACATACATGATTGTACTCATGATTTTATGTTGATAAGAGTAATGTTAATACTTGTATTAAATCTCATGAAAACCTTATAATCCAACCAAATACATATAAGATGGTTAAGGACTAAACTATAAGTGAATAGGGAACTAGAAAATATTTCAGCCCTAAGTAAACAGACATATGGTCTGATATATATGAAATCTATTTTACATACAAGCTTGGAGGCTTGTAAGTTTGTTTTAATAGGCATAAGCCTAGGGCAATGCTATTGCTAGAGGAGTCATGAGGGTTTGGCCACCCGCTCCTTGAAATTTGATGATGTGATGATACCTTACCCTAAGAGAGGCTAAAAGTCGGGTGGTGGCAATTATGGGAAGGCCACCATTGTGAAAGTCTTGCCCCCCTCCCCATACGGGCAGTGACATAATATTTTCCACCATGGTATCAGTGGTAAACAGGGCAGTTATTCAAGTGCGCTAGTACGGATCAAACTGCAGCATAGCAACCTTCCTGATTATTTTGCACTATGATGCATATGAGAATAGGCATAGTGAAATGCCTTATGTTATAGCATAATGAATTGCTAGGTATTTGTATATTACCAATATTTTCCAAGAAGGGAAATTCCCAGTCTAAGATTTGCTGTAATACTCAATTTTCAAAATGAAGAGAATTGATCAGCTTAGTTGAGAATGATATTTGACTACTTTTACAAATTTAACTGGTTTACCCATGAAGGGTATGTATGTATATAGATATACATAACTTACTGTCACGACCCGGGTTTTTATATGATGCAATTTTGATAAAAAAAGCGAGATCTCTTGTTTTATAAGTATGAGATGCATGAAAATCTTTTTCTTTTGGAAAACAATCTTTCATAAAAACCCCGAGTGTCAAAACACATTCTCAAATTATTTAGCCATGGCAAAGTTTAAATCAATATTATTCCCAAGAAAGTGTTAGTCACAAATTTCAGCTATTAGAGAGTAACTATAATCAAGTAACATTGAAAGATAAGATAGGGGTTTTACTTACTTGTACTTAGTCTGGATGGTTCCTAGCACAAGCGTTCCTTGCTCTTAAGTATTTACTTGGTGTCTGAAAAATGTTGAGGATTGGGTGAGTATATACTATACTCAATAGGAGCCTATCACTACTAGTTTTATAATGCATAAGATGTTTTAAAGTCATATGCTCATTCAAAACATGTGCATGTCTAAATTCTCAAGCTCAATATCAGTATAAGAATCCGTTATCAAACTGAAATACTAATGACTTAAAGGATCGCATAATCCAAAATTAAAAGTATCATATACATATATATGATAACATCATGATATGCAATAGATGCTTCATGGAGTCCAACTCATGGATCTCTAGTATGGTATGGTCGACCAACCTCATATCATGCTATATGAAATGCACATAAATCATCAAACCATAGGGTCCACTATGCCCACGAGCTCCTCGCCGTATGGTCCTTGGGTACCTGAGGACACTCGATCATAGCCTCCACGGGGCCTATGACACGTCGACCCAGTGCCGTGACACCAGTGGTAGCCCCCTGTACCACATGCAGTTGACGTAGGGACTTGCCTCTTTTTGGGCGTGGTACCCATCTACCTAATAGTGGTAGAGGCCGGGTGGCCAATCCAGACCCCTCGGCATAGCACCCATGGGCTTACTTGCCCAAATCACATAAGATTTAATAAGCCAAAACCTCTTTTTAAAACATGTCCTCTTTGGGTCCCTCACAACTGCCTGGCCCTCGGCACTCCAGCGTCTTTTGGCAACCTCAAGGACATGCAATCTATGCAAGTACTTAAATCATGCAATGTATGCACTTGTTTGCAAAACATATATGTGCATAATGTATATGCAATCATTTACAAAACATGGCTATGTACAAAGCATTTATCACGCATGCTGAATTAAGTCATGCAAATCAAGTCATATATTTAAAACATATGTTCTCAAAACAATAATAGTTCTTTTAAAAGAATCTAATAGTGATAGAGCACCTACCTGGCTAGGTCGTGCTAACCCTTTTGTCCTTGAACGTTCCTGATCATGGTTTGGAGAATCCAGGTTAGTTTGGCCTATCTTTTATGGGTTTTAGAGTAATTGGTCCTATTACTTAGGCATTAGGGGTCCATCCTTACGCCTATGGGTGTCCTAAGGTCCTAATTGGGCCTTGGTATCCTCAGTTTTCCAAAGTTCTAGTGGCCACGCACCACCATCCTATTCTAAGGGTCATGCCCACCTTTGATTGGGCCTTGATCAGGGATTTTATAGTTTAGATGTGTCCGCGTCCGTTTGGTTTTTCAAATGCAGGTCGACGCAGGACGACGTGTGACGTTCCTATTGGATCGTCTCACTCGTTGGGGACCCGGGTCGTCCTCAGGTCACCTTGGTTCAACCCTGTTGAACCAGTGCCGCCCAGGGGACGTCCCTGGGTCCTTGGTGGCTCTCCTGTGCTCCGTTTTGCATGGTTTTTCATGCAAAAACCTAAGAAAATCATTCCTAGAACTATGGTGGAGATGGGTTTTGAGCGATCTCGGACGTACCTGGCTCGTTGCTGGGTTTTTCTCCTTGTTTTCCCCTTTAGGTCACTGCTCCACGATGGGTTTTCTCCAACGTTTTGGGCTGCCATTAGAGGCACCCAAGAGCTCTATTTATAGAGCTAAGAGAGGGTTCTGGAGGGGGCTCTCACTGCCTTTGAATGATGGTGGAGAAACCTCCAGAATGGTGGTGATTTCTCCTCCAATCACCGCCGTTCTAGAACCCTCTAGAGGTTGAAGATGAAGGGGTGCCCGTATCAAAATGGGCCCCTGTGTTTTGCAAGTTAAACCGTTTTTGTAAAATTTATAGTTTTGCCCTTGAACTTCAAAGGGCCATATCTTGCTCATTTTAACTCTGTTTTGGGTGATTTTGGTCTCGTTGGATTCCTTTTTCCGAGACACATCTAATGGCACGATTTTTAGGACTAAATTTCTAGGTTCAGTCAAGGTGAATATTGAAATGACTAAAATGCTCTTTTCTTTAAAATCTGAACTTTTCATTGCTAAACTTGGAATTTCAATATTACAAAATTGGAGTCATTACATTCTTACCTCCTTAGGGGAATTTCGCCCCCGAAATTCTACTATATACAGTCAAAAGATCTCGAGGTACTTTTCTCGCATTTTTGACTCCGGTTCCCAAGTCTCTTCTTCCATGTGCGCATTTCTCCACAAAACTTTGACTAAGGGTATGTCCTTGTTCCGCAGCTTCTTATTCTTACGATCATGAATCTCAACTAGTCTTGTCTCTAGCTTGAGATCCTCCGTCAACTCTATGGGTACCTGGTTGATGATATGAGCAGGGTCAGGCATGTACCTCCTTAGCATAGATACATGGAATATGTTATGCACTTCGGACAGCTGAGGGGGTAGTGCGATCCTGTAGGCCACTTTTCCCACTTTCTCCAGGATTTCGAAAGGTCCTATGTAACGCGGACTAAGCTTGCCTTTGATTCCGAACCTCATAACTCCTTTAGTGGGAGATATCTTCAGGAAAACGTGCTCTCCTATGTCGAATTCCAATGGTCTCCTCCTTCGATCAGCATAGCTCTTTTGGCGGCTTTGAGCTGTGAGGAGGCGGCTTCTTATGAGTTTGACCTTCTCGGCACATTGCTCTACTAGCTCGGACTGGAGCACCCTGGACTCTCCAACTTCACTCCAACTGGTGGGTGATTGACAAGGTCTCCCATAGAGCACCTCGTATGGAGCCATGCCAATGCTTGACTGAAAGCGATTGTTGTACGCAAACTCGACTAGCAGTAGGTTTCCATCCCAGCTTTGCTTCCAATCAAGGGCACAAGTTTGCAACATATCTTCGACTATCTCGATTGTGTGCTCTGACTATCCATCGGTCTGTGGATGGAAGACTGTGCTATAGTTTAAGGAAGATCCTAAGGATTTTTGGACAAACTTCCAGAGTTGCGAAGTGAAGCGGCTATCCCTATCTGAAGTGATACTAAGGGGTATGCCATGTAAACTTACTATCTCTTTGATGTATAGCTGAGACAGGCTATCGGTGGAATGGGTATGGCGTATAGGAAGGAAATGGGCAGTCTTAGTCAATCTATCAACAATTACCCAGATCATGTCATGACCCTTAGAGGTCCTGGGTAACCCTATGATGAAGTCCATGGTAATATGGTCCCATTTCCATTCG
Organism: Warburgia ugandensis; assembly: GCA_035236585.1. NCBI lineage: Eukaryota > Viridiplantae > Streptophyta > Magnoliopsida > Canellales > Canellaceae > Warburgia > Warburgia ugandensis. The sequence continues at coordinate 39,792,303 of CP141134.1, forward strand.
GGTAACTCAAGGGGTTGTAACAATCCCACAGGTCTTTGATATTTAGCCTTTAGTTGTTGACATGTTAGACACTTTGCCACAAATTCCCCTATGTCTCTTTTCATGCCATCCCACCAATATTGTTTCTTTAAGTCTTGATACATCATAGTCCCTCCTGGGTGTATTGTATACTTGGACCGATGAGCCTCTTTTAAGATTTCTTGTCTTAACTCTTCATTAGCCGGTACCACTAATCTTCCTTGCATATAAACGCTACCATCTTCCCTTTTTGTAAATCTTGGTTTTCCTATGAAAGCTTGTATATCTGGATCTCCTTTCTGTTCTTGCTTAACTTTTTCATTAACAGCCGACTGTATTGTTAGTCCTGCCATGATGATCTCGTGCTTACTTATGTCTGGTTTCCATGTGATTACTTCTTGTAGTAGCTTCCATCTCTTAGTTAATAAACTTGCACACATCCCTTGGGTTTTTCTGCTTAATTCATCAGCTACCACATTAGCTTTTCCAGGGTGATAATGAATGGAGAAGTCATAGTCTTTTAAGTATTCCATCCATCTTCTTTGTCGCATGTTTAAGTCTTGTTGGGAAAAGATATATTTAAGACACTTGTGATCTGTAAAAACTTCAAACTTTTTCACATATAAATAATGTCTCCATATTTGAAAGCAAAGACTATGGCTGCTAATTCCAAGTCATGGGTTGGGTAATTGACTTCATGCTTCTTGAGTTGTCGAGAAGCATAAGCGATTACCTTCCCATGTTGCATAAGTACGCAGCCTAGCCCTTGTTGCGAGGCATCACTGTATATCTCAAATCCGCCACTTCCTGAAGTAAGGTAAGGACAGGTGCGGTAGTCAACCTTCTTTTTAGTTCTTGGAAGCTTTCCTCAGATTTATCAGTCCATTCAAATCTTATGTCTTTCCTGGTCAGCTTAGTTAGAGGTAAAGCCATTTGTGAAAAACCTTCGATGAATCTCCTGTAATATCCGACAAGTCCTAAGAAGCTTCTTATTTCTGTGACTGTCTTAGGTCTTTCCCGCTTCAGATCGATTCAACCTTAGTAGGGTCAACTGCTATGCCATCTTGAGAAATAATGTGTCCTAAGAAATTAACCTTTTCCAGCCAAAACTCACACTTACTGAATTTTGCATATAGCTTGTGTGCTCGTAGGGTGCTTAATGTTATCCTTAGATGTTCCATATGGTCTTCAGGAGTTTTAGAATATATTAAGATATCATCCACAAACACTATGATGAATTTATTAAAGTACTCCTTGAACACCCTATTCATGAGGTCCAAAACACAGCTGGAGCATTAGTCAAACCAAAGGACATCACTCTGAATTCATAATGGCCGTATCGAGTCCTGAAGGCTGTCTTGGGGATATCTTCTCTCTAACTCGAAGTTGATGGTACCCTGATCATAGATCAATCTTAGAGAAGACTCTAGCTGACTGAAGTTGATCGAAAAGATCATCAATTCGAGGAAGAGGGTACTTATTTTTAATGGTGACCCTATTCAGCATCCGATAGTCTACGCACATCTCATGGAGCCATCCTTTGTCTTAACGAAAAGGACTGGAGCTCCCCACAGAGACACGCTAGGTCATATGAACCCTTTGTCAAGTAGTTCCTGTAACTGGGTCTTCAGTTCTCTTAGTTCTGCAGGTGCCATTCGGTAAGGAGCTTTGGAAATGGGGGAAGTACCGGGTATAAGGTCAATGATGAACTCAATTTCCCTTGGTGGAGGTAGACCTGGGAAGTCCTCAGGGAATACATCAGGAAATTCTCGGACAACCACGACATCCTCAAGCTTTGGTTGGGGATTCTCGACGGATTCAATCTTGGCTAAGAAGAAGGGGCATCCTTGAGCAATGTGCTTAGCTGCTTTCAAGGCAGAAATAACGCACGCTCCAGAATAATCCTTTCTTCCTTGGAGGGTGAAAGTGTCTCCGTTAGGTAGGGTAAAAGTGACACGTTTCTAGCGGCAATCAACAAAGGCTTGATGAAAGGTTAGCCAGTCCATACCTAGGATGATGTCAAAGTCATTCACATCTAAGTGGATAAGGTTGGCATGTAACAAATGGTCCTTAATCAAAATGGGGACATCCTGGAGATAAGAATAAGTGGGGAGTGCCTGGTCTACAGGAGTCATGACTTCTAGAGTGAAGTCTAGGTCCTGTGGTATAATGTCCAAGGATGATGCAAATTCCCGGGATATGAAAGAATGAGTGGAGCCTATATCAAATAGAACTTTAGGAAGTGTATCATAGATAGAAAGAATACCTTCAACGACTGCATTTGATGCTTGGGCTTGACTGGAAGTGAGGGCAAAGACACGTCCTTGGCCTTTTGGAACTTGATCTTCTTTACGCTCTTGTACTTTCCTTTTTGGACAGTTACTAGAAAAATGTCCTAATTCTCCACAACTATAGCAAGTGATGTTGAAAGTGGGACATGGTTTGCCTGGATGATTTCTGTTACACCTAGGGCATGCCTTCCAGTCTAGTCTTCTTCCTTTGTTTTCAAACGGCTTCTTGAAAGGTGGCCTAGGTCCAGATGACTGAAAGGGTCTCTTTCCTTTGTTCTTCATGGTGTTGATGTTCTTAGTCTCTCTTATTGCCCAGTTCCTTTGATAATGTTTTTCATATAGGGAGGCCATCTCTACGGCTTTGGCTACTGTGGAAGGTTGGAAACCTAGAGCTCTATTCCTGAGTCCTAGGTTGAGTCCATCTACAAATCTTTCGGCCGCATCTTCCTCATCAGCACAAGCACGGGGTGCAAATCTTCGAAGGCTGATGAATCTACTTTCATACTGTTGGACGGTCATATTTCCTTGTTCTAAGTCCATAAATTCCTTTTCCTTCTGTTTCCTTATATGTTTAGGATAATATTTGTCATTAAAGACCTTTTTAAACTCTTCCCATCCTATTGTTTCTTGCTAATCAAAATAAGTTCTTTCTGCTGTTTCCCACCAAAAGGTAGCCTCTCCTCTAAACACAAATGTGGCCATGGGTACTTTTCTTTCTTCAGCTATGTTCATGGACTTAAATATCTTCTCAATATCAATTAACCATTTTTTAGCTGTAGATGCTTCATCTTCTCTTGTGAATGAGGGAGCTAGTTTCTAAAACCTTTCTAACTGAACCTCAGTCCTATCTATTGCTTTATCAGGGAAAGGATCTTAGGGGGTAGAAGTTTGGCTTTGACTATTCATGTATTGTCCCATGTTCTGTAAGAATTGTTGGAATAACTTAGCCATCCCGTTGCCCGACCCAGTGGAATCCACTGGTGGGGCTTCAGGTCTTGGAGCATTGCTTCCCTCCTTCCTAAGCATTTGTAATCACAAGGCAATTCACCAAATCTCAGTTTTGTGTTATCCTATTACCCCTTACTCTTTCATGGATGAAACTTGATTATAAGTTATTCTCCTCATAACTGGGCTGTGAGTAACATTAAACCGTACTCCGATACCAACTGTCACGACCTGGATTTTTATATGATGCAATTTTGATAAAAAGGCGAGATCTCTTGTTTTATAAGTATGAGATGCATGAAAATCTTTTTCTTTTGGAAAACAATCTTTCATAAAAACCTCGAGTGTCAAAACACATTCTCAAATTATTTAGCCATGGTAAAGTTTAAATCAATATTATTCCCAAGAAAGTGTTACCACAAATTGACTATTAGAGAGTAATTATAATCAAGTAACATTGAGAGATAAGATAGGGGTTTTACTTACTTGTACTTAGTCTGGATGGTTCCTAGCACAAGCGTTCCTTGCTCTTAAGTATTTACTTGGTGTCTGAAAAATGTTGAGGATTGGGTGAGTATATACTATACTCAGTAGGAGCCTATCACTACTAGTTTTATAATGCATGAGATGTTTTAAAATCATATGCTCATTCAAAACATATGCATGTCTAAATTCTCAAGCTCAATATCAGTATAAGAATCTGTTATCAAACTGAAATACTAATGACTTAAAGGATCGCATAATCCAAAATTAAAAGTATCATATACATATATATGATAACATCATGCTATGCAATATATGCTTCATGGAGTCCAACTCATGGATCTCTAGTATGGTGTGGTCGACCAACCTCATATCATGCTATATGAAATGCACATAAATCATCAAACCATAGGGTCCACTATGCCCATGACCTTCTTGCCGTGTGGTCCCCGGGTACATGAGGACACTCGGTCATAGCCTTCACGGGGCCTATGACACGTCGACCCAGTGCCGTGACACCAATGGTAGCCCCCTGTACCACATGCAATCGACGTAGGGACTTGCCTCTTTTTGGGCGTGGTACCCATCCACCTAATAGTGGTAGAGGCCAAGTGGCCAACCCAGACCCCTTGGCATAGCACCCACGGGCTTACTTGCTCAAATCCCTGGACGCGCCAGTTTGGTTTTTCAAATGCGGGTCGACACAGGACGACATGTGACGTTCCTATTGGATTGTCTCGCTCGTTGGGGACCCGGGTCGTCCTCAGGTCACCCTGGTTCGACCCTGTCAAACCATTGCGGCCCAGGGGACGTCACTGGGTCCTTGGTGGCTCTCCCATGCTCCGTTTTGCATGGTTTTTCATGCAAAAACCTAAGGAAATCATTCTTGGAACTATGGTGGAGATGGGTTTTGAGCGATCTCGGACGTACCTGGCTCGTTGCTGGGTTTTTCTCCTTGTTTTCCCCTCTAGGTCACTGCTCCACAATGAGTTTTCTCCAACATTTTGAGCTGCCATTAGAGGCACCCAAGAGCTGTATTTATAGGGCTAAGAGAGGGTTCTGGAGGGGGCTCTCACCGCCTTTGAATGGCGGTAGAGAAACCTCCAGAATGGCGGTGATTTCTCCTCCAATCACCGCCGTTCTAGAACCCTCTAAAGGTTGAAGATGAAGGGGTGCCCGTATCAAAATGGGCCCCTGTGTTTTGCAGGTTAAACCGTTTTTGTAAAATTTACAGTTTTGCTCCTGAACTTCGAAGGGCCATATCTTGCTCATTTTAACTCCGTTTTGGGTGATTTTGGTCTTGTTGGATTTCTTTTTCCGAGAAGCATCTAATGGCACCATTTTTAGGACCAAATTTCTGGGTTCATTCAAGGTAAATAGTGAAATAACTAAAATGCCCTTTTCTTTAAAAACTGAACTTTTCATTGCTAAACTTGGAATTTCAATATTACAAAATTGGAGTCATTACACTTACAAAGTAAAGAGTATATTTAAGGATAATGAGAATATGAAGTATTGGAATTACCTTGTCAATTATTATGTTTCTTGAATCCCCTACCAAGCATTGTTTGCTGAGATATTGTACTTGTTGCAATATCTCAGATACGGAGAAGGAGAGTTAGGACCTGAAGACCATAGAAGACTTGAAGAAAATAATCTTCAAGGTATACCCTTGAAGACATGTATTTTTCTTTGTTGAGAGTTTTATTGTATGGTGAGCTTGAGTTTTGGATTATGTAATTTGGACAAGTATTGTACTAGATTTGGTTGTACTGTGAACCACTGGATGGATCCTAGAGTTTAATAAAAGTATATTCTTTCAATGGAATTTTATTTTGTACACAAATTGTACTTATGTTACATATGAAGTGGTGACTTGGGTTTTCGAAACAAGTTCTAAAGAAAAGAATTTCCGCTGCTTTGTTTTGCGAAAATATTTTACACTCTTAAGGGCCTTGCCTTTCAAAATACTTTACAAATCATGTTTCAAAAACTCGGGTCGTCACAATTTATGTCTAGGACCCTACAAAGACCCTGAAGGTGATCTAGGATTCAAACTAAAGAAAAACATGAACAAAACCTAAGAAAAATCCTCTTAGGTAGGTAACTGATGCTACTAAGTTTCAATTGAATTTCAAAACTTAAATAATTTCCTTATAATCAATTTCGTGTTTAGTATGTTGATGTGACAATACGGGTAGCTATGCATGCAATTTTAGGTTACATGATTTCTATGGAACTTATTTTGGTTATTCTTTAAACAATATAATGTATAACATTATTGTAATAAGCATGCAAATTTATCCCCATGATTCATATTTTTATTCAAAAATGCTATCACTTACATCTCTTATAATCAATTGTTATCCTTGAATGATAGGAAAATTCCATATATACATTAATTTCATGCTTTGAGATAAGTGACATAAATTGCATGATTTTAGTATATATTAAACATTATATGACTATATGATATTTCAATTTGAGATATATATCTACATTTCGGGCTAGTGAGCCCAGTGGTTACTATGCTAAGAGGTCGTATGACCCAGCCTCTAACCACCAAAGGTGGTAGGTATCTATGCCTAAAGAGGCACCCATTTTATTTTTGTCTATTGTGGTAGGGAAACGACTATTGGAGGTGTTCACAGCACCTAGTCACTGTGGGGACTATGGTGGCTTGTCTCTAGATACCGGAGATGCACAATTCAAAGAGCTGGTCATGAGCATGGCAGTCCCTATGATTTTTGTTTTTGTGTCTACATGTATAATGCCTTGTGATGGTCTTTAGATGAGTACTTGTGACCAATCAGCTAATGTGTTCACCAAGATGCCTACGTGCATGATGATTGTTGCAGGGTTAGGATTTCCAACATTTGATTTAATCAATTAGTACTTTAAGAATTTAGTAATCTTTATGTTATTGATTATTTAATCAAGTTAGTAATTCTCTTGCTTGAATATAGATATGTAAATAATCTATACATGAATGCTTGCGTTGAGTTTGCATAAGATGGTCTCATGATTTTATCACCTAACTAACCCTTCTTTAAATTATGCATGTCGTATACCGTGTTTTCAATTTTATAACATTGGATCACCTACTAGGTATGATAAATACTCAGCCTAATATTTATACCGCAAATCAGCTTGGGCATGACAAGGAGTATTAGGAGGTTTTCATACCCTAATCGAGTAGGAGAAAGTAAGGGTATGGTGTTGATGTAGTTATCTTAGAACAAGTAGTGATCATTTTGTCATGTATTGTAAATTGACTTTAAGTGACTCTTTTTGTAACTCGGGCTATGATTAACAATCTTGGGAAGTCAATATATCAATTTTTAGACATCTTTCAAATTATCACATGCATGTTTCATTAGTTAAGTATGTTATATTTTTATCTGTGTTGAAATGAACAATGACACTCGAGATCTTTATAAATGAAGTTTAAAGAAAAAGAATTTTCCACTACCATTGTTTTGCAAACTAGTTTTAAATAGAGATTGATCTCGCAGTGAAAACTTGTTATTTATAAATAATAAAAAATGCATTATAAACCTTGGGTCATCATAGTTGGCATCAGAGCCCAAGTTCAAATTATTCATAGCCAAGTTATGAAATAAGAACTTATAATCAGTTTACATAAATAGGAGAAATTTAGAATAACATGATAGAATTTCTCAAAAGGAGCATGCTACTTTTGGAAAACAGACTTGCAGGCCTAAGAGCTATCAATCCCTCTATTGGCTCCTCTAGATCTAGAAACAGGATGGCTAAAGCCCTTCAGTTCTTTATGCAACATATGGGATAGTTTATGCATAACCAACCACAAGCACATGCGGCAAGGGCCTCATCACAAAGAGGATTGCTAACCGAATAGAGGCCCAGCTTGAGAAATTTGAAAAGATGGTCCCATCATTCTTTGGTGAAGAGGAGTCAAAATCAACAAAGAAGTGGATCTTCGACATTGAAAAGTTGTTCAAAGTGAACAATATTCCTAAGGAAAGGAAGGTTATTATTGCAACTTTGGTCTAAAAGGTGAAGCATGCTTTGGAGGGAGATAGCTAAAAGGGCATACTTTAATGATAGTGATGCTATTCCTTGGGAAGATTTTAAAATAGTATTTAATGAGAAGTATTTTCCACGACATGTACAAAAGAAAAAGGACAAGGAGTTGATGGATCTAGAACAAGGAAGCCTATACGTAAGCCAATAAGAAAATAAGTTTACATGTCTTCGTATATTCGCACCCATTACTTGTACCACTGAAGAAAGTGCTATAGAGAAGTTTATAGATGGATTAAACCATGGATTAAGGAATAGAATTATTGGGTTTTAACTAACCAACATGGAAAAAGCAGTGAAAATGACATCTCTTTTCGAAAAGGATTTTCAAAGGGCACAAGCAAGCAAGATAGAAAAGGAGAAGAATACCAACATCAGTAGACAATTCAACAAAGGTAAGACACCCATTCAATCCTCTAGGTCTCGACATCCCACAAGCAACAATTTGACAATAAAGGAAGAGCATCAGAATCTAGATCTTGCCTCAATTCAAGAAATATCATCTAAGCAAACCTTGCACCTTTCCCCATTTCAAATGTTTTGTTAGTGGAGAAGTAGGACATATAGCCATACACTACCTTAAGAAGAAGAGAGAGGAAGAGCATAAGGGAGATCAGATTCCTAGAAGCCAAGGGTGCATGTTTGCCATTACTTCAAGACAAGCCTAGGCATCCAATATAATAGCAGAAGGTACACTTCACATCTATGGTAGACCTTCTAGAGTGTTGTTTAGTACTGGTTCTACGCATTCTTTTATATCATATGAGTTCTATTTGCTTCTCGTATTGATGATCTAGTCCACTACTTAGAATTCTATTTAGAAGTCATAACACCCTTGGAAAAGTCTATTAGCACACAAACATACTTTCAGGATGTTACGATCATAATTGAGGGAAAACAAATGAACACCGCTCTAATCCACTTGGATATGGCAAACTTTGACGTCATACTTGAGATGAATTGGTTAGCCTTATACTATGTAGCTGTTGACTATCAAAAGAAGAAGATTACTTTTAACATTCCTGGAGAAGTGGTGGTATCATTACAAGGGAGAAGAGATTATTTAGCAGCGTGTGTTATTTTAGGGATAAAGGTAGTGAAGCACCTTGCTGAAGGATGCTAATTCTTTCTTGCTAAGATAGAAGCTACTAAGGTCGCAAAGTCTAAACTAGAAGAATTGGCTGTAGTTTGTGAATTTCCATATGTGTTCCCTGAAGACTTATCAGGGTTACCACCGAAAAGGGAGATAGATTTCACCAATGACCTAATACCTAGCAAAATCCCTATCTCCAAGGCACCATACTGGATGGTTCTAATAGAATTAAAGGAGTTGAACACCCAACTACAAGAGTTTCTAGACAAAGGGCATTAGATGCATCGTATCTCCCTGGGGAGCACTAGTCCTTTTTGTTAAGAAGAAGAACAGATCAATGAGAATTTGTAATGACTACTGAATGCTAAATAAGGTCATAGTGAAAAACAAATATCCTCTACCATGTATTGTTGACCTATTCGATCAACTCCAGTTAGCTCATGTCTTTTCCAAGATCGATTTACAATCTAGATACCATCAGCTCAGAGTCAGGGAAGAGTTTATTTCAAAGACAACATTCACAACCAAGTATGAACACTATGAGTTTAAGGCGATGTCATTTAGGTTGATGGATGCCCCAACTACATTTATGGATCTCATGAGTCGAGTATTCAAAGCCTATCTAGATATACTTGTTATAGTGTTTGTGGATGATATTCAAGTCTCCTTGGAAAATCTTGAGGAACACCAAGAGCACTTACAAATGGTGTTGGATACACTTAAGGAACACCTATTGTTTGTAATGTTTAGCAAATGTGAACTTTGGTTGGAGGAAGTGAACTTTCTAGGTCATGTTATTCCTAAACATGGCATTGTGGTCGACTTAGCAAAAGTTGAAGCAATGGAAAAATGAGATATACCCAAGACAGTGACAAAAATAAGGAGTTTTCTAGGCCTTGCAATACATTATCATATATTTATTGAAGGATTTTCAAGCATTGCCTTACCCCTGACCAAATTGACAAGAAAGGACGTGAAGTTCGTATGGGATGACACATGCAAAGAAAGCTTCAAAGAATAAAAGAGGAAGCTAACCACTGCACTAGTACTCACACTACCATCAAGTAGTGGAGGTTTCATGATCTATAATGATGCCTCTAGGAAAGGATTGGGATGTGTGCTTATGCAAAATGGGAAGTTGATCGCCTATGCCTCTCAACAATTGAAAAGACATGAGGTCAACTACCCACGACTTGGAACTTGCTGTGATAGTTTGTGCCTTAAAGATCAGGAGACACTATTTGTAAGAAGAAATGTTTGAAGTGTTCACAAACCATAAAATTCTTAAGTATAGCTTTTTTGCAACAAGACTTGAATATGCAACAAAGGAGATAGATGCCGTACTTGAAAGATTATGACTTCTCTATTCAATACCATCCAAGGAGGGCTAATGTAATAGCAAGTGCTTTAAGCTAAAAGATGCAAAGAATATGTGCAAGCTTACTTTCCAAGAGATGGAAGTTGCTACAGGAGGTAATAGGGTGCAAACCTTAGGTAGGTCATAGGAGATCCTTCAAAGAAAATTTGGCTGCGAGACCCACTATCATTGAGAAAGTTAGGCTGATGCAAAAGAAGGATGCCGAGGTATAAGCATTAGTTGGGAAATCAGGGTTCACCAAGGAGACAACTGATAGCGTTCACATGCAAGGGATATTGGTAGTGCTAACAAATGATGAAAAAATGAAAGAAATTCTCCGAGAGGCACATCAATCTCAATATACTATTCATCTTAGTGGTATTAAGATGTATCAAGATTTGAAGAGACATTTTTGGTGGAATGGTATGAAAAATGATGTAGAAGAATTTATGGCATGATGCTTGACTTGTCAACAAATTAAGGTCGAGCACTAGAGATCGGCGGGACTATTACAACCACTAGAGCTCTTAGAATGGAAGTGGGACCACATTACTATGGACTTCATAGTGGAATTACCCAAGTCACTAAGGGGACATCATATGATATGGGTAAACATAGACCGACTAACCAAATTGGCACACTTTCTTCCTATTCAACAAAATCAGTGCACTGATAGCTTATCTCAACTGTATATTAAGGAAGTGGTGAGTTTTCACGGGATACTACTAATTATCATTTCTGATAGGGATAGTCATTTCACTTCACATTTATGGAAGTCAGTGCAGAGGTCATTGGGATCTTCATTAAATTACAACATATCCTTCCATCTTCAAACTATCGACCAATCTGAACGGACAATTCAAACTTTGGAGGACATGGTCAGGGCATGCGCAATTGACTAGAAGGAGAGTTGGGACAAGCCTACCATTAGTTGAATTTGCATACAACAATAGTTTCCATTCAAGCATTAGTATGGCTTCGTATGAAGTGCTTTATGGGAGACCTTGTTGTGCACCTGTCTGCTGGAATGAAGTGGGTGAAGACAAAGTTATACAATCAGAGTTAGTAGAACAGCATGCAACCAAGATGTAACACCTGAGGTTCCAACATTCACAATATTGGCCGCTTTGGGGTTCCCATACACCCCTCATGGATTTGTTCTTCCCTAGTTTCTTAGGAAAAATACGCTGTAATCGTTAAAGTTCCCTAAACTCTTATAAACAGCCTAGTTTTCTCTCCCCAAGCAATGTGGGACTAACTCTTTGTCCTTCACCCCAGCCTAGAAGCCTACCATGCTTCTCTTGGCCCACCCTCATCGGCTCAGGGCTTCACATCTTCCCCCCTTAGGAAACACGCGTCCCTGCATGATAGCCATGACCAAGAGCTCGTGTCAACGAACCACCACACCATGAGGGGAACTGGCTCTGATACCATTTGTAACACCCTGGGATTCCAAGAGTTACAATATTGTCCACTTTGGGGCACCCATACACTCCTCACAGCTCTGTTCTTTTATGGTTTCCCACGAAAAATACATTGTTTGGTGGGCAGAGTGCACAATGACAATAATTATTTAGAAACGTAAAGATTATTATTATTGTTGTTGTTGTTGTTGTGCATGATGCAGCCACCATGTCTAGGAACTGCATGCATGCAGACCATCCATTGCATGATGCAGTTGGGTTTGTGCTGGTATACCTCACCCAACCCCTTATAGATTTTGATCATCTAATATTTATGTTAAGAGGTATCTACTATATATATAATGATTTTATAGTGTTTTAAATGTATTAAGAAGATAGGAAATGAGTTTGTTTCATATCCTTGTATCTATGTACGTACGTATGGATTGACACTTATCATGCATAACATTTCTTCTACATATAATGATTTTATAAAGTGTTTTAAATGTGTTAGGAAGATAGGAACTGAGTTTGTTGCATGTCCTTGTGACATCCTACATATGCAAATTTCTAGTTCATCCATAAGGTGGCCTAGCTAATGGTTGGGTATAGATTGTTGAAAAGAGCAGGTTCAAACAATAGAAATAGCCCAATATGGGCAGATCTAATTTCATATACTTGCCCAATGGTCAATTAACACATAGAAACCTATCTATTCTTTAGATTCTTTCTATGATCAAGGACACTACCCAACTAAGATGGTGGCTAATAAGTACCATCAAATATCTAGTCCACAACTCAAATAATTATTACTCGCCTAGCCAAAATCATTTGGTGGGCCATTTAACCAAATGGATTGGAGTTATTAATCGATCCAGCTACATTTCTATTTGGATGAATTCAGTCAAACGAAAAGCAAAAGCACTTATTGGCAATTTCATAGAGGTTCACATGGTACACGTTTTAAGCATCTATACCCAATAAGATCAAGATCATGTGGCCCTCTGATGCATTTGAAAGGTCTCAATCTCAGACCTGTGATATGTACAACCCAAGGCATCTTTTAAGAAAGTACAATTCATTAGATCAATGGTTTTAATCATCTGAATGTAGGTCACCAAATGTAAAAACCATGACTTTGACCATTAAATATAGGTGGATTAGCAACAAGTAACCAAAAAAGAAAATAGAAATTAAATTACTTACAATATTGTCTGCTTTGGGGTGCCCATACACCCCTCATAATTTTGTTCCTCCCTAATTTCCCGGGGAAAAGGCCTTATTGCATGTGAAGTCCTCCTAACTCTTATCAATAGCTCAATCACTTTCCTCTTAGTGATGTGGAACTAACTCTCAGACTTGCCAAGAGCCACTTAATAGCAGTCCTACCCCCCTTAGGGAACACTCGTCCCTACATGTGTAGCCCACACATACATGGGAACTATGTGGCGACTAGCCACACACGGGGTCAGGGGTTGGCTCTGATACTTCTGTAACAGTTCGAGGGCCCCACACGTAACAATATTATCCGCTTTGGAGATTAGGCCCCATATCACTTAGCCCCCTCACAGCTTTGTTCTTCCCTTACAGGAAAGGCCTTATTGCATGGGAAGTGTTTCTTAAGAGGGGAAGATGTGAAGCCTTAGGCTGATGAGGGGGGGCCAAGAAAAGGCTGGCAGGTTTTTAGGCTGGGGTGAAGGACAAAGAGTTAGTCTCACATTGACTGGGGAGAGGAAACTGGATTGTTTATAAGAGTTCGGGGAACTCTAATGATTTCAACATGTTTTCCCTAAGAACTTGGGGAAGAACAAATTTGTGAGGAGTGTATGGGCGCCCCAAAGTAGACAATATTGTGACTGTTGGAACCTCAGGGTGTTACAAATGGTATCAGAGCTTGTTCCCCTCATGGTGTGGTGGCTAGCACCATGCGAGCGCCTGGTCATGGTTATCATGCAAGGACACGTGTTTCCTAAGGGTGGAAGATATGAAGACTTGAGGGATGAATCCCAAGACAAGTGAGGTACTGAGAGTTAGTAGCAAATTGCCTAGGGAGAGGGAATGAGGTGGTTTATAAGAGTTTGGGGAATTGTCTTAATAACAAGGCCTTTTCCCTGGGAAAATGGGGGAGGAAGAAAATCATGAGGGGTGTATGGGGGCCGCAAAGCAGACAATATTGTTGTTGTGGGACCCCTGGCTATTACAAATGGTATCAGAGCCAACCCCTCAACCGGTGTGTGGCTGGCCAACACGTGGTTCCCAGGTACATGTGTGCGCAACATGTAGGGACACGTGTTCCCTAGGGGGTAGGACTGCTGTTAAGTAGTGCGTGGTAGGTCTGTGAGTTAGTCCCACATCGCTAAGGAGAATGTTTTTGGGCTGTTGATAACAGTTGGAATGACTTCCCATACAATAAGACCTTTTCCCACAAGGGATGAACAAAGACGTGAGGGGGCTCGGTGATATGGGCCCCAGTCTCCAAAGCGGACAATATTGTTGTGTGTGGGGCCCTCAGATTGTTACATAAGGTGAAACTTATCCAGAGATAACTTCTCATATCCTAAAGTCTACATAAGAGTTATGCTAATAAAGATAGAAACAATTGGAGTTCGAGGTTGGAGACCATGTGTTCTTAAAGATTTCTCAAACTAAGGGTGTTAAGAGGTTTGGTATGAAGGGAAAACTTAGTCCTTAGTTTATCAGCCCATTCGAGGTTCTAGATAGGATTGATTTGACTGCATAAAGACTAGCCTTGCCACCATAGTTATTAGAAGTTCATAATGTTTTTCATATATCCATGTTGCAAAAGTACATATCGGATCTCACACATGTACATGAGAAGGTACTAATCAAGTTATAGACGGACTAAACTTTGGAATAAAACCTATTTGAATTCTAAATAAGAAGGTCAAGAAGTTGGAAAATAAAAAAATTTCACTAATTAAAATTCTATGGAGGAATGCACCTGTTGAAGAGAAAACCAGGGAAGAAGAATTGGAAATAAGGAACAGATATCCTGAACTCTTTGGTGAGTAGTGATTTACTAAATTTTGAGGATGAAATTCTTTATAGGGGTAATGGTGTAACAACCTTAATTTCTAAGCTCTATCTTATTGTATTTTTCAAAATTTGGATGGAAGCAAAAGATGAAAGTTTTAAAATTTTGAATCCTAGAGGTGGAATTTTTATGAAAATCAAATCAAGTGACAATACAATTATAATTGGATTCTACTCAAAAAATAGAATCCAATGACATGTATTTTAATAATTTCATAGCTGACCGAATTTACATGTTTTAAAATAAGAAAGGCCAGATTTAGAGGGGGCCATTTTTTAGAGTGACACGCCCTCTGCGACAGATCTCCCATGGGCGACCACATTGCCCCACTCATTCTTCCCTCTTCCTTTCTGAAAATACAAGCCCTCATGGCCAACAATCACGCACCTACCAAGGGGAAGGGTAGACCACCAGCGATAAAGGGCACCTCCCACTCCTCCACATGGTCCCTCTCCCACTCTTTCCCAGCTCCGGTCTTCCCCTAGCTTATTTCCATTGCCGGTGTCACTCAAGACACACCGACTAGTGGCATACTCATGCACCCTGCTCCCCTATCGTTCTCTCTCTCCTTTTTCCTTTTTCCCTCTCATTTTCTTCTCCTCTTTCCCTTCCCTCCTTTTTTTCCAACAATGGTAACCTTGGTTACTGTCGAGTTTTAGTGACAATTACCTAAATAGTGATGTTTCAATGATTTGACACTGCCATTGGGTTCCCCTTGAAGAGAGGATCAAAAACCCTCTAACTATACTTGGATCAGAGCAAGTTTCACTGGTGATTAGGCTCAAATTCTAACACCAATGACTGTGTTTTTTACAATGAATGTCCAACGAGAAAACCCCTTTTTTGGCATTGAATGCCTGTAAAATTGATCCAAAATTGATAGGAGTGAAGGTGAGTACCTGATCTACAACCCCTTTTAAAGATATGACAATCCTACATAAAAACCATTGTCGGCAGTGGCCATGGTAGTTACCTTCTCCAATGACACAGAATTTGAAGCCGAATTTCCAAGTCCTAAGGTTTTTCATCTTGATCTTGACAATGGGAAGGTCAGATCCCTGATCAAGGCTACTGCAACCATTCAAATCAGATGCGATCCTAATCTAAGATTCACAACATATGATCTTCTAACTATTCATTTGCTAGATCTTGATGATATGAATGTTATTGAGGACAATCTAACCATCAAATATTAGATATTTAATTAAGATCTATTTTGAAAACATGCTAATCAATGATCTACAACTTAGAAGGATAGATCTAACCTTTGATCTACAATGGATCTCAATTTAACAAACTTGATACCCTAATTTTACCAAAGGAGGTGTGCCCTATAATGGATTAGGGTTCTGTTAGACCTATTAGTGTAGTAATCGTAGATCAATGAGCTAATGGGATAGATCCACCCACACATCATTTATTATCTCCTAATTATAAGCTCTAAATGTCAATCCGAGTATGAAGGCCTATTGATTTGACCTCTAATTGATGATATATGGTATGAGATGGCTGATCAATACACAGATCAACCTTGATATAAGGGCATCAATGCTTGGATCACAGATTTAACTAGTGTTAAATAGGATCAGGGTCAAGATTTGTGATCTAAAACTTTGATCTCCGAATTTGATTAATGATCTATAAAGAATTGGTGATTCTAAATTCAAGCACAATCTTTATTAAGCAAAAGCCATTCTATAGATTAATTTTCAAGACAAATTTCACTAGAACCGAAGTAAACATGTGAATGGGAACTAATAATTGGATTCTTATATTTAAATTATGCCCACTACCCCACAAAGACCTTGAAGGTGATCTAGGATTTGATTTGAAGGCAAACACAAAAAAAACCTAAGTAACATCCTCTAAGGTAGGTAATCTAATGCTACTACATTTCGATTGAATTTCAAAACCTAAACAATTTCCTTGAAATCAATTTTGTGTTTAGTATTTTTTTGATGTGACAATAAGGGTAGCTATGCATGCAATTTTAGTATGCATGATTTCTATGGAACTTATGTTTGGTTATTCTTTAAATAGTAGAGTGTATGGCATTTATGCAATGAGCATGCAAATTTTTCACCATGATTCATACTTTTATTTCAAAATGCTATCTCTAACATCTCTCATGGTCAATTGTTATCCTTGAATGATAGGACAATTCCGTATCTACATTAATTCCATGCTTTGAGATAAGTCGCATAAATTGCATAATTTTAGTATATGTTAAACATTATGTGACTCTATGATATTTGAATTTGAGATATATATCTACATGGTTTGGGCTAGTGAGTCTATAGGCACTATGCTAAGAGCTTATACAGGTTTGGCCTCCCAACCTCTAATCACCAAAGAGGCACCTATTTTCTCATCTGCTATGGTAGAGAAATGACCACTGGAGGTATTCATGGAACCCTCCGTAGTTACCATGTAGGCTACGGTGGATGGTCTCTCAAGACCAGAAACGCACGATTTAGAGAGTTGGTTGCGAGCATGGTGGTCCCTATGATTTTTGTTTCTGTGTCTACATGTATAGTACCTTGTGATGGTCTTTAAATGAGTCCTTGTGACTAGCTGGCTGATGTGTTAGACAAGATGCCTACGTGCATAATAATTGTCGTATTGGCTGGGATTTTCAGCATCTAATTTGATCGATTACCATGTTAAGAATTTAGTAACCTTTATGTTATTGATTATTTAATCATGTAGGTAATTCTCTTTCTTGAATATAGATATGTGTAAATAATTTATACATGAATGCTTGTGTTGAGTTTGCATAAGATGGTTGCATGGTTTTATCACTTGAGAAAATCGTCTTTAAATTTTGCATGTTGTATGCTGTGTTTCCGATTTTTGTAGCGTTGGATCACCTACTAGGTATGACACATACTCAACTTGATATTTTTACCACAGATCAACTTGGGCGGGATAAGGACTACAAGGAGGTTTTTGTGTCCCAATCGAGTAGGAAAAAGTAAGGGTAAGGTGTTGATGCAAATATCCAAGAACTGGTAGTGATCATATTTTCATGTAATATAAATTGACATTAAGTGACTCTTTCTGTAACTTGGGTAGTGATTAACAATCTTGGTAATATGATACATCAATTTCTAGTCATCTTTCAAATTATCATATGCATGTTTCATTAGTTAAGTACGTTAAGTTTTTATTTATGTGATGAAATGAACAATGACACTTGAGATCTTTATAAATGAAGTCTATGGAAAAAGAATTTTCCACTACCATTGTTTTGCAAGCTGGTTTTAAATAGAGATCGATCCTGCAAGTGAAAGCTTATTATTTAAAAAAAAAAAAAATGCATTATCAACCCAGGGTCATCACACTAGATTAAGGACTATATATTTTGAAAATGAGAAGATGCTTCATGTTGTCTTGATGTCTAGTGAAGTTGGTTCAATCAACTAGTCTAGCTTGATTCATGACCTTGATTATCGCCATATGGGTTTTAGCCTCAATTATTTTAAAAATAACACTTTAAATTATTGGAAAATGTTTAGGAGAGAGGGTAGAAAATGAAGACATAAAAATGAAATGAAAATATGATGTGAGCATATATCAAATACAGTTTCTTTAAAGTGTTAATTACCTCTACTCTCTAAACAAGAGACTGTTTATGGGATCACTAGCAAACTACTTCAGTTATACTACAAGCCTTTATGTCAGCTAGCGTAAGCAATTTTCGATGACCCACCCCAAACTAGAAGTCAGTAGGTAATATTCTGACAACTATATTATGTAAAATGAATTTGAGAAAGGGAGTTTCATAGTACAAACACTAATTGATGTCCGTCTTGAATGACCAAAATTTAGCTTTATTTATAGATTTTTAGACAACTCCTTAGATTATATTTGGAAAGTCATCTCAACAGTCAAAACTATATTTTTCCTGCATAAAGCGGCAATTAACTGTAACACTTTTCATGGCCTAAAAGTTCAGAAAGACGACTCCTTAAGAAGAGATGCCTTTTATTTTTTTGCAATAGGAGACTTGAGTAGAAAAAATTGTGAGAGTTGACTGGGCATAAAAAAGCAACTCCTTCTACATTAAAACATAAGAGTTCTAAAAAGAGTTTCCTTTTTGGGCTAACACAAGTAACTGTAAGAGTGGAACTCTTTTGCATTAACACATGGAAGAGGTGACTATTCCAAAAATAGTTAACTCTTTTTGCATTAGCAAAAGTAAAAGCAGTTTAGGTAGAGTCCACTCTTGCAAGAGAGAGAGTCTACACTTAACAAGTACTCCTTAAAAATTTGTTTCACAATAAGTTTATTTAAGAAAATAATCTATTAAATTATTTAATTAATAGAATATCCAACACTATAATGGACCAGACCAATTATAAGAATGAACTACCACTCCTTACTCAAGTGTAAGCATATATCTTTCCACTACACCAACATGAGCCTACAATTAACACTAAAATCCATTGAATTATCTCCATCGACGTGCAAGCAAGAAATTGCCAATTTGCTTGATTTTTTACTTACTAGATATTTACTTAGGAGGAGATCAGACAAAGGTCTGAATCAACCATATATAGGGTCCATCCTAAACTAGAGTGTTTCATTGTACTTTTGTCCATCAATTTCAATCGATCTTATAGGTCTAATATTCGAATAATGTGCTTATGGCTATTGATAAAGCACCTGAACTTGTACAGAGTTTCTTCTACATCTAATGGATAAAATACACATATTTCGATATTGACATTGTGCAATTTGCATGATTTTCAGATTACTAGATATCCAATGTGCGAGAAACCAAATAAGCTATTTCCATACAAGGGCTCCATTAAGTAGAGCATCTCACATTAACTACAATGAGTTGCATCCTTTTGAACAAAATTATCTCTAGAGGACATTCATTTCTCTGGGTATAAATAAGTGGCACAACTAAGAATTTAAGCCAATGAAGTCTTATAATAACCATAAGAGTCTCGATAAGATAAGAGTTCATGCTTATGGCCATGCAAACCCAACACCTCACTTTTTCATGGATGCTGACTTCTTTTACAATATCTAAACAGTTCTTGTTCAAAATGCCTTAAATAGGTTGGATACCAAAGTTCAAGACTAGTAGATGCTTATAGTCTAAGTTATAGATTTTAACAATTAGAACGAGTGTTATATTTAACTTTTTTTATAAGTAAAAACCAAGTGGCTTAGAATCATCCAAATGAAATGATTTTTCATCTGTCATCTACTTTTGGGGATGCCAAACAAGATGAATGGTTTAGGTCTTTCAAAAGAATTCAACATCCATAAAAAGAGTGGAGCATCGACTTCTTTGAACACCCATGAGCGCTAACTCTTACGAGGGAATTTAACCAATAGTAGGTACTATTCTTGGTGTTTTCAAATGCCCAAAGCAGCATCTTATTTTCAAATGCTACCTTTACATTATTTTTCTTAGATATAATATATTCATTTTACTAGGGATAATGTATTTAGCCTTGTAATGAAAATTATGCCAATCTAATGATCCTAGCTACTATTATTTTCTACTATGATATTTTAATAGACTTGATTTAAACTGCAACCTAGAAAAGGGCTAGGAGCATTCAATAGGTTTATATAATCTAGGAGACTCCAAATAACATGAATGAATTAGATCTTCCAAAAAAATTTCCTAAAGTGATGGAACAACATGATCCAAAAATAAGCTGCTCTTTGAGTATTTGATAACACAAGAACTTGATATATAAATATATTTTCAAAAGAAAAAAATTATTAACACAATGATATTGAAAATAACATTCACATATCTATACAATCTTTAAATCAAAACCATCAACATTCTATGGAAACTAATTAGTAAGGGGCTAATTTATCAAAAAATAGGGAGCCATTATATCACTTCCCTAATTTAAAAGTTTCAAATTTTAAGTGGGGTCTTAAGACTGAACTCATATACAAAAGTAGTTAGATTTTTTTTAGATTTCTTATTTTCTATTTTAGTAGTTTTGCTTAAGGACTAAAAAATTCTAAGGCTGTGGAAATTTGAAATATATATATATATATATATATATATTACATATACACCTCTATATTTAGCAGGTTTTAGCTTAAAACTTTTCATAAATATCACTAATTAGTGTTATTTCTACATCACACGGGATTAGGGTATAATCGTAAAAAAGGGTATTTTTAGCATTTCAAACACTAAAAGATGGATAATTTAGAGTCCTAACATCATCATGGGCCTGCCTATCAAATTTAGTGAAGTTCAAGTGTTCAAAATGCTAAGAGAGTGCCATTAGCATTTTCAGTATAGCTATAGGCCCTAAAAGCATGGCCAAACCTTATCCATGTGATAGATGCTATAAATATCAAAACATAAGGTGCTCAAACTTCTATGCATGCATTCCACCACCTTTGCGGAGCTTCTAAGTGAAGCTTGAGAGGCACACACATTAAGGAAGCAAGCATGTGAAGTGCACTCAAGCTGAGGCCTATATAAGACCTAAATCTCTCACTTTCTTTCTCTGTACTTCATAATGTGGTCTACCTTCATATATACTATGATTTTTTCATGAAAAGGTAGTGCATCCCACTTAATTTCACTTAAAATACATGTACGGATTAATATGATTGGTGGAGAAAAATAAGGAGGTGAGAAGAGAGACAAGAAAATGGTAAATCTATAGTCAATTTTCATTCTAGATTTTAAGAAAGAGTGCTGAGAACAATTTCCATTCAAGGTCATCCTAGAGTAACCAATGAAAAGTTATTAGAGTTAGGATTGAGCAATGGGAAGGAGTCATGTATAAGAGAGAAGGCTAGGCCATAATTGGTGGAGAAAATTTTGGTGGGCTGCCCACCATTTTTCAAGGAGACGAAAACATGTTCTCCTTAGATGAAAACAAAATTTTCTCTTGAAGGTGATTGATTAGAGATAAAAATAGTGAGTTGAGGAGAAAATAAAGGAAAGGAATTAGTATGGATATGAAAATTGCTATGGAATCCTACCTATTCACTTTAGGGCATACTAACCCGATAGATGAGAAGGAATGAGCCATAAAACAATACCATTTTAGATAGGAGACTGCAAAGAAATCTCAACCATCCATCATTGGGTTGAAATATGATCTAACGAAAGGAAATAAAGGAGGGAAATCATGAAAACCATAGCCACTACCCCATCTCATCTCACCATACAATCCAATCATTGCACTTTTCTAATTGTTGAATTAAGAATGAATCTCAACATATTCTTCAACTTTTTCATGATTTTTCTACCTGAAGTTTTGGCGAAAAGAATATTAGATAAGGAAAAGAGGAGATAAGGGCTAAGGAAATATTAAGATGGAAGGGATGTTTTCCATTAGGAAACTACTACCCTCTTTCCTTTACTACATGGAATGAAAGAATAAAAAGGGGACTTCAATGTGATTCTACACATTCTCCATTCTGTATTCACTTCTCCAACTTGCTTCAATATAGAAGAGAGGGCAAAAGAGGGGAGAATGAAGAGGAATTCTCAACCTTAGAGGATCGCACGACGTAATCAAACCCTCCATTTCCCTATTTTGTTTTATTTTTTTATATATCTCAAATCCACTTCGAACTCATTCCCCTAGCCCTCCATCTCATTCTCTATCAATTACTAGAGGTTTATTTAATAATCATTTCCTAACCTTTTTTGTTCATCCTTTTCATACTCTATTATCAGTCATTTTTATAAGATTTTTTCAATTTTCCTTGCCATTTAATTTTAATTTTTTTCCTTCTAATTATTCTATCATTTTGAAATTGACATCTTAATCTTTCACCCATAACCAACCTCCCCAACAAATTTCATTAAAAAACTCCATATGTAACCCCCTTTTTATGCCAAATTTTAGCTTCATTATCATGCCTTAATCTTTCTTCATCATGTTTATTTTTATAAATTTTTCCCTTCATCTTCTGGATATGAAATTTATGCCCCTATAGTTCCATCCAATCCTCTATCATTCCATCTATTTATGCCTCTAAGATTTTTCCATTTGCATGTCTTTCTGAATTTCTTTCTCTCTCTTGATATTACACTCATAAAGTAGATTTTTGGGGGTAAACACTTCTTCCAAGGGCTGTGGCATGAGCGGTTCATAATCCATGTATATGTTGAGTGACACATCATGAGTTAAATCACAAGCATACAATAGGAAAGAAAGGTTGTAGTGTGCAAGTTAATGGGATTCATGGGAAGATCTCTCAAGTGACACGTTTGGAATTCTAGATGAATGCATTTTAACTCATAGGATTAGTGTTTATTTGATTTTGTTATTCCTTTCCTTCAAATCAATTATGTAATTTTTGTTTCAATAGAATAAAAGCTCTTTTCTCTTTTCTCTTTGCTTTAAGTGTTATTTCCTTTATATTATGTTTACTTGCCTTTGTAGTTGTTAAGCTAGTCTAATGTTACTTATGATTGTTTATGCTATTAATTTCCCTAGTCATTAAGATAAGAAATATGTCAGAATAAGCTATTTTTATATTAGGTAATTCTAAGTGAAATTAGAGTATAATATTAATATTAGATTCATAGTACTCTAAGTTTACATACTTGGTGATTGCATGAAAGAAAGGGAGTTACTGAGTATAGTAAATTAGAGGTATTCTATATGAGAATCTTCGATAGTCAATCCCTAAGAAGATCATCTATACTTTGAATAACTATAGTGACAAGCTAAGAAACTAGTATTAAAGAAATATTTAAAGAGTGCTTGAAAATAATTATTTTTCATGATTTTAGATTTATTGTAACTTCATTAACATGTGTAGCAAAATCTAGATAGTTGACTCATTAAATATATTTGATTTTTAATTTCTACGATTAGATCTAATTTCTAACATTTTATGTGATTTTTTAAAATTTTAGAATTTTAGGTAATTAATTTAGAGAAATAATTTTTTTGGCTAGGTTAGAGTAGTTAAAATAGAATTTTAATTAAATTTTGTTTATTAATATATTCTCTATGAATCAACTTATACTTGATACATCTACGCAATAGTGAACCCATGTAGTTGTGGTTATTTTTAAAACATATGACATTTTGGGGCAACTTTGTTATTTGAGAGAGAAATAGATCCAAAATAGCCTAGACAACTTTTATTTAAAAATTTCAAGTAAAAAAATAAAGAATTGAACTTAGGGTTTTAGAAATCAATATTTTTAAATTTTCAAAATTAGGGATATCTCAACTTCAAAAAAAAAATTGAGAAAATTTGTGATTTAAAAAGCCTAGGTTGCCATAGTTGGTGTTAAGGCCCAAGTCATGCCACTCACAACCAATTACTAGATGGAAAGTCATGAATAGTCAGATAAATTAAAAAACTTTAGATCTCACTATGAGTAGTTAGAGAAACTACATGCCTAGGATTTTACTATTTTGAAATATACAACACCTAAGAGATTAAGAATTGCAACCTACATACCTGCTAGCACCCCCACTGGTTCATTACAGAATACAATGCTACAATAACTAGGGTTATACCTATAAAATCAATTGCAGGTAACACCAAGTGGTGTCAAATCAATTGGAAAAAACTATTGAGCTATTTTATGAAAGGTGTTTCTCGAAAAGTGTTAGAAATTAAAAAGAAATGGAAATTATGGAATTGACATTGAAAAGTTACTTGACCCAAGATGTTGAAATAACTCTAAATGGTTAACTTAGACAATTCATAGAAAAAATCAGAGTTTAGTTCATGCAATGATTGGAGTTATCAATGGATGAGTCTGATTGTAGGTTTAGTCAACCTTTGAACTTTTTGTTGCATATAATTATTTGATCATTAGCTAGGAATTTATCTTGCACATTAAGTTAAGAATAAATGCAAGAAATAGAAGGAATTATACTTGGTTGACATTGAGCAGTGAGGTGATAAATAATAAGATCTCCACTAATTAAGAAAAGAGTTTGTCCTATACACTAATTTTAGTTTTTGTGAATGAGTGCATGGAACAAGAGCTAGATACACTTGTGGTTAATATTTAGAAACTTATAACAACTATAGATATTAAGCAGATCCTTGTTGAAATAAAACGTGGTGATATCAATAAGATAACATGTTTAAGGTGTATGTTATTTCAGCATTTAAGGCAGGTAAACATATTGCCAAGTCATGTCATGCCTTCTTGGCTAGGTGTAGAGGTTGAAAAGCCTAAGATGTAGGTGATGAAGGTGGTATGGGAATTTTCGGATGTATTTCTAAAGGAATTGTCAAGGTGACAACTTAAATGGGAGATATATTTTACTATTAGCCTGATATTGAGTCCAACTCCTATTTCCAAGGCACCATAAATGATGGCCCCAGCTAACCTAAAGGAGTTAAAGGAGCAGTTACAAGAATTATTAGACAAGGGATTCATTAGACCTAGTGTATCCCCATGGGGAGCAATGGTCCTCTTTGTTAGGAAGAAATACAGGTTGATGAGACTCTATATTGACTATAGGATGCTTAACAAGCTGAATATGAAGAATAAATATCCTTTAACCCATACCAATGGCTTATTTGATCAGGTGCAATCAGTCAAAGTGTTCTCCAACATTAATATAAAGTTCAAATATTACCAGCTCGGGGTTAGAGAAGAAAACATCAAGAAGACTTCATTTAGACTAGATATGGGCATTATGAGTTTAGAGTCACACCATTTAGGTTGACAATCACACTAGCTGCTTTTATGGACTTAATGAAAAGGTGTTCAAGACCTTCTTAGACAAGCTTGGTACAGTAATGATGGATGATATTTTGGTGTATTAAAGGAACCATGAAGAACACAAGTAATAAGTGTTAAATTTTGTATAAGAAGTACCAAATTAGGATCTCATGTGCTACAAATTATAGGCATTATCTTAAGATTTTTTGGAATTTTATAACGCATGAATTTCTAACCTAATAATTTAAAAGTTTGATATATTATAGGCTTAGGAGCTAATCTAGAGTAAATATATGAATTATCATAATCTTTAGGATTTAATTATTTGAGAAGATGATCCAACGACTAAGATCAATAAAGATAAGATTTGAAGATCAAGATTAAAAGAAGGCCAAAGACCTATATAAAAACAGTCCAATACTAAATCAAGTGTTGAGATCATATTAAGGCAAGCAAATGAAGTCCAAGGATGCATAAAGGTGACTAAAATGGCTCATGTAAAAAGCCATGCAATTCCACCACCTTTACATGAGAAGTAGAGCCATGAATGAGATTTCCTAGTCTAACAAGGAAACCTAACTAAGCTAAGTCATTCAAACCTTGAAGCTAAATGACTTAACCAATTCAACCATTAAAGTGAGCCACTAAGACACGTGGAGTCACACTATTGGTTGGGTTATTCAAGTGGCAATTAGAAAGACTTTTGGGTGATATTCAACATAGTAAGATATGAATGCATAGGACTAATCAAGAGAGTGACCAAGTCAAATTTCCATTTTTTGTCCCTCTATTACCCTCCTCGTTTCTCTCTTTCCTACTCACCATGTTACACAATTAGAAAGGGGAGAATTCCATGCTACCTTCCTTGGAAGGTGATGCCTGCCCCCTTCTAATTCCACCCACTCCACTATTCCACTTTCTAAATCCATTTCCCACTCAACTACCTCGCCTTCCTACCTCTTTCCTCCATCTTCGGTGTAACTTTAAAGTTATTCAAAGTACAATAATCAATTGTAGTAGATGCACACAAGTGAGGTCGATCCCATGAGGAATCTCAAAAATTTGTATGTTAGATGAATATTATTTAAAGTATTTAACTTCATCTAAAGTAACAAATTGAATTGATTTGAATATAAGATAGGAAAGTAAATGCATGAAATTAGAAATTACAATTAAAGGAAACTTGCTAAAATTAAAACTAAGAAATGAAAGTAGAAACTAACCTAACTAGCATGCATTTAACTAAAGGAAACTAATGCAAAACATGGATGAGGCAATTAATTTAAAGAAACTACTAAAATGGAAACTTTCCTAAATTAACACTTTCCTAAACTAGAATTAGAAACTTTCTAAAACCAAAGTAGGGAAATTTATAGCAATAAACTAACATGTAAAAACAAGTAACCAATGATATCTAACAAACTTTTAAAAAAAATAGAAACATGCATGCAAATGGAAATTATAATTAAGGAGACTTTCTAAATTTAATATTTTCTAAACCTAAAATCTCTAAAGATGGAACTTTCGAAAAATAAAAAATAAAACTTTGTAAACCACTAACCTGAAATTTTGGAGAGCAAATTAAAAAGGAAATAACAAGAAATCTAAAGGAAGATAAAAACTAAAATAATGCCCAATTCCAGTAGCAAAGATCACTAAAGGAAGGTAATGTTTCAAGGTGTCTCACTCACCTTTACTTGGAAGAAAAACACTGGAAGCTTTAGGGTATTTATAGATGATTTATCTTCCAATTTGATGAATGTTTAATCTAGGAAAGAAGAGGTGATCTACATCCAAGGCTAAGGTGGAGAATAAATGAGAAAAGTTAGGTGGGGAGTTAGGTAAGCAAGATGATGTAATCAAGGTGATGTAAGAGAGATGGGCTAGTTGGTTTCCTAATTTAGAAGGGGGGAAGGTATCATTTTCCTTGGAAGGTAAGTGGACCTCCTCCCCTAATTTGATGATGAATGGTTGATGGAAAAAGGGATAAAAAAGAAGAAAATATGGAGAAAAATCTAGGGTTTATTGTACTTTTAATGGGCTTAGATTTAGAGGTTTCCTAATTAGGAAGCCACTTAAAATTGCCAACTAAGCAAGGGGCATCCTCTTCTAGGATGGTGGCTCCCTCCCTAAGACAAAAACATGGAACCCTAGGTTGAATGGTGGATTAGTGATGAGAAATGGATTAGGAAAGTGAGGTTTTCTCTCTTGATGGGTCTCTTAATGCATGATAATCTTACCTTTTACGTTAATCTCTCAAAATCCCTTAAAAATCACACTTTTAACATGGGAAAGTTGACTTGAATTGATGCTGCAATCATGTGGCATCATGTGGCGTTCATCCATGGCTTTATGAGTCACTTTGATGACTCATTCCCTGGTGGCTTAAGTGGCTTCAATGCTTGGCTTAAAGGTTTGAGTTGCTCATGTGGCTTATCATCCCTTTTTCATGGATTTAACGGCGAAGGTGGCATGAATGGCTCCCTTGCAAAGGTGGTGGAAAGGTATAGCTTAGGCTTGGGTCCATTTATAGTCACTTTTACTTCTTAAATTACTTATTTACTTGCCCTAGGATGACCTTGATCCTTGATTAAGCTTTGGATGATGTTAACTTTAGCTTGACTTTTCACTCTTGATCTTCAGTTCTCATCCCGATCAATCTCAACCTTTGGGTCATCTCTCCAGTACCTAGAAAAGGTGAAAAATCCTAACTAAATCTATAAGAATGTAATCATTCACATACTTACTCTACATTAGCTCTTGAACTTATAAAATATCAAACTTTTGAACTATTGGGTTAGAAATACATGTGTTACAAACTTATTTCGTTGTTTTAGCACCAAAAACTGGCGTGGACTACCGTTTTCTAGTGAGGGATATGCGTTACTATTGTTTTCAAAATAAGTCGATCAAACAGTGTCAGATGATGATCTGAACCGTTCATCTTGTACATGATAATACAAAGAACAAACCCATGAATTTTCATGGTGATCGGACAGCTAGGGATACTGAAAAACTAAGAAAACAATAAGATAAGGATTTTTAGGAATGTGGTAAAAATGGCAAATAATGAGGGAATTGGTTGAAATGGAATTTGAAAGTGAAATGTACGTGAAAAACTGAGCAAAATGATGCAAAAATCACAAGATTAGGGCACCTGGGGGTCGCCGGCAATCGGATTAAGGTTGTCGTCTCCGGTGATGGCGGACTAGTCCAATCACCGTCCTTGGCAACGGTGAGTGGCGACAGCCTAATAGGCGACGTTGAGCTGTAAGGGCGTTGGGTGGCAAGCAAATGTGTGACACTCACGCGACACACGGCCAACTGCGGTGCGACCTATGACACAACAAACACGTGCCACGCGGCACGACAGGCATGCACACGGATGATGCAGTGCGACACGAGCGTGACGTGTGCTACTACACGCGTTTTGCCACACATGCGACACGTGGTCCACCACACATGCAACACGCGAGCGAGACACAAACAGTGCACACGCGCTTGCATACGGACAACACTCACACAACGTACCAACACACGCACGTAGATGGCACACGTGCATGAGTTCTTTTTTTGGATTTTTGGGTTTTTTTTTCTGACCATCCATCCACAAAAAATGTCGTTCTAGGAGCTATAGAGGTCCAAATCATGATCCGAAAGAGGCATTGTAATCATCTTGATGACATAGACCTAGATTTAAGATAAAAAGGTAGCTTGGAGCACCTTTTAAATAGTAAACCACTAAATATTTTTAGATGACCTAGATCAAGCTAATCAATGCATGATTAGGCCTTAGACCTTGGTTGTATACATCAAACATGAAATGATTTAGGGGATTAGAAGAGCAGATCTCATTAAATTGCCAAGAAAAATGATCTTGACGATCGATCTAAATAGGTGCCTTAGGATGTGCTGATCAAAGAGTGATTTGACCATCAGATCGACATGTGATCAAAAGATACATGTGAATCACTAAACAAAATAGAAATTTAATGGATCGTGATGAGAATGAGCAGGATTAACAATCAATGATGACTTATGATGTGACAGGCATGCCAAGGCGCTCGACTTAATATAGCTTATGCGTTTGATTGGAGTACCATGTTATTGAGGTAAGTAATCACATTTGGGATTTTTCTCTTAATTTCATCAATCATGACTTATCTACAATCCTTAAGGCATATGTCTTGTGCACTATCATGTTTTGTTGTATGCGTATAATACTTCATATGTGTTATCATGACATTTGATTTCATGAGTATCCATGTTTGATATGTGATGGATTACACTTTATCATGTATCTTGACTAAGACCATCGGGTGAAGCGGGGTAAGCCAGGTCTTGTACTGATTTGAGGGCGGGCCAAGAGTTTTGGACTGACAGGCTTCTATTGGCAAATAGACTGATGCAGGCTATACGTGAGGGACCCAGGGGTTAGATTGTATTGGGTGAAGTGGGGTAAGCCGAGTCTTGTATCGATTTGAGTGTAGGCCGATAGTTTTGGCTAACAAGCTTTCGTTAGGAAATAGACTAATGCGAGCTACATGTGACAGACTCAAGGTTGGAATGAGCACTCATTGCCATCGTCATGAGTGCAGTTGAGGCACTTATAAGACTTAATTGTGCATGGCTTTCTATGCTTTCGACATGCATTATTTGTTCTGCGGATACAAACTTCAGTGATAGTGATAAATGAGTATCCATGAATTTCATGCATTGCATGTAATGATATTTAGATTTGATGATGATCTTGCTTAGCTCATGATTTCTCGATTTATTCATTATGGATGTTGAGGTTTCACATGCCTTGTATACTTTTGTCTTATGAGGTTTTGCTATGATTATGATATTTAGTACTTTTGATTTTATTTATATTTATTTTTAAATGTGAATCACATACACAAGCATAGCTTGCTGAGGCATTGCTTTGTTTTGCAATGCCTTAGAGTTGGAGCACAATAGTTGGAAAGGGAAGAGGGTGGATTAGCGTGAATCTAGGCGAGGACATGAGGACCATCTACTCTTAGTATTCAGAGACATAATAGTGTACATCGTTTAGACTTGTATTAGACTTTTCGGACTCTACCTAGATGTTTGTGTATTTTAATAGATTTGACCCATACCATTGTATAGTGTGCATATACTCACACATGGATAATGTGGTGATTATGGATGGACCCTAGAGCTTTAGGACTTTTATTATCATTGTCTTGTTATAGCTTGCAAAATTTATTGTGGTTTCAATATTTCAGCGTGCTCAGAGTGTCTGAAATTGATTTTGTTTATCATTGTAATTTTTGGGGTGTGAATGATCCTCAGAGTTTTCTTTATTGAGTATTTTTCCTTAGCGCTTCGAAAAATTAAATAATTTTGAGTTTTATTTTAGGGATCCCACCTATTTAATAAAAATAAAATTATTTCTACTATTATATGTTTAGAAAAAGATTTAGAAAACCTAGGGTGTCACATAACTCTTCTGTGGAGGCAATATTTCTAAAGTCTGAAGAGTAGCCATTTAGGACATTGAGCTCAAATAGGGCTTTAGACACTATTGTTCTCTCCTCTCAATTGAGCATATAATTTGCTTTAGAAAAATATGTTCCACAATTGTCCCTATTCTACGGATCCAACCTTCTCTTCAAACCCATCTTTATAAAATCCATTCGAGCTACAAGTCCATTCTTTGTTTTTCTTGGGATGTCAAACAAGGTGATAGAAAAGCTTTTGCACACACTCTTCTCAATGTGCATGACATCAAGTACATGGTGTAGATGAACTGATTTCCATGGAATAGAGAGAAAATACCACAGGACCTTTATAGGAATGCCTGTTATTGTCTCTGTTGAGCTCTTCTTTATCTTCCATCTTAATTGCCCACAAGTTGGGCATGTAGTTCTATCCTTGTGCTCCTTCTATACAAGATATAGTCATTGGGGGATGCATGTATCTTCTCATACTTTAACCCTAGTGTAGCTAGGGTTTTCTTTGCCTTATATGTGGACCTTGTCAATTGATTATCCTTCGATAGCATCTTATCCACTACTTTCAAGATTTCTGTAAAGCCTTGAACTGAAAAACCAAATCTCAATTTTATGTGGTATCATTGCAGACAACTTTTTATAATATTTAAACTTAAGGTACAATAGCTCATCAGCTTCTTCTAATGTAGTTTGAAATAGTTCAAGGTTGTCGTGGAAGTCATCATATGCATCTCAAAACATTAGTACAACTGCATTGTATATAACACCTCCTACAATGTGTCAAATCTTCCCTCCATTATCGATGGCCACCCATGTGGAAGTTCTTTTCTATGCCAAATCCATGGGTAATAGCTTTTGTTCATTCCATTAAAGCACAAGTGTTCTCTCAACACACCTACACTTACTAATGTCTTCCAAGATCATTATCTAGAAGAGGTTCGTCTACCACAACATCATATTCTCTCCTTGCTAAAATCACAAAGAGATCTCTAAACAAAGTAGGCCTTCTATCTCTTATAATTTTAGTAATAGAATCAATCTTATGAGTTAATCTATGATCACAAATGGATCATTAGAATTCTCCTCAAGTTCCACAACCTTGAATAGTTCAACCCTTTCAACTGAAACTTTAGAGTCCAAGCCATTTTTCATAAAGTAAGCATCTATACTTTTTATGACTTTCATTGACCTATTAGAGTGATTGTTATACCATATAAAGTTGCACTTTATAGTTTTACAACCCAACACATGAGCACCAGCACTCCACACTCTAAGATTACTTATGTCTATTTTCCTACCAATCCAAAACTTGTAAGATGTAACTTTTACAACCTTTATGGGTATACGATTCAGGATATACACCACACTAGAGAGAGCCTCTCCCATAATTGAGTTCCTCACTCAAAATGGTTCAACATACTTCTAACCATATCCAATAAGGCTATATCTATCTTTCAGCAATATGGTAAGGCAAACTAATGTACAATATCCCAACTTTTGCAGTATTGGTCAAATACATCCTATGTATTCACCACCTCAATCGGACCTCTTTGATAGTTCTACAAAATTATTTTCTACTTCAACTTTAACTTCTTTGAACTTTTCTGAAACCAAGGATTCCATACTTATGTCTTTGTTAGCTTTGCTAGCTTCAATCAAAATATGCAAAGATATTATTCAATTATGCAACAACACAAAACCTTCGTAGTTTATACCTTGTCAATGACAAGTCTAATATCTTATGTTTGGCACTAGAAGAGTCCAAGGCATGTTCTTTCATTCACCATAAATAAGTTTGTTTATGTTTAGGACTCCTTTCTTCTTTCTATTGGAATGTCCAAGCCTCATTTTGTTATCATGATGAAAGAAATCTTCATTTCCATGGATGCACAAGTACTGAATTCTATAGCATCCTCCTGTAATATAGAGACCAACCCAAGATCTTAATTTGTGTAAACTAGCTTACATCGGTAGTGAATAAACTGAGATAACTAGTTCTATTACTAAACCAAAAGCATAGGACATAAACACAAACTTCCCATTGTAATTCGTGTGAGTTTCCTTTCAGAACTTACTATCATCAACCACACTTCAAGACTATTATGATGTCATGGACTTTTTGGGATTGGCTATGAATGGATGAACTTGCTCTGATACCAATTGTAGCACCCTAGGTCCCAATAGTACATATATTATCAGCTCTGGCCAAAGCATCATGGTTTTCCTCTTCCTCATAAGGAAAATGTGTATGTGTTGAGAGGGATACCCAAGTCTTAGAACTAGCTTAGCTCCCTCTCCTTGAGTGATGTGAGATTAACTCTTAGGATCTCCTTAACAAACATCCTATAGCTCAACATCCCTCATTGGGACTACCTACCAAGACGACCAAGCACCTTAAGGAGCCTAAAGGGTAGTTTTGGTGGGCGCACCTGAAAGGGGAATATCAAGCTACAGGATAGCAAGCTTTAGATGATCCTGAGATTTTAGTCCCACATTGCTTGGGGAGAACATGTTTTATCTACAAGGAAGAGCAAAACCGTGAGGCTTTGGCTAGAGCAGACAATATTGTTATTATTGGAGCCGGGTCGTTGTAATTAGTATCAGAGTCAAACCCCCTCGTGATGGTGGGCCTAGACCTCACGTGGTTTGCCAATGGACCCAAAGTAGTCACACTCAGGGACGTGTGTTCCCTAAGGGGGGAGAGGGAGCCTAGTGGGCAGTCTCAAAAGGAGATGTTGAGCTACAAGATGGCAGGCTTTGGGTGATATTTAGAGTTTAGTACCACATTACATGGGAAGAAGAAGTCTGGGTTGGTTATAAAGTTTTGAGTATGTCCAATGATAACAATGCATTTTCCCTACAGGGACAAGCAAAACTGTGAGACAATTCAATCAGAGTGGACAATATTATTACTGTTAGAGCCTAGGTCATTACAGTCATGATTCACTAAACCTATGCATGTCTACACAATTTGCACAAGAACTCCAATAGGATAAAGAAAATACAAGCAAAGTAGTTTTAAATAGAATGATTTTGGAGCTAAACATCCTATACAATCTGTACTAAGAGCAACCAAAGGTGTAGCTGCACCTCCAACATGATGGACCATTATAACGTGAGAATACTATGGTCTTAAAATAAGTGATTGATAACCGCACTGCTTTGTGGTGACAAAGAACATAATGGCTAGGTGAAACAAGTAGTGAGTGGCATTATAGAACAAAGAAACAAGCCCAGAATAGAGATCACTATACAAGTGAGAATTGTTCCACATTAGTTATGATGGTTAAAACATCATCCCTCAAAGTTCAAGTGAGAATTTTCCCTCATTACTTATAATGGTTACCATCATCAACCTAGAGGTCAAGTGAGAATTAAAAAGGGGCAGTCCTGCTACACAAAGCTCCTGCATATGTGAGGTTCGGGGATGGGGATGGCCACAAGGGTCTATAGTACGTAGCCTTACCTTGTATTTTTGCAAAATGTTGTTTCCATGCCTTGAACCCATGACCTTAAGGTCACACAACAACAACTTTACCATTGTGCCAAGGCTCTCCTTCTCAAGTGAGTTCTTCCTCACTAATTATATCATTAGAACATCGTCAGCCTAGAGCTCGAGAACAGCCATTTCTTCAAAAAAAGAGGAACTCTAAAAAAAAAGAACCTCATTCAGGGATTCACAAAGCAAGCTAGGGTAGATAGTTTGACTCCACATAGATAAAATTCTTGGCACTACATAATGTCAACACTACAGCAATCCTTTTCATGGACCTAAAAAGCTTATGTTACTCATCAAAGAACCTTTCAGAAACTTAAAATAATGACAAATCTATCTCAGATACTGTCATTGGTTCTGGTGTTTAGGATATTGTTAAAATGCATGGACTGGAGGGGCACCACAGACATTGTCGTTAGCCCAGAGTTTCTTTCCAAACACAAAACAGAGATGAATGCGTACAATATCCAATATCAATAGGAAAGAAACCATGGATCAAACGCCAGAGATTAGATTCATATCAAAATAGTGCAGGAAAAAACCATAAAAGATCAAAAGAACACTTAAAGAACCCATGAAAACTCTGAGCTCGTGCAGCAGGTACATCTTCAAATAAATTACTGCATTCAATGTAGACAAAGCATGAATTTGCTGGAAAGGTTCAAAAGGCTAACAATCCTCAATGTGATTCAGCCCATCATACGTCAGTCAGAAAAAAGACTTTTATCATAAATCCAGAGATTTAGTCAAGAACCACAAGTAACAGCAGCAATAGCTGCAGTTACATCAATTCTTCAGTTCATTCAGTTAATAGTCCGCCTTGGTTAGAAGAGAAACCAACTGATCCAACTCACAAATAAGATACGCTTTCACCACAATTACAAATCACAGTAACAGAAGATATCCATAACTCACTACGACTGCTATATAATATTCTGTATTTCATCTTCCATTTTCACAACTATAAAACTAAAATCCAAGTAATTTGAACAAACACAAAGAAACCAGAAAAGAAAAACAAAATAAACACACCCAAATCCCGAGAAACAATGCTATCGATTCAGAAGATGTATCTTCTTTTAAGAACCAATATACATGTGAACTTGAATAGCTAGAAAAAATATGCAAATCAAGGTAAAATAGATGAGAGCATGCACCATAACGGAGACCCCACTGGTCTGTAAGTTGCCGAACTCGAAGAACCGGTTGCGAGCCGGGCACTGAAACGGCAAACCCGGCGTCAAGAGGACAAACAGAATAACAGCCACAAATACAGGCCCCCAATCCGACATTTTTTCTCCAACCGTTCGTTCTTACTCTCAGAACAATGAATAAGTACGGAAAGCAAGGAGAGAGCAATCGAGTTTGTGAAAAAGAAAGAGAACAGAGACGGATTTTACGGTGGAGTTTGGGGTTAGAGAGAGAAGAACAGGGAAACTCCGGTGGAAAGCAATGTTTGGGAATCAAGTCACGGCAGATTCACAAAACGCTCCTTTTTGCCGGGAGTAATGCTCTAGTCAGGCGAAACCCCACTTTTGCAAAATGGTTCCCGATTCTGGTTAATCCGTACCCTTCATCTGATTTCTTGAGCCTGAAAAACAAGTTAATTGGACGGTTCTAGCGCCTGAAAAATGAGTTTTCTCTTGTTAAATTGGGACCGTTCGTCTTAGAGAGTTTTTCTAACGTCCTTAAGCGATGATGAAAAGTACTTTCCCAAAGGTGGGGCTCATCATGTAAAATTGCCATTCTTCTTATGTCCTTTGCACGACACAAGGCTTGTAGGGTCTGTTACGGTTTTTGTCTTTATAGTTGTCTATATTTAGACCATATTGGAGAGCAATTTGATTCTTACCTTATTATATCCGTAACTTGTTAGGATTTTTGTCATCGAAGGATTCCATCAGCGGGGTTTACGTGGGATCTCACACTCATGCTTGGCTAGTAACACTGGTTATCCAGGTGAAAGACACCATCTTACGCCGGTGACCTTATATCAAATTAGAGGATACTTAATTCAATGACTTCTTTAAAAGTAGGGAGGTAGGGTTTTCTTAACTTGTGTCGGCAACTATTTTATTCATTTTTTGTTCCCATTAACCAACACTTTCCCATGGAAGCAAGTTCCTTCGAAGAAATGAGAAGTAAGTCCCCACATGGTTCTCATTTTTATTCATTTTCGGAGTATATATGAAAATATTTTTCCAAAGAGAAACAAAAGCATGACTTTATCAAACAAGTTTCTGGTGTTTATTAAAAAATAGGAACACGGGGAATGCCCATGCACCTTTCTAGTATATTACATAGATAATAACGACATTTAGATGAACCTATAATGATAATAAGATGAGACTTTTACCAATTGGATATGAATTAGTAAGAGGAGTTATAAAGTGCTCATTTGATATATTCATCTTCTTTATTGAGCCTAAGACATAGTTTAAAAGCTCAAAAACTTGACTGAACTAGAAAGTCTATTGAGTTTTTAAGAACTCAAAGAATACTCACAATAACTCAAGTATATATTTTAGTTTCCAATTAATAAAAACCAAAGAAAAGCTATTCAGAAAATAGGAAGATATAGATTTATAACTCTATTGTGTTATGACAAACATATTACATAATTCTTTTACCCCAATCTTAAAAGGAAACAACTCTTTCTTCTTTCTTGAAGTGATAGTAAATCTAATTTAGAAGATGAAAATAAAATAGATATAGGGATGGCAATCAATGTTTAACAAAATAAGAAATAGTAATGAAAATTGAATAAATAGACAATCACACAATCTATGAGCAAAGTTAAAGAAATAAATTCAACAACCATCAATGCGATATAGGAAGATCCAAATTTCCATTTTGTTTATATTCATTGCAAAAGTTTGCCCATGCATCATAATCTTAAGAATTAGCCTTTTTTTTTTTAATTGGTAGACACACACACTCATCCACACACCCTTGAGGAGTTTCGAACTTGTGACCTTCAATATTGATAATCACTCTTGCATCATTGTGCAACACTCACACAACCAGCATCAGCCAATTCAACTAACTTAAATCATCCTACTAAATCTTCATTATTGTTTAGTCACTATAGCAAAAGTCTTCATCATTGTCTTTGGGTACATCCTTGTGAATCCATTCATCATTATTATTCTGAAGTAGTCCCTTGAGATCAATTGGATTATATTAGAATACATTTCTACTTAGTTGTTTTTCTCTTAGCCTTAAGTTAAAATGAATATGAACATGCCACTTCAATTTTCGCTGCTTCAAACAATACCTATTCTTTGTGTTAATTTGGTAAAAAATACTCCAATTTCTTTCGGCCAGAAAATTAAACATCCACATCTTACTTGAGCTAAAAATACTTAAAATCTAATTTATACATTTTAAATTCATATATAATCATGAATGTTTTGAAGCACTACGCGGCGGTATAATCTTCCCACCTTTAATTGCTTCATCTATTTCAAACTTAGTGTCTGCAACAAGGAATTTATTGACCTAAGAACAAGAATTTGGATTCATTTAAAACTTCTACAATATTATAATATAAATTTATTTATAATATTCTAGCATTTACATACCTCACTATAAACATCTATTTGAGTGTCCAAGTCATCCTTGCTATATTTTAAATTCGTAAATGCATGGCCCACTATAGTATACACATGACAATTATAGGTCGATCCCACAAGGGCTTCAAATTTTAGGAATTTCAATTACAACCTAATTTAATCACTTTAACCTAGCCAACCAATTGAATTATTCTAAAAAATTACTAAAACAAATAATATTTCTAAAAAATATGAAATTACCTAGAAACAAAGCATACGGTTTAGAATCCAATATAATACACTCAAATAAACCTATGACCAAGAATTTTAAATTTTTACAATTCAATTAATATTTTTCTTTGAGGCACTATTTTCGGGATCTTCTTATTTTAAAGAATTAACATAGATTAACATATTTACTCAATTCATAGTCTAACTTTTTAGGGCACAAACTATCAAAGTATTTCATATATTAATCCTTACTAATCCAGCATAGTTAATATCTATACCATAAGAAATACAAGTTGAAACCTATGTAGAAATCATTAATTATATGAATTAGTGTTAATTTCCTTAAAATAATGCTAAGCATAATTTTTTTTTCCAAGTTTTACTTAATAAAAAATTCATTCAATCACATCATAACTTCATCCTAAACCTAGGAAAAAGAAATTAGCTACTATTTCTTAGCATGAAAAACACACAAATTTAATGAGAAAGACAATCTAAAATGCACTCGAATTCTAGCCTATAACTGTCACAACCCCGTCGAACCCACAGTAATGATATTGTCCCATGCGCACTCACGTGCCACGAGTTTTGCTCTTCCCCTGCATCCAGGGGAAAACCGGTCATTACTGTGAAGGGAGGCCTTCCCTCTTATAACTCAGGCCCATCACCCTCCCTAACCAATGTGGGACTAACTCTCAAGCCTCACCTTGCCTAGAAGACTGCCAGCTTAGAAGCCTGCCAGCCCTCCAGGCCCGCCCTCATCGACCAAGGCTAGCCCTCTCCCCTTTAAGGGACACACGTCCCCGCGTGTCACACGCTAAGCGCCCGCGTGCGGTTAGCCATCCACCCTTCAGGTCGGGGTATGGCTCTGATACCACTTGTAACAGCCTGAGGGCCCACACCTTGCAATGATATTGTTTCTGTCAGCAGACTGGGGCCCATATCACCCAGCCCACCCACGATTTTGTTCTTCCCCTCGTAGGGAAAAAGGCCTCATTCCATGTATCAGAGTGCACAGCGGTCACGATATTGTCCCCTTTGCATATCTGTCCCCGCAGGCAACGGTAGCAGCTCAGGGTTTTGTTCCCTTAGGTCCCTCACCCCTCGAAAGGCCTCGTTGTAAGGGAAGTCCTCAGCACTCTTATCAACAGCCCAGTAACTTTCCCCCTAGCGATGTGGGACTAACTCTCAGTCTCTCACCTTGCCTAGAAGCCTGCCAGCCCTCTTGGCCCGCCCTCATCAGCCAAGGCTTCACAACCTCTCCTCCTTAGGGGACACGCATCCCCGCATGTCTTACCACACGCGAGCGCCCACGTGCGGCTAACCACCCACACCGGGTCAGGGTCTGGCTCTAATACCACTTGTCACAACCCCGTCAGGCCCACAGTAATGATATTGTCCCGTACGCACTCACGTGCCACGGGTTTTGCTCTTCCCCTGCGTCCAGGGGAAAACCGGTCATTACTGTGAAGGGAGGCCTTCCCCTTTATAACTCAGGCCCATCACCCCCCCTAACTAATGTGGGACTAACTCTTAAGCCTCACCTTTCCTAGAAGCTTGCCAGCCCTCCAGGCCCGCCCTCATCAGCCCGCCCTCATCGGCCAAGGCTAGCCCTCTCCCCTTTAGGGGACACGTGCCCCCGCGTGTCACATGCTGAGCGCCCGTGTGCGGTTAGCCATCCACCCACAGGGTTGGGGTATGGCTCTGATACCACTTGTAACAGCCTGAGGGCCCACACCTTGCAATGATATTGTTTGTGTCAGCAGACTGGGGCCCATATCACCCAACCCACCCATGGTTTTGTTCTTCCCCCCCGTAGGGAAAAAGGCCTCGTTCCATGTATTAGAGTGCACAGCGGTCACGATATTGTCCCCTTTGCATATCCGTCCCCGCAGGCAATGGTAGCAGCTCAGGGTTTTGTTCCCTTAGGTCCCTCACCCCTCTTGGGTTTCACCCCTCGGAAGGCCTCGTTGCAAGGGAAGTCCTCAGCACTCTTATCAACAGCCCAGTAACTTTCCCCCTAGAGATGTGGGACTAACTCTCAGTCTCTCACCTTGCCTAGAAGCCTGCTAGCCCTCTTGGCCCGCCCTCATCGGCCAGGGTGATATAGGCCCCAGTCTGCTGACATGAACAATATCATTGCAAGGTGTGGGCTCTCAGGCTGTTACAAGTGGTATCAGAGCCATACCCCGACCCCGAGACTGGATGGCTAACCACACGCGGGCGCTCAACGTGTGACACGCAGGGATACGTGTCCCCTAAAGGGGAGAGGGCTAGCCTTGGCCGATGAGGGCGGGCTGATGAGGGTGGGCCTGGAGGGCTGGCAGGCTT
Source organism: Warburgia ugandensis (assembly GCA_035236585.1). NCBI lineage: Eukaryota > Viridiplantae > Streptophyta > Magnoliopsida > Canellales > Canellaceae > Warburgia > Warburgia ugandensis. Next base: position 39,832,771 of record CP141134.1, read on the forward strand.
ATAGGCAAGGTGAGGCTTAAGAGTTAGTCCCTCATTATAAGGGGGAAGGCCTCCCTTCATAGTAACGACCGGTTTTCCCCTAGACGTAGGGGAAGAGCAAAACCCGTGGCACGTGAGTGCGCACGGGACAATATCGTTACTGTGGCCCCGACGGGGTTGTGATAATAACTATCATGAATTAAGTAGAAAATAAAGTTCTAATATTAGCTTAGGTTAGTAAAGTTTCTAATCATACTTATGATGGATGAAAACTCATCTTAAGATGGCTTAAATATTCACTAAATTCTATAATAAAGCATGTAATCTAATCACTAAAACTAATCAAAAGAGCATGAATTTTATTAACCTTTGAATCAAATTACAATTACTTCAGGAAACTAGAAAGAAAGCAAAAACATCCCTGGATTGGATTGACATCCAAAAGTCTCAATGTGTCACTTATCAACACCTTAGGATTTTCCCCAAAATCAGCAATACATGAGCCTTCTTCCTTAGTGTGTCACTCACTATTAGAGAAGAGAACCAAGACACAAAAGCACCATCAAAGTGATAGCACGTCCAAGAAATCCAAGAGTGTGAGAGAGAGCTGCTTGCGTAAAGAAACAAAACAAAGGGAAGCTATTTGCTTAAAGAGAAAACAAGGGGAGCTGCTTGCTTTCTCTTGAAATTACGTTGAACAATTTGAATTAAATGTGTGCTGCCTGTTTCACCTGCTGGGAACAAACAAGAGCAGCAGCCTTATGTCTCTTTTCTTGAAAACGTTGGACTTTTGTTGGAGAATCACGTTTAATGCCTTGGACAACTGCTTGAAAATGACAAACAATCAGCAGTCACTACACAGCACATTCAGAGTTGATCTCTTTCTTTTCTCCTTTGAGCTTCTTGGAAGAGCACAAGCCTCACCAGCTTGTTTCCTTTCTCACAAAAGATTAACGTGATGATCTCCCAAGGATGTTAAGCACCCGATCTTTCCTTAGAATCCCACGCACAGTACCCTCTTCTCTCTTGTGATTTCTGTCCCGAGCCCAAGCAGCCCCCTCCTCCTTTATCTAGCATTATTTTCATGAACAACTGCCCTAGAGCAGCTGCTTAAAAGAAATAAAAGATATATATCTTGCCCTAGCCCAACTCTTTCCCTTACCAAGCCAAAACCTCAAAATGAATATATCGTGCAGCCCACCTCAATTAGAGGAATCATCCAGCTACTTTTCCATAGTGATAATATCTTAGCCCCCACAAGTTTCCATTACGAAACTTTTAAAACTATTGAGCAGCATACTTTCTCAAAAATATATTGATTGTCTTCTTCTAGCTTCTCCCATAGAAGAAAAATGTTAGATACTCTCCTCTTTTAATTTCACGCACCGGCCTTCTCTTCTCTTATACCTTTATCACGTTAACATTCAAGCAGCTGCTGTTGGGCTGCGCATGAAAAAGACAAGCCAAGCACATCTTTTATACTAAACATGAATACAAAGTTAAGAATGAGAGCTGCCTGAAAAAGACAAAGAAGCAGCTCCTTCTCTCTTTTGATTTACACGCATAAAACATACTTAAGCAACTTCTTTTCACGTTAAAAACCTAGCAGCTGCTTAAAAAGAACAAACAAGCACTTACCTGCCTTGTTTGGATTTCAACACACCACTCTCCTTATATCCTTTCCTCAACTCAGCAGCCTTCCCCCCAACAAGATTTCATCATGTTTTCTTCCTTCCCTTCAAGCCTACAACGCACCAAGCCAAGCCTCTCTCTCTCTCTCTCTCCCTCTCTCTCTTCCCTTCCACGTGGAAATCTTTCCAATTGTGAAAGCGTGCATCATCCTTGGCTGGCTACATTTCTAGCTCTATGAAATCATGTTGGTTTATTTTTAGTCCAAGGCATCTCATTTCTCCCATTTGGCTTCTCATGATCACACATCTCAACCCTCTAATATTTCTTAAGCAAGATGCTTTTTGATAACCAATCCTAGCTACTCTATTCTCATTTGAGTTATAGCGTCCTTTAATCATAGTGCATGGGAAGTTGACCACCTTAGGTTCTGATAACTATAGTCTCTTTTACGTGGATAAGGTTGATCATCTACTCAGGGTTTCAGACTGCTTTGAATTTGATACGGACACTCTCTTGACATTTTGAATTTATTAGCCTCCTAGTTCATGGCATGTGGGCCCATAACCTTGCTTGGACTTCAATCTTGCTCTCTCAGGGTCAAAATTGTCCATTTTGTCTATTTTCTTTCTCACTTTGTACCCTTGACTAGGAAAATGTAAAAGGAACCTCAATTAGTGATATTTTAGATATTTTCAGGGTTAAAAACTACTAACTATAGATTTCTTATATGTAATATTTCTATACACATCAAATATCCCCATACTTGCCTTTTTGCTAGTCTTAGAGCACAATAACAAAAGGTAAAAAATTCTAAGTTAGTACTATCATTTGTATTTAGCATTTGCAGAAAGCCTTTAAACCCCCAGGTTAACCCCTAGTGGACGAGTTTTATTCTCATAAGGGTTTTTAGAAATGATACCCATTAACATCATCATCATCATTAAGACCTTATCCCAAATAGGGGCTGGCCACATGAATCTTGCTCCTCCATTCCCCTCTATTAAGTACCATGGCTTTATTTAGTCTCAAAGTTTTTAAATATTTTCTCACCACATCTATTGACATTCTTTTGGGAATTTCACTTGCCCATTTAGAACAATCTACTTGCACTACCTTACTCCTAACTGGTGTCGTTTTCGGTCTTCATTGGACATGTCCAAACCATCTAAACTTAATATCCCTCATCATGTTACCTATTGGTGCTACCCCTAATTCTCCTCTAATGTTGTCATTCCTAATTCTATTCTTTCCTGTCTTGTCACTCATCAATCTCAACATCCTCATTTTTGTTACACTTAGCCTATGAACATGATGTTCTTTAATTGCTCAACACTCTGATCTATAGAGCATAGTCGGCCTTATGGCCATTCTATAGAACTTTTATTTTAGTTTGAGTGGCACTCACTAATCACACAAAACTCCAAATGCACATCTCCATTTGTTCCAACTAGCTTGGATCTTCTAGGTAACCTCCCTCTCAATCTCTCCACTCTCATGAATCATGGATCTGAAGTACCAAAAGTGGTCTTTTATAGGGACTTCTTGATCATCAATCTTAACTTGTAACATCCCAATATTTCAAATCTCAGTTTGAGTAAATTTTGAAAAATCTTAAATTGGGTATTTCCTATTTTGGAGTTTTATAAGTAAAAAACTTGAAAGACATCAAATGAAGTATTGATACCTCCATAATTGGATTGTACTTGAAAAGACAATCTCAACCAATCTAAGTTTGCTAAAATTAGAGTTTGGATGGAGGAGATATGAAGATTTAAATATGAAGGGTATAAAAAAAAAACAAAAAACAAAAAGCATAAGCCAGAGGGGGTTGTATTTGATATGGACACCCCACCCCACTTAAACTGAAAGAAGAGATTGTTCAGTCTATTCTCAAACCCTATAGAGAGGGAGTGAACCAAGGAAGATGAAGAAAGAAGAGAGGAAGAAGGAGAAGGAGAGAAAAAGGAAAAGGAGGGGAAGAGGGAGAAGAAAGAGGAAGGGCAGAGAAACCCTGGTCCTAGAAAAAACTAGCACGCTGGTGGGAGTAAGAAAAACAGAAAAAAAAAAAGTGTTCTGAGTCACTAAAATTGCAGACCATCAACGGAGAAGATGACGGCTTCGATCAATGATCCAAGCCAATCATTTCACTCAGCCCAGAGAGATGACCAAGACCTGCAAAGTTATTGGGAGATCCAAGGCAATCTTGACCATTAATTAGGGAAATGAACTGAGCATGACATGTATGGACGATTTCAATGCAAAATGGTGATCAATCTAGCTCATCCAAGGGGGGAAATGCCTTGAAATACATCCAAGAGGTAAGATCTATGAAACCCCACTCTTGATTTGAAATTTTTAGCAAAATCCATACTGTTCATGCTAGATCTAGGTTCTATGGATGATCTAACCATCCATTTCTTAATCCAAATCTAGGAATAGGTAAAAAGGTACCAAATATAGCTCATATCTAGTTGAGATTGTCAATCTAGGCTAGAAACATATTAGATAATCTTAGTCATATGAATTTATCACTTTTTAAATAGTGACATCTTAACATCTAATGGATGATCAGACACCCCAGATGAGTTCCGGAGCATTGAATTAACTAGTATATGATAAAAATTCAAATTTCTGAATGGAAATTGAGTGAATAATTTGAACCGTTCAATTGAATAGTGAAGGAACAGGGACTTGGTGATGCTTGAGCCATGATAAGATGTGACCATTGCATTCTTAATCCCCAAATTGACATAGGATGAGATAAATTCCACTGATCCATTAGCTAAAATGTTTAATAACATGCTGAGACCAAGAAACGACCACTTATAGCCATTGGATCACCAATTTAAAGAATGAACAGCATATCAAAGAGTGATCTGAACTGTTCCTCACATCTGATCAATGATCAGTCATTGGTGAATGATTGATTAGAACCCTAATGGCCTTTTACTATCCATGACGTGGGAAATAGACCAACAGCATTAAGTAGCTGAGATTATATAGTGACAAGTGATGGATTGTATGAAACTTAGTGGTTTCACTATTAACAGATTATCTGGACTGTCAAATTAGGTCTAGAATGGATTACTTTTGTAATTGTCTATATAATTTGACATTAATAAGGAATCTAGAATATTGACAGCTTGATCGATGAATTGATCTGAGGGATATAATTAAATCATGAAGCACGACAAGGGAGGTAAGTAGTTTTAACATCGATAGAATTTTGTGAAACATGAAAACTATAGATAACTACTCAGTCATATTTGAAAATGCTTAATATTAGAATTATGATATTTTTTATTTATGCAGTAAATATATTTGTATTCCATGCAACCAATTGGTTTGAGATGCCATGCTATTTTACTATCAATTTGGAAAATTATGCATGAAAGCATATTTGAAATTACATGGACTTCATAAATTATGAAATGATGAGGAATACAGAATGCTCAAACATCAACCCTGGCGAGGGTGGATTTTACATGGCTATATCGTACCATGAGATTTAAATTGCATGATTTCAATAATGCATGGATTTCTATGATTTTATAGGTTATATCAGCATGTGATGATGCCTAGTATTATTATGTTAGGACAAACATATTGGGGCCATTAGATGGTGTGCCAAGAAGATTGAGGATTGATCATCATCCTTCTTCTAAATACGTACATGTGTGGTATATACAATGCCAAAGGGGCTGAATTCAAGTTCATAACATCATGTGCCTGTCATGGCTTGCATATCATGTTTCCCATGATCATAGTGTAGGGAGTCTATTCACTTGATATCGGCGTGATAGCCATGGACTTGATTGGTTCTTGTCTGTCACACAAAGTGTCTATTATTTTTAGATTCATATGTATATTACATGATAGCAGGTGTAGGGCACCTGGTATTTCTGGTCTATAATGTGTAATGATGATCAACAGTAGGTGTCTAGATTAAGAGTGTTCCTACACTTATGAGACCTTGAGGAGGTTCTGATAGTTATATGTGTGTGTGTGTGTGTGTTTATTGAGACACACTGATTATATTGAAGCATTATATGATTGAAATGTTTTTTGTCTACTAATTTTTTTATGATGGTTCACTATTTAGTTTGAATGGGTATATTTATGAGATGATCCATTCTGTGAATCGTGGTGATCTTTCATATTTTGTAAAATACCATGCAAAGGTTGTTATTGAAACTAAGAATTGAGTTGATTTGGCATGGCATTGATTTGTAAATCATGATTGCGATTTCAAAGTTCATTATATTACTCATTTTGTATCATATTCTATCAAACTACATAACATGTGATTGTGTGTTCTTTTTTGAACTTAAAACTACTTAAACTCATGTTTTCGATGATAAATCTACCTACACAAGGGCAAGCTTGCTGAGACATTGTAAATTGTTTGCAATGTCTTAGGTACAAAGAAATAGGATAGGAAAAGGGAGCAAAAGACTATGCTAGTGATTTGAAAAGGAGAGCATGATAGGTATAACAAAACAGGTTTGAAATGTAGTTGATGATCTTGTGAAACTGACATAATGTTTGACTAAATATGACTTTGATTTGGTTGCATGTGTGTATGTAAATTGGAACCATGGAGATATGGCTATGACTAAAGTGGTCTTGGGACGTATGGTTTTATTCCTAGCCTTCTGCCACTACAAAATATTTATTTTTATTTAAATATAAATATCCAAGTGTGTGGATGTATTTGGAGGGAGATGGAGTCTCCTTTGTTTATTTATCCTGTATTGTGTTTATCAAGCTGTCAAATCTCGTGCATTAAATGTGCTGGGTCCAAAATACAGGGGAGACTCTACAAAATTTTTGGTAGAAATGTGGTATTCATTTCCTTGAAAATCCTTAATTTTGAAAAGAAAAAATGACACTTGGGATTTTTAATGTCATATCATGAAATTTGTTTTCCACTATTTACTTTTGAAATATTTTTTTAAGCTCAGGGTCCCACAATTGCATAAGATTTTATGAAAAAGTGTTAGAAAAATGTGGCATGTCACAGTTGGTGCTCCAGTTCCCTTTGTGGTCTGGGCTAGCTGTTGTTGTCTATGACGATGTGGGTTCTCTAAGGAGGGAAGAGGGCGCCTTATGGCCCTAAGCCTGACTAGTTCAAGGTGGGCTCTTAGGGCGGTGTCTGCCTAGGTGATCCCGAGAGTTAGTCCCACATCACCTGGGGTGGGTGCTACACTAGTTATAAGAGTTTTGAAGAATCCTCTTAGTGCTCAATCACTCCTTTCATAGTCAGTCTTACATGTCCAAAAGTCATATATAGTCAATCAAGTTAGAATGAGTTGTCTAAATGTGAGTTATATGAATAACTCAAATGGACAATGTTGATGAATGTAAAATCAGATGCACCCTGCGAGGGTTGGCAAGTTTTGAGAAAACAATAGATTTTTAGTTCTGGTATGAGTAAGAGGAGTGCTCTTATGAAATTAGTATAGTTCTTAGAGTAAGGAAGTATGAGAGTATAAAATTAGTATATCTAAATGAAAATTTTGTGAGTGATAGATCAATTCACATGGATGACCCTTTAAGGATTAGGGTTTTAATTTTGATGATGTATATAAACTTTTGAGGATCGTGTTAACTATTGCACAATAATATTATGATTGTAATGAAAAGGATAGCAAGAAATAGTCACAATGTAAGAGAACTTAGGGAAGTTAAGAGAATTACAACATTAGTTTAAACATGTAGTTGATGTATTTGATGGATAAAATTTAGGTATTATGAAAGTCATAGGCAATTTGACCTATTTGTGTAAATGAATTATTGATCAAAATAATGAGAATGCGTTATTCCTTATATATACAGAAATACTGACAATTGCTTATCATTGAGAAGTAAATGCCTATTTAATAATTCTTACTTGTGAATTGGACTTGCACAATGCTTAGAGGATATAACCATTATTTTATAAGGATGATTACTAAATGATAAGAAAGATTAGTAGATGAGTGGAGAATTGAAAGCACGGATAATAGATGGTTCTAAGGCCAATCTATATGAGAATGTTTGACTCATGGTGATAGTTTGATCATTCATTTTAGGCATAATTATGAATGAAATCTTAAAGTGGAAATTATTTAATGAGTTAAGAATCCATAGAAGATGATATATTGTTATGAGCCTTTATAAGTGTCAAAATACCCTTTTTAGAATTTTAGTTCAAATCTCAATGTGAATCTCATTGGAGGGCATACAAAATGTAATTATAAGGATTCTAGTGATAGTCATTTAAGAGGGCAAGTTTCCCCTCATTATTGAGACTTATCAAGAAGGCCCTTAAAAATGCTTATGATGATCAATGCCTTACCTTGTGAGCAACTAGATATACAAAGAGAGTTGGCTACTTTAGAGCAAAGAGATCAAATAGGTCAATGGTATTTGAACCAGTTTACATGCTAAGAAGGTTTGCTTCTATTGCTATTACCATAGAGTTGGAAGTGGCAAATAGATTTGTTGATGAGTTGACACTTGGATTGAGAACTCAGGTAATTTTAGCGCATTCTTCATTGATGCCAGAGGTAGCAGACATGACCTCTATGTTGAGGGAGATTCTCTTAGGATGAGGGCTGACCGTAGAGACTTGGACATGGGTAGTTCGAGTCAGCTTAGTAACGGCAAGAGATCCTTTTTCACGGGTGCAATTATAGAGGCCTTTGACTAGGGATGCAAACAAGGTGTGTAACTTGCAAGGACGAGTACTTGGACAATTATGTCTTAGAGTTAGTAGACCACCACACTAGCATCAATAGTACCAACAACTGCATTATAATCACAATCCTTTAGATGCTTTGACTGTGTAGAGTTAGGGCATTTCTCTAGAGACTATCTTAGAGGACAATGAGTCAGAAAGACTAACATTGGCAGCATGATAGAGATGATCCCACATTAACATTGATGAGTTTCTACTATCGAGGCAGGTGCAGGCCTCGAACTAGGCTGTGGAAAATATTATCCTGATTGCTGGTATGCATGTTATGATCGTTTTTTATCTAGGGCCCAAATATTTTTTTATTCATATGTTTTTGCATCCTACTAAACATGGTTGTATATTTGTTGTTCTTTCGGTTGGATATTATGACTCCAATGAGAGAATTATAGGACACTAGTGAGTACTTTCAAGAGGTATCTGTGAACCTGGCAAGAGAAGGAATGAACATGGATCTCATCATGCTTGATATGATTGATTATGAAGTTATCCTTGTGATGCATTGACCGACTGTTAATTTGGAGATAGTTGAATGAGATAAGGAGAAGGTTACTTTTCGTATACATGTACAACTAATGACCTCATTCCGATGTAGGAAGCGACATCACTAAGGTTATGATATTTCTATCTTGAAGGTAGTGTGGTACTTTTATAGAGGGTACTAGGTCTTTCTTGTTTGCATGACAAGGTAGTACTATGAGTGGCCATAGATTGAGCATAAACATTACGTGTGAGAGTTTGCAGTCTTTCCTAAAGAACTTTGAGGACTTTCATTGTAGGAGGTTGATTTTGATGTTGATTTGACATAAGGGTTTTAATAGACCTATATAGTCTTTATAAAGTGCACTAGTTCCCTTCATGAGAAGAGAGACAAATCCTTATTACTATGAATAGATTATTGCTTGTTTGATTGCACCATAGAGGAGAACCAATATAGTTTATTGTATAATGATGATCAACTCTAGTGGATGCATGGTATTTTTGGATATTGATTTGAGGTTTGGATATTACCAACAGAGGATTGTGAGGAACATGTCTTTAAGATAATTTTTAAGATTTGTAATGATTAATACGAGTTCTAGGTGATACCAATTGGTGAGAACAATGCATTGATAGTATTCATGGATATGGTGGATCGAATTTTCAAATGTTATTTAGATGAGTTAGGATTGTGTTAGTAGATAGTATTCTAGTATACTTCACAAACAAAGAGAAGCATAAGGAATCCTTGTGCATTATTAGGAATGTTTAAGTACTCATTGCTTATTGCAATATTTGTAGCATGAGTTATGGCCAGAGGTAGTGAATTTCCTTAACCATGATACCCCGAGGGGTAGAGCAACAATTTATTAGGATTGTGATGGATTGGGATTATCCCAAATTGGCGATTAAGGTTGATAATTTCCTTAGTCTAGTGAACTACTATCATTGGATTTCCAGGATAGTAGTGATGTGGAAGTTGTTTTCATATTAAGTATATATATATATATATATATATATACACACACTTGATTTCTCACTAGATGAGAGGTACGATAGTAATGTGTGTTTTGTATAAGGATGTTTCTTATAAAATTAGAATTTGGTTTACGATCTATACTTGTAAGTAGTTGAAGAAGGTAGCTGATAAGGGCGGGTGCGAGGCGCACTGGCAGGCTTTTAAGTGTCAAGCTTCTTGGTGGTAGGCTTCTAGGTGCTTACAGTATGATTGTGTTGTTGACTGGCTTTGATTGACAGATGATTGCTTATTGGTGAGCTAGTATGCTCTGGTTTTGATTGGCATAGAGTGCTTGTTGGTGAGCTAGTATGCTCTGTATTTGATTGGCATAGAGTGCCTATTGGTGAGCTGATGTGATCTGGTTTTGATTGGCATATGATTTGTATGCTCTAGTTTTGATTTGGTAGATGGTTGTCTATTGGTGAGATGATGTGCTCTATAATAAATTCGGCTTAGATCTTCCCACTGGTGAGTTGACATACTTTGATTTTTATTAACATGGTGATTTTACCCGTACTAAAGTTGTACATAAATAATTAACTCCTTGATGAGAGTTTGGTTTATGTTAATTATATTATATGTGGTCGTGATGGGTTCTAATTAAATTATGAGTTATTTAATCTAAAATAGTTTGACATTTATTGGTTTATATGTGAAATTGTCTATTTATTGATGCCGATTCTAAAATTATTGGCATGAGTAGTACATCTTGTGATATGGAGATGCTTCTAGAATTATCTAAAGAATAATCTGAAAATAATTTTAGGGATGAAATTCCTATAAGGCGGAAAGAATGTAGCATCCAAAAATTTTAAATCTCAATTTGAGTAAATTATGAAAAATGTTAAATTGGGTATTTCTTATTTTGGAGTTTTATAAGTGAAAAACTTGATCTACATCAAATCAAGTATTGAGACCCCCGTAATTGGATTGAACTCGAAAAGGTGATTCTAACAACACTAAGTTTACTAAAATCAAAGTTCAGATGGAGGTGATATGAAGATTTAAATATGAAGGGTATTTTTGTTAAAAACAAACTTAAAAGCCTAAACCAGTGGGGGCCATATTTGATACGGGCACTCCTCCCCATTTAAACCAAATAAATAGATTGTTTGATCTGTTCTCAAACTAGACAGGGAGAGAGTGAACCGAGGGAGAAGAAGAAAGAAGAGGGGAAGAAGGAGAAGGAGAAGGAGAGAAGAAAGAAAAGGAGGAGAAGACAGAGAAGAAAGAGGGATGGGAGAGAAACCCTTGTGCTAAAAAAACCCAACATGCCAATGGGAGTAAGAAAAATAGGAAAAAAAAAGGGTTTCTAGGTTGCTAGAATTGCAGGCCATCATTGGAGAAGATGACTACTTGGATCAACGATCTTGGTTGATCATTTCACTTAACTGAGAGACACGACCAAGACCCCTAAGGTTATTGGGAGATCTGAGGCAATCTTGACTATTGATCAGGCAGATGAATGGAGTGTGACATGATTGGAGGATTTCAACACAAAATGGTGATCAATCTAGCTCATCCAAGGGTAGAAAATGCATGGAAATACATCCAAGAGGTAAGATCTATGAAACCTAATTCTTGATTTGATATTTTTGGTAAAATTCATACTTTTCATGCTAGATCTAGGTTTTATGGATGATCTAACCATCCATTTCTAATCCAAACCTAGGAATAGGTAAAAAGGGGCTTGATATAGCATAGATCAAACTAGGATTGTCTATCTAGACTGGTAATCAATCAGACAATCTTAGCTGTGTAATCTGTCACTACTTAAATGGTGACATCTTAACGTCTAATCGATGATCAGTTGCCATAGATGAGTTTTGGACCATTGAATTAAGTAATATATGAAAAAAATTGAAAGATCTAGATAAAAATTGAGTGAATAATCTGAATCATCCGACTGAATAGTGAAGGAACAGGGACCTAGTGAGGCCTAATCTATTATCAGATGTTGCCATTACATTCCTAAACCCCAAATTGACATAGGATGAGCTAAATTTCACTAATCTATTAGCTAAAATATCTAATAACATGCTGAGACCAAGATACAACCATTTTTAGCTGTCAAATCACTAATGTAGAGAATGACCTATAGATCAAAGAGTGATTTGATACTGTTCCTCACATCTGATCAATGATTAGTCATTGATGACTAATTGTTAGAACCGTAATGGCCTTAGACGATCCATGACATGGAAAATTGACCAACAGCCTAAGTAGTTGAGATCATATAGTGAGGAGTGAAGAATTGTATGGAACCTAGTTGTTTTATAATTAACATATTATTTGGACCGTCAAATTAGGGCTAGAATGGATTCCTTTTTGTAAATGTTTATATAATTGACATTGACAAGGAATTTGGAATATCGATAGGTTGATCAATGAATTGATTGGAGGGATATAACTAAATCATGAAGCACGATAAGGGAGGTAGGTAGTTTTAACACCGATACACTTTTGTGAAACATGAAAACTATTGATAACTACTCAGTCATATTTGAAAATGCTTAAGATTTAGAATTATTATATTTCTAATTATGTAGTTCACATATTTGTATTTCATTCAACTTATTGGTTTGCAATGCCACATTGTTTTACTATCAAATTGGAAACTTATGCATGAAAACATATTTGAAATTACATCAACTTCATGAATTATGAAATGATTGGGAATACATAATCCTCAAACATAAACCCTAGTGAGGGTGGCTTTTACACGGTTATATTGTATCATGAGATTTAAATTGCATGATTTCAATAATGCATAGATTTCCATGGTTTTATCTATTATATCGGCATGTGATGATCCCTAGTATTATTATGTTATAACAGACATATTGGGGCCAATGGACACTATGCTAGGAAGATTGAGGACTAATCATCCTTTTTCTTTTGTACCTAGCTGGAGGGCCCAAATTCAAGTTCATGACATCATGGGCAGGTCATGGCTTGCGTATTATGTTTCTCATGATCACAGTGCAAAGAGTTTATCAGCTTGGTATTGGCATGATAGCCCCAAACTTGATTAGTTCTCATCCATCATACAGCGGGTCCATTATTTTTAGATTCATATGTATATTGCACGATAATGCAGGTGTGGGGCACTCGGCTATCTCAGGTCTATAATAAGTACTCATGACCAATGGCAGGTGGCTAGATTACAAGTATTCCTACACTCATGAGACCTTGAGGAAGTTCTGGTGGTTATATATATGTGTGTGCGTGTGTGTGTATTTATTGAGACACTTTGATTAGATTGAAGCGTTATATGATTTAAATGGTTTTCATTTATTGATTTTTTATGATGGTTCACTATTTAGTTTGGATGGGTATATTTATGGGATAATGAATACTATGAGTTATGGTGATCTTTCATATTTTGCAAAATACCTTGCAAAGGTTATTATTGAAACTGATAATTGAATTAGCTTAGCATGGCATTGATTTATAAATCATGATTATGATTTTAAAGTTCATTATATTACTCATTTTGTATCATATTCTATCAAACTACATAACATGTGATTATGTGTTCCTTTTCATATTTAAAACTGCTTAAACTCATGTCATAGATGATGAAACAACCTATATAAGCACAAGCTTGTTGAGATATTGTAAATTTTTTACAATGTATCAGGTCTGAAGAATAACACGGGGAAAAGGGAGCAAAAGACTATGCTAGAGATCTAAAGAGGAAAGCATGATAGGTATATCAAAATAAGTTTGAAATGTAGTTGATGATCTTATGAAACTGACATAATGTTTAACTTAGTATGACTTTGCTTTAATTACATGTATGTATGTAAATTGGAACCATGGAGGTATGGTTGTGATTGGAGTGGTCTTAGGATGTATGGGTTTATTCCTAGCCTTTTGGCACTACTAAATGTTTATTTTTATTTAAATATAAACAACCAAGTGTGTGAATGTATTTGGAGGGAGACAGAGTCTCCTTTATTTATTTATCCTGTAGTGTGTTCATCAAGTTATTGCATTCCATGCGTTAAATGTGTTGGGTCCAAAATATAGGAGATACTATTAGATTTTCAGTAGAAATGTGGCATTCATTTTCTTGAAAATCCTTATTTTTTACAAGAATGACACTCGGGATTTTTAAGGTCTTCTCACAAAATTTGTTTTCCACTGTTTAGTTTCTAAATAGTTTTTCAAATTCAAGGGCCCATAATTGTAAAAGATTTTATGAAAAAGTGTTAGAAAAATCGGAGATGTCACATTATTGGTGCTCCACTCCTCCTCCCCTCCTTACTTAAATTGCATTCCATATACTCTCATTTAGTTCTGCTGATTTTAAATCCTTTAGATTCTAATGCTTCTCTCCTATACTCTAGCTTTGTGTTTACACCCTCCATTGTTTCATCAATTAAAATTATGTCATTGGCAAATAGCATGCACCACAGAATGTCCTCATGCACATGTTTTGTTAAATCATCCATAACCAACTTGAAATAGTATAGGCTCATGCCGATCATTGGAGCAATCCTATAGTGATAGGAAAATCACTATTTTCTTTGCCAGTGGTCTTAACATTTATTACCACTCCCTCATACATATCTTTAATTATGTCTATATACCCTCACGAAACCCCTTTCTTGACTAAGATCCTCCATATTAACTCTCTAGGGACCCTATCATAAACTTTCTCTATGTTAATAAGGATTGTGTGGAGGTCCATTCTCGTCTCCCTATATTTCTCTATCAATTGTCTTGGTAAGAAACTATAACTTCTACGGTAGACCTCTCAGGCATGAAACTAAATTGGTTCTCTAATACACTTTTCTTATGTTGTAACCTCTTCTCAATCACTCTTTAAAAATGTTTCATCGTGTGGTTCATAAGTTTGATCTCCCAATAATTAGTGTAGCACTGTATGTCTCCTTTATTCTTATAAAATGGTACAATAGAGCCCTTCCTCCATTCATTTGCATTTTTTTTATTTTATAATATTTTTAAATAACTTGGTCAACCAAACTACTCCAGAATCTCCCACATGCTTCTAAACCACTACTAGTATACCATCAAGCCCCATGGCCTTTCTTGGTTTCATCCTTTTCAAGGCCTCTTTCACTTCAGGTATTTTAATCTTATGATCGTACCTATAATGTCCAATGTTATTTAGGTTTACAAAATTCTCAAACCCTATATTCACAGGGCAATTGTCATTTAGCAATTTTTGAAAGTGACTTTCCCACTTTTGTTTGATCTCATCACTTTGACTAGTACCCTTTGATCATCACTTTTAATGCATTTAATGTAGCTTAAGTCCTTACCATTCTGTTGTCTTATTTTTATAAGTTTAAACACATCTTTTTCACCTTCTCTTGATCCTATCTATTATAGAGATCATCGTATGCCTTAAGTTTAGCCTCACTTACTATTCTCTTAGTAACCATTTTGGCATTCTTATACTATTCATAGTTTTGATTATTTCTAGGCTTTTCCATGCTTTAAAACACATGTTTTTCTTTAATAAATTTTTGCATTGTTGCACTCCACCACCAAGTTTCCTTTACTAATTGTGTTTTGCCTTTAAATACTCCTAGGACATCTTCTGCTAGTTTCGTAATGGACTTGGCCATATTAATCCACATATTGTTTACTTCTATTTCATTATTCCAATTTCCTTCTACCATAAACTTATTTATGCGTGAGGATATTTTCTATCCATTTAAGTTCCACCACTTAGTTTTTGGAAACATATTAAGTTCATTTCCTTTCTTTCATCTTTTAATTTTGACATCCATAATCATTAACCTATGTTTTGAGGTTATTCTCACCACGTATCACCTTACAATTGTTACACATTGATCTTTTAGTATTCCTAAGTAATAAAAAGTCTATTTAGGTTTTATGGAGTCCACTTTTAAAAGTTATTATGTGTTTTTTAAAGGTTATTACGTATTCATCTATCTTCTTAAAGAATGTGTTTGTAAGAGCCAAGTTATATGCCAAAAAAAAATTGAGGATAGCATCCCCCACCTCATTTTGTACTTTGGTACCATACCTTCCATGTACCCTATTATATCCTTCATTTACTTTTCCTACATGACCATTTAAGTTTGCTTATATAAATATTCCCTCTATGTTGGGAATTTCTTGCATTACTCCTCTATATCTTCCCAAAACTATCTCTTAATTATATCTTCTAACACTACTTATGGTGTGTATGCATTTATAACATCTATGATCTGCTCTCTTAGAACAAGTTTTATTATTATAATTCTATCACTGGTTCTTTTAATGTCTACAACTTTATCCTTTAATTCTTTATCCTCTACTATTCTTATGTCATTTCTGTTACTATCCTTTCCTATGTAGCAGAGCTTATATCCATCGATTTCTCTAGTTCTAGCCCCTTTCCACTTGGTGTCTTATATACAAGCTATGTTGACTCTCCTATGTTTCATTGTATCTACCAACTCTAGACTCTTACTTGTCAATGTCCTTATATTCCACATGGTGATACGAATCTTATGCTCTTGATATGGCCTACTTATCCACGTACTTCTCTATCCCCATGACATGAACCCATGTCTACTTTCCATTGCACTGGGGTTCTGATGTAGCTTATTGCTTCCATGGGGACGCTCTAGCAACCCATGCTCATTTTCCCCCTACACTCAGGATCTGATGTAGTGCATCGCTTTCATGAAAATGCCCTAGCAACCCTTGCCCATTTTTCACTACACTCAGGATCTGATGTAGTGTGTCGCTTTACGGGGAACACACTAGCTTGAGGGAATGTCAGTGATCGATTCATGCCATGTTAGGGTTGCCATACTTTGAAGAAGTTGAAGATGGTTTTATTATCTTTTCTCATATTTACAAACTAATATACATATGCATATTCATTTGCAAGTAAGAAGAGAAAATAACAAAATTATCTTTAACTTCTTCAAAAGGTTTTACTTGTTAGCTGGCACCTAATGCAAAACCCTCCTACTTTTTTATATGGGCTTGGGACAGGCATCAGTGGAGTTATTCCCATTAAAATTAAAAAAAAAAAAAAAAACACGCACACACATTATAATACCTTTGTTTTTCTCAGAGAATTTTGTTCCAATCAATGTTCGTCAAGCATTTAACTTTAACATGTTAATAAAAATGAAAAATAGCTCAAAAGCTTACCCTTATGTTCAAGACATTCCATTACCAATCAAGCCATAGAATGTGAGTATGTGATTATAACCAATACACAATAGTCGATCTCCAAGTAAAATATAACTTAAATTACCATTGAATAAGTATACTTCGACTTTAAATCTCATAGGGTATTCTAGACACTCAAAAAAGGTAATTCTATCATTAATATATGAGTATAATATATGGTTATCAAGTTTAAAATTCTCACATATTCCATATAGAAGGACAATAACTTTGAAAGAATGATAATATTCTCATGAAAGGATATCATCCACTAAGCATGTTATACTCTACCAATTTGCCCATATTTTTTATAAATATCCAAGCTATGCTACTCTTAAGATTGAGTGAGGGCTTCTATTAGTAATAAACATAGGCTTAGGATAGGGTCATAAAAAAAATGAGAATAAAGGTAAACAAAGGTTGTTTTGAAGAATATGTATAGGTTCTGTAAGATGTATCAACAATTGTCTTTCCATTTTTCTTCACAAGAATGAACATTTATCCTCATTGGCCATCTTTTTCTTTTCACTTTCTTTATATAGCCTATATTTGAACTTTTCTTCTTTTCAACCCTTTTTGATCTTCACCGCTTAACTTGTTTTACTTATACTTTTCTTCAAGATAATCTTCAACCATCTCTACATATTTCCAAACTAACTAGGTAATGGATATATTATAGGGTTTTAAAAGGATAATTGTTAATGGGTTCAGAAAGAAAAAAGCTTATTGTAAGGCTTCAAGGTTTACCTAGTAAAAAAAAAAGATGATCATAGGGAGGCTAAAGGCTTTGGGTTGATCAAAGATGGCCTCTATCGTTTCTTAGGTTTCATATGACTTAAAGATGACTGTAAACTCAAGAGATATATAGTATAGTCTATTAGATGTTTTCTTCATAATTGACCAAATATAGAATAATAATGAGACTAACTAGGAAATTATTGTCCACTGGAGAAAATTTTGAATTTGAATATAACCCTCTCAAAGAAAGATTGGCTCTAAATCTCACAGGAGTTAATAGTCTCTACTTATCTTCTTTAGGATTTTTAAGTTATATTTTTCTTTTCAAATTAAACTATTAAGCTCAACCATTGTGCAATAATTATTTTAAGTTTAATTTTCATGGAAAACTTTAGAAAAAGAGCAACATAATGAACTAATTGTATGTGAACCTATTAATAAGCTAAAGTCCAAAGGATAACATTGAATTTTTGAAAAATTAGAATTCTCATCTTTGTAAAAGAACCTACCACAAAAACTTAAAAAATATTTGGATTTTCATTTTTTTGGATTTTCAATTTTCAACGATTACTAAGAAGACTTAAAAAACAATGAACATTTACTTTTGAACCCATCAACTTTGAAATTACCCCACCCCTAGGCTTAAATTAAACATTGTCTTCAATGTTTAGAGTAAAAAACCATGGACAAAGAAAATAATAAACCTGAGAGATAAGCTAGGAAGAATTTTTCCCTACACTCTAGTGATGGTGCTTAAACTTGTTGATATGAACAAGTGAATACAAATTACTATATAATGCATGCTCATGAAAATGCAAGAACTAAACCTACTCTAATGTATAGTAGACCTGTTGTGCACTCAATCCTAGCAAACGTAATTTTCAAGAGGAATTATCTCCTCCTCTTCAGGATCTTTAAATTCTAGAAAAGGTTCTAATCTTTGACCATTGACTTTTGATATGACCCCATATTTCTCAGTCTCAACTACCCAATGTGGATAAATAGTGCATATAATGAAGGGGCCAGTCCAACAAGATCTTAACTTTCTTGGAAAGAGATGCAACCTAGAATTATATAGAAGAACTTTCTAACCTGGTGTGCAAGATTTTCTCAAGATATGTCTATCATGAACCATTTTTCATCCTATCATTATATTGCTTAGCTGAATCCTAAGCATCTCTCCTAATTTCCTTCAACCCTTTGTGTTCGAATTTCCTTTGGGCACCTCCTTTAGTGTAGTCACAGTTTAGTTGTTTTATTGCCCAACAAGGTATGTGCTCTATCTCAACTAGGAGGTGACAAGCCTTTCCATAGACTAGTCTATAGGATGATATTCCAATAAGAGTTTGAAAGCTATACATTAAGCGCAGAGTGCATCACTGAGTCACAAAGACCAATTCTTTTGGCTAGGATTTACTATTTTCTCTATAATATTCTTGGTTTCCCTATTAGACACCTCGACTTGGCCATTAGTTTGTGGATGGTAGGGTGTTGTAACTCTGTGGCTGCAACATATTTCTTCATTAATCCTTCCAAGGTTTGGTTACAAAAGTGTTTTCCACCATTGCTAATAATAGCGTGTGGAATACCAAAACATGCAAAAATATTATCTTTGAGAAATCGAACCATTATTTTGTGGTCATTTGTTTTGCACGGTATAGCTATGGGTTTCCCCAAGGATGACCACCATCATTTCTCAGGTTTTGTGTGACTCAAAAATGATCATAAACTTAAGAGTTGTATGGTATAGTCTTTTGGGATCTCTTGATAGTTGACCAAGATGAAAAATAATGAGACCAAGTAAGAATTAATTTTCATTGAAGAAAATTTTGAATTTATGTATAACCCTCAGAATGGAAGAATGGCTCAGAAATCACTTAGGTTATAAGTCTCCACAAATCTTCTTTATGATTTATAAGTTATATTTTTCTCTTCAACTAAAACTATATATAGCTATTTTATGTAATTAATATTCTGAGTTTAATTTTTCATAAAACATTTTAGTAAAAGGATAAAACAATTAAGTAATTATATGCAACTCTATTAATAAGATATTGTTAAATAGGTAGTTGGATATTCAGAAAATCTAGATTCTCATATTTATAAAAGAACTTATCATATTTTTTTGTTTGCAAGAAAACTAAGAAATGTCATTTTTATGAGTTTAGAAAGGTGAGAGAGTCTTAGAAATGTAGGACTCTTGAATGGAAAGTGAAATTCATGGTGCATCTTATGGTTAGATCGAAAGTGAGAAAAACATGGAAAATCATAAAAAATGGAGGGGTCTCTTACTACCTTATCCTAGTGGGAAATTTCTATCAATTACCTTCAAAATATCTCCATAAATCCCAAGGATAAATCTTTGGATTCTATTCCAATCATGGCCTCCCATTTAACTTGGCTTATGATGGCTCACTTTGAAAGCTCTATTAGCTTGGCTTTATGGCTAGCTTAGATGCTTGCTTGGTGTAGCTTGATGGCTCAAATCCTTGGCTTTGGTGGTTGTCTGGGCTCTTTACCTTGTCCTCTTGTTCATGGCTTGAATATGGCTAAGTGGCTTAAGTGAAACCCATGCAAAGGTGGCAGACTTTGCATGGCTTA
Organism: Warburgia ugandensis; assembly: GCA_035236585.1. Taxonomy (NCBI): domain Eukaryota; kingdom Viridiplantae; phylum Streptophyta; class Magnoliopsida; order Canellales; family Canellaceae; genus Warburgia; species Warburgia ugandensis. The sequence goes on from CP141134.1 coordinate 39,853,128, forward strand.
CGCATTAGGAAGAAAGGAGAGAATTAGAACTAAAACTCTAGGTAGGAAACTTATGTGGTTGATTGGAGATAGAAGATTAGAAAGTAAGGTGAGATGGATTTTTGAAATATAAGAAAAGGAAGGGGGTCGGGGGGGGGGAGCTAGAATTCTAGCCTAGGATGGGGTGTGAAATTCCTTCTATTAAGTTGTCTCACATGATTCAATGGAAAGGTGGAAAGCAATAGGAAAGATGGAGGAAAGAGATACGAAGGTGAAGTAATTGAGTGAGGAATAGAATTAGAAGGTGAAGTTGGTGGAATTCTAAAGATGGAAAGGGTGTGGAGAGGGAAGGTGGGGGGGTAGCATGTGGTGGGTAGGAAAGAGAGAGAAAAGATGGAAAAAGGAGAGGGAAAGATAAAATTTTTTGACTTGGTTTCTCTCTTGATTGGTCCACCTATGCATTTATATCTTACCATATTGATTATCACCCAAATTCCTTTCTAATTATCCCTTGGAATTCACATTTTTACATGGGCTAATTGCTTTTAAAAGTCCTCAATTGTGTGACTCATGTCGCATGCCTCTCATGTGGCTTGGTGGCTCACTTTGATGGCTTGAGTGGTATTGGCTTCAAGGCATGAATGGCTTAGCTTCCTTAGGTTTCCTTGTTAGCTTAGGAAACTTACATGTATGGCCCTCATTCTCATGCAAACATGGTGGAATTGCATGGCTTTTTGCACAAGCCTATTTTAGTCACCTTTGGATCTTCCCATTACTTTGTTTCTTGCTTTAAGATGATAATGAACCTTGATTGAGCATTTAAATGATGGAAATTATGTCTTTGCTCTTTCCTTGATCTTGATCTTCAAATCTTATCTTACTGTATATTGGCTATTGGATCATCCTCTCAACACCTGCAAAAGATGAAAAAATCTAATTAAATCTTAAAAGTTTATGACATTTTATATACTAACTCTGGAATAGCTTCTAAACCTACCAAATATCAAACCATTGAATTATTATGTTAGAACAATGCCTATAACTTATAACATATGAACCCTAGAATAATGCCTATAACTTATAACATATGAACTACTAATTGGGTACTTTTATAAAAAATTAAACACTTATCAACCACCTACATGTTTTTCATTATTTTTTCATGCAAAGGTAGTACATTCCAATTAATTCCATGTCAAATATATGTATGGATTAATATGATTGGATGAGAAAAATAAGAAGGTGAGGAGGGAGACAAAACAAGAAATCAACGATCAATTTTTATTCGAGAAATTCAAGAAAGAGTGGCTAAGATCAATTCACACTAATGATCATCCTAAAGTAACCAATGAGAAGTGACTTGAGTTAAGATTGACCAATGAAAAGAAGCCATGCATTCGAGAGAAGACTCGCCTGTGATTGGTGGAGAAAATTTTGGTGGGTCTATCCACCATTTTTCAAGGAAAACAAAACATGTTCCCAAAGGGTGAAAATGTGTTTTTTACTTAAATCTAGTTGGTCAAAGATAAAAATGGTTAAGGAGAAAACAAAGGAGGGGAATTAGTTGGAGAAGGAAATCTTTATGAGACCCTAGATGGTCACCACAGGGCAACGATTTGATAGATGAGAAGAAAAAATGCATTAAACTACATCCTTTTACTGCAAAACTTCAAGGAGATCTCAACCACCCATCCTATGATTGAAGCATTCTCCAAAGGTAGGGAATCAAGAATGGAAAACATGAAAGCCCTAGCTACCATACCATCCCATTTTACCATCCAAGCTAAGCATTACACTTGATCCCACCATCCATTCTAGGTTGCATTCCAATGTATTTTACAAGATGCTACATGATTTTTCCAAGGGGAAACTTCCTAAAGGAGGTTGGTAAGAAGGAAAGAAAGATAAGGAGGGTGAGGAGGAAAGGGAAGAGGTGGATAGGAAAGAGTTTCTATTGGAAAACTTTTATCTCCCATCAACTCCATGTGAAAGACAAAAGGAGGGGCTCCAAGGGGAAAGGCATTCTCCCTGGACCCACTCCTAGCTTCCACACAAAAGAGAAAGAAAGAGAGTAAAACCAAGGAGTTTTCAACCCTTGAGGATCACATGAAGTGATCAACCCCATGAGAGAACATTCTAAAGAGAGGAACATTGAAGGAAAAGAGAATATTCACCCTCCATTTCACTACTTTAATTTGTTCTTTGATAACACAAGTCCACTTTAAACTCAGGTCCCTATCTTATCATCCCATCTTTTATCAGTCACCAAAAGAACCACCTAGAACTCACGTCCACTATTTTATTTTTCATTTTTTGTATACTTATCCTTCATTATGAAATTATGAAATTAATATCTTCAACCTATATTCAACCTCTCAACAAAAAATCTTAAAAAAATCCATCTCTGACCACTTTTTCTATTCATGCCTTTTTACACTAAATTTTAGTTTTCTTTTCATGTCTATTGTATTTTCCATCATGTTTTATTTCTCTAAAATTTTCTTCCCAACATATGGAACTGAAATTCATGCCCCATCCTATCCACCTTATCATATTTCAATTCATTCATTCATCTCTCAAAAAAATTTCCATTTGGATGCCTTTTCAAATATCTCTCTCTTTTGGCATTACTCACATAAAGCAATCATTTTTGGTATAATCACTTCTCCTCTAGTTTGTAACATGAGTGACTGGTGATCACTGGACTTGTTGAGTACAAAACAAGAGCTAAATTATAAGTCAACAATGGGAATGCATTGGTGGTAGTGTGCAGGTCAATGACATTTGTTGAGATTTTCTTAAAGCAACATAAAAAAGTTTCATGGTGAAAATGTTCTAACCCATAGTCTCATTTTTTTCTTTTCTTTATTTAATTTTTTGTAATAAACTGATGTAGTTTTCCATTCTAGTACAATAAAAATTTCTTTTCCTCTTTAGTTTATGTGTTCTTTCTTTTATATTATGTATATGGTTTTGTTAGTTATTATATTTAGTCAATTTCTTCATGCTTGTTCATGTTAGTTTTATTTATATTTATATGTTTAATTAGTTCATCTAGCCATTAAGATGAGAAATATGTTGGAATAAGATATTTTTTAGGTTAGATTATCCTAGTTTAAAAGTGCTAAGTATTAATATTAGATTCATAGCACTCTAAGTTTACATACTCAGCCATTGCTTGAAAGAAAGGGATACTGTGTATAGTAAAGTAGAGAGTGGCTATACGAGAATCTTTGATAGTCGGTCCCCTAAGAAAACCAGCTATACTTTGAATAAGTATAGTACTACACTAAGAAACTAATATTGAGAACATCATAAAAAGAAAGTATTAAAAGAATTATTTCCATGTGTTTAGAGTTATTGTAACTTTATTAACATGCATGGAAAAATCTTGATGGTTTAGTCCTAAGAATATTTGATTTATAATATGTTAGATTTTTAATTGTTAGGGTAATATTTAATTTTCAATGATTTTATGTATTTTGGAAATTTTAGTATATTTGGATAATTAGTTTAGTTTAATAAATCATTTAGGTAAGTGAAAGTAGTTAAACTAGGCTTTAATTGAGCTCTGTTAATTACAGAGTCCTTGTGAATCAAACCCATTCTTGTTGTGTCTATTCTATAGTGGACTCATGCACTTATGGTTAAATATCAAAGTGCATCAACTTTGTAGTGCCATGACTAGCAATTCACAATAGATTCTTACTTAGAATCTAGGCTAATTATATAGTCACTAGTGGTAGATTTTATGGGTGCATTTATTGTAGTGGCACATTTTGCACTATATCTCCTTATCATTGTGCATTTTCAAGTACTCACTTATAATTTGGTGTGGGATTTGGAGAAATTAGAATAATTTATAAATTTTTATTTTAAGTGAATTGTAGTGAGGACATGTTGTAATTTTTAATTATATCATAATCCATTTAAAATTAAAGGGGTTATAATAATACAAGTCAAGAGTGGGCCACGCTAACTAGATAGAGGTGGTATGTACATGGACCCACCCTTGTATGAGAAGACTTTTTCTAGGACCCTACTATAAGCTATCTTAACTTCTTTCCATTTACTTGCATTAGGTTTGCATATAACTTAGTTTCCATTATTTGTTTAGGAGTGTAGAACATATAGAGTACATATATTTTATTAATTGTTGTATATATTTAGGACTTTGCATTAATTAGCACCTATTTAACGACAATAGCCTAAGCTCGCCTATAACCTAAGGATATAGGCTATGATGGTTATGGCATGAAGTTTGTTGAGGCGTTGACCTCTTGTTAGATTGAATATAGGTGGTTGCATTAGTTTACCAATTTTTATTGCTTAATTAGGGCATGTTTAATTTTTTTATGGTACAATATATGTTGATTGATTTGTCATGGGAATATGCTTAATCAAGTAGTAAGGACAATTTTCCTAACAAGATCAAGGGGGCCTTTAATCACCATTCCTTTTCCCACCTTGGTTAAACATCACCTTACATGCAAACCTAGCCTCAAGAATTAATTTAAAATCAATTGAGTAGGGACCTATAGCAACTTATGAGCTCATAGGACTCTCTTGAAAGGAGGTGACCTATTTGCCCTCCAATGGTTGCTATCTAAATAACTGCGTTAGTATAACTAGCACTGCCAACACATTCAATGACTTTTATCAAATACAGATAATTGTTGAGGGCCCGAAGCAGCTTATTATGATTATGATCTAACTAGTAAATAGTAGGACAAGTATGAAAGAGAGGAGCTGTAGAGGTTAGTAATAACCTAAAAGTTAATCTCTTAAAGAAAATAAAGAAAACTCAAACCTTTCAACTTGTGTGTGTTGGGATTAGGTTTAATTATGTACCCTTGAATGTGCATCATATATCTTAGCCCAACCCATTTGACCCACTACTTCAATCCATCCAACACTACATTTCCATAATACTCTTTAGAACTAGTGAATGGATTCCAAAACCCTAGCAACACACCATATGCTGAGACCTATAATCCTAGATGGTCTAGTCATACCAATTCCTAATGGTCTCAAAACAACCATCAAGAGGGTCTACCTAGATTTCACCCATCTCAACCTTTTTCCAGATCCATAATGCCACAACAAACTCAACAATTTCAATAGTTTCCATAGCAATTGGGGAAACCACTATTGGAGAAGACCCTTACACAATTTATGTAAAACATTGAAAATTCCATTGCTAAATTAACGCGTCAAATGATTCAGCTATCAAGTGAATTAGAAAAATCCATTTCCCTACTTAACTAATGCCAAACTGTAAGGGTAGTATGACATAGTCCTAACTTCTACATAGAACAATTAATAACAAGACAAAGCCATAACTACTCTTAGGAGTGGTAGAACAATAAATAATCAAGCAGGTGTGACTAAGGATCCTGAACCCAGTGAGGATACTGCAGGGCCCATACAGACTTAGAAGGGTAAAGAGAAGAAACAGAAATAGAAAGCCACCTCTACCCTTGTACCTTGTCCTATGCCATATTACATTCCAAAAGCTTCATTTCCTCGAAGGATGCAAATGGATAAATAGAGTACACATTTCAATGAGTAACCATTAATATCCCATTACTCAATGATATAAAACAAGTACTTTCTTAGCAAAGATCTGTGCATACAGAAAATGGAGAATGAATGTATAGAATGAATGTATAGAAGAAAGCCTTTCTTGTGAGCATGCCAACTCTATTTTATAGCAAAACACCCCACGTAAGTATAGAGATCTAGTGTGTTCAACAATATCCTTTGTGATAGGGGAGCACATCCGTGATAGGGAACTACTCAATTTGGGTCAAGTGTTAATCTTTTGCCATACTCTATGTACAATCAATTGGGCCTAAGCAAGATGAAGAAGACTACACCACACTACAATTGGCATATAGGATAGGGAAAAATCCACATGGTGTGGTAGATGATGTTGTAGATTAGGTCGAATAATGCATATTTCCTGTAGATTTCATAATCTTAGACACTCAACTTGTAGCAGATACAAGTAGTCAAATTCTCATCATTTTGGGTTGATCATTCTTAGCTACACTGAATACCATCACCAACTACAATAATGGTATTATGAAGTTGTCCTTTGAAAACATGGACATTACGCTGCATGTTTTTAATGTAGGACAACTAGACTCTGGAGATATATTTTAAGTTAATATGACAGAGAGTCTACCATCCCTACCATCCTCCAATATTGATCCTCTTGGGGCCTTGCACATTTTAGTTGTGATTGTGGCATTAAGAGTATCATTGATGAAGAGAATGCATTATTGAATGCCACACCTTTAATGAACACTTATCAATGTAGAACTCAAGTTGAACCTCTTATGATCCTTGACTTTTTATTTGAGTCTTGTATTGTAAAAGAAACACCCAATTTGAACTTAACACCTCTATCTCACAATCCACAATGGGAGAATGTAGGTTCATCTAAAACCTTCCCTGTTATGGCAGAACATAAAGGAGAGTTCGTTGATGTTACTACCAAACATCTGCCCACTCAAGGGTGTGTATTATAGGTAACCAGGATGGTTTAACCTATTAATGAGGAGTAGGTATAGAATAACCTTATCATTCATGAAGATGTAGGAGAGGACAAATCTTTTCAGGAATTCAATGCAGGCCCCAAAAATTACAACTCTTGGAACAATGCATGTAGAATTGCTTCAATAAAATTGTATTCACAGTAATCCATCATTATATCTTTCAATTCTATCCCCAAATTACTAGTGACAAAAATTCATTAACTACCATGAAATTTTGAAGTGGAGTGAGTTACTCTAGATACTCCTCCATAGTTAGAGTTAGATTTAGGATTTGTTAGAGTTAGGTTTAGTATCCTTAAATTAGTTTAAGGTAGAGTATGGTAACCCTAACATGACATGAATCAATCATTGACATCACTCAAGCTAGGGCATTCCTAGTAAGCAATGCGTTGCACTGGATCTTGGGGGAAATGAAAATGGGCAAGGGTTTCTATGGCATTCCTCTAGAAGCAATGCCCTACATCAAATTCCAGCTATAGTGGAAAATGGGCAAGGGTCAAGAAGTGTGTGGGTAAATAGGCTATCTCAAGAGTATAAGATTTGTATTATTAATTGGAACATGGGGACATTGATAGGTAAGTGTTGGGAGTTGGTAGATACGAGGAAATGTAGGAAAGTCAACATCACTTGTATACACAAAACCAAGTGGAAAGGGGCTAAAACTAGGGAAATGGATGGGTATAAGCTCTGGTACAAAGGAAAGGATAGTAACAAAATGATATAGGAATAGTGCTGGATAACGAATTAAAAGACAAAGTTATAGATATTAAAAGAACTAATGATAGAATTATAATAGCAAAACTTATTATAGGAGAGCAGATCATAAATGTTATAAGTGCATGCACACCACAAGTAGGGTTAGAAGATATAATCAAGAGGCAGTTTTGAGAAGATATGGAGGGAGTCATGCAAGAAATTCCCAACACAGAGAAGGTATTTAAAGGAGCAAATTAAATGGCCATGCAGGAAAAGAAAATAAAGGATATGATGGGGTACATGGAGGGGGTGGTATTGGAGAAGGAAATGAGATAGGGGACGCTATCCTAGATTTTGCTTTGGCATATATCCTGGCCTTTGGAAACACATTTTTTTAGAAGATGGATCAAGACCTAATAACCCTTAAAAGTGGAATCCATAAAAGTCAAATAGACATTTTTTTTTAACCTAGGAATACTAGAAGATCAATATGTAAGGATTGTAAGATGATACTTGGTGAGACTGTAACCTCACAATATAGGTTAATGGTTATGGATATCTACATTAAAAGATGGAATAAAGGAAATGAACTTAATAGGTATCCAAAAACTAAATGGTGGAACTTAAAAGGGGAGAAAATAGCCTCAGTCACAAATAAGTTAATGGTAAAAGAAAACTAGAACAATAGAATAGAACTAAACACCATGTTTATTAATATGGCCAAGTCCTTTAAGAAAGTGGCAAAAGATGCCCTAGGAGTATCTAAAGGTAAAAGACTATGTAAAGGAAACATGGTGGTGGAGTGAAATATTGCAAAACTTTAAAAAATAAAAAGGGGTATGTTTAAAGCATGACAAAAGACTATAAATAATGAAATTATGAATAGTGTAAGAATATTAAAAAGGTTTTCAAAGAATAGTAAGTGAGGCTATACTTAAGGCATATAATGATCTCTATAATAGACTAAGAACAAGAGAAGGTGAGAATGATGTGTTTAAACTTACAAAAATAAGACAACAGAAGTGTAAGGATAGACCACATTAAGTGCATTAGAAGTGATGTTCAAAGGGTACTAGTCAAAGATAATGAGATCAAGCAAAGGTGGAAAAGTTATTTTCAAAAATTGCTAAATGACAATTTCCCTGGGAATCTAGGGATTGAGAGTATTGTATACCTAAATAACATTAGACATTATAGATATGACCATAGGATTTGAATACTTGAAGTGAAAGAGGCCTTAAAAAGGATGAAACTAGGAAAGGCTTTATTGCGCAATGGTATACATAGAGAGGTTTGGAAGCATATGAGAGATAATGGAGTAGTTCGGTTTATTGTTTAACAAGATTATAAAATCAAAGAAAATTTTAGATTAATGGAGGGGGATCTTTATTGTTCCAATTTATAAGAATAAAGGAGACATACAGAGCTGCATTAATTATTGAGGGATCAAACTTATGAGCCACACTATGGAACCTTTTGAAAGGGTGATTGAGAAGAGGCTATGGCATGAGACAAGTGTATTGGAGAACCATTTTGGTTTCATGCCTAGGAAGTCTACCATGGAAGCTATTTTCTTACTAAGACAATTGATAGAGAAAAATAGGGCGAGGAGGAAGGACTTCCATGGGTGTCAGGCGAGGGTATATAGACATAATATGGAGAGTTTCGGGTGAGAGGAAGTGGTAATGAATGTTAAGACCACTAGCGGAGTGGCTGGTGAGTTTCCTACCACTATAGCATTGCACCAAGGATCAACATTGAGCCCATACCTTTCCATGTTGGTTATGGATAAGTTAACATAACATTTGCATGAGGATATTCCATAGTGCATGCTATTTACAAATGATATAATTTTAGTTGATGAGACAAGGGAGGTTGTAAACACAATGCTAGAGTTATAGAGAGAAGCATTAAAACCTAAAGGATTTAAAATCTAACTAACTAAGATAGTATAAGGAATGCAATTTTAGTAAGGAGAAGAGTGGAAGTGAAGCACTAGTACAGATTGATAACCAAAATGTCTCCCCATAAAAGGCCACTTTCATTACTTAGGATCAATGATTCATGAGAGCATAGAGATTGAGAGGGAAGATACCAAAAAAATCCAAGCGGGTTGGAACAAATGGAGATGTCATGTAAAGTTTTGTGTGATTTGTGAGTGCTACTCAAACTAAAAGGAAAATTCTATATAATGTCTACAAGGCCGACATGCTCATGGCTTAGAGTGTTAGGTAGTTAAAGAATATCGTGTTCATAGGATGAGCGTAGCATAAATGAGGATGTTGAGATGGATGAGTGGCATAATAAGAAAGGATAGAATTAGGAATGAAAACATTAGAGGAAACTTAGGGGTACACCAATAGGTAACAAGATGAGGGAGATTAGGCTTAGATGGTTTGGACATGTCCAATGAAGACTAAAACTAGTTCTAGTTAGAAGGAGTGAGGCAATGCAAGTAGAAGGTCTTAAAATGGCAAGGGGAAGGCCCAAGAGAATGTGGATAGAAGTGGTGAGAAAAGTTTAAAAACTTTGGGACTAAATGGAGCCATGGTATTTAATAGAAGGGAATAGAGGAACAAGATTCATATGGCTGACCCCTAATTGGGATAAGGTCTTGATGATGATGATGATTCACTATAAACCCTCATGAGGCAAACTTGCCCACAACGGATAATCTAAGCATTTAATGGCTTGTTGGCATATGCTAAATGTAATCATAAGTACTACGAAAATTACAACTACTTTTATTTTCAGGATTTTTCATAGGTTTCGCTCAGGACTAGCAAAATGCTGGTTGGGGTTATGGTAAGTATTCAATTTTACATAAAAAGTACCTAATTAGTAGCCCATATATTATAAAATAAAGTTTAATATTGTTTTGGTTTAGGAGCTAATTTAGAGGAAATATGTGAATGATCATAATTTGCTAGGAATTAATTAGGATTTTTCTTCATTCATGAGGTTTTGTAGTCTAACTAGGAAACCTGAGCAAGCCAAAGCCTAAATATCAGTAATCCAAGGTGTGATGAAGGTTCAAGTCTATCCTAAGTTGATTAAAGAAGCAATAGAAGTAACAAAAGGTGACTAGAAATGGATCCAAGCCCAAGCCATGCATTTGGACAACCTTTGCATGAAGGCCATTCAAGCCACTTAGCCATTGAAGGCATGAAAAAAGGGTGATAAGCCAAATGAGCCACTCAAGTCTTCAAGCCAAGCATTCAGTCCACTTAAGCCACCAAGGAATGAACTATGAAAGTGATTCATCAAGCCAAGGATGAATGCCACATTGAGACACACAAATAGAGAGTCGATTCAAGCAACTTTGCTATGTTAAAGGTGTGATTTTTAAGTGATTTAGAGAGAGAATTATAAAAGGTAAGATGGTCATGCATTAAGGGACCCATTAAGAGAGAAAACTCCACCTCCCTAATCTATTTCGAATCCCTAATCCACCATTCAGCCTAGTGTTTCACGTTTTTGACTTGGTGAGGGAGCCACCTTCTTGGAAGAGGACGCCCCCCCTTGCTTAATTGGAAATTTCATGTGTCCATTCAAGGCACATAAAAATAGAAGGGAGAGAGCTCCACTTACCTAACAAGAAAAAAGATGCCTCCCCCTTCCAATTTAGAAAACTAGCCATGCTTCTCTTTCTCTAACATTATCTTGTTTACCTCACTTCCCACCTAACTTTCCTCCCTTATTCTCCACCACATCCCTAGATCTAGATCTCCTTCACTTTCATGGATTTAACATTCATCAAATTGGAAGCCAATTCATCTATAAATACCCCAAGGTTTCCAACGTTTTTATTCAAGTAGGGGTTCGGTGAGACAACCCTGAAACATAGCTCTCCTTTGGTGAGCCAATTCATCTATAAATTCCCCAAGACTAGACTTTGGAGTTCTTTTGATGCTTTTCTTCCTTTGGATTTCTTATTGTTCCCTTTCTAGTTTTTCACTCATCTTCTCACTTAGCTTTACCTCTTTTATTTTATTTAGTTTTTCTTTATTATTCTCTCAAGATTCAAGTTATATTTTCTTTAGTAGTGATAGTCAAGAGAAGAAATAGCTTGAGTCCTTGTTTTCCATCTTAAGATTCCATTTTATTTTATTTTTCCTTATTGCTGGTTTAATTTTATGAATTTTCCCTTTGCACGTTGTCTTATCTTAGATTGAGATCATTATATTGAGTTGTATTTGTGTTTTGGATCAAGTTTCATGTCCACAAATTAGGTGGAATTTGCCAGATCTAGATGTATGTTTTTTGTGCATAAATTTTGATGTAAATTTGCATTGATTCAATAAAGTTTCTTTAGTATTCTTATTATGGAATGTTTCTTTTATCAAATTACTTTGAATCTGGTTGTTATATTTCATAAAAGTCATTGTTTCAATCATTTTATTATGCTTAATTTGATTAGTGTTCTTAAGTGCTTGAAATCTGGAAATTATTCTCCTTAATCTTTGTGTTTTGTTCCCAGCCATCAAAACACTTTATTTACTTTAATCCATAGGAACCCATTTATATTTTTAGGTTATTTATTATCATCATTGGTTCAGTTGCATGATTGTTTGCACTAAAAGTATAAATTCTAGCCATTTTTGGACCCCATGAACCATGCACACAATCCATGGATCATGCACATGATACTAGGTCACTTCCCCTTTTTATTTGTAATTAGTCTAGTTGTTTAATCTTGTTTTAAAAGTCTTCATTTAATTATCTACATCTTAGTGTATGTTTAAAAAAATTTCTTTTTGATTTTTGGAAAGTTCCATCTTTACAAATTTTAGGATTAGAAAGTGTTAAATTTAGAAAGTCTCCATAATTGTAGTTTCCATTCATAGGCATGTTTCAAATTTCTTGTTATATCTAGTTAGATCTAATTGGTTACATCTTTTTTCAAGTTAATTTAGTATTATAAAGTTTGCTCATTTCATTTTAGAAAGTTTCATTTTTAGAATGTTTCTTGTTTAGGAAAGTGTTAGATTAGGAAGGTTTCCATTTTAGCAATTCCTTAAGATAGTTGCTTAGTTTAAATCATGCTTGTTTTGAATTAGTTTCTTTAGTTAAATGCATGTTAGTTAGGTTAGTTTCTAAATCCATGGCTTAGTTTTAGTTTTGGTAAGTTTTATTTAATTCTAATTGTTAATTTCAAGCATGTCTCTCTTTTATACACTTTAATTTCCTAATCCAACCAAATCAATATCACTCTTTGGCTGAAGTTAAGAACTTTAAATAAGATTCATCCAACATACAAATTTGTAAGATTCCTCATCAGTTCAACCTCTCTTGAGTGTAATGCTACTTTGATTTGTGCTCTTGCTAGTAATTTTAAAGCTACACCATGCATGTTATTTAAAAATGATATAGTTTTAATTGATGAGACAAGGGTGACATAAACACAAGGCTAGAGTTATGGAGTGAAGCATTAGAATCTAAAGGATTTAAAATAAGACAAACTACGATAGAGTATATGAAATGCAATTTAACAAGGTGAGGAGTGGGAATGGAGTACAGTAAAGATTCATAACCAAGAATTCCCCCTAAAAAAATACTTTTGTTACATAGGATCAATGATTCATAAGAGTGAAGATATTGAGAGGGAAGTTACTTAGAGAACCCAAGCAAGTTCGAAAAAATGAGAAGCGCCTCTGGTGCTTTGTGTGATTGGCGGGTGCTATTCAAACTAAAAGAAAAGTTCTATAAGATGGTTATAAGGCCAACCATGCTCTATAGATTAGATTGTTGGCAAGTTAAGGAACATCATGTACATAGGATGAACATAGTCGAAGTGAGGATGTTGAGATGGATTAGTTGAAAGACAAGAAAGAATAGAATAAGGAATGAAAACATTAGAGGAACCTTAGGACTAGCTCCAATAGGTAACAAGATGAGGGATATTAGACATAGAAGTGAGGCAATGCAAGTCAAAGGTTTCAAAATGGGAAGGAGAAGGCCTAAAAGAACATGGATAGAAAGGATGAGAAAAGATTTAAAAACTTTGGAACTAAATAAAGCCATGACGCTTAATAGAGGGGAATGGAGGAGCGAGATTCATGTGGCTAACCCTTAATTGGTATAAGATCTTGATGATGATCCCTATATTTAGAAGTTTTTAGCTCTAGAAATTACTTAATTATCATTAATTAAGGTTAATTCTATTATTTTGCAGTTCTAGGGTACAAATAAAATATACATAATATTGCCAATTTCACCCCTAAAAGAGCAATTTCACTTTCCAAACTACATCATGGGTCAAACATACCAAAAATGAAGTCCTTGAGATTTAGATTGATCATTGAGTATCATTGTCAAATTTAGAGGGGTCAAAACCTTTGTACAACTCCCACACAAATGAAGGTGAAAAGGTGGCAAATTCTCAATTTATGCATAATTGCATACATTTCACTAGCTTAAGAAGCTTATGACAGAATTTCAATTCATAGACAATGAGATCATATACAATGAAAGCTTCTAAAAAATAATAGAATATCAGGACCCACATGAATACTTTTTACTTATTTTCTCTCTCCTTCTCAACCAAAGGAAGAACATCTACCCAAGATTGGATGTCTTATACATACAAGGAAGTGAAGCACACTTGGTCCACATAAAACATATGATGATGTATAAGAATCAAGGCCATTCAAGTCCAATCCAACAGTGGACGAAAAAAGAAGCTTAAGGAAGATTTACATTCATAATGGATCTCATCCACTCAAAGGTAAGTATGATCTAAGGGCTAGGAATGAAGTATTAGAAAGATCAAAACCCTAGTCACCTTTCCCCCATTGAAAAGCCAACCCATATCCCTAAGAAAAGGAAGACCTCAACTACCCATCATGATCTTATGATCCACCTTTACTTTAAGGTTTCTGAAAACAACACAGCCAATCAGGAAATCACCCCTTTCTTGAAAATTTCTAATTTGGAAACTCTCAGATTTTCTCCACCTACTTTCCATATTTTTCCTTTTCTTTCCCTTTATTTCCCTTTCAACTTTATTCCTTACCTTTCCAACCCACGTTCCATTTTCCACCCCAAATATCCACTTGAAAAAGATGCCCCTCAACCACTTTCTACATTTCTTGAAAGTCAACCCAATTCCACAGTCTCTTATATTCCTCCCCCATTAACCAAACTTCTTTCCTAACAACCATTACCACTTTCTTTCCTTTAGCCACTCCACCTTCTCATCCAATTCATGCTCAAACTCACTCCGCTTCCCCAATTGAAAAATGTGCTCTCCCCCTCTTTACTTACTTTCTCTCCATCAAATATCATCCATTCCACACCATTCTTTCTTCCTTTCATATTTAGATCTTAACCATTCATCCCTAGGCCTTCATTTCATCAAACTTTATAAATAATATGTGAAAAGGAAGAAAAAAATCTCTCTCTTATCTTTTCCTTACACTTGAAAGCTAAATCTATGAGAAATAGAGGGAGAGAGATCACCTTGACCAAAGCTCCTAAGAGATCAAAGTTCATCCATTGGAGAAGAGGTAGGTAAGCTCTTCCATCCCCAATTCCCTTTCTTTCTTTCTTTCTTTCTTCTTTCTTATTCCCCATTCTTTATTTTCAATTATTTCATTGCATTGCATACACCCTCCATCATCCTTAGAATCACAAACACCACCTTCTCCTATTCCTTTCCATCTTCCATATTCTATATTTCTTTCATCTTTCTTTAGGATTTGAAGATAAAGGAAAAGGAAGAACACCTTTTACTGGTAGTCAAGAACTCTTCTAAATCCAAAAAGCATGGTTGAGAATTTCATTGGGTTTGTCGCATGTTGGGTTAAGGAGATGAGAAAAGCTTGGTTGTACATTTGTGTACTTTGAGTTAAATGCAAGTGTATAGGCTCTTGTTGAGTGGCTCAACAAGAAAATTGTAAAGTGAAGTTCAAGCCTAGGAAAAGAAGAAGAAGATATGTAAAAAGCCCTGTTGAGTGACTTAATGAAGGACTCTATAATGCCCACTTCAAGGAAGTCTCTTTACTTGCTTCATTTTGTTTATTCCTTTCATTCCTTATAATTGTAATAAAGTTTATTAATGAAATTGTCTTTTCCATTCCTTTGTAGTTTTTATTTAGTTTCTTTTTCTTTCAATTTTTTATTTTATATTAATTTAGCTTAAGTAGTTTTCTTACTTTTATAGCTTAGGTTCACTTTCTTTGATTTAGGGCATACTTAATTTTAGAGAAGGTAAACTAACAAAGAATGATGGCATTAAGGACAAACACATGCAAGCCCTAGGATAGTTTCCCACGCATAAGAGATAAGAAGAAATTATAATAATCTACGTTACTTAACTGAGTTGCATATGAACTTACATAAACATGGCCTACCATGTGATTCATTTTATGGAACCATGAACTGTTGAACTTGAAGGCCATTTCTTTTAGCATGAATGAATTATGAATGGTAGGTTTACAACCTTAGATAAGAGTTGGACATTCCATATTTTTCGCGTATGATTTTATAAGCTATGTGGTTTTCCACTTGTTGAGTTGATTGATGGTAAGCACTCTATGAACGATAATCAGTCTTGCAGATGTTTTCATCGATGTTTAGGAAAGCACCCTCTGGGTGGTTATAAGTCTTGGGGATGTTGATCAATATTTAGGCAAGCACTCTATGAGTAGCTCTAAGTAATTGGAGGTTTTGGTAGGTGCTCTATGAATGCTATAAGTCATGGAATCATGTGTGCCAAAGGCAGTAGTAACATATGGAGACAAGCAAGCATGGGGTGCTTTAAGACCTAAGGCAAGTGCACTACATATAGTTGTAAGTCTTGGAGACACTATGCTAGGAGGTGCGATTGGCCATTGACCACTGAGATGATATTAATATGATACCATCCCTATGGAGATAGCAAGTAGTAGAAGTAGCTTCTCATGGGGAACTACTTTTAGGTAGCTGGCTGCCCCCATGAGGTCTGATGAGGATCAGCTCATGAGGTATCCATGAGTCATCATGGAGATAGTGATAGTTGCTTGAGGTGACAATAGAGCTCTATGAGCATAGGAGTCTAGATATGAATCATGGGACATGAACTTATATGTCAATCATCCTCAAGAACTGTTTATGACCTAAAATTGTAGGCCACTCACAAGAGTTAGACTAGAGCTCAGGGCAACATGGGTATGTAACTTAGTAGTGACCCCAAGGGGGTAAAAGCTTTTATTATGGGCATGTTGGACATGTCACTCTCAAGAATCTAGACCTTGTGTCATGATAGTAGGATTTTATGCCATTCTATTTTGACCAATTAGTTTCCATTTTGGACAGATGCTAATTTTTATGATGAATTGTGTTGTTGACTCATAGATTTGTCAGGGATTTGTTGAAGTGATGTTTTATTGAGTCTAGATCATGGATGACTCAAATTTGAGAGTTTTGAGTGTGATTCGTACCTTGCAAATTCTCACATTATTATATGATTGTCAACTCTCTGTATTGATGAAGGTAATCTCATGAGATAAATCCTGAATTGTGCTAACTCTAACATGTGTGTGTATACATATGTATAAATATCTATATGTATATTATAGTATCGGTAGTTGAGTATTTTGACAGGCTAGTTTATAGTAGTTTTACTCCCAGTGAGCGGTTGTCTTGCTCAACCCATACAACCATTAATTTCAAGTGATATATTAGGTAGACTAAGCCAAAAGGAGAATGGCAAGGCTAAGGTGATGAGCTCTTGATCAGATGTATGGTGCCGATACCCTTTTGTAGACTTTATGGTAGATTTTACATTTTGGGTTGTATATATTATCTTATTGACACTTGGATAACTATGAGACCTTAAATGGACTTTATGTTTATGTTTGATAGACATGTGATTTTATATGTGACTATTAGATCCTGTGGCATGTGTAGTTTTTAGGTTAAACTAGTATTTTACTTCCATGTGGAGACTTTTAGGAAGTAACACTGGTCTAAGGGGGAGTATTTCACAAAAATAATTATATAATATCACATAAATAGACTTTTCCAAAATAAGGAAATTTTTGCTAGCTTTCAAATAAAACTAAATAATCTTTTAGAAAAAATAGGATGTTACACTAATAATCACTTGACTTTTGAGAAAGGCAATGGAAATTGAAAGTCTTTCTACTTTAGTAAGACATGGCATTAGAAATGCAACTATAATTCCTACTTAGAATCTATTAAGAAGGGCAAACCATTAAATGGTATGTCAAAAATACTTGTGGTTGAAACCGGTTTGGTTGGTAATTCATATTCTTCATAATGCATTGATTTTGGAGTAATAACTATTGGATATTTTTACTATTAATTAATTACATTTAACTTTATAAACTATTATACCAAATTTGAATTTTTAAAACCAATAGTTGTGTCTCAAAATTCAAATGCAAGGATAGATGAGGCAGTAGAAATTAACTACTTAGTGAACATACATTCAGTGAAGAGACTAATGTAGGAAATGACTACCTTGAATTTCTATAAAATGATCCATTCCATCATTTCTAGCATAAAATTTTCAAAATTCTCATCTTTGTTTCTAGTATTATTCTTCCAAATTTGAGTTTTGAGTAGGCATTAAAAAATGCTTACACAAACTCACATGAAGGCTTGTAGTGTCTTAGAAGTGGTTTACCTTAGGTCCCATATGCAATCTATTTATTTAGAGAGTTTTGGCAAATAAGACTTTACAATTATTAGTAGAGTTATGTCTTTTGGCCATGGGGAGATGTTAGCTAAAGAGGAAGAACTATAGGGCTTCTATGCTTCCTAGTGACTTGCCATGTGAATTGGTAGTCCTACTCACTTATAACAGTCTGGTGGACTACAATTAAAGATTGAGATTCATGATTAAAATAGGATCGTTATGGTCGTATTATTTCATATGACTCTCCCTCTTATAAAAATATGATTTTAATATATTTTATGAAAAATTAAAAGATGATCCTATAAAGTAATTAGGGTCATTAGTCTTTTCAAGTTTGGGAATTTTAATAAATTTTGCAATAAGGGTCCACAACAATAAAATGAATATTTGAGAATAATTTGAAATCTAATTTTTACAAAACTTTAAAGCGGTATGATGTATTATGACTTATGAGTCTAATAAAAGGCTTTCTTTTGTTAAATTATTTTGCAACCTATCATTATTGTTAATTTGATTAAATTACCATGTTTATATTATTTGATTGATTTGAATTAAAAACATTGCTTAATTTAAAATATTATGAAATCTAATAAGCAATGACTTATGAACCTGGTGGATCCATCTAGGGCAATTTTGAATAAAAATTAATTTTTATAGGGCCTATATATATTTCTATTAAGTGCCTTAATAATGCAATATGATTTTCAAATTCTTTATAGAATTTAATCATTGTGAAAGTTTTGTGGCATAATAATGAGTATATTTCATGCTTGTAAAATGTTACATCATAAATAAGTACACATTTCATATGATTTAATAATTGATGATATTAGGATTTTTTTTTTAGCAACATCTTACAAATTTATGCTCATATGTTCATGTAAATGACTACATTTCATCATGCACTTCTTTTATACTAAAATAAAAAGAAAAAATAAATTTTAATTTCTAGAATCAAATACTTGCAAAGTCAAACATCATTTTAAGAATAAAAGTATACAAAAATAGTAAGGGTATTTATGCTACCAAATATAGTATTGTATCTATATGGTGCCACTGGAAGCTTATATGTGTTATATTAATTGGATTTGAGATTTACAAACTTAGCGAGTTTATAAATATCCAAATGAGACACTGAATCCATGAAAACCTTTGTGGAGTCCTACAATATTTGACAAAATAAAAAGGGCTTGGCTAAGAGAAATTTCAAATGCACTAAAACGTTGTTCTAAAAGCTTATTTACATGTGATAATGAATTGACTATCCTGTTGTATTGGCCTTAAGAGATATTTTGTCAATAGCTTCTGTTTTTAAGTTGAAGTATAACATGTAAGCCTTTAAAATTATTATGTAATACGATAAATTGTTATAAAAGAAAGAAACAATTTCAATAATATCAAAAGGATAGGACTTAAACCTTAAATATAGGAAATCATCAGTGTTGGGAACCCAACTTATTGTTTCATAACTTCAAACAACTAAGTTCAATGTTGTAAAAAGAAGTCATTAATTAGTTGTTGATAATAGCATTATAAAATGAAAAATAATGCTCCTATTACAAATAAATATGGAGCTTTGTTTTGTAACTTAATGAAGTACTAGTGCATTACGTAAGTTCATATAAATGTAATGGATGCACTATAAGAACTTCATCTATATAAGTATAAGCTTGATGTCCCATCTCATAAGGGATTAGCACATGGCCATTTATAGTGCTAACTGAAAATTGGAATATCTTACTTAACAATTACTACTAGGTGTGTGGGTTACCTGGTTCAAGGCTTTAGTCCACCAATATATATATATATATATATAGAGAGAGAGAGAGAGAGAGAGAGAGAGTAAAATCTTCAGGCGTTTTTGCTAAGTAAAGGTTAAAATTGAAAGACACCAATCAATTGTGCATAACAAATTTGGTTTGATCACGTACAATTAATAAATAAATTTAAGTAGGGGATAAATTTTTGTAGCTTGTGTTGCTAAATATATATTCAAATACATGATAAATTATTGAAATTTTTAGTATATAGGAAATAAATTTAACTTTGCAAAATGTTTTCTCAAATTTGAATTTTTATTACCAAGAGTTGTCTCCCAATATTGAAATGGAAGGACATATTGGGTAGTAGAAATTAACTACCTAATGAATGGATAGCTAGTGAAAAGACACTAATGTAGGAAATAACTACCTAGAATTTCTATAAAAGGACTCATTTCCTCATTTCCAGCAAAATTTTTTGAAATTTCTTTTATCTTTCTTTCTAGTATTATTTTGCCAAATTGAGTTCTACCTAATTAATGTGTTGTGTAGGCCTTTGAAAATTGCTTGCACGAGCTGCCATAAAGGTTGTATTGTCCCTGATCCAGTTTTATTCCCATAAGCAATCTCTCTATTTAAAGATTGTAGCAAAATAATATTTTTAAATTGTTGGATAAGTCATGTTATTTGGCCATGGAGAGATGTCAGTTGGAGAAGAAGAGCTACAAGCCTTTTATGCTACTTAGAGAGTTATCTTGTGAATTAGTAGTCATATTTACTATGGTCAAGTGGACTATCATTCTTAAAAAGGTTTGATTTTAAATCTTATTTTCAATATATTTTTTTGGGAAAAATTAAAAGATGATTCTATTAAGTAATTAGATTTGTAAGCAATTCATGTTTGGATAAGTGGTAGTTCTAGTAATTTAATTTTAATTAATTTTATGATAAGTTGACCCTTGTGGTCTACCGCTTCCTCGAAAGCTTGCATACAAGGGAGCTCCTTGTATCGAGCTACCCCTTTTATCTAATTTTGTTTTAAGATCCCACAATAGGTAAAATGCATTATGACTTTATTTGGATAAATTTTTGTGCAACACATCATTATTGTTAAATTTATTAACTATGCCATTATATTAGTTTGATTATTTTGAAATTAATAGATTTCTTCAATTAGAATGTGTTAAAATCTAATAAGCAATTACGTGTGCATATGGTGGACCTACTTAGAGTATTTTTAAATCACAAAATTAAATTTTCTAGGCTCCATATTTACATTTCTACTAAGTGTCCTTAGTCATAAAATGCAAGTTTCAAAGAGTCAATGGAATTCAATTATTCTAAAAAATTTATGGGCATAATAATGACTATATTTTATGCTTGTAGATTATTATATCATAAATAAGCAACATATTTGTGATCATATATTCATGTACATGATTATGTTTTATCACTAGTTCTTGTATAGTTATATACAAAGAAAAAATTAATCTTTATTTTCTAAAATAGAATAGTTTGTAAAGGCAAACACCATTGTAGGAATCAAAGCATACAAAAATAATGATAGTATTTCTAATACCTAAAGCATTGTCCTAAATTGGTTCTCTTCAAAGCTTTTATGCAATGTATTCATCGACTGTAATGTTTCTTGACTTAGTGAGTTTATAAATATCCAAAAGTTTAACAATGGTTCCACAAAAACCTTTAGAAGAGTTCTATGTTATTGGAGACAATAAAAGGGTTTGCCCTTGAGAAATTTAAAACATATTAGAAGAATTTTCTAAATTCTTACATGAAAGTGATAATGAATCAATTATCAAATGGTATTTGATTTAAGAGCTATTTTGGTAATAACTTAAGTTTTGAAGTGGAGATCTAGACATGCAAGTCAACAAAATTACTATGGAAGATGATAGACACTTATAAAAGAATGAAATGAGTCCCCTAACCACTGGTATTGGGAACCAACTCATTGTTTATCAAATTGAAGCAATTAAGTTCAATGTAGTAAAATAGGTCACTAATAAGTTGTTTGGTACAATAAAATAAAAATAGAAATAATGTTGGCTGTTACTAAAAAAAAAAAGGAGCTTAGTTTTGTACCTTAATGAAATACTAGTATATTAAACAAGTACATGCAAAAGTAATGCATGCATTGGAGGACTTCACTTAGATGAGGGTAGGGGTGGTGTTGTCTTTCATAAGAGTAAGGGTTATCTCAAGATCCCTCATGAATTAGGGATAAGCACATGGCCATTTACAAGGCTAAGAGAAAATTTGAAAACCTTACATAGTAGTTACTATTATGTGTGGTGTCTTCTGTTTTATCACATAGGGTTACATGGCTCAAGGATTTATTAAACTAGAAAATCCAATAAAACTTTGAGTTGCTTATGGTAAGTGAAGGTTCAGATTAAAAGACACCGATTGTTTATGCATAATACTTTTGTTGCGATCTAACAAATGTTATAAAATACATTTTAGTGAGCACATCATTCCCTATTTCTAACATAAGTTTCCTAGATTATCTTATCTTTCTTTCTAATATTATTGTGCCAAATTGAAGCTTGTCTAATTACAGTTAGGGGTGGGTCTTTAGAAATTACTTACACTGGCTTGTAGTATCCCTTGAGTAGTTTGCTTTAGGTCTCATAAGCAATCTCTCTATTTATAGATTGGGGTAAATAGAACTTCAAAATTTTTGGAAAGTTCATGTAGTTTGGCCATGATGTTATGTCAGTTAGAGAAGAACAACTGCAATCTTCTATGCTTCCTAATGACTTACCATGCTCCTTAGAGATTGTAGTTAAAGACTGAGAGTCATGATTAAAGTAGGGTCATTCTGATTTTATTATCTCATATGACTCTAATTCTTATAAATGTTTGATTTTAGATCTTATTTTAATCTATTCCTTGTGAAAATTAAAAGGTGAACATATGAAGTAATTAAAGTTTTTAGTTTCTTCAATTCTAGAAAAGTGAAAGGGGCCAGTAACTTTAACTTTAATTGATTTTTCAATAATGAAAAAAGTAAAATGTATATTTGAGAATGTTTTGAAATCAAATTTTCATAAAACTTTAAAGGTTGTGATGTAATATGTCCTTATGAATCTAATGAAATTAGTTTTTTGGTTAAATTATTATGGAACCCATCATTATTATTAGTTTGATTAATTATCCTATTTATAGTTGTTTGATTAATTTGAATTTAAAATACTTTCATAAATTAGAATATTAGGAAATATAATAAGTAATGACTTTTGAACTTACCTAGAGTAATTTTGAAAAAAATTTGATTTTTGTAGGGCCCACAAATATATATATATATATCCAATTAGGGATGATAGTCATGAAATGTAATTTTCAAAGGGTTTATAGAATTCAATTATTTTGAAAGTTTTGTAGGCATAATAATGACTATATTTCTTTCTTGTAGAATGTTATATCACAAATAAGTAGCACATTTCATGTCATTTTGATATTTGAGATATTATGATTTTTTCTTGGGTGACATCTTACATATTTGTGATTATATCTCATGTACATGATTTGTTTTATCATGTGTTATTGTATAGTAATACAAAAAGAAAAATAATATATATTTATACATAGAAGGGTTTGCAAAGGAGAACATTATCTTGGGTATCAAACTAAAGAAAAGAAGTGGGGATTTCTTTGGTACCCAAAATAGTATTGTACCAAATTAGTTCTATTTGAATCTTGTATGCTATTTATTAATTGCCATTTTATTTTATAAGATGTGAGTTTATAAATACCCAAATGTGAAATATTTAATCCACAATGACCTTTAGGAAGGACCTACACTATTCAAAAAATAAAAGGGCTTGGCTATTGGAAATTTCAACGAAACTAAAAGATTGTTCTAAATGCTCACATGCATGTGATAATGAATCAACTACTATATGATATTTGGCTTAAGCACTATTTTTGTACTAGCTTATGTTTTTAAGTAGAGGTTTGATATGTAAGTCTACAACATTATTATGTAAGACGACCAATTCTTATAAGAGAAAGAATTGAGTCCGCTAGCATCCAAAGGATGAGACTTAAACCCTTAAATCTAAAAAACTACAATGTTGGGTACCCAATTTATTGTTTGAAAACTTGAAATTTTTATGTTTAGTGTGGTAAAAACAAGTCAGTAATAATTTGTTGAAATCAATATTATGAAAAGAATAAAATGCTATAGATTACTAAAAAAAGGACCTTGGTTTTGTACCTCAATGATGTACCAACATATTAAATAAGTTCATATACTTGTAGTGGTTGCACTAGAAGGACTTCACTTATATGGGGGTAGGGGTGGAGGTGCCTCCCATAAGAGTAAGGGTCATCTCAAGATCTTTCATGAATCATGGATTAGTACATGGCCTTTATATTATCAAGCAAACATTTGAACATCTTACGTGGTAGTGTACTATTATGTTGGTGGTTCTTTAGTTTTATTTCATAATGTTACCTGGTTCAAGGCTTTAGTCTAGTAGTAAATCTAATAAAACTTTGTGGTGCTTATACTAATTGAATGTCCAAATCAAAACATACATATCATTTATGCATAATAGTTTTGTTTTTATATGGTATATCTAATAAAATATATGTCAGTAGGGATAACTTTTTATTGCTTTCATTTTAAATACATTTAGTTATGTGGGGATTGATGGATTTTTTAACACTAATTAATATATTTAACTTTGAAAAATGTTTTATCAAATTTGAATTTTTAAAACCAAGAGTTATGTCCTGAAATTCAAATGAAGGGACATTAGATAGTAGAAAGTAACTACCTAGTTAATGGGCATCTAGTGAAGAAACACAAATGTAGAAAATTACTAACTTGAATTTCTATATAAGAACTCATTTTTTCCTTCCTAATATAAGCTTTTCTAAAATTTGTCATCTTTCTTTCTAACGTTATTCTACTAGATCAAACCTAGCCTAATCAGAGCTAGGGGTGGGTCTTCAAAAATTTTTGACACCAACTCCTATTAAGACTTGTAGTATCCTTGAAGTGGTATTCCTAAGTTCCCATAAGTTATCTCTTTATTTAAAAGGTAGGGGCAAATAACACCTTAACAAAAGTGTATTTATACATGCTCGAGACTTTGTTAAGAGATTTTATCATTTTAGTTTCTACTCTATTTGATGTTCTCTCCCCCAAATTTTCTAGTAACAACTCATATTTGTATTATGTTGTAGGGGTTTCAAGAAAGAAGAATAGCAAATAATGGAGAGCTCGAGTTGCAAATGGTGGCAAGTCCAAAAGTTCTAGCTATATTAGTAGGAACTTTTAATTTGAACTTGAGTGATGGGAGGATTTTAAAGTTAGATGATTGCTTATATGAGCCAAAAATGCAAAGAAATTTAATCTTAATTTTCAAATTGAGTGATGGTAGTTATTCTAATATATTTAGTTAAGGTTACTATTAATTATCTTAGGTAAAGTGTTTAGCATGAGTATATATGGGCATGGTTTGTATATTCTAAAGTCTCCAACCACAATATTAATGGTGTTGAACAACCCACTAACATTTTCACTCTTCATAGAGTTGGGGAAATTTTATGTTGACTTATTTATGGCATTTAAGTCTAGGTCCCATAAATATAGAGAGAATCATAAGGTTAAGGGACGGTCCTTTGAGTTTGCTTAAAGTAGAGCCTTTAATTACTTGTAAATCTTGTTTGCAAAGGAGAACTACCAAGTTACTTTTTAAAGGTAAAGTCAATAAGAGCTATAAATTTGTTGGAACTATTGTATATAGATGTCTGGTCTTAGTCTTCTTGGGGTATGGAGTGTAGAACCTATGGATGATACTATAATGGGTCCTCTTGCTATATTTCTTAGACTTATTCATAGTTTCAAATGGGTGATGCCAAAGGATGAACCTATAGTCATAGGTCAAGCTTTGTAGAATAAGGATGATTTGTATCTTTTCATCTAGGACTACTCACATTGTATAGGTGGTTTACTTTCATCTCTCAATGAATTTGCTAAAGGTTTCATCAGGACCCTACTTGACTAATTCGAGATCTAATGTAATGGTCACTTGGTTAGTTACATGGTGGAATCTCTAGAGAAAAGAGGCTATTAGCTTATCTCAAGTGTTTACATTTTCTCTTTCAACTCCCATAAGCCATGCCAATGCTTCACTAGCAAGGGATCTCAGAAACAAGTTAGCCAACTATTGACCATCAAACATAAATTGACATGCAACGTTGGGCAATTAAAACCATCATATTGGACCACATCTAGAATCTTGAAGTCTATATGGATGACTACTTTAGGAAATAGCACAAAGCTCTTAAGGTCAAGTTAATGAGGGGCCATATGCTATGACCTTTTTATTGTGGACTTAATATTTCTCACTTCCTTTGTAAATTCCTTTGCAATGGATTTCTAAGGGAAGATTGTTGGGGTTTTGGATATCTAGATGTGAGACCCTAGGTTTTAAAAGAAAATTTTAAAAAGGATATATATAATTTTGCAAGGTCAAGAATTTCCTCTTTAAAAAATCTTTTAAAAAATTCATTACTTTCTAAAACATTGTTTCTAAAACAACCAAGTTGTCTAATTGTATAAAAATCAACTCACATCTAAGTCATACCATACATCAATTTAGAAACGTGTCCCAAGTCAATCATTCATAATCCAATTAACCATAAATAACATTCGTCAATAATTTAGCATCACTTTGTGCTTTATAATCAATATCCATAATAACTAAAATGAAATAAATGAGTTTTCCATTTTATTTGGTGCTCATATAAAACTACTTCAACTATCCTGAGCTTCTATTCTTGTTTACTCAAACCACTCTTCCTTTAGTTCCTTATTCTTCAAATCAAAGATATTGTAAGCCAAATACAATAACTTAGTAAAATTGTGATTTGATATGTGAACCAAGATGCATTTACAAATAAAATCATTATTTCACAGTTGAATAATAAATTATGTTATGCATCAGTATAGTCATAGAACTTGTAAAAAAATAATCATATCACTAGTGCTAAAAATGAAGTAAACAACAAGACACACTTAATTGTACATGGAGATTCGCTGACTCCTTTTAACACATCTATACACCATCTCATGTACCCTTCTGGCTCACTTGTTCAGCCATAATAATTCTATGAAAGAACAAATAAAAAAGCATCAGTTTTGAAAAAAAAGAAGAAGCAAAAAATACAAATTTTATCATTTCCTGGAACCTCCAATCACAACCACATCACATTATCCACTTGCATAGAATTTTTATGAGTCCACACAATAATATACACATACAATTGTATTTCAAAATCTAACATGATACATATCTTAATTTACAAAATGCTCACCTTTCAAATATAGGAAATCTTAATCTCCTATAGTTACAAACTATATAGTCTGTATATCTTCCTCATCTTAACCTATTCTTCATTCAATTATAACCCTTCAAATATGAGATATTGTAGACAAATTACAATGTCATAGCAAGTTTGCACCTATGTAGGTGGAATAAGATGCTATTTTGGCAAGCAGATCATCTTTTACAAAAGAACTGCTTTTAATAAATATTCACATTTGAAGAAAGTCATTCTATTTCAAAACATGGTGCTCGTGTCAAAATCATATGTTTTGTAGAATAGGAATTGAGTCGAATGTTAAATAGTTCAATTAACAAATCATATGTTCAGTATGAACTAGATTGAAATCACACACAGTCTTAATACAATTTTGAAATTCATTTATGTTAAAGCATTGCATTTGAAACACATTTCACATCAAATTATAAACTTGCATCACAATCACAAATTATATCTAAAGGTACATAATTTAAATAGCTTTCATATTTGTAGAAGCCTATATCAAATATGTAAATTAGTGAATAGTCTCAATTTATATCAAAGATCTCTAATTCATAAAACTTCCATAATTTCATAAAGTGTCAAGTATGTTCAAATAGCAAATTGTTTGAGGAAATCAAATCCCATTAGAGTACAAACTAGCAGCATCCTATCATATGCCATAAAGGCCAAATCAGATTAATCTCATAATTATTCACAAAAGAATTAGAAAATATCTCAACCATAAATTAGATAGCTATTCTTAGATCACAATCTAAAGATCCACAGATGTTTAAAATCACAAATTAGAGACATATAATTATATCAAATCACAAAGTAGAGATTTTGCAATACTCATATCACAAAGGAAGGTTTTGCTAGGCAATTTGGTCATTAACCATCAAGGGTGACCAACATAGAAACCCAGGTCCCAAACATACACATACAAATAGTTTGTGATGCACATAACACTAAATTAGTTGCAGTTAATTGTGGATAGAGTATGGTCTACACTATGTTCTCATGGGGAGAGAAGATAAGAGGAGTGGAATTTTCCCATGATATAACCACTTGCTAGACAACCTCTTATGAGCTAGGTACCAATATATAAATAAAACTTAGAGTGAAAAGTGGTCAACCATCACCCCTAGCCTAGCAACTAGAGGGGTCTTACTATACTACCTTGCAAACATAACTATCACAAGTCATTGCGCGTCTACTACAAGATGTCACAGACAATCCATTCAATGAAATTTTAGAACAAAAATATGAAAAGTGGGCAAATCCAGTTGAAGACCATTGGTACAAATTATTGGAATGAAAATTAG
The DNA here is from genome assembly GCA_035236585.1 of Warburgia ugandensis. NCBI lineage: Eukaryota > Viridiplantae > Streptophyta > Magnoliopsida > Canellales > Canellaceae > Warburgia > Warburgia ugandensis. The sequence continues at coordinate 39,881,440 of CP141134.1, forward strand.
AATTGTTTAAACATGCAAAAGCATGACATTTAGTTAACTCATAGATTGAAATCTTATTTTCAAAGCACATATTTTCATTTCAAAACAAAAGCCTAATCTGAGTGTCGATTTTGTAAATAGTTCCATATCTTTGGGTACATCTCAAATCACACAGTCAATTTGCAGATAATTTGACTTCTCAAATAAATCATCATAGATATCTAATCATTTTATCAAATGCTTGACAAATCTTAAATCCCAACATAGCAATCTTAAATTCCACCTGCCATGTATTATGTTGTACTGAATAATTGAATCACACAATCTCAATCTTCTAGTATTAATAGGTACTCAACCCATAATCTGGAACACATAGCAACATATTACTAAATCTTTATCATAGACTTACAGTCTGGATCTAACTAGTTCATCAATGGATCAAGATCAACCATTGATTATGTTTTTATCACAAATCAACATAGACTAATATGATCATAATCGTTTACATTACTAGTCATCATTCCCTCAACTCTGGATCATTGATCAAACCCTCAATGGTTGTTAGAGTTATAGATCTATACAATTCATTATTGATCAATGATCTAGATCAATACTTTATAGTTAGCTTACATCTTTTAGTCCATTTAATGGTCAAATTTTGTTTGGCTGAATAAAATCATACCACTTGTCTCTAATATACAAATCTGATAGCTAACTTACGATCAAATCTTATCCAATCAGTTAAACATGTAACACCCCTAATTTTTGGTAAAGAAATTAAATAAATATTAAAATTAAGACTTTCAATGAAAATCAGGCTAGAATATTAGGGTTATGAAATATGCACTTCTCATAGAAGTGAAGTCAAGGTATAAGACCTATATAATTGAAAACATATGCGACGAACGCTTCAAAATGAATGTAAGCACGACAATTTCTGAATACGGATGAAAAATCTGTATTTTTCTTCATTTTAATGAATAAAAGGGCAAAAGGTAATTTCATAAATAATTAATACTTGAGACCTCAAAATCTGAAATTTACTCAAAAATAAAAATCCAATGCCACTAAGTACGCTCAATTCCGAGCTCGGGAGAATAAAATGAATTTTTCTCCATAAAAGGGCAATTTGGTCTTTTTACACATGTGGGGCCCACAATGGAATCCAATGGCCAGACCATGTGCAATCACTAGTCAAACCACTACCACTTGCTAATGGAGAAGGAGGTGGTAGTGGGAATCTAATATATATTAAATAATAAAAAGAAAAAGAAACATAATTATTACATGTCATTATGAAAACCACTAAAAACACCTATAAATAGACCTTAGAAAAATTCTCAAAAATGTTCATAAAATCTATCACGAGGTCCCCTAGCATGCTTTAAAATCTCAGCTCTAGAAACCTCACCAAACTCCCCCAATTTCTCCTTCTTCTTCACTTGTTTTTTTTTTTCCCTTGAGGGCATGTTCACTGACGCACCAGGCTCTCCAGATTGAGTGGAGAAGTCGTGCGTGTCTAGGGATGCGTAGTCCCCCAATGGACTGGCTTTTTCCCTTAGAAATTCTATTTCAATTAGATGTCCAACCACAATCGTTAAAACCTAATCTCCACCATTAGATATGTTCAGAAAAGTGATATATACATAAGACCTTTGATTCTATGATGATCCATGGCCTAGATTGCCGGAAAAATCAAAATGAAGATGAACCCAGTACTGTTTTTCGTCTTCGGCATGTTCTTCAATGTATTCTAAAAAATCTAGTCGGTAAATTTTGATCTTGCACCGTTGGGAGTCTTCATCATGTGGTGATCTATTAAACCCCCATGGTCCCCCACATTCTCCGGCAATGGCAACGAAGTAATTTTTGCCTGTATGTGTTATCTGGCAGTAAGGGTTGAGATCTCATACTTCTCTGGCTCAGATTCAAGTTCTAAGTTGTTGGCTGATTTTCTGGGGTCCCAAAACCACAGGAGATAAAATTTGGGCTGTTGCATGTGATGGGTGGAGGAGATCCAGCCACAGGTGATCTGACGGTCCAAATTTGGACTGTCTCTCCTGTGGCAGGTCACCTCTGCCCAACCACCTGCGATAGGTAGTAACAGGCACGGGACGCGGGTCGCCCCGTACCTGTAACCCAGATCTAATGTGGACCATCCATTTTGTTAACTGAAATCTTAGATCTTCAATTACGAGCTTGATACAGCTCTGATTTTAGATTGGAAAGCTTCTATGGATTCCTTGCTCCTTGATCTAGGTACTTAATTCATTATATTCATGTTTAAAATTATAATTATATATGTTAGTTAGTAAAATCAGTACTCATGATCTTAGATCATGGCCTAGATGACTTTAAAATAAAACTTGGAACTGATGGATGTCTTTAGAGACCCTCTAAAACCCTAAAATCATGTTCACAATTAGATTTGTGTTCATATATATGAAGAAATTTATCCAAAACAGTAAAGATGGAATTTAGCTCTTAAAACGGGCTGAAATCTTAAAATCTTAATTCTGATTTTAATTGACCTCCAAATTTAGATCATAAATGTTACTTGTATTTATATTTATTGTAATAATCTACTGAACATGTTAGATCTTGTTTTTAATTAGTATTTACATTATCTATTTAGTCAAATCCTTGCTATTGATCTTGGATCATGGCCCATATGAGCCTAAAATTAAAATCTGAACCACTGGATGTGTTCCCAAAACCTTAACAAACATGTTCACAATAGAAATTATGTGTCTATAGATCAGTCACATGGAACAAAAACAGTAAAGGTGAAATCCATCCCTTCAAATGGGTTGATGGATTCCTTGTGATAATTTTAATGTACTGAACCAATAAAATTTTAATTTTAATTAATTAAATTTTCAGTAATTAAGTGGATAAGTAACTAACATCCTTGATCTACAAGATCTAGGATGATCAGACTACTAATACCTTGTTAAATGACTATTTTATAATTTATTAAATAAAATCAATGGCTTAAATGGTATTGATTAGGCAGATTATAAGAGATCTAGCCTTAAGAGTTACTAAAATCCATAAAAATGAATAGTATCTCCTAGATCAAGATGATCCAAGATTATTGGACTGCATGGATGTGTTTTTATGATGATCTTGAGATAATATCACATGGATTTAATGAATGGATGATGAGGATTTGGGCTAGATCAAGATCTATGCCCTTAAATGGTATAAAGTAACTTAAGATCTTCTTGATCGGGTAGATCAAGGAAGATCAAATCAATGGATGAGATAAATCAATGATTTAATAATAAAATTACATCAATATAAAATGTTGGATCTAAAATAAAATGAAGGATCAAGATCTAAACCCTAAAGAGATGAAAAATGACTATGGATCAATTAAGACCCTTGGATCATAATAGCATGTTAGATTTCTATTTGAATTATTGAACATTATGATAATTTTCTTTCATTTCTTAGTTGAGTTAATTATAGAATTGTTTATTTAATTGTTTATTTATGCTTTAAATTTGTGCTTAAGTAATGGAAATTTCATAGAAATTGAATTAAATAAAATTAGAATGGAAGGACATTGACTTAATGTTAGTAAGGACCATAGTTAGTAGGATAATATAAGGAATATAAATTCCTTGGTCCAACTTAGGAGAATAATAAATCTCCATGAATGACATTTTAGTTCATGGATTTAATTAAAATCAATTAGAAAGATTACTTAGGGTTAAATGCTCATAGGAACCTTATGAAAGGTTAAGTTAGGGTCAAGCTAGCAAATGATGGACATAGTGGTTAAGGGTGTAATAACCCCAATTTTTGTAATTGATTGAGAAAAATCAATAAAGTTTGAGTTTCAGATATTTCGGGCTAAAATGTTAGGGTTATTTAAAATATAATTTTTATAAAAGTATAATCAAATCATAAGATATGTAAAATTGAAATTAAACTTAGCAAACTCTTCAAAATGACTGTAAGCGTGACAAATTTTGAATTCGGATGAGAAATCCTTAAGTTTTTCATTTCTTGGACAAAAGGGGTAAAATAGTAATTTTACTCAAAAATCAAAATATTCCAAAAATCAAAATATGAAACATCAAAATTTAGAATGTACTGAGAAATACAAATCCAACGCCACTAAGTACACTCAAATCCGAGATCATGGGAATAAAACCCAAAATTTTATGCATAAAGGCCAAAATGGACTTTTTACACCATGTGGGGCCCACATGGGGACCACCACGTCCCCAACAACCAATTTTATCAGCAGCCCATGTGAAACATGGGTCAACAAATATCAGCTGGTCTTGGGGAAGAAAAATTAGGCATGGGAGCATTGAAGACTTTCATGCCATTTTATAATAAAAAAATGTAATATTATAATCATGAAAAAAGACCCAAAATGCCTATAAATACAACCCCAAAAATCCTCCAAAAATACTCATAAAATTCCCAAAAACTTCTCTTCAATCTCCTTGAAAAATTGGATCTAGAATCCCTCCCCAAAAATCCAAAATTTCCAAGAGTAAGATCTCTTTTCAACTTGTTTTACTTTTTAGATTAGAACAAGAGACCTAAATTCAATTAGGCACTCTATTCTAGATCTAATTTGATCAATTCCACTCTCCAAAACATCCCAACATATCTATTCTACAAAACCCCCAAAGAAATTTCAAGATTCAATGATTCAAACAACGGATATTTACAAGAAAGGTGGATTTTAGGCCATATCTTCATCAACAAGGTATTTCTTTTTAAATTGGGCATATAACTGAGGTTTTCTCTCCAATCAAGTAAGTGGAAATCCTTTTCATAGATGTTAGGTATTTTTTTATGTAATTTTTATTTTACTATAATTAATTTTAATAATAAAAAGGTAAAAATAAAGTAAACAATAGAACCCTTAATTCTAGACGATGGAGTGCTCAGATGAAAAATCTGACAGTACTAATCGATCCAGAAGGGTCCAAAATCCCTAGGGTAGAAGTTTCATAAAAATCAAAGATGTTTTGGGCCCCCAATTGAAAGAGGATTGATTGGATGGTCCAGATTGGACGGTCCAGAATGGACTGTTTGATCTCTAGATCAGACGGCGCCCAAGACGCATGTGTGACGCACCATCAGAATGGCGCGTGTGATGCGCTGGAGCATCTTCCCAAGCATGAAGACGGCGCGTCTGTCAAATGAACGAGCGAACGCTCCCAGCGACAGCCCAGTTTGCGTGCGTGCGGATGACGGGCATTCCGCTCGTCCCGTCCGCGTCCGTAGACGCCCCTCAAGAGCACGTCATCCACTCATCTGAGCGGACGCGCCCTACGACCCACCTGCTTATTCTACCTGGTCGTTCCGCCTGACTAATCTGGGCCATCCATTCCTAGGCCCTAGGAAGGACTGTGAACTTCTAGACTCAATTCTAGAGTCATCTGAACTCCAAATTGACATTAGAATGAAGCTATGGAAAGCTTGCAACCTTTATTTTCTTATGAAAAGATAAAATAGACATGTTATTCAGTAAAAACTTTCTATATTAAAGAATTAAGTTTCCAATTACATAGATTTTCAAGATCTGAGATGATCAGATCTTAGAAACATGTTTTAATAATGATATACTACTTAAATAAAGTGATGTCTATGTTTAAATTGGATAGATATGAGATATATTAAGGGATCTACCCTTTATGGTAGAAAAACCCTAAAAATACAAAGGGACCCACTTGATCAATGAGATCAAGTGTGATCAGATCCTTTGGATGGAAAGAATAAATGTTTATATGATGAAATCTAAGGAAATTATGAATGGATTATGACAAAAATAGATCAATATGATCTTTTGACCTTAATATAGAAAATTCCCTAAATCTAACTAAAATCCTTAATCAAAGGAAAAGATCTAAGATCAAATGGTTGGATAGTAAGTAAAGGTTTCCAAAAATGTAAATTTAATTAGTTTCATTTTATATTATTATGTTATAAAGCATGCTAGTATAACATTTAGAGTTTAGTATGATATGTGTTTCATTCTTATCATAAGGTGCTAGATTTAATTTAAGTACCTTGCTTCATTTTCATTGAATGTTAAATTAGGTAGTTTTATGCTTTAAATTTATAATTCATTTATGGTTGAATGTTAGTAGTAGATTTACTTGTTATGAGATAAAGAGCATAAAACATCATAAATGTATTCTAATGAGAAAGTAGAGTTTCATTACACAAATAAGAATGAAATACTTTGGACTTAATTAGTAAGGGCTATAGTTAGTAGGACAATATAAGGATTATCAAATCCTTGGCCCAAATTAGGAAAAGAATAATAAACCCCATGAATGACATTATAAATATTCAAGGACTTAATTAAAATCCATTAGAAAGAGTACTTAGGGTAAACATGCTTATAAGAACCTTATGAAAGGTTGAGCTATGGTCATTCTAGTGAATGATGAACATAGTGGTTAAGGGGGTTATCTAATAGAGCCTCGCTCTTCCCCTACCTTCTGTTGACGTTTGTGAGGTCTAAACGCCTCCTTACATGAGGATTGAAGTAACCACTTTGTGTTCACCCATTCAACTAGTAAGCCTTAGCTAATTGGAAATAAGAGGAGCAGTCTAGACTTAGGCTTGAATAAGCTACCTTCAACTAGCACATTAACTGGTTGAATAATAACAATAAGAGCATAAAAGGTTAGTAAATTACCTAACCCTAATAAAAATAGTAAGTAAGATAAGGATGATCAAACAAGATCCATTAGATCTTGGATGAATAAGAACAATAAGAATTAGAACACTATATTGTACTTAGTATGCATGTTTATTAGTATACTTGTTATAGTTCATTAGATTAGATAACCCAAACCCTTGATTAAAGATGATTCAAGGAAGAGAACCAAGATCATCCTCCATAGGGATGATCCAAGAACTATACTTAGATCAAAGAAGAATTAGATGATAAAGATCTAGGACCTTGATCTTTATCAACATGTGTAGATTGTCAATCAAAGGATCTATGAAAGATCAAGATCAAGGAGATGGACATACAAAGACTTAAAGATAGAAAAATGCTTAGATATGAATGATCTAAAGATCATTCTAAACATCAGATCTAGTGATCAATAGGATTGTTCATAATTTATATATTGACAATATGTATGGATGTACAAATTACATACATTAGTCAGGATCATGGAAGATTGGGAAAAAGAGATCAATCCTTAAAGGTAGGAGGATTTGATGAATGCATTTACATGAGCTATACATGATTGTACTCATGATCTTATGTTGACAAGAGTAAAGATAATACTTGTACTGAATCTCTTGAAAACCTTATGATCCAACCAAACACATATAAGATGGTTAAGGACTAAACTATAAGTGAATAGGGAACTAGAAAATATTTCAGCCCTAATTAAACAGACATATGGTCTGATATATATGAAATCTAGTTTACATACAAGCTTGGAGGCTTGTGAGTTTGTTTTAATAGGCATGAGCCTAGGGAATGCTATTACTAGAGCAGTTATGAGGGTTTGGCCACTCGCTCCTTGAAATTTGATGATATGATGATACCTTGCCCAATGAGAGGCTAAAAGTCGGGTGGTGGCAATTATGAGAAGGCCACCACTGTGAAAGTCTTGCCCCCCCATACGGGTAGTGACATAATATTTTCCATCGTGGTGTTAGTGGTGAACAGGGCAGTTATCCGAGCGCGCTAGTACAGATCAGACTGCAGCATAACAACCTTTCTGATTATTTTGCACTATGATGCATATGGGAATAGGCATAGTGAAATGTCTTATGTTATAGCATAATGAAATGCTAGATAATTGTATATTACCAATGTTTCCCAAGAAGGAAAATTCCCAGTATGAGATTAGCTGTAATACTAAATTCTCAAAATGAAGAGAATTGATCAGCTTAGTTGGGAGTGATATTTGACTATTTTCATGAATTTACCTGGTTTACCCATGAAGGGTATGAATGTATATAGATATACATAACTTACAAAGTACAGAGTATGTTTAAGGATAATGAGATTATGAAGTATTGGAATTACATTGTCAATTATTATGTTTCTTGAATCCCCTACCAAGCATTGCTTGCTGAGATATTGTACTTGTTGCAATATCTCAGATCCAAGGAAGGAGAGTTAGGAGTTGAAGGCTATAGAAGACATGAATAGAATAATCTTCAAGGTATACCCTTGAAGACATGTATTTTTCTTTGTTGAGAGTTTTATTGTATGATGAGCTTGAGTTTTGGATTATGTAATTTGGACAAGTATTGTACTAGATTTGGCTATACTATGAACCACTGGATGGATCTTGGAGATTTAATAAAAGTATATTCCTTCAATGGAATTTTATTTTGTACACAAATTATACTTATGTTATGTATGAAGTGGTGACTTGGGTTTTCAAAACAAGTTCTAAAGAAAAGAATTTCTGCTGCTTTGTTTTGCAAATTTTTTTTACACTATTAAGGGCCCTGCCTTTCAAAATATTTTACAAATCATGTTTTCAAAAACCCGGGTCGTCACAAAGGGGGTTATCTAATAGAGCCACGCTCTCCCCCCACCATCCGTTGATGTTTGTGAGGTTTAAACGCCTCCTTACATGAAGATTGAAGTAGCCACTTTATGTTCAACCATTTAACTAGTAAGCCTTGGCCAATTTGACATAAGAGGAGAAATCTAGACTTAGAATGAAATAAGCTACCCTCAACCATTAAAACATTAATTGGTTGAGTAATAATAATGAGAGCATAAAATGTAGTAAATCATCTAATCCTAATAAAAATGGTAATCAAGATAAGGTTGATCAAACAAGATCCATAGGATCTTGGATGATCAAAAGACAAATACTAATGTAGTATTGTATTATGTATAGTATGTACGTGTATGTAGAAGAACATAGATAGAGAATCCAAACCCTTGATCAAATTTGATTTAAGGAAAATTAGGGTATCATTTATAGGAATACATACTTGAATAGAGACATAACCATATACATATGGTTTGACAGATGGATGAATTCGGACTATGATGGACATTGTGGAAGAATACACTTAAGAAGTATGAATCAAGATACTACTTTGAGGTAGGTGGATATATGAAAATATATTAGAGATTCATGTGTAGACATACATGATTATCTGTCTAAAATTATAGACCTTTACTGTATAAGTGTGCTTAGTACCTTAGCATAGTCATGATCCAAACAAGTGGTCCAAAACTTATGATCCAAAACATATGATCCAACACACATGATCCAAATAAATGATCCAAAAACATATGATCAAATTAAGGGATCCAAAACATATGATCCAATTAAGGGATCCAAAACATATGATCAAATTAAGGGATCCAAAACATCCAAATAAGTGATCCAAAACCATATGATCAAACAAAGTGATCCAAAACATGTGATCTAACCAAACGATCAAACAAAGAGATCTAACCTCATAATCTAATCCACATGATCTAATTTAATGATCAAGTCTAATGAGGTGAAAGTACTGAGATATGGAGACTAAGGAAACCTTAAGAATAGGGTATGTACAATATTCCAGCCTTAGTTAAACAGACAGATTGTCTGATATGTACAATATATTTTTCATACAAGTACGGAGGCTTGTGGTTTTGTTTTACACAGAGATAGAGACTGGGGATGCTACGCTAGGGAAGTTATGAGGGTTTGGCCACCCACTTCCTGAAACTTATATGATGGATACCACGCCCAAAGAGAGGCTAAATGTCGTGTAGGGGCAATAATGAGAAGGCCCCACTGTGATAGCCATGGTCCACCCCATGAGGACATGGATTGATTATTCCACAGTTGGTGTCAATGGAGGATTATACAGTTATCTGGGCGCGCTGTACGGATTGAGACTGTAAGCATAGTAGTCCTAATATATTTTGCATTATGATTCACATATGATAGGCATAGTATGGTGCCATGGCATGAAGATATGCTATTACATGAGTTCCTAGAATGAAAACCCTATATGAGGATTGGCTAGGTATTGCTCTCCTAAGTGGGAGTATAGCCAGAGGAAGGAACAAGTGTTGAGTAATCTTTGGCTAGGTATTGCTCTCCTAAGTGGAAGCATAGCCAAGGGAAGGAACAAATTTTGCGCAATCTTCACTATGTTAACTAATTTGTCATGTACTACATAAGTAATGTATATACTCTATGTTGACATAGCTTATGAATGGATAACTATGACGAAATAAGGACTGAGGTATGTATTCTTATGCTGATGAAGTAGTATGTTTTTGTATTCCCCTACCAAGCATAGCTTACTGAGGTATTGTATATGTTTCCATGTTTACAATACCTCAGATACAGAGAAGGAGGGTTAGAAGCTCAAGACTGTAGAAGACTTAAGAAGATGTTGATGAATAATCAATCAAGATACATTCTCTTGGAAACATTTATTTTATTTGAGGGAATTGTACTTTATTGAGAGTTTTTAATGTATGGTGAGATTTGCAAATGCTGGATTATGTAATTTGGACAGGTATTGTACTGATATCGTGCTGTACTGTGAACTACTAGATGGACTTTGAAAGTTTAATAAAATCATATTCCTTCAATGGAATTTTATTTTATATACAAATTGTACTTATGTTATGTATGAAGTGGTGACTTGGGTTTTCAAAACAGGTTTTAAAAGAAAAGAATTTTTGCTGCTTTGTTTTGCGAATTTATTTTACTAAGGGGACGCCCTTGCCTATGAAAAATGTATTATAAAATGTGTTTCAAAAACCCAGGTCATCACAAAACATCACTATACTTGTTTTATTATTTGTATCTGATCAAATTCAACTATTAGATTTCACTCATGACATTGGATAGCATTATATACATTAAATTTGCATGTATGTTCACGATCTAATAGTTAGATTTGATCTAATTTTCATAGCAGTATAGTACATGATTCATTTACATGACCTAACAATTATCTATTGTGGAATCTTATTAAATAAATCAATAAATTATGATTTACATTTGATCTACTTATTTGATAATGATCTGGTAGTTCATAGTGGTCAAATCAATGGCACAACACACACATTCTACCATCTGATCTAGGTTTGGACAGTTAGATTTGGTTTAGATCTTAGTCATTGGTCATGGATTAGTACCCTGATCTACTAATTGTGTGATCAGATTAATGATCCATGCATTCTGTGGTTGGATGATGGTCATATCCTAATTTCATATTTGATCTGATAGTTACAACTTATTCTAATACTCAAATATGAGCCATAGATGCTTGGATCTAATCTAATTATCTACAGTCAATAGAAAATTTAAAGATCACTACAATTTACACATAGATGATGGCCAGATCCAAGTTTTGTCATAATTTGACTGTCATTCTATGTTTTGAGACTCAAATCTAAGTTATGCATGCTTGGATCTGATCTATGTATTAGAAATCAGTAACTAATTTACTAATGAACATTTGATCAACCTTGATCTGACAATTCTTGTTCATCCTAGTTATATTAAGATGACAATCAAAGAGATTGTTGGAGATGACTGATCATCGATGGATCATTGTGATTATCCTTGATCATGACCATACATTGCTATTAACTTTAGATCAATCTGAGATCTTCTCTAGTTAATAAATTGACTATAAGGTTTTACTCAAAATGGAATGATAAACAACATGAATGGTTTTGATCTTCAAAATGGAGTTGTATACATCACTATATTTTGTCAATTTGACCATTCATTGTTGTTCACCCAAAATCTAGTATTTTCTTCCTTGATTGTTAAATTAATCGATGAGTTTTACATTACACATAGCAGGCAATGTAATGAATAGCTTAAATCATTCAATTGTTTCTTCTATCTTTCTAGCAAAATCGACCCTAGACACGTAGCCATTCTTCCTTGATTTTCCCGCCATACGTGGTTAGGTTTCAAGTGAAGTTGAGGGCATTTGGTCATGTTGTGGTAGAGAGGATGATGAAAAGAGTGGATCTTCAATTTTCACTGCCAATTTCTCCCTCTAGGATCTTCTTTGTCATACCTTACCAATCATCATTATCTCCCAATCACCGTCGCTAGCATTCTTAGCAACAGTGACAACTTTTGCCTCTCTCTTTCTCTTTCTCTTTCCTTTTCTTCTCTGTCTCCTTTCTCTCTTCTTCTTCCTTCATTCTCTCTCTCTCTCTCTCACTTATTGGGTAACATTCAACTATTTCAGTCGATTGACTTATAAACTTTAATCATTTTGTTCTTTTCACATTACATATATTATGATTTTTTTTAAAACACAATCATTCTATTTTCAAAATTCGCATGATGATGCCCATAAACATAATCATGCAAACCATAATGGCATCTGACTTGTCCATTGCATATGTCTACAAGTAGGGTCTACTAAGTAAATTTACAAAAAGTACCCACGATTGGAAAATCCCAAACTTTTACATTCAGACTCTGGTTTTAGTGTTCTTGGTGTCATTGGTAAGCTTTCTTCATATATAATCAAAGTATTGAGATTTGAATGGTCAACTTTTAGTTACGTGAAACTCAAAACACAAAGATCCAAAATTACATTTTTATCAAAAATAACTAAAAAATTATATAAAATAGATTTTAAAAATTAGATTATGACAACATTTATGCTCATTGTATCTCCACTATCGTGTTCCCACTAGTATTTTATAGAGGTGATATGCATATAATTATTATATATAATATCCCTACAAGTAGCATTTTTAACCCTTGGATTACTTAATTTATTATCAGTTAGGATTTATTTTGCAATTTGTAGGATTAAGCTTCAACAGAGAAATTCATGTAGTTTTGGCAATTTGATACCCTAAAAGAGAGCTAACTTGCCATTTGAGTAATTCCACAAACCCAAGCGTTAGGAACTAAGAAGTGTAGAAGTTCAAAATGTTACAAGGATGCCCTAATTAATTTTAGAGCAGTGAGAAATCCAAAGCATGAATTCCACCACCGAAGGGAGCTTCTAAGTGAAGCTAGAATGTCACACATTGGAGCCACACATTCGATTAGAAGAATAGACAAGAGAGCATGGCCCACTTAGGTAGCAAATTTTCTCTCTCTTTCACTCACTCACTCACTTGGACAAGACTAACCCACATAGGAGTTCACATGCTTTTCTAAGGATGGAATTGCTAGGATTGGTTCTCAAAACACATTTTGCACTAGAATGATTAGAGGGATGAGATGTGCTCATGAGAGGCCACATGGGAGTCAAGAGATGCCTTGGACTATATAAATAATCTACTGTGATTTCATAGTATTAAAGATATAGCTAGCTAAGGATGATGCATGCTTTAAATTAGGAAGGAGAAGCATCTCACATATGCAAAGAGCAATAGGAGAGAAAGGAGTTTCTTCATTGGGAAGAGAACAAGCAACTCTCCCTAGCTTGTCTTCTTCAAGATGATGCCCAAGAGATAGACCAAGGAAAGAACATGATAGGAGATGGTGTTATTTTGTTTTTATTAAGTAGTTGGTTAGGCTTGGGATATGGTTCTATTTGGGAGGTAAGAGGGCTTTGCATTGAAGGAGGGAAGAGGGTATGCATGGAGATTGTTGGTGACTCGTGAAATCTATTGGTTGTGCATGGGATCCTTGGAGATGTCTAGTACCAAAGATGGGAGTTAGGAGGAAAGCTATGCCCATCCTCCAATCCTCCATCCTATATGATCTATCATTGGGGTAGTACTTAGAAGAGGGCAAGAGTGGATAGTGTGAGACATTAGGGGGGGTTGGAAGAGAAAGATAAATGTGTCCTATTATCAATTTTGAAGGAATTGGGCATGACCCATCTTATGTATTGATTCTTCTTTCCCTAGCTCTCTTCCCTATCACTCCCCTAAGCTTCCATCCTCTCTTGCCTAGTGCACCTCATTCATCTTAAACAACCAAAGAACCTTGCACATCATATTTTATAGCGAAGGCATCTTATGCAAGGTTGCAATAAGTTGTCTTGGTAGATCCATCCGACAGTTATATGTCAAGTTGTTGAAGGATTCCTTGGGAGAGTGGCTTGTAGGGTGATGCATCACTATAATTGTTGAGTAAGACAACAAGTTTGATTTAGTGTAAAAGTTTGTTTGGCTTGGAGCAGAGCATAGGAGATCCTCGTCTCATGACACTGCAAGGAGATTTTGCAACATCAACTTCATTCCATAGGGCTGTTTACTTTTAGTTTTATTCTTTAAATTCATGTTGTTTACAATCTTGTAATACTTTAAATTTGAGTTTTGATGGAATTATTTCATCTTTTATTTTAGTTATTTGTTAATTTTTTCTTTAGATGTATGTTAGGTTTTATGTCATTTAGTTAGCTTTTCATTAACTATAGTTTTACTATTTTAGCATCATTTTCGAATAGGATGTTGTTTATGTTAAGTTTAGCATAGCCTTTTAAAATTGTTTAGAATATGATTTTAGACATATTTTCTAGTATATATTATAGTTTAATATGAGTAGCAAAATTTTCACCAATGGTTAGGATGAAACTACATGGAAATTAGATAAATTTAATTTTAAGTATATGTTAGATTTAGGGTTTTGAAATTTCAGCCTTAGGATAAGCAAATTAATATACATAGTTAGTGTTCTTTTCATAGAATTATGTGGTATTTCCTGTATTTTAGAAGCTAATTTTATTATATTAATCAACTTGGTATACATAAATTCTCAAATTATTTATGATTGTAAGAAATACAAGTTATGTTATAAAGAAATATATTAAGTTAGGTGAATAACTAAGGTTGAGAAACTATATAAGTTAATACTTTTAATGAACACATTTTCCTTACTTTTAATCCATTAATGTTTTTAACATTAGTAAAAGAAAATTTGATATACTTAGTTATGAATACATAAGAATTTAGTGTGGTGAAACCCTAGACTTTAGAATTTGATAAATTTATTCATTCAAGTTTAATTGATATTATTAGATTAATTTGGTTGTTTATCTTTAAATTGGTTGGCTAGGTTCAAATTGTTAAAAATAGATTTAAATTAAAATTCTAAATTTAAAATGTGAGTCATCATCTTATTGACCTGTATTTGCATTATCTTTATTCTAATGGATCTATCCACTTGTAGTACTTTTAAGCAAACATCAAGTTTTGGCACCATTACCGCATACTCACTATGGATCTTTAGTTCAATCTAGGTTAAATTATATTATCACTAGTCATAGTTCATGAATTGCATGCATTTAGGTGCATTTTAGAATAATTCTTGTAATTTATTAATTATCATGATTATTTTTATTTTTGTAGGAATTTAGCAAAGGATTTGGAGGAGTCATTCCATTTGGATAATGCTTCCTTTATTATTTTTATTTTGAGTGAATTGTAGTGAAATCACATTGTATTTTATTTTATCACAATTCAATTCAAAAAGGATTGTAATAATACATGTCAAGGATGAACCATCCTAGCTTGAAAGTGGAGATGGTTTGTTCATCGCTGCACCCTTATATGAGAAGACTTACATCTAGCAAACCATTATAAGCATTTCCAAATCCTTACATTTCCTAGATTTGGAATTGCATTGTTAAGTTGGCTTGCATATTTGTATGGTAGGTAAATTTCATGTGGTTTGCATTCATAATTATAATTAGGATAGTTGCATTAGTAGCACTTTCTTAACAAGGGATAGCCTAAGCTCAATTATAACCAATAGGCATAGGTTGTCTATGTTATAATGTCCCATCTATTAAGGCTCAGATCCTTTGTTAAGTATCATATAGGTAGTTACAATAGTTTCTTGATCTCTTGAGTTTTTAAGACACATTTTCTAAATAAATAAAAAATTTCAAATTGATCACATTAGGGGTAGATTAATTTTATGTTATTTGAATGTGTATCATTTTATTTTCTAAGTTTCATCACTTAGTTTATGTTTCCTTAGTCTTTGAAAAAACAATCACTCTTTCATTGTATACAAAAAATATCTTTTCCTTGTACATGAAGTTGTGTCCATTGCACGAAACATTGGTGTATGCATCGCTATCGATCTTTGAACAAAAATTTAGCACTCGATCCTAAGATCAAATGGACTATTAGGAAAGGGTTAAGAAATCATCTTGATTTATATAACCCTGCAGTGGAGAATGAAGTGCTCAACATCAAAGCTCTCAGAGTTCAACATAATGCACTTTCTAGCATAACATTGCCTACAACTACTGCAAATCATTTTGCATTGATTTTGGGAGTTATTCAAATTTTACCTTCCTTCTATGGTATAGACAAATAGGATCCTTATCACCATACCATGAATATCATTGACATCTGTGCCACATTTAAATACTACAATTTCTCATATGATTTCATTAGATTATAGCTATTCCCCTTCTCTTGAAATGATAAATTTAAAGCATGACTTGACTCTTTAGAGGTTGATTCTATGACATATTGGGAACAATTATCTAAGAAGTTCTTGAATAAATTCTTTCCCATCCACATGACCAATCAGAAGGAAAATTATTAATTTCCAGTAAAAGGAGGCTAACCATTTTTATGAATGTTGGAAAAGGTAGAAAGATTTATTACTCAAATACTACCATGGTTTTGTGTGACGACCCGGGTTTTTGAAAACATGATTTGTAAAGTATTTTGAAAGGTAGGGCCCTTAAGAGTGTAAATTTTTTTCGTAAAACAAAGCAGCGGAAATTCTTTTCTTTAGAACTTGTTTTGAAAACCTAAGTCACCACTTCATACATAACATAAGTACAATTTGTGTACAAAATAAAATCCCATTGAAGGAATATACTTTTATTAAACTCCAGGATCCATCCAGTGGTTCATAGTACAACCAAATCTAGTACAATACTTGTCCAAATTACATAATCCAAAACTCAAGCTCATCATACAATAAAACTCTTAACAAATAAAAATACATGTCTTTAAGGGTATACCTTGAAGATTATTCTCTTCAAGTCTTCTATAGTCTTCAGCTCCTAACTCTCCTTCCCTGTATATGAGATATTGCAACAAGTACAATATCTCAGCAAGCAATGCTTGGTAGGGGATTTAAGAAACATAATAATTGACAATGTAATTCCAATACTTCATAATCTCATTATCCTTAAACATACTTTGTACTTTGTAAGTTATGTATATCTATATACATACATACCCTTCATGGGTAAACCAGTTAAATTCGTGAAAATAGTCAAATATCACTCCCAACTAAGCTGATCAATTCTATTCATTTTGAGAATTTAGTATTACAGTTAATCTCATACTGGGAATTTCCCTTCTTGGGAAACATTGGTAATATACAATTACCTAGCATTTCATTATGTTATAACATAAGGCATTTCACTATGCCTATTCCCATATGCATCATAGTGCAAAATAATCAGAAAGGTTGCTATGCTGCAGTCTGATCCATACTAGAGCGCTCGGATAACTGCCCTGTTCACCACTGATACCACGGTGAAAAATATTATGTCATTGCCCGTATGGGGGGGCAAGACTTTCACAGTGGTGGCCTTCCCATAATTGCCACCACCCGACTTTTAGCCTCTCATTGGGCAAGGTATCATCATATCATCAAATTTCAAGGAGCGAGTGGCCAAACCCTCATAACTCCTTTAGCAATAGCATCCCCTAGGCTCATGCCTATTAAAACAAACTCACAAGCCTCCAAGGTTGTATGTAAAATAGATTTCATATATATCAGACCATATGTCTGTTTACTTAGGGCTGAAATATTTTCTAGTTCCCTATTCACTTATAGTTTAGACCTTAACCATCTTATAGGTGTGTGGCTGGATCATAAGGTTTTCAAGAGATTTACTACAAGTATTATCATTACTCTTGTCAACATAAGATCATGAGTACAATCATGAATATCTCATGTAAATGCATTCATCAAATCCTCCTACCTTTAAGGAATGATCTCTTTTCCCCAATCTTCCATGATCCTGACCGATGTATGTAATTTGTACATCCATACATATTGTCAATATATAAATTATCAACAATCCTATTGATCACTAGACTTGATGTTTAGAATGATCTTTAGATCATTCATATCTAAGTATTTTTCTATCTCTAAGTCTTTGTATGTTCATCTCCTTGATCTTGATCTTTCATAGATCCTTTGATTGACAATCTACACATGTTGATAAAGATCAGGGTCCTAGATCTTCTATCATCTAGTTCTTCTTTGATCTAAGTTCAGTTCTTAGATCATCCCTATGGAGAATGATCTGGGTTTTCTTCCTTGAATCATCTTTGATCAAGGGTTTGGATTATCTAATCTAATGAACTATAACAAGTATACTACTAAACATACATACTAAGTACAATATAGTATTCTTATTCTTATTGTTCTTGATCATCCAAGATCTAATGGATCTTGTTTGATCATCCTTATCTTACTTATTGTTTTTATTAGGGTTGGGTAATTTACTAACCTTTTATGCTCTTATTATTATTATTCAACCAGTTAATGTGCTGGTTGAAGGTAGCTTATTCAAGCCTAAATCTAGACTACTCCTCTTATTTCCAATTGGCTAAGGCTTACTAGCTGAATGGGTGAACACAAAGTGGTTACTTCAATCCTCATGTAAGGAGGCGTTTAGACCTCACAAACGTCAACAGAAGGTAGGGGAAGAGCGAGGCTCTATTAGATAACCCCCTTAACCACTATGTTCATCATTCATTAGAATGACCATAGCTCAACCTTTCATAAGGTTCTTATAAGCATGTTTACCCTAAGTACTCTTTCTAATGGATTTTAATTAAGTCCATGAATATTTATAATGTCATTCATGGGGTTTATTATTCTTTTCCTAATTTGGGCCAAGGATTTGATAATCGTTATATTGTTCTACTAACTAGAGCCCTTACTAATTAAGTCCAAAGTATTCCATTCTTATTTGTGTAATGAAACTCTACTTTCCATTAGAATACATTTTTGATGTTTTATGCTCTTTATCTCATAACAAATAAATCTACTACTAACATTCAACCATAAATGAATTATACATTTAAAGCATAAAACTACATAATCTAACATTCAATGAAAATGAGGCAAGGTACTTAAATTAAATCTAGCACCTTATGATAACAATGAAACACATATCATATTAAACTCTAAATATTATACTAGCATGCTTTATAACATAATAATATAAAATGAAACTAATTACATTTACATTTTTAGAAACTTTTACTTATGATCCAACCATTTGATCTTAGATCTTTTCCTTTGATTAAGGATTTTAGTTGTATTTAGGAAATTTTCTCTATTAAGGTCAAAAGATCATATTGATCTATTTTTGTCATAATCCATTCATGATTTCCTTAGATTTCATCATATAAACATTTATTCTTTCCATCCCAAGGATCTGATCACACTTGATCTCATTGATTAAGTGGGTCCCTTTGTATTTTTAGGGTTTTTCTATCTTAAAGGGTAGATCCCTTAATATATCTCATATCTATCTAATTTAAACATAGATCTCACTTTATTTAAGTAGTATATCATTATTAAAACATGTTTCTAAGATCTGATCATCTCAGATCTTGAAAATCTATGTAATTGGAAACTTAATTCTTTAATATAGAAAGTTTTTACTGAATAACATGTCTATTTTATCATTTCATAAGAAAATAGAGGTTTCAAGCTTTCCATAGCTTCTTTCCGATCTCAATTTGGAGTTCAGATGACTCCAGAATTGAATCTGGAAGCTCACAGTCCTTCCTCGGGCCTGGATTTGATCTGGGCCCAAGGAATGGACGGCCCCGATTAGTTGGGCGGAACGACAGGCAGAACAAACCAAGCGGAATGAACAGGCATCGTCGAGCGAGTCTACTGGAAGGAAACGTTGAACCGCGACTGCAGGGCGTCCACAGACGCGGATGGGACGAGCGGAACGCCCGTCGTCCGCGCGCCGGCAAACTAGGCTGTCCCTGGGCGTGTCCGCTCTTTCATTTGATGGATGCACCACCTCTGCGCATGGGACGATGCTCCACGTGCATCACACGCACCGTTCCGACGGTGTGTCACGCGTGCGTCTTGGGTGCCCTCTGATCTGGAGATCGGACAGTCCATTCTGGACCGTCCAATCAATCCTCTTTCAATTGGGGGCCCAAAACGTCTCTGATTTTTATTAAACTTCTACCCTAGGGGTTTTGGACCCTTCTGGATTGATTGGTATAGTCAGATTTTTCATCTGGGTACTCCATCATCCAGAATTAAGGGTTCTGTTGTTTACGTTATTTTTACCTTTTTATTACCAAAATTAATTACAGTAAAATAAAAATTACATAAAACAATACTAAAAATCTATGAAAAGGATTTCCACTTACTTGATTAGAGAGAAAACCTCAATTATATGCCCAATTTAAAAAAATACCTTGTTGATGAAGATATGGCCTAAAATCCACCTTTCTTGCAAATATCCGTTGTTTGAACCATTGGATCTTGAAATTTCTTTGGGGGTTTTGTAGAATTGATATTTTGGGAAGTTTTGGACAGTGAAACTGATCAAATTTGATCTGGAACAGAGTGCCTAATTGATTTTAGGTCTCTTGTTCCAATCCAAAAAGAAAAACAAGTTGAAAAGAGATCTAACTCTTGGAATTTTTGGGTTTTTGGGGAGGGATCCAGATCTAATTTTTCAAGGAGGTTGAAGAGAATTTCGTGGAGATTTTATGAGGATTTTTGGGGTTGTATTTATAGGCATTTTGGGTCTTTTTCCATGATTATAATATGCTATTTTTTTATTATAAAATGGCATGAAAGTCTTCAATGTTCCCATGCCTAATTTTTCTTCCCCAAGACCAGCTGATATTTGTTGACCCATGTTTCACATGGGCTGTTGATCAAATTGGTTGTTGGGGACGTGTTGGACCCCATGTGGGCCCCACATGGACCGTTTTGCCCATTATGCATAAAATTTTGGGTTTTATTCCCATGATCTCCGATTTGAGTGTACTTAGTGGCGTTGGATTTGTATTTCTCAGTACATTCTAAATTTTGATGTTTCATATTTTGATTTTTGGAATATTTTGATTTTTGGGTAAAATTACTATTTTACCCCTTTTGTCCAAGAAATGAAGAAACTTAAGGATTTCTCATCCGAATTCGAAATTTGTCATGCTTACATTCATTTTGAAGGGTTTGCTAAGTTTAATTTCAATTTTATATTTCTTATGATTTGATTATACTTTTATAAAAAGTATATTTTAAATAACCCTAATATTTCAAATTTCTAAATATCTGAAACTCAAACTTTATTGATTTTTCTCAATCAATTTACAAAAATTGGGGTTATTACATTTTGAGAGATCGAAACAAGTACAATATTTCTTCTAAGGTTTTACATCACAAAACTAACATATGATAGATGCTGCTAGTGGTGGGGTATTTATGACCAAGAGTGATGTACATGTTTAAAATTGCTTTAAAACCTTTATTGAAAACACTAATGGGACTATTCCACTAGAATAAAATGTAATTTGCAACCTCAAAAGAAGGGTGGTTTGTATGAGATAAGGGCCACTCTAGACCTATACCATAAATTATACATGCTAGCACAAAAGTTGATAAGATTTGAGGTCTAAGTACACTTTTGGACAATAATTTAGCTTAAATTTTACTTAGGGATCGATAATTATGTATATATTGGCTATATTCATGCACTTACATTCCAAGATTTAATAAATTAATGGGATATTTTTTGCATAGGGTTAGGATTTTGAACCGTTTTATTCATCTTTATTTGCAGGCTAAAGTTAAGTACTTAATATATGCTGAATAGAAGAAATTTCTCTCATAAATAAATGAATTCTATAAGAGTTTTGAAAAATCTTTATGGGTACCATTCTTGCAAACACTTATGAGACTATAACTCATCCACTTGGGGTAACCTAGTGGTTTAAAGGCTTCCTACATATGGTACATGTAGGCAAGAGCACCTACAAAAGTGGTTAGGAATTTTTAGATTTTGTTAGATTTCCTTCTTTTTTTCTTCATTTTGTAGTTTTACATGAGAACTGGAAAAATACAAATTTTAGAGTATTTAATATAGATATATATATAGAAATATTATATATATAACTCTATATTTAGTAGGTTTTTGCCCAAAACTTTCTAAATAGAGGTAATTAGGGTACAAATAAAAGAAAATGCACAAACTTGACAACTTTGACACTAAAAGACAAAGTTTAGAGTTCAATTAAAGCTAAGGGTCCTCTTACCAATTTTATTGATGTCCGAAAGTTTAGAATGTGGAGAGGGTATCATTATCATTTTCAACATAGTTAGAAACCCTAGAACCATCACCAAATCTTATTTGCACAAAAGATGTTGTAATTATCAAAACATAGGGTGGAAGAATGTTGACGCATGCATGCATGCATGCATTCCACCACCATTGGGGAGCTTCTAAGTGAAGCTTGAGAGCCACACACATCAAAGGAAGCATGCACATAATGCACACTCAAGCTAGGGTCTGTATTAGACTTAAAACCCTTTCTCTCTCATTATTTAGAATGGAGACCATCTACATATATTCCATGATTTTTCTATGCAAAGTTGGTGCATCCCACTTCATTTCACATAAGATACTTGTATGGATTAGTATGATCGGTGGTGATTTTTCATTTGGGATATTCATGAAAGAGTGGTTAAGATAAGTCGCATCCAAGACCATCCCAAAGCAACTAATGACAAGCTATTTGACTTATGATTGGCAAATATAAAGAAGCCATCAATGGGAGGGAGACCAGCTTGTGATTGGTGGAGAAAATTTTAGTGGGCTGCCTAACACTTTTCAACAAAACCAAAATGTGTTCCTAAGGACTGTAAACATGTTTTTCATTGCAATATAATTTGGTAGAGATAAAATTGGTCGACCGTGGAGAAAATAAAAGAGGGGAATTAGTTTCAATAAGGAAATATTTACGAGATCATATCTGTTCAACTTAGGGAATGACAATATGATGGATGAGAATAAAAGAAGCATTAAACTACATCCTTTTGATGGGAGACTTCAAGGAGAACTCAACCATCCATCATAGGATTGAAGCATGACCCAGTGATAGGGGATGAAGAATGAAAATTAAGAAAACCATAGCCACCATATCATCCTAGCCAAACATCACACTTGATCTCACCATCCATTGTAAGTTCAATTCCATATTTGACAAGATGCCACATGATTTATCCAAGAGGGAACTCCCTAAAGGAGATTGTTAAGAAGGAAAGAAAGAGAAGGAGGGGGGAGGAAATAAGGAAAGAGGAGATAAGAGTCAGTTACCTTTGGCAAACCTATCCTTGTCAACCCACTGAAAGACAAGAGGGGCTCCGATGTAAAAGCCATTCTCCCTTGAGCCACTCATAGCTTCCATACAAAAGAGAAATAAGAAGGGGAGAACCAAGGAGTTCTCAAGCCTAGAGGACCACACAAAGTGATCAAATGCTGAGGGAAAACACTATAAAGGGAGGAACATCTAAGAGAAGAGAGGAGGAAAGAAAGGCATGTTTCATTCTTCCATCATGCACCCTCAATTTCACTATTTTATTTTACTTTTTTTTTCAACTCAGATCCACTTCAAACTCATGCCCCAATCCCTCCATCCAATAATCTTTCAATTGCTAAATGATTCAACTAAAGCTTTTTCCCTAACTCTTTCACTTATTCATCCTTTTCATACATTATTTTCAGTCCATTCTACCTGAGTTTTTGATCTTTCTCCACCATTTTATATTCATTTTTTTCACTAATCCTTTCACTCTAAAATTGATGAATTAATATCTACTGCCATAATGGACCTCTCAATAAAGTTTATTTCCATCATTTGGTTCCAAAATTCATGCCCCTATTTAGACACCTTATCACCATTCAATCCATCCCTTCATCTCTCTAAAATATTTCCATTTGGATGCCTTATTGAATCTATTTCTCTCTTGATAGTACATGCATTAAGCAGTCCTTTGTAAAGTAATCACTTGTCATGAGGTTTGCGGTATGAGTGGTTGGTGATCTCTGGACTTGTTGAGTGACACAACAAGACCTAAATCACAAGTAGATAATAGGGATGTATTGGTGGTGGTGTGTAGGTCAACAATATTCACTGAGAGTTTCTTCAAGTCACACAAAGGAATGTTTAGGTGAAATCATTTTAAGAAATTGTCTCATTATTTGCTTTTGTTTATTTATGTTTTTGTAATAAATTGATGTAATTTTAAATTCTAGTATAATAAAAGTTATTTTCCTCTTTAGTTTTTGTTTTTCTTTCGAGTAACTTATATGCTTTTGGTAGTTATTAGATTTAATTAATTTCTCCATGCTTATTTATGTTAGTTTTATATATGTTTGTGTGTTTACTTAGTTCACCTAGTCATTAAGATGAGAAATGTTAGAATATGAGACTTTTCAAATTAGGTTATTCTACATTAAAAGTGAAAAATAATAATATTAGATTTGTAGCACTTTAAGGTTACATATTTAGTCATTACTTGAAAGAAACAGATGCCAAGTATAGTAAGGCAGCGAGTGATTAGATGAGAATCTTTGATAGTCGATGCCTTAAGGAGAACAACAATACTTTGAATAAGTATAGTGCCACACTAAGAAACTAATATTAAGAAGATCATAAAAAGAAAGCTTGAAAAGACTTATTTTTTGTGCTTTCTGAGTTATTGTAACTTTATTAACATGAGAAGAAAAATATAGGTTAGTCTTTAGAATATTTGATTTCTAATATATTGGATTTTAATTCTTGGGGTTAGATTTAATTTCTTGTTATTTTATGTATTTTTATGATTTTTGGTATATCTAGATAATTATTTTATTTTAATAAACCATTCAGCTAGGTTAAAGTAGTTAAATAAGGCTTTAATTAAACTCTGTTAATTATGGAGTCTGTGTGGATTGACCCATTCTTGTCGTCTCTATGCTATAGTTGACCCTGGCACTTAAGGTTAAATATCAAAACACATCATAAGTAAACCTAGATCTCAATTATGTAAGCTACATAGATTAGAAGAGCTACGTGAGCTATTAATTGAAAACACACCAAATTTTAACCCAGCACCTGTCTTAGATTGTGGACATTGTTATAGCTTCAATTTATCTAATCCATTGTATGTTACCCCTAAGACTGATATAGAACACGAAGGTTAGCAAATTGATATTATGGCCATACATCAACAAGCTCTAGAGTGTACATAAGATAGTATGGAGCATATAAGCCCCATAATTTCCCTCCTCAAGGTAACATTGAACCTTTTAGGAGATGCAGAGTGTGCTTAAGCATAGCATTCACAAAAATGTTCAAGAGGAGGAAAATTATCGAGTATTCAATGTTGGCATCCCATATACCCAATTTGATAGATCAAGGGCCAAGTCCTCTTGAGTTGGTCTAAAAAAATATTGGTTTATGGTGGTCCTTTATTCTATATGGCTATCATCACTATAAAGTTCTGGGTAAAGGCATTACATTGACTACCATGAGATTTTTAAATTAAGTGATTTTTTAAAAAACTCCTGAATAGTTAGTTAGGTTTAAAGTTTCATCTGTTTTGAATCTTTGTCCATATCAACAAATCAATACACTAACCCAAGAGTGCAAGTTCTATCTTTCTCACCCTTTCCTTTTAGGTTTACCATTTCATTTGTCCATAGTATGTAACTCTAAACATTGATGACAATATTTAATTTAAGTATGGAGTAGGGTATTTTAATTTTGATGGTGTCCAAAGTTTTTCTTAGTTATTTTTGAGTCTTTTCATTTGAATTTATTTAAAATTTTGTAAAAAAAAATAAAAATTTTGAAAAAATTTATGAAAATTCTTTATGAGAATGAGAATTCATATTTTTTAGTATTCAAGCTATCTTTTGAAATTTAGCATATTAATATATTTGTATACACTTAGTTCATATTCTTATCTTTTCTTAAAGTATTCCATGAAAGTGAAACTTGGATATTCATTATAGAAAATAGCAACATATATATATATATATATAGTTTAAGTTGAAGAGAAAATATAACTTAGAGATCTCGAAGATGATTTGTCGGGACCATTAACCCTTGTGAGTTTTAGAGCCACTCTTCCTTTTTGAGAGGGTTGTACATAAATTCAAAAATTTTCTTTAGTGGACAATAATTTCATAGTTGGTCTCATTACCTTTTATCTCGGTCAACTATTGATAAAACATCCAATAGACTATGGTGACTAGGGTTTTTGTAACACATTTTGTAAGACATTTTTCAAAGCAGCAAAACAAAGCAGCAAAAATTCTTTTCTTTAGAACATGTTTTGTAAAACTTAAGTCATTGCTTCATACATAACATAAGTAGAATTTTGTACAAGATAAATTCCATTGAAGGAATATACTTTTATTAAATTCCAAAATCCATCCAGTGGTTCATAGTACAGCCCAAGTATTAGTGCATTACTTGTCCAAATTACATAATCCAAATTTCAAAGCTCACCATACAATAAAAACTCTCAATACAATATAATGCTCTCAAATAAAAATACATGTCTTCAAGGGATATACCCTAATTGATTATTCTTCCAAGTCTTCTTATGTCTTGAGCTCCTAATTCTCCTTCTCTATATCTCAGATATTGTAAACATTCAAACATTTACAATATCTCAACAAGCTATGCTTGGGAGGGGATTCAAGAAGCATAATAATTTGACAGTATAATCCTAATACTTCATAATTTCATTATTCATACTCATAGATCAATCTCTTTACTTCATCATATATGTACATCCTTACACATACATACTGTATATGTCGTATAGATATACATATGGTCAAAACCGTCAAACATAGTTAATATCTCAAACATCAATAGTCACACTCAGACACACTGAATTGATCAATCATCAAGACTCTGCTGGAAAATACTCCCACATTTGGGCAATATCATCACACTCAGCCATATTGAGTTGAAAAAACATCCAGACTCTGCTAGAAAAATACTCCCTTATTTGGGTAGTATCAGCATCTCATTATGCCATGCACATAATGCAAAGTACTAAAAAAACTACTATGCTATAGTCTGATCTGTACTAGCACGCTCGGATAACTACTTTCATACTCCACGGATACCAAATGTGGAAAATCATCTATGTCATGTATATACGGGGAGACAGACCATCACAGTGGTGGCCTTTCCATAATTGCCCTACCCGACATTTTGCCTCTCTTGGGAAACAGTATCATCATATATCACATTTCGGAGAGTGGGTGGCCAAACCCTTATAACCCTCCTAGCATATCATCCTCAGGCATAAGCACATTTAAAACAAAAACCACAAGCCTCCTTGCTTGTATATAAAGTATTCTTTTACTTATCAGAAGTCTTATCAGTTCATATCATCATCTTCATATTTTGGTATTCTTATACTCAGGATAGGATTTCACTTCAAACTTAGGGATCATCATTTACAATGAATGATACCCATGTTCATATAAATTTAGGGATCACCATTCTATATGAATGATTCCCATGTATTGATTTTATACTTATCAGACAATTTGTTTGTTTATCTAGGGCTAGAATACCTTCTAATTCCCTATTCACTTAGGGTTTTCCTCAATTCTAACTTAACCATTTCATATGTATTTTGGTTGGATCATAAGGGTTTTCAATAGATTTAATACAAGTATTTACATTATACTTGTCAAAATTTCTAAGCATAAGATCATGTATTTAACATGTATTTCTCATGTAGATGCATTCATAAAATCCTCCTACCTTCAAGTAGTGATTCATCTCTTCAAATCTTCCATGATCCTGATTGATGTATGAAATCTGTAAATCCATGCATACTATCAATATTTATACAATTTGAATAATTCTATATTTTTTATCCTATCTATATTCTTTGTCTAATATTGTCTTTTGATATAAAGGATATAGATCTTGTGTCCTATCATGATCTATCTTCCTTAGATAGTATTGATCACTAGATCTAACAGTTATAATGATCTTCTAATCTTTCAGATCTATTTAAGTCTTTGTGTATTTCTTTCTTTGATCTTGATCTTTTATAGATCCTTTGATCAACAATTTATACTTGATGATAAAGATCAAGGGCTTAGATCTTCTATCATCTAGTTCTTCTTTGATCTAAGTTCAATTGTTTGATCATCCCTACGGAGGATGATCTTGGTTCTCTTCCTTATATCATATTTGATCAAGGGTTCAAATCTTCTATTCTATTTGATCTAAATTGCAAGCAATATATATATCATACATCAAAAAGTATTTATTTCTTTTATTGTTCTTGATCATTCAAGATCCCATGGATCTTGTTTGATCATCCTTATCTTACTTACAATTTTTATTAGGGTTAGATAATTTACTGACCTTTAATGCTCTTGTTATTATGATTATTCAACTAGTTAATGTTTTATTAGTTGAAGATAGCTTCTTTCATCCTAAGTCTAGACAGCTCCTCTTATTTCCAATTGACAAAGGATTACTAGCTGAATGGCTGAACACAAAGTGGTTACTTCAATCCTTATGTAAGGAGGTGTTTAGATCTCACAAACATCAATGAAAGGTAGGGAAAGAGCGAGGCTCTATTAGAGAACCCCCTTGACTACCATGTTCAACATTCACTAGAGTGACCTTAGCTCAACCTTTCATAAGGTTCCTGTGAGAATTTTAACCCTAAGTAATCTTTCTAATTGATTTTAATTAAATCCATTAACATTTAAAATGTCATTCATGGGGTTTATTATTCTCTAGTTTGGGCCAAGGATTTGATAATCCTTATATTGTCCTACTAACTATTGCCCTTACTAATGTTAAGTCAAAGTCATTCCTTCCTCTTATGTGTTCATGAAACTCTAATTTCTAATTAGATTACATTTTGGTGATTTATGCTCATTATATCTCAACAACTACTTAACATTTGAATCTACTAATAAAATTTGGCAACAATTAAATCATAAACTTTAAAGCATAACTCCAATATAAATTTAACAACCATTTATACTAACATGCTTCCTATGAATGCAACTGAACCTAATGGAATAAAACTATACTTAAACTAGCATGATCCTAAGTTATGGAATACATGAAATTTTATTAGTAATCTAATAAAATCATACTAAAATCGCAAATTCAAACTAACATGGCCCTAAGATAATTAAATTACTAGACCATGCTCACAATCTAATAACATTTAGAGCATAACATGCTAAAATTTAAGAATTACACTATCATGCTTCCTCATTTATAACATAAATCATATTTACAATTCTATTATCAAATAAAAGATAAGTAAACTAATTATATTAAGATTATTAGAAACTTTTACTTATGATCCAACCATTAGATCTTAGATCTTTTCCTTTAGATCAAGGGTTTTAATTACATTTAGGGCTTTTACTTCATTATGATTCAAAGATCATATCCACTTGTTGTTGTCACATTTAATCAATGATCTCACTCAATTTCATCATAATCCCATTCATACAACCCGTCCAAAGGGTCTAATCATGCTTTATCTCATTGATCAAGTGGGTCTCTTTGTATTTTGAAGGTATTTCTACCATAAAGGGTAGATTCCTCAATTCATCTTAGATCAGTTAAAATAAATCATATACCTAACTTTATTTCAACATTATTTCGTCATTAAATTAGATCCCCAAGATCTGATCATCTCAGATCTTGAAGATCATGAAAATTGAAAGATTATTTCATTAAAACAGCAAGTTTCCTGAAGATTTTTATCAATTTTATGATTTCAAAAGAAAATAGACATTACAAGCTTTCCATAACTTCTTTCCAATCATAATTTAGAGTTTAGATGGCTTCGTAATTGAACAATGAAGTTCATAGTCGTTCTAAGGATCTAGATTTGATTTGGGTTCAGTAGAACGGGTTGTCTTGATCATTCGGGCAGAGAGGGTCCAGTCGGTTGGAGTAGTCGCCGTGCTCTCATCACTGAGACGCATGTAGTAACACACAACCCAGGGGACCTGTGTTGTCCATGGTGACCTGAGTTTTAGAAAAAAAGATTTTTGAAATAAAATTTTCATTAATTAAAACTTTCCTATGGGATTTTTTTTTGAAATATATATTACGTATTTATTTTTCTCAATTCCACCTTCAACCTGATGTCACATTAAAACCTTCACATATAATAACAGAAATAAAACATACCATTATAGGATCCCCTGGTCATAGCCCAAACAATAAGTAATTTAGGTTCAAATTAAGGTTTAGATTAGATATATCAATGTTGCCTGTCTTATTACATTCATCCTCAAGAATTCATTATCTCAAAATGAAGATAACAATTAAAATGTCTAACCAACTATTTATCCATACTTTTTTCCTCCTTATTCTCCTTATTTAACTTCTTCTAGCTGAGTGCTCAATCCTCTTGCGCTTTCCTTGAAATGTTTTGTAGGGGTGAGTGCAATGACTCAATAGGAAAATGTCTAAACCAGCCATTTGAAAACTACAACAACAGTATTGGCATAAATCAAATAAGTGCAAACAATTAAATATTCTATCATAAGTATGATATGAATATTATACAACATTTGTGCCTTCATAAAAATCTAATGTTTCCAATAAATTCAAATATATCCTTCAAATCTCATACATACACGCCCATTTGAACTTTTATCAAAGAATGACTAATCCCAATTTGTTATATCACTGAGTGGTAGCGTCCTACCACAAACCTATCTGGCCAATGGTCAATATCCTCGAGGATGGCAGACATGTCAATCCATGTCCAATAACTGTACGGTATACTATGTACGTAGAGGACTCACATCCAACTACATTTTGTCGTGGATACCACACGGGCTACACTAGTCCTCATGAGGGCACTGGATCACAAGAGAGCATCTCCCCATGACACAATACTCTCTTCAATAGGCCTCTTAGGGCAGGTATCTCATTTAGAAGCTAGTGGCCAATTGGACTTCCTAGCGTAGCAACCAAGTGGGGCTTACATCTTACCCCAAGCGAGGTTCAACTCGCATGAGTCGCCTAATTTTAAGCTAGGCACAACTCTCCAGAGTTACCTAATTTTCATTTATTAAATCTCTTTGCATTGCTCAATACATCATATGAAGTATCCACAAACTTTCCCTTTCACAAGCCATATTTCAATTGGCATAAATTATCAACTAGCTTATTCTAGGTTTAACAAAAATACTTATACATTCATATCTTGGCATGTTCAAAATCTTATGTTTATAGCATACTACGTAGCATACTAAAAGTAATCACTTTATTTCATATATTTATCAATTAACAAATGTCTCAGTCACACATCACACTTACTATAAAAAGAACTATGCATGCATACAAAGATTTGTTCATGGATAAACTTTCAAAATCATATGTGCAATTGGCAAGATATATGCATGGAGAACATTTGATCATATTAATACGATGATGTGTAATGATCCAAACTACACGAGTATTCTAACTTACTAAATTTTATTCGGTTAATTAGTAAAATCACATGCATTCGATTGTGCATGCTATCAACTAACATTCTCATAAGCAAAACATTGGAGATGCGTAAACTTATAAAAATCTCACCTATCATGCTAAAATCTCAAGCATATCAAATGGATAATAAATCACTAAATCTCCATTCATGCATTTGAAGAGATAGCCAACATGAATATGAAATATAATCAAATCACTAATCTAACCTAAAACAACCATGCGTTTTGAAGTTGCGTGTGAGCAATAGAAAATATCAACTTTCTTATTTATTTTTAGTGATGATCAAATCTTAACCATCCGTTTGATCAAGTTAATCTATGTAGAAAGATCATCATCATAAATCGTGATCAAATGGGAAGCTTTAGATCTACTTCAGTTCAATTAACTTCAAAACCCTAGATCTTACAACAACTTTCCTAAACCTTATTCCTTACCTATTCCCTAACTTTCCATCAACTAAACATTACAAATTATGGGGGAAAAACTCCACTTTCCATCCAAATGAAAAGCCACCTTAGCACCACATTCCTCATGTTTTCACCCATTCCTAAATCAGGAAACCACTCATCTATATATAGACCCATGTTCCACACTCATTTTCCAATTAGAGGTTGTGTGGCAATCTTGAATTCTAACTTAGTGATAACTAAGAGAAAAGATAGCTTAGATTCTTGATTTCTCCTCTTTAAATTCATAATTTTTTTTCATGATTTTTTCATTTAGTTTTAGGCTATTTTGCCTTAGCTAGTTCACCCACATAGCCTTAGTTTCTTTCAAATTCCTTCATGGTTTTTCTTTAAATGTCATTATACTTTAGAGTGTGAGCATTAGGCTAGGATTTTGTTGCTGTTTAGATAGTATTTTAGGCTTAAGAAAAGTGCACAAATTTTAGAAATTATAGATAGTTTTATGCACATAAATTTGATATGATTCAATAAAGTTCTTTGTGAATTCTTATCATAGATTGTTTATTTCATCAAGGTTCTTGATATCTGGGTTATATCCTTGCATAAAAGTTATGGTTTCAATAGCTTTCTAATGCAAAATTTTACTGATCATTCTTAAGTGCTGAAATATAAAAATTGGTTTTTCCTTAACTTTATTCTATAATTCCAGCAATCAAAATATCTTATTTTCTTAAATCCTAAGGTACCCATTTAGATTTCATGTTGCTTATTAGATCTCGCAGTTAGTTTCTTAGTAAGTCAAAGTAGGTAGATTAAATTTCACCATGTTTAGGCTCTAGAATCATGTTCATAGTCCAAAATCTATGGACTTGGCTCTAAATCAAATTTCTTTTAGATTCTTGGTTAATTTAGTTGTGATCTTGTTTTAGAAGTTTTAATTAGTGTTTTGCATATTGTTTTATGTTTAGAAAGTTTCCTGGTTGCATTTTAGAATGTTTTCTTTTTAGTAATTTTAAGAATACGCAAGTTTTAATTTAGGAAGGTTTCTAACTTGGTAGTTTCCTTATGTGCCATTGTTTAGTTTGAATTGTTCTAAATTACTGTAGTTACCTTTAGTTAATTGCATGTTAGTTAAGTAAGCTTCTATTCTAATTTTTTTGTTTAGCTTAGGCAAGTTTCATTTATTTTAATTTATAATTTTGTGCATGTTTGTAATTCCATGTTGCTTTAGATTCCTAGTTTAATCACAACTCTCCTTCTATGCCTAAATTTAGTCAATTTGAATAAAATCAAATTCATTACAAATCTATAAGGTTCCTCATGGGATTGACCTTGCTTGCATGAAAATGCTACATTGATTCATGCACTTGTGAGAAATTTTAAAACATACACCAAGTTTTTGGTGCTGTTGCCAAGGAATCACAATGGATTTGTGGTTGGATCCTTATTTAGATTGTTTACCTTTACCTTTAGTTTTAATTTTATGTTACATTACATTAGGGATTTACATCATAGTTGCTTATTTTGTTAATTCCTCAAAAAATTATTCCATCTTACTTGTTTTGTGCAAAGTAAATTTGGTGAAGAAGCTGTTTCATCACTTAGGGTTTATTTGCTTTCCTAGTTTAGCGTTTTTCCTTTTTGAGTGAAACTTGTAGTGAGGCCCATTGTAACTTGCAATTTCAATTTCAATTTTAAATGGGTTGTATTAAAATAGGGGAAATGTGTGGTATGGAGGCCTACACTTGATCTTCATCAAAACACCAATCTAAGTATCCCTCACTTTCTCTCATTTTTTCCTAGTTTAGGTTCTTTTAATGTAATTTGGGTTTGGTTGGTAGAATAATTCATATAGCTTAGGATCATTCATATTATTTGTTGCATCTTTAATTAGGGTTGTTGCATTAGAGAGCACCTATCTAACCTTTGGTTGGATGGCATATAGGTTGCATTAGTTTATTTTCTTGTATTACATTGCATGTTTATTGCTTTGTGGTGGGTGAAACTTAATATTAGTTGGGGCCTCATAGGAACCCCTATAAGATAAGGATTAGAATTCATCACTAGATCCTTGGACCACCTAGGAAATCAATCCAATTCCTGATATGCTTATGATCCCAACCATTGATCTTTCATACAAAATGAAGTAGCAAGAGAGTTGGGGTTTTGAGCCCATAGGAACCTTTCAGATAGAGGAGATCTATAGTCACTTCGATGGATCTTGAATTTGTGGTTATAATGGGTATCCAAAATCAAAGTGATTTTCCAACATGTTTTGTTGATGGTTGTTGAGGTCTAAAGGCCTCCTTCCATCAAAATTGTATTAACCACATTAGGCAAGACCTAACTACTAAGCAATAGTCAAATCTGAATTTAAGGAGTTGTTTAGCTTTAGATTAAAAGCTACAACCTCATGATTGACAAAGATCTTCAAGACAAGTTTGTTAGCATTGTTTTATTGCATATCACATGGAGTTAGGAGTCACATTTAGGTCTAAGTTGTGTCATTTAGTTAGTTGTTATTAGAGTGTTGACAAGGATGTAGATCTCAGCATATGAATTAGTACAATTAGATCTTGATATTGAACATACACATAGAAATGGGGTAAGAAACCAAGTTCCTAACCCCCTGGTTGAACCACCAGTAGTAGTTGAGCATAAGGCTATGCATGATTTTTATGTACCACTCCAATTAAATACTCCATGCATCACACTACCACCTACCAATGCAGACCACTTTGTACTTAAACCTAGAGTGATACAGTTACTGCCATGTTTTTATGGTCTTGAGAGAGAGGATCCGTACTTACATATACAGGAATTTCTTGATATTTTTGATACATTCAAGTATAGAAATGTCATTGAGGATTCTATTGAACTTAGTTATTCCTTTTATTATTAAGGATAAAGTATCATGGCTTAATTCTTTAGAGGTCAGTTCTATTACCACATGAGACCAATTGCCTAAGAAATTCTTGAACAAATTCTCTCTTGTCCATAAGACTATTGGCCATTGTAGGGAAATCAATAATTTTTTAAAAAGAGATGATGAACAATATTATGAATGTAGGGAGAGATGGAATGAATTATAGTAGAGGTGTCCCCATCCTAGATTTGAAAAATGGTAGCAGGTTTAGTATTTATATGAGGCATTGACACATCAAAATAAACAAATGGTAGATGCAACAAGTGGAGGGATCCTTATGATGAAAAGTGAAACAGTGTGACATCTCAGATTTTTTTCACCCTTTTCCTTTTTTTTAAAAATCTTTTACAATTGTGGGGCCCTGAGTTAAAAACTAATAAAAAACCAAATAGTGAAAAACAAGGATTATAAGAAGACCTTAAATATTTCGGGTGTCAAAACTTTTTTTATACAAGGATTTTTAGAGGAATGAATATCACATTCCTACTAAAAATTTGGCAGAGTCTCCCCTATATTTTGGATTATGTACTTTTAACGCATGCAATGTGACAACCTGATAATCACAATGTATGTATAAAGTAAATAATGGAGACTCCATCTCCCTCCAAATGCATCCACACACATTTCTATTTTATTAAAATAAAAGAAACATTTTGAAATTGCCAATAAGGGTTGGAATTTGGCTTGTATACCCAGGATTACTCCAGTCACAGTCATTCACTCAAATGGTAATAAATACACATCCACATATCCATTTCTAATAGAGTCATGAAATAAATTTAACAACATAAGATTTGTAAGAATCTTCAGAAGTCTTTACCTATACCTCACCTTAGTTCTAAATGGCTTCTTTATAGCTCCCACATCAAGCCTCTGTGCCTTTTCCTTTACTTGAGTCCTTTGAACCTAAGATATTGTAAACAAGTACAATATCTTACCAAGCTTTCGCTTGTGTAGGTAGTTTCATCATCAACATATAATTTTATGTAGTATTAACTTAATAAAAGGCAAATAACAATATGATGTATAATTTAGTAGCATCTAATGCCTAATGAACTGTATCATGTACTCTGAGATCTCACCATGCCATTTCAAATATATGTTATGCTCAATCATTTCAAATTGTCAGTTCTAACATCCATGTGAATTATTTTCAAAATAGTAATGACATTGGCAAAGTATTTTACAAGATATGGAAGATTCACCACAACTCCTTCCAAGCATCAAAATCCATAGAGGAAAGCATTTAAATCATAAAATGTGTAAATACAATGAATGTATTTCAATAAGTACATACGTACATGCATACATACATACACACACACACACACACACATATATATATATATATATATTGTTTTGGACCTCCTCGAGGTCTCACAAGTGTAGAAACAGTTATAATCAAGCCATCTGCTGTTGGTCACGAGTACTAATTATAGACCTGAATTTTAGGGTGCCATGCACCTGCACTATCACACAATATACATATGAATCGAAAAATAATAGACCCTCTATGCTGCAAACAAAACTCATATCAGGTCCGCGGCTATCATGCCAATACCTGGACGGATAGGCTCCCTGCACCATGCGCATAGGGGACACGGTGCACAAGGCTATGACCTACCCA
The DNA here is from genome assembly GCA_035236585.1 of Warburgia ugandensis. NCBI lineage: Eukaryota > Viridiplantae > Streptophyta > Magnoliopsida > Canellales > Canellaceae > Warburgia > Warburgia ugandensis. The sequence goes on from CP141134.1 coordinate 39,917,859, forward strand.
TCATGTCATACTTGAATTCGGCCCTCCCCAGCCTGGTATCTCACATATACATAACGTTTCAGAAGGGGAATGATCAATCCACACCCTCCCAGCATAGCATCCAATGGGCCATCATATGCCCTCCATAACATAAATATATTAGGCATTATCATATGCCAATATAATCAGGAAAATCATAGAAATCCATGCATTATTTAACTCATGCAACTTAAAAATTATAATGCGATATAGCCATGTAATGGCAACTCTCAATTTAGGTTGAGATGAGGTTTCCACCTTCATTATTTCCTGACTCATGAAATGCATATAGTTTTCAAATATATTTTCATATGCAGGTTTTCAATGTGATAATAATATGACATGGCATTTTAAACAAGCAAGTTGCATGAAATACAATTATGATAGCTGCATAAACTAAAAGATTAAAGTCTTAGGTTTTAAGCAATTTCAACTATGATAGAATAGTTATCAAGGATTTTCCTATTTAAAGAAAGCATGTTGACGTCCAAACTACCTACCTCCCCCCTCCTTCAATCACTTGTCAATCACCTAACCAAGCCAATTTTGAATTCATTGTCATTGTCGATTCACATGTTCACCATTACAAAGAAGTCTACTCATTTCAAATCAAAACTATCAGTTTATCAATCCATTCCCATCATTTGTAGTTTAACCATGTGTTTTCAAAGCATTTTCTTTTTCTAATTGAGGGTTAGGGAACATGATGGTGGCATCTGATTGTCAATTAGATGTCACCAAGTTCCTCTTCCATCCCTATCTAAGCTGACAACCAAGGTTTTTCAATAAATTTTGTCCAAATTCCACAATTCTGATCACATCTTAGATAATTTAAGGTCATAGGATTCATATGTGGTATCTGATCATCGATTAGACATCAAGAAGTTACTGTGCAAATAGTACCCGATTAGATGGTTGAGATTGTCCAATTGGTTTTTGGCTTAGATCCACTAATTGAGTGCGATTTGAGTTACATCAGGTCCTGAATTAAGCTTGGATAAGAGATTTGATGTTTTAAGCTTGAATTAAGCTTGCATAAGGGATTTGATATGCTCTTGGTGCATATCACAACTCTTTCAACAACAACCCTTATTCAAAGACCTATAATCCAAGATGGGCTATGTATCCCAATTTTTCAATGTCTAAGAATAATTATCAGGAAGGTATATTTGTGAACCTCCTAAGGTATATTTGTGAACCTCCTATTCAAAATTTTCCTAGGATTTCCACGTTGCAACAACCACTAGGTTTTCAATTTCCCTAACAAACACAAAATCATCAATGAAGGATAATATACAATATATCACGAAGAAACTTGATGAAAATAATAAAGCTTTGCATCAATCCTAGAATGAGATTAGACAAAATATTACTCAATTAGAGATGAAAATGTGTCAGTTGTCTAAATCCTTAGGTGAAAGGGAAAAAGGAAAGTTTCCACTTGCCTAATCCCAAACCCTAAGGAACAATTAGAATTAGGGTCTAGTTCATAAAGATACATGAGCAAGCCAAGTCTATCACAACCCTTAGGAGTAGCCATCATGTTGATAACAAAGTAGGGTAGACTAAGGAAAAGAATAAGATAATGAAAAAGTTAAAAAACATGAGAAAGAAACTAAATAGAAATTTCCTACTCCATCTGAATTACTCAACAAGGCTAAGAAGGGAACAATTCTCTCTCAAAGCCCCATTCCTCAATTACTCATCAAGGCTAAGAAGGGAACAATTTTCAATGAAATAGTGGAAGTGTTTAAACATGTGTAAATAAATATTCCATTACTCAATGCTATAAAGGATATTCTACTTACACTAAGTTTCTTAAAGAGATTTGCACAACAAAGAGAAAAATCAATGTACAAAAGAAAGCCTTTAGCATCAAGTAGGTGAGCTGTTTAATACAACACCAGACTGCAACTAAGTTTAGAGACTCAGGGTGTCTTGCTATTTCTTGTGTGATTGGAAAACATGCCAAAGATAGGACATTACTTGACCTAGGGGCTAGAGTTAATTTGATGCCGTACTTTGTCTATGAGGATGTATTAACACCACTTTCTAGTTAGAAAAAAGATCAATTAAGATTTCACGTGGTATAGTTGAGGATGTATTAATTTAGGTGGACCAGTTTTATTACCCTGTAGATTTCATTACATTGGATACCCAACCTGTGTTAAAACTTATAAGTCCTTCTTGATAATTCTTGGATGTCCATTTTGGCCACATCCAATGCCATCATTAACTGTAGAAATGGCGTGATGCAATTATCTTTTAGCAATATGGAAGTTGAGCTTAATGTTTTCAATTCCAATAATCATCATTTAGTTCTCGATGATGATTCTCGTGTAGTCAATCTAAGTGATGATTTGATGGAAGATATTAATCTCCCATCATCCATCTTAGATCCACTTAAAGCATGTTTAGCACATTTGAACTATGAATTTGATATAGACAAGTCCATTAATGAGGTTAATAAGATTTTAAATGTTGAACCTATTATGGATACCTCTAAATTTGGACCTTATGTGAAACCATTCCCTTCATTAGAATCTATCCTAGTTCCTTCAATAGAAAAGCCAACTACATTGGTCCTTAAGCCATTGTCTGATAATCTTAAATACTCTTACTTAGTACTACATGAAACCTTGACTATAATAATATCCTCAAACCTAGATGAGGAGCGCGAGGGTAAGCTTCTTGATGTTCTCAAAGAACACAAGGCTACTCTAGGGTGGACCATAGCAAATATAAAGAGAACTAGTCTAGCTATGTTTATGCATAGGATACACCTAGAAGAAAATTCGAGACCATCTAAGGAGACATAGCGGAGACTTAACCCTAACATGAAGGAGGTAGTGAGAGATGAACTGCTAAAATTTTCAGATGTTGGTATAATGTACCCTATATCTAATAGAACTTGGGTCAGCCTCGTTTAGGATGTACCTAAGAAGTTGGGAGTCATGGTAATTATGAATGAGGATAATGAGTTAATTCCTACTTAAATGACCATTGGGGGGAGAGTATGTGTTGATTACCAAAAATTGAAAGTTGTCATGAGGAATGACAACTTTCCTTTACCCTTTATAGATCAAATTCTAGATAAGTTAGGAAGCCATAGTTTTTATTGCTTTTTGGATGGTTATTCTAGTTATAAAGAAATTCCTATAGCAACTAAGGACTAGGAGAAGACTACCTTTACTTGCCATTTTGGAACCTTTTCCTATCACTGCATGCCTTTTGGACTTTATAATGCTCTAGCTACTTTTCAAAGGGGTATGTTGAGCATATTATTTGATATGGTAAAGATATTCTTATAGGTTTTTTGGATGATTTCTATGAATTTGGGTCTACTTTTGATGAATGTTTGCACCATTTAAAACTCGTCTTTGCTAGGTGTTAGGAAAAAATGTTGGTACTGAATTGGAAAAAATGTCATTTAATGGTTCAAAATGGCATTGTTTTAGACCACATTATAACACATAATGGTATAGGTGTTGATAAGGCTAAAGTGAATTTAATCTTTAACCTTCACCTCCAAGGATAGTGAAGTAAGTCCACTCATTTTTATGCCATGCTGGTTTTTATCAAAGATTCGTCAAAGGTTTTAGTAAAGTTGCTAAGTCCTTAGGTAATTTACTTACTAAGTAACTTTTGACTTGGACGATGAGTGCAAGAGAGCATTTGAATGCCAAAAGGCTAAATAGACTTCTGCTGCTATTATTCAACTATCTAACTATAGTGAACCATTCAAAATAATGTGTCACACTTCGAACTAAGGATTAGGGCTGTTTTAGAGTAGCACATAGATAAACTTTCCCATGGGATATATAATGCTAGTGTGGTACTCAATGATGACCAACTTAACTATTCAATAGTAGAAAAAGTGTTGTTAACAGTTGTTTCTACACTGGATAAATTTAGATCTTATTTGCTAGGATCTTAGGTCATAGTAAACTTTGCTCATGCAGCACTTAAATATCTTCTTTCAAAGAAAGATCAAAACTTAGGCTGATCCTATGGATATTATTGCTACAAAAAATTGATCTTGAAAATTGGAACAAGAAAGGTTCCAAAAATATTGTAGCTGATCATTTATTCCAGTCTAGTTGTAGAGTCTACTAGTGAGAAAGTTCCTATTGCAAAGACATTTCTAGGTGAATAATTGTTACACATTTTCCAATTTCCTTGGTATGCAAATATAGTCAACTATCTTGTTACTGATCAAATTCCTAGTCATTGGTCCAAAAAGATAAGAAAATATTTATTACTGATGTTGAATACTTTATCTAAGATGGCTCACACTTGTTTAAGTATTATCTTGATTAGTTAATTAGGAGATGTATACCTAACTAGTAACAAAATAAGATCATCTCCTTTTGTCATGAGCACGTTTATGGTGGCCATTACAATTCTAAAAAGATAGGTACAAAGATTTTGCATTGTGATTTTTATTGATCTTTAAGGACTCACATGCATATTGCTTGGCATGCACAAGGTGTCAACAACTAGGAAGCAGAGTAAAAAGGAAAATGATGCCCTTGGACTACATGTTAATAGTTGAACCATTTGATGTTTGGGGCATATATTTTGTGGGACCTTTTCCTAACTCTTTAAGGTATCTTTACATCCTAGTGGGGGTTGATTAAGTGTCCAAATGGTCAGAGGCCATTCCATGCAAAATCGATGACCACAAGGTGGTGGAGAAGTTCTTAAAATAAAACATATTTTACAAGGTTTGGTACACCTAGGGCCATCATTAGTTTTAGGGCAAACATTTTTGTAACATGGTATTTTGGATTTTAATGAAGAAATATGGAGTTACCCATAGAATTGCTTCGCTTATCAAATATTAAGGACTAGTTGTTGAGACTAGCTAATGCACTATGGGCCTATTGTATTACATTTAAGTCACTTATAGGCATGTCACCCTACTGACTAGTTTATGGAAAAGCTTGTCACTTCCCAATAGAACTTGATTATAGAGCCTATTGGGCAATTAAAAAGCTCAATTTAACTTAGAATCCGCTGAAACCCAGAAGAAGCTCCAAACTCAATGAGTTGGAAGAGATTAGGAAAGATGCATATGAGTCAACAATGAGGCACAAAGACTGAATGAAAAGTACACATGATAGACACATGATAGCCCCATTCAGACTGGAACCTTTGAATCCTTACACCTTCATTTTAAGAAACCCATCCTAAGCCTACATCTTGTCCTATCCAATGACTAATTGATCTTAGGTGGAACATAACCTTATTAATGAGATAAATAGGAAGGGTTCAAGGTGAACTATCCTACTGATCTTGGTAATGGCATCCATTCTAAAGGATCCTATTCTTTGTCTCATTAGTGTTTATAATAGTATGTGAACCATTAGTCTTATTGGAATCGGTCACATAAAGAGAGAAATTTGTTTGACCACATTTCTAAGAGTTTTATTTCTGAGTGTATGGGCTTCAAGTCATGACATCTCTGGTAGTGACAACCAAGAGAAACGATAACTTAAATTCATGATTTCTCCTCTTGAAATTCATTTTTTTTCATGATTTTCCCCCTTAGTTTTAAGCTATTTCCCCTAAGCTAGTTCACTCACTTAACCTTTGTTTCTCTCAAATTCCATCATGGGATTTCTTTTCATGTCATTATAATTTAGAATGTGAGCATTATATTGGAATTTTATTATTTTTTAGATAGGATTTGAGGGTTTAGAAAAGTACACCAATTCTAGAAATTGTAGATAGTTTTATACACATAAATTTGATGTAAATTGTATATGATTCAACAATTTTTTTTAGGAATTCTTATAATGAACTATTTATCTCATCAAAGTACTTAAGATTTGGTTTTTTTCTCACATAAAATTTATGGTTTCAATAGATTTTTAATGTAGGATTTATTGACTATTTGTAAGTATAAATATCTGGAAATTGGTTTTTCCTTTATTTTGTGCTTTAATTCCAGCCATCAAAACATCTTATTTTCCTACATCCTTATGTTGACATTTAGATTTTCATGTTTTTTATTAGATCTTAAATTATTTTCATAGTAACTAACTATAGGTGCATTAAGTCTCACCATATTTAGGGCTTCAAAATCACGCACCTAATCCAAAAACCATGTGCAGGGTTATAAATCACATTCCTTTTAAATTCTTGGTTAATTTACTTGTTTGATCTTATTTTAGAAGCTATTAATTAGTTTTTTGAATATATTTCTTCCATTTAGAAAGTTTCCTTGTTTGATCTTAAGTGTCATTGTTTTGTTTGAATCTTTGAGTTAAATGTATGTTAGTTAGGTAAGTTTCCATTATAATTGTTTAGTGTTAATTTATCTAAGTTTCATTTACTTTTAGTTTCTAAATTTTTGCATATTTCTAATTCCATGTTACTTTGGGTTTCTAGTTTAATCACAACCCTCCTTTGGCTAAAGTTAGTCAATTTGAATCAAATCCAATCCAGTACAAATCTATAAGATTTGTTATTGGATCACCTCGCTTACAAATAATTTTAAAACATATACCACTTAGTTACTGCTGGACTTAGGAACTTTTTTTTTTTATGCTTTTTTTCTTTTGGATTTCTAGTAATTCTTGTTGTTATTTGCTCTCCAATTCAGGTTAGTACATTGGTTTCATTTTTTTAGTTTCCTTGCCTTAGTTTTCCATTGTCTTGCTTTCTAGTTTACATTCTTCTCTCCCTGTAGCTATGCCTTTCTTCTTTACCTCAATTTCACTATTTTTTTATATTATTCACTCAAGATTTAAGTTAACACTTCTTTTGTAGTTATGACCAAAAGAAGAGCTAGCTTAGAACCATGACCTCCCCCCTTGATATTCACATTTTTTCTTATGTTTGCCCTTAGTTTGAGGTCAACTTTCCTTAATTACTTTACCCAGTTAGCTTTATTTTCTCTTTAATTACTTTATAGATTTTCTTTCCATGTCATCATGCTTTAGTTTTTAAGTATTATAGTTTAGGTTAGTCTATGCATTGAAATTCTACACAATTTCTAGAAATAGAACATGCATCAGGCATAGGATTTTGGGTGTAATTTGATGTTGATTTAATAAAGTTCTTTGAGGTTTCTTGTTATGGAATGTTTGTTTCAACAAAATATTTTAGATCTAGGTTGTTTCCTTGCATAAAAAGTGTTGTTTCAATTGCTTGAATTGTTGTTTCAACAAAATATGTTAGATCTAGGTTGTTTCCTTAGGAAACCATTTAGCTTCTTAAGTTGTCTATTTAGTTCCTAGGTTATTTTGCATGTTTGTTTACATTAGAAGGGTCAAATCTGGTCACTTTTGCACCTATGAACCATGCACACAGTTCATGGATCATGCACATGGTACATATGGTGATTCACCTTTCATTCTCACTTTACTTACTTTATTAATTTAGTTTTAGTAGTGTTGATTCATTATTTTCATCTTAGTTTAGGTTTAGAAAGTCTTCAAATTTAGTTTGGTGTTAATTTTCTAAGTAGAAGTTGTGTGAGACTACTTTAAAATCAAGCTCTTTTAAAGGTGGAACTTTCCAAAAATAAAGAAGGAAGCATTCTAAACCTAAATTAAGATGCAAACAATGAATTAAATACTAATAAAACTAAATTAAGCAAGTGAATGAAACAAGAATCACCATGTGTACCATGCGCATGATTCATGGACAGTGCGCATGCTTCCAAGTTGCAAAAGTGACCAGATTTGACCCTTTTAATGCAAACAAGCATGCAAATAACCTACACACTAAATAGAAAACTTAATGATATAAATATATTCCTAAGGATTTAAGAAAATAAGGTGCTTTGATAGATGGAAATAAAGAACAAAGTTAAGGAGAGCAAAATTTTAGATTTCAACTACTTAAGAACGTCAAACAATTCAACCATACGAAAGCAATTGAAACCACAACTTTTATGTAAGAAAATAACCTAGAAACAAAATAATTATATAATGGAAACATGTAGGAACAAGAAATCTCAAAGAAATTTATTGAATCATCACCAAATTATACCCAAAATTGGGCTAGGAATACATGTTTAAAATCTTAAAATTGGGCCTCAATGGCTAAGAAAAAAATCCTATCTAAATAACACCAACAATGAAATTTAATGCTCACAAATTAAAGTATCACGACATATAAGGAAAATCCACAAAGAAATTCAAGATAAAAGAAGGCTAAGTGGGTGAACTAACTATGGAAAGTGGACCTAAAAGGAAGGGCAAACATATGGAAAAAAACATGAATTTGAAGGGAGAAATTCAAGGATCTAAACTAACAATTCTTAGGTAATTATAACATATTTTAATTGGAAAAAAATCAGAAATTGAATTGCTTGGAAATTGAATTTCAAAGAAGTGACCCACTTAGAAATTTAAAATTTAGATTTGAATCTAGAAAACATGAAGACTATGTGTTAAGATGATTCTAATGATGTTTATTTTGTGTGAAACAGAGATCTAGGTGAAAACCCCCAAAGTTTTACTAATTTAGAGGGGTTCAAATTGATAATGGCACCCCCACCTTATTTGGCTTCTGATGTAGCTTACTAACCCATGACATGTGGAGCTGGGCTCGACACACAGTGGGATTATCGGTCGCTTGTCATTGCTCTCCTGAATGATGACCCCAAATGCAACAAAAATGGGAGGATGCCGAAAAGAAGGGAGGAAACTAGTGTTTGCCGCAGCTCAGATTTCCCCCCTCCCACCAGCTTCTTGCCCTTGGGCATTCATCAGAAGATCCCAATTGGCATGGCGACCAGACATTTAGAATCAGCCAACCAATGGCATCCATCGTTCCCCTCTAGTCAGATTCCAGCCACCGCCATCCCCCCTCCCCCTTTGTTTTCTCTTGCGTCCAGCCCTCCTTCCCTCTTCTTCCCCCCCCCCCCTTCCAGTACAGATGCCTACCAATGTTACCTAGCCTCAACCCTCTTCCCTTTTTCCTTCTCCTATTGCCCTAGCAAAAACGCACTACTAGTGCCCTATCTATGGCATGGTCTCAAATAATGCAAGAGATGGTAGGACATTCTTGGTCTCTAAACTTTAGGGAGATCTTGTCTTATATCAAAGAGCTCACTTGCTTGGTGACGAAAGCCTTCTTTTGTACATATTTAACTTTCTTTTTCTAATGCAGAGCTTGTTCAGGAAGTTAGCATAGGCAGGGACATCTTTTATTATGTTAAGCAATGGAATGTTAATTTGGACATGTTTAAATACATCCATTAACTTGTTGACATTTGTGCCATTTCTATCATTGTTCAGTAATTGAGGAAATGAGGCTTTGGGCACATAGGGTGCCTCCACTATAAGTTCTACAGGAGAATTATGTCTCTTCTTTTTCTCACGTATTTTAGTTACTGCCTTTTCCTTTGTAGTTTCCTTAGCTTGCCCTACTTTGTTGTCAACCTGATGGCTACTCCTAATGGAGGTATAGACTTGGCATGCTCATGAGAGTTAAGTTTTTGAGAACTTGACCCTATCTCAGATTGGACCTTAAGGTTAGGGATGGGCTAACTAGGGAACTGACCCTTTCCTCTATCTTGTAAAGCAGCTGACAATTGTCTAACTTGCATCTCTAGTTTGGCTATGGCTTAAGAATTAATATTTTGCATTTGGTTCAAAGCCCCTTTTGTGGCTTCATTTTATTATTCAATCATGTTCTGATATTTTCCTCAAGAGACAGTTTCATTGTGTGTTGTGGTTATTGGAAGCTAGGTGGTTGCTGAGGAACTATAACTATAGGAAATATTTGGTTAGATAGATTCACAAAAGGTCCCCCTAATAGTTGTTCTTTGATAAGAAAAAGTTTGGAAGTCTGGCCTATCTAGGGTTGTAGATCTCATAATATAAGTTGTTGCTAGGACTGCAATATGCATTTAATGCCTTCACTTTTTCAACAAGATAGTTGTTAAATGCTCTATTTAATCGATATGCAGAAGTTATGTGGGTTGGGCTAGAATAGAGAGCACAAACCTCTTATGGTGGTTTAATAGATGTGGTGGTCATGAGGCACTGAAACATAGTTTCAAGCTTGTCCATTGTCCCATCATACTCATCCATTCTATTAATGATAGAATTGAGCTTGTGGGATATATCACATATAGGACCCCTTTCTTTGAAGACTGGTTGTTTCTCTCTCTTCTATTGGAGTAATCTCATTGCTAGGAATGATCTACCAATGTCTAAAAGAACTCCTAGGCCTCTGTCTCATCTTTAAGATTAAAGGCTCTCCACTCGCTGCATGTACTATTTGTTTATTTTGAGACATCAATGCCTCAAAGAAGTATTGGTTGCCATTTCTCAAATCCATGATGAGGGCATTTCTACAATAGTTAATTCAACTATTAATATTGTTTATCATCCATTTAATGCAAGTTTATAATTTTAGTATGTAGGGCATTTGTTTTCTGAACAGAGAAGAATTTGTTTGGAAACATCTTAGGCAATTGGTCCCATGTATTAATGGAACCTACCTCCACAAAATTTAGCCATGACTTAGCTTTATCCTTGAGTGAGAATGGGAATAACCTCTAATAGCATCATCCAAAAAAATTTGAAACCTAAATGTGATGCAAATATCAGGAACCCCTTGGTATGTAGGTATGGGTCTTCTCGATCGTGACCATACAAAGTGGGGAGTAATTGTATGACTCCCGACTTTAACTCAAAATGGTTTGTGTTTGTTAGGTGTAGAGCTATGCAAGGTGGGGTGTTGAGTTGGAGTGGTGTATAAAAATCTCTAATTGCTTTGCGCTCACATTTGCCAATCAACTCCTAGTAATCATTAATCAAACAATGTCTTGATTATCTTTTCTTAGTGCATAGGTGGTAGCTTCTAAGATCTAGATCTTGATTGCTCCTCCTTTTATCTAGATCTAGCTGCTCAGGTCCGCTTCCCATCTAGGAGTAGCTTATGCAAGGCTAACTTAGCACTTGGCCCAAATTTGTCTTAAGACCTAGCATAGCACTTAGCCTTGGGTAAGCTACTCTTGTATGTGAAAAGGATCCAAAGAGTTAGTCTTACATCACCTAGGAAGAGGGGAACTGGGCAAGTTATAAGACTTGGGTATCTCTCTTAGTGTGTACACATTTTCCCTATGTTGAAGAACAAAACAATTAGGCTTTAGTGAAAGCAAACAATATACACTATTGAGGGTCAAAGTGTAACAATTGGTATCAAAGCCAATTCCCCTTGTGGTGGGGGCTAGTGGCATGTGGTCTGCCATTAGACTAAGACATTTGAGGACACATGTTACCTAAGAGGGGATATTGGGCTAGGTGCTAAGTTAACCTTGGGCAAACTACCTAGATGGAAAAGAGGATCCTGAGAGTTAGTCCCACATCATCTGACGAGAGGGAACTAGGCTAGTTATAAGACTTGGGTATCCCTCTTAGTCCATACATGTTTTCCATGCAAGGAAGAGCAAAATTGTGAGGCTCTAGCCAAAGCAACCAATATATGTACTATTGGGACCCAGGGTCTTACATCATAGCCACTCATGTTCATACACAATCATCAATAAACATCTTCATCTATGAAGAATATTTATCAGTACTAAACAATTCAAATGGAATCACTATGTAGTAAAATCATTAAAATAGTTATATTAAGATAATGATCTAGGCACTCTCTCATGCCAACATTATTTCTTTCTCTCATTAGCATGTCTGCCAATGTGGTTGAGTACTCACCTAGCAACTACAATCTAGGTTCATCTTTCAAACTATTATCCTACTCCCTATGATCATAACAAAAAATCTCATGGGATCCAAACTATGCCTACAAACAGCCTAGTTAAACCATGCCCACAAACTATCTAGTTAAACCATGCCCACAAACTTTCCCACTATAATCTAACGGTGCTTATGGATGTCTCGAAAAGGTGTCATGAGTCACCTATTATGTTACGTACCAACAATGGTGAAAATTACCTCTTGTTGACATTGGGTACCTAATACCTCTTGTAGTTAGAGGCCAAGTGGCCAACCTATACTAACCTCCTAGCATATCTCCAACTAGGTTCATCTACTTGTCTCAAATATGAAATCTTAGGTATGACTATACATAATACCTTGACTTTTACTTCAATAAATATATTAATTTGTTTATTCATGTCAATAAAGTTGAGTTTGATTAAGAAGTAATGTTGTGTGTGAAAGACTTTGGCTTAGAGTTCAAACCACCACGTAGTTGTTTTTGACATTCTTTTTGGGAAAAACTTAGATAGAAATGGATGCTTAGATTGATGGGTTGAATGATTATGATGATGGCTAAGGTATCCTAACTATAAGTAGGAAAGGATGGTTGGGATGAGTATCCTAAGAATATGAGAAGAAATTAGAGAGAGAAAGATGTAAGACATCAATTGAGAGATGAATGGCTACAATTAAATGGTGCTTGACTAATTAGATGTAAGCCAAAATTGTATAGAAAATTACATTGGGAATATGCATGCTTAGTTAGGAAAGCATGGCATGCACTCCAAAATGGTGCAAGCACCATGTTCCTAGCATGGGACACAGAGTAGAGTTGTACATAAGGCACCATGATTTTAGCTAGTCATAGTAGCCTATTTTTTAGCAAATTAGGGAGCCCTTCAAAACATGAAATTATGGGGAGTCTAGATGAGGAGTTTCACATGAAGTGTAGCTCAGAAAAACAAAACTTAAATAGACTAGGAAACATGTGTTGAATGGAACTAGAGAGTGGATACTTCTAAGGCTAAGATGGGAACCTAGGAACAAGGTAACAATTGTAATATGAGCAAATAATATAAATCCCTTATATTCTACAATCTACAAAAAATGGGATTTTTTTTTTTAGTTTCTCTCTCTCTCTCTCTCTCTCTCTCTCTCTCTCTATATATATATATATCTTTAATTCATTAATTTACCTTTCGTTCATTCAAATACATGAAGGAAGAAGAGGAATGGGAAAAAATTTGTGGGTGTTAGAACAAGTTTTGAATGATCTAGGAATGATAATAAAGTCATGGCCATAAGAGTTACAGAAGGAACCTTTGATGTAGAAAGTGATAGTGTAAGGTAGGATTGAAAACCTACATGATGAGAACATTGACCATGACCATAAGTGGTGAAAACTAAACTAGGGTGGAGACCTAGTAAATAAGCAAGGTTAGGACTTATGTTAAGGTGAGTGAATAAGGTGTAGGAGATAAGGTGGGTTGGGTGTTTGGGGTGTGATTGATGGTAAATATTACAAAATTAGGCTAGTTTCTTCCACCTTTCACTTCAATTCACACCCAGCCCAGTACTAGCTCCACAACCACTCCAAAATTCATGGAAATCCACAAAAAAAATTAGTTACAATAAGTTGGAGGCAGTTTCCATTTGATGGGGGAGGAAGGGTGAGAGAAGAAAGAGAGTGAAGGAGAAGAAGAGGGGAGTTGAAGGCTGTCAAGTCTCACCATTAGATGTCCAATGTATGTGGTTTTCTACCTCAAGATAATTTCAAAGGAGTTGGCAACAAGAACCCCAAGATTCATTGAGGATCTTCAAAAGTGGGTATGGGGATTTAGGAGGATGGCTAATGCAACCATCTTAGCCATAAAAATTTAGTAGTTAGTTGGTTAATGCAACCATAACATGTTGATTTCAAGTAGTTTTTCTTTGATTGTTCTATCATGAATTACACACTTGATAGTTGGTGTGGGGAGCATTTAAAGAATTTTCTTGGAGGAGTTTACACCTTAATTTTGTATGAAACAATGGATGGAGGAGGACATGAGCTATTGCATGTTGAAACACATGTGGAGTTTTCCTCTTGAAAATGCCTCCATTGTTTTCATTGTAACCAGTAGCAAACTGATGTGTCTTAATAAATAGCACAAGTACATGACTCTATTAGAGTATAGAATTGGTAAATATGGTATGATCCCAAGAGAACTATTTGACAATGAGAGTTAATTAAAACTTAAGTTGCATTACTCTAACCTAGCCAACAACGAAAGGAAGGGAGAACTTTAAAGTAAACAACTAATCTAAGCAATTATTTCAAAGCAAGGAAACAAACTGAAATAAGGAACTAACTAAAACATAAGCAGGGAAAGAATGTAATTTGACTATGAAAAGGAAAATAAAATTTTCACTAATGGAGATTGAATTATAAGGATTACAATAAAGAAAGAAAAGGAAAATAAAGCAAATAAAGAAATTTTCTTGATGTGGCCACTATAAGAGTCCTTTGTTGTGTCCCTCAAAAAGACTATTTGCATGTCCTATTCTTCATTCTCGGGCTTCAACTTTTCTTTATGATCTTCTTGTTGTGTCACTTAACAAGGGCCTATACACTTATATTGAACCCAAAGTGCACTAATCTATAACCAAGAATTTCTATTCTTCTTAACCCAAAATGCCAAAAAGACAATGAAATTCTCAACCATGCATAGAAATTAGAAGAGGGTGTTCTCCCTTTTCCTTTATTCCCAAATCCCAAAAGAAAAGAAGGAAAGTAGGAGATAGAAGGCTAGAATGGTGCAGGGTAAGAATGAGAGAAGGGAGAAGAAAAGGATGCATGTGAAGTTTTATGGTAATATGCATGCAAATATGAGGTGGGGGATGTTGTGGAGTGTGTTTTCTAAAGTGAATAGAAGATGGATGAGACAAGGATGAAAGATGAGGATGTGGAAGATTTAGAAGTGGAAGGAATGGTGATGTGTTGTGTGTGAGAGGGGAAATAAGTGTGATATGTGTAATTTTAAGGTTCATGGAGGGTGGTCTTATGCATGTAAGATATTAAAAGAAAGGAGGAAGGAGGAAGAAGAAATAAAAGAAGGAAACAAAGAGAGGGAAGTGGAAAGGAGATCTCTCCCCCTCTTAAGTTTTGACTTTGATCTTATGGGAACTTTGGTAAAGGAGATCTCTCTCCCTCTATTTCTCCTAGATTTTGTGATGACCCAGGTTTTTGTAACACGTTTTGTAATGTATTTTTGAAAGTTAGGGCCCTTAATAGTGTAAAAAAATATTTTGCGAAAAAAAGCAGGGAAAATTCTTTTCTTTAAAACTTCTTTTGTAAAACCCAAGTCATCACTTCATACATAACATAAGTAAAATTTTGTACAAGATAAAATTCCATTGAAGGAATATACTTTCATTAAATTTTAGAATCCATCCAGTGGTTCATAGTACAGCCAAATCCATTACAATACTTGTCCAAATTACATAATCCAAACTCAAAGCTCACCATACAATGAAACTCTCATTATAATACAATACTCTCAAACAAAGCAAAATACATGTCTTCAAGGGGTATACCTTGAAGATTATTCTCTTCAAGTCTTCTATTGTCTTGAGCTCCTAACTCTCCTTCCCTATATTTGAGATATTGCAACATTTACAATATCTCAGCAAGCAATGCTTGGTAGGGGATTCAAGAAGCATAATAATTGACAATATAATTCCAATACTTCATAATCCCATTATCCCTAAACATATTCATGTCTCTACTCTTTATTTTGTAATTTATGTACATCCATATACATACATACTATACATGGGTAAATCAGTTACATTTATGAAAGTAGTCAAATATCATTCCCAATTAAGCTGATCAATTCTCTCCATTATGAGAATTTAGTATTTCAGCTAACCCTACACTAGGAATTTCCCTTCTTGGGAAATATTGTTAATATACAATTACCTAACATTTCATTTTGCTAAAGCATAAGGCATTTCATTATGCCTGCTCTCATATGCAGCATAGAGCAAAATAATCAAAGGGCTATCATGCTGTAGTCTGATCCGTACTAGCGTGCTCGGATAACTGCCCTATTCACCATTGATACCAATGTAGAAAATATTATGTCACTGCCTGTATGGGGAGACAGGACTTTCATAGTGGTGGCCTTCCCATAATTGCCCCACCACTGTGAAAGTCCTAGGTTCAAGAAGTGGGTGGTCAAACCCTCATAACTCCTCTAGCATAGCATCCCCCATGCTTATGCCTGTTAAAACAAAATCAAAAGCCTCCAAGCTTGCCTGTTAAATAGATTTCATACATATCAGACAATTTGTCTGTTTACTTAGGGCTGAAATATCTTCTAGTTCCCTATTCACTTAGAGTCTAGTCCTTAACCATTTTATATGTGTTTGGTTGGATCATAAGGGTTTCAGGGGATTTATTACAAGTATTAACATTACTCTTGTCAACATAAGGTCATAGGTTCAATCATGTACATCCCATGTAAATGCATTCATCAAATCCTCCTACCTTTAAGTAGCGATCCCTTTTCCCAGATCTTCCATGATCCTAACTGATGTATGTAATCTGTACATCCATACATACTGTCAATATATATAACTTATGAACAATCCTATTGATCACTAGATCTAATGTTTAGAATGATCTTTAATTCATTCATATCTAAGTATTTTCTTTCTCTAAGTCTTTGTGTGTCCATGTCCTTGATCTGGATCTTTCATAGATCCTTTGATTGACAATCTATATTTGTTGATAAAGATCAAGGTCTTAGATCTTTTATCATCTAGTTCTTCTTTGATCTAAGTTCAGTTATTGGATCATCCCTAAGGAGGATGATCTTAGTTTTCTTCCTTGAATCATCTTTGATCAAGGGTTTGGATTATCTAATCTAATGAACTAGATTTGATCTATCACATGAATACTAAATACAATATAATGTTCTCATTCTTATTGTTCTTGATCATTCAAGATCTAATGGATCTTGTTTGATCATCCTTATCATACTTACAGTTTTTATTAGGGTTAGATGATTTACTAACCTTTTATGCTCTTACTAGTATCATTCAATTAGTTAATGTTTTGTTAGTTGAAGGTAACTTATTTCAGCCTAAGTCTAGATTGCTCCTCTTATTTCCACCTGGCTAAGGCTTACTAGCTGAATGGGTGAACACAAAGTGGTTACTTCAATCTTCATGTAAGGGGGCATTTAGACCTCACATACGTCAATGAAAGGTAGGGGAAGAGTGAGTGTCTATTAGACAACCCCCTTAACCACTATGTTCCACATTCACTAGAATGACCTTACATCAACCTTTCACAAGGTTCCTATAAGCATGTTGACCCTAAGTACTCTTTCTAATTGATTTTAATTAAGTCCATGAACATTTATAATGTCGTTCATGGGGTTTATTATTCTTCTAGTTTGGGCCAAGAATTTGATAATCCCTATATTGTTCTACTAACTATAGCCCTTACTAATTAATTTCAAAATAATCCACTCTTATTTGTGTCATGAAACTCTACTTCTCATTAGATTCCATTTTTGGTGTTTTATGCTCTTCATAACAAGTAGATCTACTAATAAAATTTAACCATAATTGAATTATAAATTCAAAGCATAAAACTACATAATTGAACAATTTAATGATAATGATACAAGGTACTTCAGATTACACTAGCATGATTTTCAACTATTATAACTCAATTTAAACTAACATGGACCTAAGGTACAATTTCATACCATAGTATAATCTTACATGAAATCCTAGCATGGTCCTAAGTTACAATGGCATAAAATCATACTAACTTGGTCCTAAGTTACACTTCCATAAAATCACACTAACATGCTCCTAAGATAAATAAATCTAGCAAACTATTATAACAATCTAATCACATATCATGCTAAAGTCTAAAAGTTGCACTAGCATGCTTTATAACATAAATCACCTTTAAAATGATATTATCAATTAATAGAAAATGAAACAAATTACATTAATATTTTTAGAAACCTTTACTTATGATCCAACCATTTGATCTTAGATCTTTTCCTTTTAATTAAGGTTTTTAATTACATTTAGGTGCTTTTCTTAATTAAGGTCCAGAGATCATATTGCTTTCTTTTTGTCATATTCAATCCATGATCTCCCTAGATTTCATCATATTAACATTCATTCAATCCAACCCAAGGATCTGATCACACTTGATTTCATTGATCAAGTGGGTCCCTTTGTATTTTTAAGATTTTTCTTTATTAAGGTCCAAAGATCATATTACTTTGTTTTTGTCATATTCAATCCATGATATCCTTGGATTTCATCATATTAACATCCATTCAATCCATCCCAAGGATCTGATCACACTTGATCTCATTGATCAAGTGGGTCCCTTTGTATTTTTAGGGTTTTTATACCATAATGGGTAGATCCCTTAACATACCTCAGATATCTCCAAATAAATCATAGATATCACTTTACTTCAATAGTATATCATTATTAAACAGATTACCAAGATCTGATCACCTCAGATCTTGGCAATTGGAAACTTATTTCCTAAATACAAAAAGTTTCATAAGATATTTTCTCCATTTTATCATTTCATAAGAAACTAGAGGTTGTAAGCTTTCCACAGCTTTTTTCTGATCTCAATTTGGAGTTCATATGACTCCTGAATTGAATTTGGAAGTTCACAGTCTATTCCTAGGGCCTAGATCTGATCTGGGCCCATTAGAATGGAAGGTCTAGATTGTTTAGGTAGAGCATTAGTGCAAAATGCTCTGGTCGTCTCCCGCCTGTCACTGGGACGCATGACGAATGCTCCCTCCAGGGACTGTGGCTCGTGCAGTGTTTCCCACGCTGTCCTGGGGACCCCGATCCGATCGGGAGATCAGACAGTCCATTCTGAACCATCCAATCAATCCCTTTCAATTGAGGGCCCAAAACTCAATAGAATTTTGTGAAAATTTTACCCTAGGGGTTTTGGACCCTTCTAGATCGATTGGTAGAGTTAGATTTTCCATCTGAGCCCCCAATCATCATGATTTGAAGGTTCTGATATTTACTTTATTTTTTACAATTTTTCACCCAAATCAAATTATAGTAAAATAAAAATTTCATCAAACAATAATAAATATGTCCAGAAAGTAGTTCCACCCACCTAATTGGAGAAAAACATTGGTTATTTAGTCCAAACTAAGAGAATACTAGTTTTCATGATAAGATAGCCCAAGATCCACTTATCTTGTGATTTTCGTTGTTTGAACCATTAGATCTCGAAATTTCTTTGGGTGTTTTGTAGCTAAGGTAGGGTAGGAGATTTTTTACAGTGAGATCTATGATATTTGATCTGGAACAGAGTGCCTAATTGAATTTAGGTCTCTTGTTCCAATCTAGAGAGAGGAGAGAGAAAATGAAAGAGAGATCTTTTGGGAATTTTGGGATTTTGGGGATGGATCTATATCCAGTTTGGCATGGAAAATCAAGATAAATTTGTAGGAATTTTATGAACATTTTTAGAGGATTTTTAGGGGTGTATTTATAGGCATTTTGGGTCTTTTTTCATGATTATCTGTAATGATTATGGTTTATTTTTTATTATTTAGTTAGCATTGGATTCTCCACATCCATCTTTTTCCCCAAGACCAGCTGGTAGGGGTTTGATCCATGATTTCACATAGGCTGGCCATAGGATCCCTTTCTAGGTCCCTTGTGGGCCCCACATAGTGTAAAAAGACATTTTTCCCTTTATGTATAAAAAAATTAGGGTTTATTCCCATGATCTCAAAATTGAGCGTACTTAGTGGTATTGGATTCATATTTCTAAGAACATTCTAAATTTTGATGTCTCAAATTTTAATTTTTTGGGTAAAATTACTATTTTACCCTTTTGTCTATAAAATGAGGAAAATTAAGGATTTTTCATCCGAATTCAAAATTTGTCGTCCTTATAGTCATTCTGAAGGGTTTGGTGAGTTCAATTTCAATTATACATGTCTTATCCCTTGATTATACTTTTATAAAAGGTATATTCTAAATAACCCTAATATTCCAGCCCAAAATATCTGAAACTCAAACTTTATTGATTTTCTCAATCAATTACAAAAATTGGGGTTATTATAGATTTAGCTTTCAAGCACAATGAAAAGGTAAGAGATAAAAAAATTTCTTCCTTTTCACCTCTTACTTATAGAGTTTGAAGAAAAAAAGCCACAAGGATGAATGGTTAAGATCTAAAGATGAAAGGAAGAAAGAATGGGGTGGAATGGATGAGATTTAATGGAAGGAAGGTTGTTTAAGGAGAGGGGGAGCGCATGAATTCAAAATTAGGAAGGTGGGATGAAATTTGGGCATGTGTGGGATAAGAAAGTGGAGTGCAAAAGGAAGGAAAGTTTTAGGGTGGTTAGGAAGGTAGATTTGAGTGGTTAGAAAAGATAATTTCTAATAAAAAAGGAAGGGAATCCAATTAGGAAGTTGGGTTGAGTTTTGGTTAAGCTTGGAAAAGGGTGGGCGAACATCTTTTTCTAGTGGATATAGTGGAATGCAATTAGAAGGTGATGAGATGGAAAAGGAAAGAAGTAAGATAATGGGTAAGGAATAAGTGGGAAAGGAAAGAAATGCGAAGATAATTGAAGGGAATTGAAAGTAGATGATGAAATATAAGGTTTTCAAAATTAGAAAGTGCATGGATGGTGGGCATATTTCTCCAGTTTGCATGTGTGTGACATTTTTAGATACCCTAAGATGATATGGATTTTGAATCAAGATGGGTGGTTGAGATATTACTTTCCTTGATTTTAGGTTGATTTTCCAATACTTCATTCCTAGCCATGAGATCATATCTTCCTTTATGGATTAATGGGATCTAGTTATGACATGCAAATCTTGTACATATTCGTATGCTCATGTGGACTAATTATGCTTCACTATCTTATATGGATAGGAAATTTAATCATTCTTTGATCTTCTTCCTTTGGTTGAGTAGGAGAGAGAAAATAAGTAAAAAATCTTCATATGGATCCCATTGTTGTTGTTTTAATTAAACTCACATGTACATAATCAATGTAGTATTCTCATACAAGGGAGGTCGATCCCATGAGGAGTGACCAATTGTAATGCTAGTGGTTCTTACTTCAAACTATGCAACTTAGGCAAAATTTAAGTGATTTTTTTGTAACTTAATTAGGAGTGGAAATTAAAACATGAAATTAGAAACTAAGTAGAAGCCAAAAATGGAAACTAAACAAAAACAAGAAACATGATAAATGGAAAACTTTCCTAATAACATGCACTTTCTAAAATTAAAACTTTCCTAAATTAAAACTTCAAATTTTATGACTTTCCTAATTAACAACTTTCCTAAAATGCAATTTAGAAACTTTCCTAAACTACCTTTCCTAATATGAAACTAGCAACTAATCTAATGGAAATGTGCTTTAACAAACTACTTTCCTAATTATGTAAAACTAAGAAAAGTAAGCAACCAAATCAACTATTTTAACAAATATGACAAATATGATTACTTTCCAATTAACTAAGATGTAAAATAATGGAATCTAACTAGAACCAACAAGTGAATTAAAGGAAAGATTACTACTAATAACTAGTGAAAGGAAAACTACCAAAGTATGATGCATGTAATCATGGAATGATATGCATAATTCATTGGATATAAGTGGATCAAAGCTCCTCTATTGAAAACCTATACATGCAATTCTACTTCCAACATTAACTAAGCAACCTAGCAATCTGATTGGGCTCTTCAAAAGGCAAGTGAACAAGATTGTATAGTGCTAGAAATTGACATACACCATTCACGCAAGAAATTCCAGAAGTAATTTGATCGAAACATTCAATGACTATAACATGTAAAACATGGAATTAATCACTTCTAATGCATTCAAACATTCAAGAACAAAGTTAAATTACTTTGGATGCAAACATAAATTGGAAATTCCACTAGTTTCATTGAATCACATCCAAAAAGTCGTCAACATAGCACTTCTTACATGTTGTTCAAATCTAAAACTTAAGTGCTATTACAATGATGTTCACTTAATCTAAATCACTCCTCAATTACAAGACAAACTCTTCTCTAATTGTTCCAACATTCACTCATGAACAAGTATGCTTGAAATCAAAGGAAAAGTCTATGCAAAACTAAGGCAACAATCAATGGAACTTAAGCAACCAAATTTGGAAATTCAAGAGGGTTAAAAGAGAAATAAGATGCAATGGAAGCTAAGGAATAGAACTAGATTCAAGGTGAATTCCCTTGATTGTCACTCCAAGGGAAAACTAAACTTGAATCTTAGTTTAAGATCCAAGAAAACAAAGCAAAAGATGGCATGAAAAGAAGAAATTCCAGCAAAGGCTAACCAACCTTCAAAGATGAATCAAAACCCTCACAAATCCTATGCTGAACACTTAAGGAAGAAGCATGAACCTTGGAAGGAATTGGCAGCACCCAAAAGCATCACAAAACATCATGAAAAAGGAGTAAAAAAATCTTGAAAGAATTGGCCATCTCCTTCCTATGGAGGAGACGTCCTTTTTACAATGGAGAAAAGTCTTCCTTTACTTGGATTTTGTGCTGGATTTATAAGGTTCTTCCTATTTTTCCTATGGAAACCTAGTATTAAGGTGTGGTGTGGATTAAAGAGGATCAAAATGATGCCTAGGATGGAGGAGAAGAGGTGGACCACAATTAGGGAAGTGGGTGGAAGAGGGATGACTTAAGGAAGGGAAGTTATGTGGGACATGCCACCTTTTTAGGATGGGGCATCTCTCCCCTTCCAAAAGTCATTGAACTCCTATAAATAAGGAAAGTGGTTGGGAATGACATGGGAAAGGGATGAGAGGGGTTAGCGTTGGTTAGCAAGTTTCTTAAGTGGTGGAAGGAGTGAGAGTTTTGGAAATTCATAGTGAATCTTAAGGGTGAGGTTGGCCACTATCCTTTGATATCTTTTATGATTATATGGAACCAGTTTGAAGCTAACTTGAGGAGAGTATATCATGGGGGCTTCTTCTTTGATAGTCAATAACTGCCATGAGGACAGGTGAAGACACAACATAGTACCTAGATAACATACAATGATGGTAGTTACCTATTGGTGATGGTAGTTCCCTATGAGCATAAGAGTCTAGATGTGTGGGCATGATGAGCATGCTAGTTCATTCTTGAGAGGTTGGACTGATCCATAGTGATAGGATAATATTTCACTGTCAGGATGGGAGGACCATATTCCATCAGTCCAGTGGTTGGTACCCAATGGGCCCATGAGTTTTTCTATGCTACAAGATTTCCTACATAATTTGATACCCTAGATTTGATGGGCATCTTTGGAAACAACATGATGATTTATTGCATTGATGATTTAACCAAATGTTGGCTTATTTATAAACTTATGAATTCAACTTCTACAATGAGAGCATGTTCATCCATATAACATGAATTTCAATTTGATCATGCTCTTAATTTCGATAACTGGATTCTCAATGAAGTAATCTAAGATAGGAGTACAAATGTAACATTACAAAGAATGCTAAGCTAACTTGAATCAACCTATTGTACATTGTTAAGAGTCATGTAAAACCTAGACTTTCTATGTATATGTGAGAAACAAACTATACATACATACATATATATCTATATATAATTACGTTCGTATTATTGGCCACAATGTATTTTGGGCAAGCTATATGTGTTAGGCTTCTTTGTGGTAAGCATTTCATGGTCTCCCTTTCTATATAACCAATATGAAGGGAGGTGTCAGCTAGTTACAATGTAGATGAAAAGGGGAACGCAAAGCTACTAGGGTTGTGATTCATGATGTAAGTGACTGGCAAATTGGATATACCTTGGCCTTGCTATTTTGTACCTAATTTTATTTAGTATTTTGGTTCTGTAAGTTTAAGGTTAATACACTGTGATGCTGTAAACTTATGAGGATTATTTACTTGTGTGGTGATTATGGTTAGTATTATATATTTGTGATCAACTGATGCTATGGAATGTTTATTCTATTTTATTTGCATGCACTCACTTATTTTAATCATATGTGGAATTTTTAAAATTAACTCCTAGTGTGAGATGGGCATTTTATAATTATTCATATACTATGTGTTTTGTAACCCTTTTAAAAAATAAAGGAAATTTTGCTACTTTCAAAAGAAATTTTCATTACTATTTCAAAAAGAATTTGGATGTTATTAGTTTTGCTATCAGAGCTCATGCCAAGCTATTTACAAACTAGATTACTATGAAAAAAAACTAGCATCAACCTATAGGGGTTCGAGATTGTAGGAAAAATTAGAAAGTAGTTGAAGTAAGAAACTTATTAAAGTTTGGTTGGTTTCACCGGCTCCCAGCAGATGTAGAGAAGATCCTCCCCCTCCCATTGACAAATCAACTACCATCGTAGCCTAAGGCACTATAGGTATCTGCTAGATGCAGCAAAAGATGTGGTTGATCTCCTCTTATAGAGGCGAAGGCAAAACCTATAGACGCATTAAGGAGGAGAAAAGCTAATAGGAGATATGGATATGAAGATGATGGTCCTAAGCCTCTATGGGGCCATGCAGATACTAGAGGAGAGGCTGGAGGTGGTGGCCACAATTGTTCTGATGGGTGAGGTTATACGTTGGTGGACGACATCTGAGCAGACCTATTTTGAGACTGGTGCCACAGAAGATTGTCAAGGGACTGAACATAGATTTGAAGAGTAGGATCCTAACGTCTTAGCTTGCCACTATAGCTAAGGCAATGGAGCTTGCTTCCATCCTAGAGAGGGAGTTGGGAGGCCTTCCTAGAGATGCTAGTAAACCATTTGTATAGACTAGTCAGAGGATTGAATGGAAAGGGAAGAAGAAGTTCATAATTTGGAAGAGTGTCACAGTTTGATAGTCAGCCTAAGAGGACTAGCAATGTGCAAGGGACATGTCAAAGTGTCACAGATTCCATTTAGGTAGGCACTGTTTTGAAAAAGCCATTAGATTTGTCCTTTGTGGTCAAACAAGCCACTATTCACATGACTACTTCATAGTGAAGAAAGCAGGTACGCCACTGTTGGAGCACGCACCATAATAGGAACAGGCACTATGATTTTTTCAGATGTAGCAATAGGACCAAACGCAGTGGCAAGACATGGCTCCATATGAGATTAGTCTCCCAGGAGTCATGGATGAGTATTCACTATCACAATTGATTAGGCTCATGCATCTAGCATTGTAGTGGAAGTACACTCTTAGTGCTTGAAAAATTGGCATCTGTACAAATTGATCTAGGAGCTGCACACTCTTTCATATCTATTAGATCTTCATCTTGTTTAGACATTGCGTTGAGTAGAATCAGTTTTCTTCTAGAGATCAACACAATAGTAGGGGAATCAATTATAGAACAAGAGTTCATTTGTGATGTACTTTTGTCCATATCGAGTCAAGAGCTATGGGCAGACCCTGATCATCCTAAGCATGATAGACTTCAATACCATCTTAGGCATGGATTGGCTAGGTGAGCATGCCGCCGTAATCGACTATAGAAGGAAACAGTGTATTAGTGTAACTTGGGAGGAGACAAGGATAATTAGATACATCTGCATGAGCACCATTTTTGCTAGTCAAGCGAAATGACTTGTATCCTCTGGAGATGACCACTCATGGCATCAAGGAGATTTACATAGAGAGGGTTTCCAAATGGGCAAGAGATAGAGTTCACCATAGAGCTATTGCTAGGAGTAGTCCCCATCTCAAAGGCTCCTTACCATATGGTCTTTGTTGAGCTTAAGGAGCTAAAGGTATTGCTACTAGAGTTTCTTGACCAAGGATTCATTCACCCAAGTGTTCCCCCATGGGTAGCTCTAATCTAGTTTGTAAAGAAGAAGGATGGTGTCTTGTATTGTAGGGCACTGAATGGGGTCATGATGAAGAGCAAGTATCCTTTTCTCAATATCAATGACCACTTTGGCTAGTTATAATTAGAACAAGTGTTCTTGAAGGTTGATCAAAGGACTAGATATCACTAGCTAAGGATATGAGATGAAGACATCCTAAAGAATGCATTCAAGATTCAATATGACTAGTATGAGTTCTTGATCATGCCATTCGGGTACCAAATGCACTAGCAACATTTATGGACCTAATGAACAGTGTGTTCATGGATTTCCTAAAAGCTTTTGTTGCCATATTCATCAATGACATCCTCATCTACTCCCGCAGTATTGAGGAGCATTAGGAGCACTTGAGGATTGTTGGGCACCTTATGAGCGCATCATTTGTACATTAACTTCTTGAAGTGTGATTTTTGACTAGACCAAGTTCATTTCCTTGGTCACATCATTTCAAAGGATGGTAGTGCCAATTGATCAGCAGAAAGTGGATGAAGTGGTCAACTGGTAGCAGTCCAACACTATGATAAAGGTGCACTATTTTAAGAGTCTTACAGGCTATTTCTTATGCTTTATGGAGTGATTCTCCCACATTGCACAATCATTGACTACTGTAAATAAGAAAGAACAAAAGTTCAAGTTGACAAATGAGAGTAAGAGGAGATTCCAAGAGTAGAAGTGGAGGCTCATATCCGCACCAATTCTATCCCTACCTAATGGTAGTGGTGGTTTCATAGTTTATAATGATGACTTAGGATGGGGACTAAGGTGCGTCCTCATGCAGAAAGACAAGGTGTTTGATATGCCTTTAGACATCTGAAGAAGTATGAGTAAAACTACACCAAGCATGATATCAAGTTACTACTATTGTGTTTGCCTTGAGGATTTGGTGAAATTATTTTTATGTGGCATGAGCAGGTAGTTTTGGTGGCCTAGGATAAAGCGTGATATAGGGGACTATGTCAATGTATGACATGTCATAGAGTCAAGACAAAACATTAGAGGCCTTCAAGATTATTACAGGCACTAGAGCTTCATGTTTGAAAGTGGGACCATATGACCATGGACTTCATAGTTGGGCTGTATAAGACTTTTAGTGGGCATGATGTTATTGAAGTCATTGTGGATTGACTTACCAAGTTAGCTTAATTCCTACAAATTAGATAGAGGCAATCCCTTGAGAGTCCCGCTAGGGTATACATTAAGGAGATAGTGAGCCTCCATAGAGTACCATTGGGGACTATTTCATATAGGGACAATAGATTCACTTCCCAAATTTAGTAGAGTGTGTAGGAAGGGCTAGGAACTTCTACATGTTTCAGCACTACCTTTCATCCTCACACTAATGATTGGTCTAAATAAACCATTCAGATGCTAGAAGATATGCTAAGGGCTTGCACACTTGACTGAAAGGGTTGTTGGGATGAGCATCTCCCTTTAGTAGAGTTTGCATGCAGCAAAAGCTTCCTCTCTAGCATTGCAAGGGCTTCATATGAATTACCTTATGGTAGGCAATGCCGCACACTGATGTGCTAGGGCGATGAGGGGGAGAGACAATTTATCACATCTGAACTCATAAAACAATGTGTTGAGAAGGTTAGACTAATTCAAAGGCACTGATTGATGTGGCATAACAGATAGAAGAACTACCTGACCTAAGGGGGAGAGATCTTGAGTTCCAAATTGGGGATCGTGATTTCCTAAAGGTGTATCCAACCAAGGGAGTGATTAGGTTTGGAGTGAAGGGCAAGTTAAGTCCCTAATTTGTGGGTTCATTTGAGATCTTAGAGAGCATAGGCAAAGTTACCTATATATTGGCATTTCCTCCCTCTTTATCTATGGTGCACAATGTATTCCATATATCCATACTGAGGAATATGTATCGGACCCTACTCATGTCTTGGATCAAATACCTACACAGCTATAACTAGATCTCATTTTTCATGAGCAACTAGTATAGCTCTTAAACAAGAAGGTGAAGACTTTATGAACCAAGGCAACCCCCCTCGTCAACGTTATGTGCTAGCACCATTAATTTGATGGGGCCACTTGAGAGGTAGAGAGCAAGATGAGATGGAGAGTTTGTGATAACCTGGGATTTTATAATACTTTTAAGTGCAAAATACATTTATGTAGCGAGATCAATCTCTATTGGAAACCATTTTTGAAAATCAAATATTAGTGGAAGAATCGTTTTCTTTTAAATTTATTTTTGAAAACCCCTAGTTTCATTTTTCTAACAAGGATTCTTAGTGAAATGAGTGCTGCATTTTCATTTAAAATTAGTAGAGTTTCCTCTTTTTTTGGACAAATACATCTAACTCGTGTGATGCAATGTACTTGATAAACATTTATTTAAATTTTAAACATAATTCGAGATTCTGTATCATTTTCAAATACATTTGACATACACCATTCCTAGGATGTATTAAACATAACCCAATTACAATTCAAATCACATATAAGATTGAAATATTGTCTAATATTCAACATAAACTAAGTTTCTTAATGAAACTCTAGATTTCGTCACCATTTACCTCTAAATCAACAAGTGGTCTTCATAAAATCTTAATCTCCTTTCTAATTCTTTATGAGTTGACCTATGGTAAAATAATAGGGTGAGTATACAACATACTTAGTAGATAATCCAATATTACTAAACAGAAATCACAGCATACACATAGAATGATTTGAAGAAAGGTTTTTCTAATGATAAAAGTACATGGCCATGAGCCATCACATGGAATGCATCTTTTGCGCACATGAGTGTGTGTATATGTATGTATATCATCCACAAAATTAGCATCATACTTGACAAATCAAGTAACATATGATCACTTTAAAATTCATTATAGTAATCGATTAATCTACTTGTCGGCCTTTTCAAATTGTTAATAACATCATTCCTATACATATATCTATTCTAAAGAACATTATATAGTCATATAGTCTTAAGGACACTATGATATTCATATCACATACATCTCAATTCATTTCAGGTAATCTCATATCATATCATTTGATTAGGTATCAACTCATGATGTAGACAAATCCATATCTCAAACTCTAACAGCTCATAATCTACTTAGAGCATGTTATAAATATATGTAATGTAATTAGCATAATAAAAGTCCCATCCAGGATTTAATATATCCATGTATGACATCACTACATATAAAATCAGAAGACATTCAGAGTATTACAACTCTTACAAGTCATTTCATAAACAAACAAGCATAATATTGTCCACTTTTTGGGAGATGGATTGCCCACAATCACTAGTTGCGGCTTTATTCCATACACCCAGAGAAGATGTGCTTCCCATAGTACTCTAGCTCAAAATGCATTATGTTGCAGACAAAAAGATATAATACTATCAGCCTTTTGAGAGGTGTGCTACCCATAGGCACCAATCATGGATTTATTTTATATGGAGGGAGATGGGTGACCCATAGTCAACCACCTCAAAATGTGTCACTTCCATACACACAGAAGAGATGGGCTTCCCATAGTCACTCTTGTTATAGTCATGATATTGTCCTCTTTTCAGGAGATGGGCTGCCCATAGTCACTGGTCATGGATTTGCTTTAGCCAAGAGATGGGCTACCCATAGTCACTAGCTCAGGATGCATAGTGTCATGTACAGATAGACTGACTGACACTTCATGATAACTAACATGCAATTATACGTGAGCAAGTTAATCATAATTCAAATACATCATACATATTTACTTTATTCATCACATAACATGAAGAAAACTCACTTTAACAATCTAGATATATATAGATATAATACTAGGCCTTCCAAGAGA
The DNA here is from genome assembly GCA_035236585.1 of Warburgia ugandensis. NCBI lineage: Eukaryota > Viridiplantae > Streptophyta > Magnoliopsida > Canellales > Canellaceae > Warburgia > Warburgia ugandensis. The sequence continues at coordinate 39,947,281 of CP141134.1, forward strand.
TGGGCTACCCACAGTCACTGATCCTGGCTTTGTTTCAAACGGAGGGAGATGGGTGACCCATAGTTAACCTCCTTAAAATGCATCACTTCCATACACACACAAGAGATGGCCTTGCCACAGTCAAGCTCTCATGGTTTTTGCTTTTTATAGTAGGGAGATGGGCAACCCACAGTCACCCAGGCAAATGTGTTGTTTCATACCTTATGTAAAACCATGCATTTTCAAGCATTCCTTTCCACGTATGTAAATCATGCATGTATAACTGCAATCTTTCTCATATCTCACAAGTACCATTTGAATACTTTAAACTAAATGACTCATTGTTCTTTCCAAAATTATGTATGAAATATGAGTTCAAAATCATATATCAATTTACATGCATCATTTATAAAAAGTGTCAGACACAAAACATATGATAAATCATGGATCTGCATGACAATCATATACACATAAATAACATACATATGTGTCAAATCATTAATATAATCAAAACATTCTAACTTGGAAATGGTTAACAACTATTTTCTCATTTTTAAATTCATTTGAAGCTTGGTAGGATTAGATTACATACCTCTTACGACGTCTTCAATTCCAAATAGTATTTTAACCTTGTTTCGAATTACAACTCGATTTGCATTGCACAAAAACCTCCTATTCATATTTCAACCTCAATTATAGATCAATATCCAATTCAATTTGTCAATTGTAGTTCTTAGAAAATATAGCTATTATTAGGTTATCACATTGTAATCATTGGATGGTGATCCGATCAGCAATCAAACATTGCCAAGTCCTTATTTCTTCACTATCCGATTAGACAGTTGGGATTATTTGATCAATTTCCCACTAGATTTTTCAATTTATATCATATACTAGTAATTATAGTGCTCCAAAACTCATCTGGGGTGTCAAATCATCAATCAGACATCAAGAAGTCATTGTTTGAATAGTGATATATCGGACGACTAAGATTATTTGATTGGTTTCTAGCCTAGATCAACAATCTTACTTAGATCCAATCTATATCAGGCACTTATTTACCTATTCCAAATCTTGGATTAAGAAATGGAGGGTTGGATCATTCATAGAACCTAAATCCAGCATAAAATGTATGGATTTGGCCTCAAATTTCAAATCAAGAGTTGGGTTTCATAAACTTTACATCTTGAATGTATTTTCATGCTTTTCCACCTTTGAATAAGATGGATTTACTTCATTTTCTGGTCAAACCCTTTGATCATGTAATGAGCCTTTCACCACTTTGAGTGATGGTCAAGATCACCTCAGATTCCCTAACACCCTTGGGGGTTTCGGTCGTTTCATCATGCTGAATGTAATGATCGGCCTGGGTCAGTGATTAGAGCGGCATCGTCTTTATTGGCGATTTTAATTTTAGCTAACTCGTAAATGTTTCTCTCTTCTTATTAGTGTGTTGTGGCTTCCCCCAGCAAGGTGAGTCTCCTTTCCTCCTCTCTCTCTTCTCCCTCTTCTCCTCTTCTTCCCCTTTTCTTCTTTCTCTTCTTCGCTCTCCCCATCTAGTTTTTCTATTACTCTATCAAGTTCAATAATAGACCGTTAGTTCTGTTCTTCGCTTCACTTAATGGGGAGTAATGCTAGTATCAAATTTGACCCCCTCTATTTTAGCCATTTCTTTCTTCTTCTTTTTTTATATATCTTATTTTTGCAAAAATGCCCTTCATATTTAAAGTGTCATAACTTCTTTATTTGAACTCCGATTTTGGTGTTCTTAGAGTCATTGAAATTATCTTTTCAAGTACAATCTAATTATGGAGGTCTCAACACTTGGTTGGATGTTTATAAAACTTTCACTTTCTAGAACTCTAAAATTTAAAAGTTCACTATTCTCTTTTTATCCTAATTTAATATAATCCAAAAATTACTTAAATTCATATTTCAAAAATAGGAATGTTACATTTCTCAAGCTATTTTGACCTCATCCCAACATATAATTTTGAGGAAATTTTTTTGAGAGTTTAATATGAGCAAACAATGTAAATCCCACATATATTATACAATCTATAACAAAGTATGGGATTTTTTTTTAAGTTTGGCTCTCTATCTCTCTCTCTCTCTCTTAAATTCATTGAATTACCTTTCCATCTTTCAACTACATTAAGGAAGAAGAGGTATGAAACCAAAATTAGGGGTATTGGAAAAAGTTCTGAATGATATAGGTATGATAATAAAGTCATGGTCATAAGGGTTACAAAAACAAAACCTTAGGAGTAGAAAGTGAGAGTGTAGGGTAAGATTGAAAACCTACATGCTGAGACCATTGACCATGGCCATAATTAGTGAAATCTAAATTAGGGTGGAGACATAGTAACTAAGCAAGGTGAGAACTTATGCTAAGGAGAGTGAGTAAGGTATACGAGATAAGGTGGATTGGGAGTTTGGGGTGTGATTGCAAAACAAGGACTTAAATGAAGGATTTAATAGCATAGTGGAGAAATCAAGGATACAATTGAAATTGGAATTCCATAGCTGTTTTGTTCATGCATGTAGACCATCTCAAGACATGCAATGATAGCCTTGTTGTGTTGGTTGTATGCATGTCAACCAGCCATGCAAAAAGATAAGGTAAAGGTTATTAAATTTGGCTAGTTTCTTCCACCCTTCAATTCAAGTCCAGCCCAATACCAGCTAAAAACCATGGATAAAATTAATGGAAAGAAGGTATAGGGAGCTTCCATTTGAGTGTTGAGGAAGGGTGAGTCGTATTGTAATAACCCCATTTTTTAGAAATTGATTGAGAAAATCAATAAAGTTTTACTTTTTATAAATTCTGGCTTGTAATATTAGGTTATTGAAAATTCTCATTTTATAGAGATTAATACATAACTTAAAACTTTGAAATTATGAATGTACTAAAAAAACCAATCTAAATTACACTAATTACATTCAATTCTGAGTTAAAATGAAAAATCCCTAATTTTCTTCATTTTTATGGATAAAAGGATAAAAAAGTAATTTTACTTATAATTGAGATCTAAGACATCAATATTTAGAATGTACTCAAAAATACAATTCCAACACCACTAAGTACTCTCAATTCCAAGTTCGAGAGAATAAAATGGATTTTTCTCCATAAAAGGGCAAAATGGTTCTTTCACACACCCTGGGGCCCACAAATGAATCCAACGACTAGAAAACATGTAATGAGTGGTCAAACTACTACCAGCTGCTAGTGGATACGTGCTACAAAATGCCGTATGGAGACGCACCGTGCTACAACATCCCCGCGTGCATGCGTTGCATGCGACGTCGTCCTGATGGGACAACTGCACGACAGCACCAGTCCTGGGGGGATTGCATCACACTTGTGTCCCACTAACGGGAATGCGCCTACCTTCTGCCTGACTAGACCACTCTACCCAAACAATCCCGACTGTCTGTTCCACTGAGCCCAGATCAAATATGGATTCTAGGAACGACTGTGAACTTCACATTTCAATTGTGGAGTCATTTGAACTCCAAATTGAGATCGAAAAGAAGCTTTAGAAAGCTTATAATGTCTATTTTCTTTTGAAGCCATAATATTGATAAAAATATTTTAGAAACTTTCTGTTTTCAAGAATTAATTTTCTAATTTTCATGATCTTCAAGATCTGAGATGATCACATTTGTGGATTTGATTTGCTGATGATATAATGTTGAAATCACATGATATCCGTGATTTATTTGGACATATCTAAGATAAATTGAGGGATCTACCCTTGTAGAAAAATCCTAAAAATACAAAGGGACTTACTTGATCAATGAGATCAAGTATGATCATATCCTTGGGATGGATTGAATGAATGATATTATGATGGAATCCATTGAAATCATGGATTGAATATGACCAAAAACAAAGTAATATGATCTTGGACCTTAATGGAGTAAAATCCCTAAAATTAATTAAAACCCTTGATTTAAAAGAAAAGACCTAAGACCTAATGTTGGATCATAAGTAACATCTTTAATAATGAGAAATGGGTTAGCTTGAGTTATGCATCGATTTCATTTGATTTATTTCATGAATATAGGATCCATGATAGATTATTTTAGTATAACTTCATTTCAAATGTCCATAAAATTATTCATGAATGACGAATTGTAACTCAGGGCCATGATGGTATGATTTCATGCAATTGTAACTTAGGACCACGCTAGGATTTCATGTTAGATTAGACTATGGTATGAGATAGTGCCTTAGGTCCATGATAGTTTAATTTGAGTTTATTAGATAAAGTGCACTAGTTAGATATCATGCTATTGTAATCTTAAGTACCTTGTACCATTATCATTAGGTTGTTCAATTATGTAGTTTTATGCTTTAAAGTTATAATTCATTTATGGTTAAATTTTATTAGTAGATTTAATTGTTAAAGTAGTTATGAGATAAAGAGCATAAAACACCAAAAATGGAATCTAATGAGAAAGTTGAGTTTCATGACACAAATAAGAGTGAATTATTTGACTTGGACTTAATTAGTTAGGGCTATAGTTATTAGGACAATGTAAGGATTATCAAATCCTTGGCCCAAACTAGGAGAATAATAAATCCCATGAATGACATTTTAAATGTTCATGGTCTAAATTAAAATTAGTTAAAAGGAGTACTTAGGGTTAGCATGCTCATAGGAACCTTACGAAAGGTTGAGCTAAGGTCACTCTAGTGAACATTGAACATGGTGGTTAAGGGGGTTTTCTAATAGAGCCTCACTCTTCCCCTACCTTCCATTGACATTTATAAGGTCTAAATGCCTCCTTACATGAGGATTGAAGTAACTACTTTGTGTTCACCCATTCAACTAGTGAGCTTTAGCCAATTAGAAATAAGAGGAGCAATCTAGACTTAGGCTGAAATAAGTTATCTTTAACCAATTAAACATTAACTAGTTGAATAATAATAATAAGAGCATAAAAGGTTAGTAAATTATCTAACCCTAATAAAAATTGTAAGTTGGATAAGGTTGATCAAACAAGATCCATTGGATCTTGAATGATTAAGAACAATAAAAAGAAATAAATACTTCTTGATGATATATATATGTATGTATATATTGCTTGCAACTTAGATCAAATAGAATAGAAGATCTTTGATCAAATAGAACTAGATGATTGAAGATCTAAGTTCTTGATCTTTATCAACAAGTATAAATTGTTGATCAAAGCATCTATGAAAGATCAAGATCAAAGATAGGAATACACAAAGACTTAGAATAGAAAATACTTAGATTTGAAAGATTAGGAGATTATCCTAAATATTAGATCTATTGATCAATAAGATTGACACTATCTAAGGAAGATAGATCATGATAGGAAAAAAGATCTAGATCCTTTATATCAAAGGACAAGATTAGACAAAGAATATAGATAGGATTATTCAGATTGTATATATATTGAAAGTATGTATGGATTTACAGATTTCATAAACCAATTAGGATCATAGAGGATCTGAAGAGATGGATCACTACTTGAAGGTAGGAGGATTTTATGAATGCATCTACATGGGATGTACATGTTGAACACATGACCTTATGTTGACAAGTGTAATGTTAATACTTTTATTAAATCTTTTGAAACCCTTATGATCCAACTAAACACATATGAAATGGTTAAGTTAGAATTGAGGACTAGACTTTAAGTGAATATGGAACTAGAAGATATTCTTGGCCTAAGTAAATAGATAGATTGTCTGATACATATGAAACCTATTTTACATACAGGCATAAAGGCTTGTCATTTTGTTTTAAATAGGCATAAGCTTAGGGATGCTATGCTAGGGGAGTTATGAGGGTTTCGCCACCCTCTTCCCGAAATTTGATGATTTGATGATACCTTGCCCTTTGAGAGGCTAAAAGTTGGGTGGGACAATTATGGGAATGCCACCACTGTGAAAGTCTTGCCTCCCCATATGGGTAGTGACACAATATTTTCCACCATTATATCAATGGTGAATAGGGTAGTTATTCGAGCGTGCTGGTACATATCAAACTGCAGCATGGTAGTTCTTTGATTATTTTGCACTATATGCATATGAGATAGGCATAGTGAAATGCCTTATGTTTTGGCATGATGAAATGCCAGGTAATTATATATTACCAGTATTTCCAAGAAGGGAAATTCCTTATATAGGACTAGCTGAAATACTAATTTCTCATAGTGGAAAGAATTGATCATCTTAGTTGGGAATGATATTTGTCTACTTTCATTAATTTGATGGATTTATCCATGTACAATATGTATGTATAAGGATGTACATATATTACAAAATAAAGAGTTAGATACATGAGTATGTTTATGAATAACGGGATTATGAAGTACTAGAATTATACTTTCAATTATTATGCTTCTTGAATCCCCTACCAAGCATAACTTGTTGAGATATTGTAAATGTTTTAATATTTACAATATCTCCAATATAGAGAAGGAGAGTTAGGGGCTCAAGACTATAAAAGACTTGAAGAGAAAAATCATCAGGGAATACCCCTTGAAGACATGTATTTTGTTTTGTTTGAGAGTATTGTATTGTAATGAGAGGTTCATTGTATGGTGAGCTTTGATTTTTGGATTATGTAATTTGGACAAGTATTGTAATGGATTTGGGCTGTACTATGAATCACTAGATGGATTCTGGAATTTAATAAAAGTATATCCCTTCAATGGAATTTTATCTTGTACAAAAATTCTACTTATGTTATGTATGAAGTGATGACTTAGGCTTTTCAAAACAAGTTCTAAAGAAAAGAATTTCCACTACTTTGTTTTATAAAATTTTTTTACTACTAAGGGCCTTGCCTTTGAAAATGTATTATAAAATGTGTTACAAAAACCTGGGTCGTCACATGTATAGCTTTAATATTACTTACAAGTGCATGAATCAAAGTATTATTGCAAATAAAAGAGGTCGATCCTACAAGGGATCTCACAAATTTGTATGTTGGAAGGATCTTATTTAAAGTGCTTAACTTTGGCCAAAAAAAGAGTTTGAAATGGATTTGAATTCAAAATAGAAAGGTTAATGATAGAGGAATGAAAACATACATAAAACTAGGAACTACAATTAAAAGAAGTTTTCTAAAATAAAACTATGCAATTGAATTAGAAACTAAACTAACTAACATGCATTAAATTAATGAAAACTAATGCAAAAGTAGAATGAATGAAACTAAGCAACTGAGAGTAAGGACACTTACTAGAAAGGAAACTTTGCTAAGTTAACACTTTCCTAAACATAAACTTTATAAGAATGGAACTTTCTTTAAAAACAAAAAAAATGTTCTACCATTAAACTAACACGCAAACACTACCTAACAATTTCTAAACCAAGGTTAAACAATCAAATAAAATATGACTTAAAGAGAACTCAACCAATTTTCGTGGGCATGATCCATGGGTTGATGTGCATGGTTCATGGGTTGAAAACTACTCAAAATTCAACCAGTCAAAGCTAACTAATTGTGGCACCCTAGCTTTTATAAACCTTTTTCACAAATTCATAATATTAATAATAATACATTTAAAATAAAATAGGCAGGATCCCTAAAAGTAAAAACTCATAATTACTAAATTTTTCACAGTGTTGAAGGAAATACCAAAAGGAAAAATCTCAAGGGTCATCCACATCCCAAATACTATGAGGATTATGAAAATTTAACTTTGATACTCTAAGCATGCTCAATTTAAAATCTTGACAAATCATACAAAATTGTGAAAAGACAATAATAGGAATAACATGTCTAGATTCCCCTAGGGTTCTATACATGATCACCATATCATAGCCATGTGTGCATGTAAATTTACACTATACAAAGTGTGGGTCCAATCTATCCAAAATGCCAACATACATGTACAGCTCAAGGAGCCTAAACATAAGTCCAAGAGACATATGCTAAATGGTTTCTGATGTACAAAAAGGCAGATGATCCTTGAGGTCCTCGCACAATCAATGCTGCTCCACCTGCATACCCTTAGAGCTATTGCGCTTTAAATTTGAGGAATTGTTAAACAAAGCAATGCCTTAGCAAGCTATGTTGGTGTAGGTGATCCTCATTCAAAAATGAATACAATAAAATCACATGGCTTAAGGTATCAAGGTCATGGTAAATCTCATAAGATGAATATATACAAATCACACAAACATTAGATATCCATGACAAATAAAATATGAGAATCATGATCCAAACAAATCGACATCCATAATGAGCATCATGGCATAAAAAGCATGAGAAAAATATGGGGGTATACACCCATCAAAACAATAAAAATCTGTATCCATAGAATAACATGAATGTATATCAAAATCAAAATCAATAAAACATCATGCTCAGCTAAGCCCTATGAGTGTCTCAACTACATTCAAGGCAACGTGACCCTAACTCTCAATACTTTCCACTTTCACCTTTTCACCCACTATGGGACACTTAAGCACTCATGGGAAGATGTGATCTAATCCTACTTTCACCCTTTCACCTTTTCACCCACACAGGGTACTCAGGCACTAACGGGGGAATGCATTTCATCACAACTTCAATCATTCCAACGGACAAGCATAGAGACTACCATGTGCAATCGTCTCCATAAGATCCAATCTAGGACAATGGTAGTGTAACATCAATCATATAGTAAAATATAGAGCTAAATCATGTTAATCAAGCTATCATAATCTTAACCATGCATGATAAAGAAGTTCTCATGTAACATGAAAATGTGCAAAACTCATGCTTAAAAATTTCCAAATAATATGTTATGATTTAGGAAATCATGAAAATCACATAATGTAATTACTTACCTCGACAAATGCGATACTCCAGTCAAGCGTGTAAGTAACACACGTCATGAGCTCTGATGTACCTGTCACCTCATAAGTCATCTATCACTTGGTATTCTCACATCTCAAAATAGACAAATCCAAGTGACAATTCCTTTGATTTAGCAATTAATCCTAGATCAATGGCCCAGATCATCTAATTAACCCTCTATTGGGTCAATCCTGTACTAGATGTAGGTTTTTCTAACATCTAGACAAACATTTGTGGTCTTTAATTGTCAATCTATTTAAGATCCACTTAATTTATGTCCCTTAATCAATGAAGGGTCAGTCCTTAACATCTCATGAAGTTTGGAGATGATCCAACCGTTGGATCGCTCCATAACACTCATAATTGACATCTGATTATTAGTTCTAACTATTTTTATCATGATTTCTCTAATATCAATGTTTATTTAGTGATTTATGCATGTCTCTATGATTATACCTTGATATGACAGTCAGACCACTCTCTGTTCAGCCAATCCTAAGGTACCTAATTAGATGAATTGTCGAGATCACTTTTCTTAACAATCACATGAAATCTACTTTGTGAATCCCTTAGATCATCTCATATTTGGTGTTTAATCAAGTTCTAAGGCCTGATCATCTATCAGAGTTGTTAGGTCCTTATTACTCTATTGTTCGATCGAACGGTTTAGGTTTTTCAATCAATTTCAATCTAGATTCTTCCATTTGTGCCATGTCCTAGTAATTTCAATGCTTTAGAACCCATCTGTGGTGTCTGATTGTCGATTAGACATAGCAAATACCTGATTGGATGGTTGAGATTGTCCGATCATTTTTCATCTTAGATCAATGATCTCGATCAATTTTAGGCTTCATCAAGTACTTACCTAATCCTAGGTTTGGATTAAGGAATGGATGGTTATATCATCCTTAAATCTAGATCTGGCATAAAAATGAATGAATTTAGCAAAATACAACAAATTGGGAATAGGGCTTCATCGATCCTACCTTTAGAGCACGTGTCCGTGCTTCCCACACCCTTGGATGGTCTAGATCAATGCTGATTTCAGGTGAAATCCTCTGATCCACGTCATGTGCACTGTTCCCCCTATTGATGATCTTTGATCTCCCAATCACCTTGGGGTTTTGGTTCATACCTTCATGAGGAGTGGAATGATCGGCTCAGATCATTGATCCGAGCCGTGGTCTTCTTCGTCAATGTCTACAAATTCCGGTGACTGGTTTTCCCAGGTGTACTATTTTTTTGCTCTAATCCGGCGTTGATTCTTATCCGATCACAATGAAACAAAAGGGATTTTGATCGTGCCCTTGAGTAGATTAAGACAGACGGTTGGATTGGAGATCAAAGCCATTGATATCTTCGGTGAACTTTGTTTCTCTGGTTAGCTTGAAGCCCCTAAAACCCATTTTTTATCGAGCTCGCCAGCGTGACAGGTTTCCCTAGTGAGCTCTCACTCTCTCTCTCTCTCTCGTTCATCTTTCTTCTTCTTCCTTTCCTTCTCCTCCTTTCCCTTCTCCCCTCTTCTTTCTTCTCCTTTCTTTTAACCTTTCCTGGTTTGTCGGGTGTGGAAAAGTAGACCCGACATTGTGTCGGGTTCTACTTAAGTGAGGGGGTGCCAATATCAATCAAGCCTCCCTCCTTTAATAATACGTTTTAATTTTTCTTTTTGAAATGTTACACTAACTTATATTCTAATCAAAGAACATACTAAACAACCTAGAAAGTTAAATGAATTCCAAAGGAATCAAGCAAATATGATGTATTGACTATTGAAAACTAAGCATGAAGATTGAATAGAAAAATTCCAGATTTGAAGCACTTAAGAAACTCAAATAAAACCAAGCATGGAAAGCAACTTAAATAAGACTTTTATGCAAGGCAACACTCAAGATATATAATACTTCAATACTAGAAATAAGCACCAACAATAATCCTCAAAGACATAATTCAAGAGAAAGAAGGTTGGAATAATGGTGCTAGTTAAGGAAACAAACACCTAGAACTAGTTCCAATTGAAGCTAAATGTCATGGCTGTCTCTACCAAAGGTGCCTTAACTTGGATCTTTGATTAATAAGAAAGAAAAGCTAAGAGATTGGAAGCAAATAACTAATGGAAAGCTAGGAGGAATTATGAGTGTGAAACCAAAAGCAAATTGAGGAAGCAAAACAAGAAGATAAAGCAATGAAAGTAAAGCAATGGAGCAAAGTACTAGCATGGAATTGAAGTGCCAAAGCAAAGGAAAAATACTTGAGAAATTAAAATAGAAAGAAGCCCAAAAAAAATCCAAAGTCCAAAGCTCCAAGTGTAACTTTTCAAGATTTTGTCACCAAACCACTACTCAGTAAAAAGCATAGAATGCGTGGGGATTTATAGATGTTGGGTTTCCAATTGCATGATGGCTTAATCTAAGAAGGGAAAGTGGATCTAGATCTAGGGTTTCAATATGAGAAAGTTAGGTAAGCAAATGACATCATCGTTGGCTGCCATGAGATTAGAAAGGGGGGAGACGTCACCTTCTTAAGAAGGTGGCTAGGTGCTCCTCATCTCCTAAATAGGTGGTTTGGCTATTTGGAAGAGAGAAAAGGAAAGGAAAAAGGATTAGGAAACATGGAGAAAGATCAAGGGCTTCTGATGTGCCTTGAATTGAAGTAGATCTAGAGATTTGCTAACTAGGAAACCACTTAAATTGCCAACTAAGCAAGGGCATGGCATCATCTTCTTAAGAAGGTGGCTCCCTCATTAGGCAAAAAATGTGGAAACCCTAATTAGGTGGAGGAAAAGATTAAACAATGGAAAGTGGGTTTTGTGTCATGATTGGTCCACCTATACATGATCATCTTGCCTTTTACAAATATTACTCAAAACCATCAAATTATCCCTTAAAAATCACACTTTTAACATAGTATAATTGCTTAAAAAGTATCCTCCAATAGTGTGACTCCATGTGTCATAGCTTGATGTGGCTTTATGGCTAATTCATTGATGGCTTGAATGGCTAAGCCCTTTCATGTCAAAGCTTCATTGCTATACAAGGGACTTTCAAAATTGGTATTAAAAGTGATAATAGCTGCTTAATAAATGACTTTAGGTAAACAACTTTAAAAATCAAGGACCTTTGAAGTCATTTTGCCTAAATGACTTCACTAATGTTGGACTTTTGAAGTTGCTTAGACTAAATGTCTTCAAAAGTTCAGGACTTTTGAAGTCACTTAACCCTAAAAGACAAAATTCCAAGACTTTTAAAGTTGCTTAGCCCTAAATGACTTAGAAAGGTATAACACTTTTGAAGTCTCTTTGTGGCTAAACAACTTTAAAAGTTTTTTTTATTTTTTATTTTTTACATCTGGGCACTACCACTTGTATACATTGAATAACAAACATCCATTACAACATCCACATCTATCTTGATACAACGGATACTTCAAACAAAATTTTATAAACATGAAAAACCAACATCTACTACAACATGCATCTACATCTTTCATTTTTTACATCCGAGCACTATCACCTATATACATTGAATAACAAACATCCATTATAACATCCACATGTATTTTGATACACTTGATACTTCACATAATCTTTGTAAACATGGAAAACCAGCATCCGCTACAACATGCATCCACATCTTTCTTGATACACACCATACTTCTTACAATGTAACACCTAATACACTCACTTCCATAATGGGTACAAAACATTCAAACTCATCATTATCCATCCACATATATCATGAAAAATACTTTATAAAAGAAACTACAACACATGCATTCTCTATAACATCCACATTCATTGCACTTGTAAATCCACACACATTTACATTACTTTCACACTCTAGGTAACCCTCTCATTCATCATCTTATAAAAGTTATATAATTCAATGAATATATTGAAAACCAACCCCCACATATTTAGTTCATCTATAAGCTCCAAATTCACTTAATCTAAACTCATTTATCCACACACTCCATGTTTCCATTCATTCATCATTTAAAAAATATATATTTAAAAAATAATAATAAAAACTAAAAGAACACACATAATTGAATGAAAAAATATTTTATTATGTATTTCATATTCATGTAGTTACTCCAAGTGATCTAATTGATACTCATTACATACTCAACCCATTTAGTTCATATTTCCTTAAGATTTACTCTTGAGTAACTCTTCTTGTTTGTTCACTTAGAAAGCACATTAGCCCGTAATATAGAAAATTTAATTAAAGTCACATTTTTTTAGCTAAATCCATAAAAGAAACTATAGAAAAATATAAGATTATGAAAAGTAAAAACTGTCTTACCTTTCTTCAGTGGGACATAAGAATACTATCTAATATGATAGCCCTCATGTATCTTAGGACATAGTACCCGCCCTCCCAATCAAACTATTATTTAGGGCATTGTGCAACAACAACAACAAAAAGAATCCATAAAAATCATTTATAATATTATAGGTTTAATTTGTGTAAAATATGGTAATTAATTATTTTATATACCTTTACATTCTTCCAATTGAGTTTTGGTGGTTGTATAATCTCGGTCATATTAGCCTATTCATACCATACTCTACAACTTTAAATTTCAAATGCATGATAGATGAATAAAAAATTATTTATCTAAACATAACACATGAAAAAAGTAAAATCTTACTTAATTATAATTTCCACTAGGCCCTAATGGATGTACGATCCTCAAGAATAAGAAAAGAAAGCATGCCCACTGTGCACATCCAAAACGAGCAGCATCCAATGAGCCTTACATAGATAGTTATATGAATTGTCATTAAAGTTGAAAATCCCTAAGTATAGAATAAGTTGGCAAGAAAACAAGTAAATTAAAACTTACCCACTATTATAGGGAATCATTAAGCCTTATCCCTGAGAGAAGGGAAAGAAGCATGATAAAATATCATGAACAAGCCTCTCTTTATCGGCCATTGCTCCACCACTGTAGAAATGATGCCAGGGTCAAGGAATTGGTAAAGTGTACCCTCACCATCAAAAGGCTAGTCACGTCATTCAAAAAATTAAATAAATAATTATTACCTATAAGATGAAAATATAACATGTAAATGTCAAATATTTATAAGCTAGTATGTGCATATACCCCATGTAGGAGACAATGCAAGGGTGCTCGAGTTGATCCCATAGGCAAACTCATAATAGGATCTTTGCCATATGTGGCACTTCAACAACATCTTTACCATATGAGACCATAGATTAACCACAAGGATCGATGCATGTTAGGTGGGACTTCCACACACTCCTTAGACGGCTATTGTAAAAGATGTAAAATAAATTTAGCTAAATAATATTAATCAATGAAGAGGACCTAATTTATGATCAAAGAACAAAGATATACACAAGTAACTATTCCATTGGTGTAGTAACAATAGATGATACTGCAAAGGTGGCCGACCTCGATCTCCCATGTTATTACTGATTAACCACATAAAGTTATTAAAAATTTAAATTGAGGTCTCTAACTAAACAATACTAATGAGGATGTAGTATGATAAGATACAGACCGAGAACTCTATGGGAATGACTAATGCCTCTGGCCAAGCGATGCGATATGCAACTGCCTATCCAACAGTTATAATATTTTTCACTTTTGAAGAAAATGGTAGGTAGGCATTAGCATTCAAAGTCATGGTAATGGACACTCGCTTAATATGTGGTGGCATACTAATTCTGTACAAAACAGTTGATTCATGCTCATAGCATGAACCAACTACCATGATGTTTTGACGGGAATCCAATGCCAACATGCAATGATCCACCTACAATTCAAATATATAATAGAGAGGTTGAGATAAAGAATTATTACAGAAGGACAATTTCCAATTTTGCCTATATATATACCTCCTTGGCTGGAATTTCCTCTCCAAGGGGCACCAGATGCCCTTCATGATCTTCTTCAGCTAGAGAATTGCATCTTACATTTGATGGAGGTATAGGGGCGTTGCAAGAATTATGCACAGGAGATGGAGTAACTATCATCAAACCTCCCTCACGCAATTGACTAAATATATCTATTTTTATTTTCTCATCCAACTCATTATAGGCCTCCTCATCATCTTGAACTATAGGTAAATGTCATTTACCAAATAATTTAGAAGGAAAAATATTGCACCCTATGCCCTTAACATGAATAGGGTGGTCCTTATTGCCCATATCCCTATACAGGATGTCCTTGTTGGTAGCATTGCTACTTAGAGTTTTAGTAATTGTGCTTTCTTGGGTATGAATGTACTAAAAAATTTAATTAGAAAGACATGATCATGTCATCTAATTAATTGTATAAATTTATAGACAAGTGGAACCACTTACAATGCGAGAAGAAATTTGAGCAGTACTTTCATCTAATAACTTGTTGCTAGTACAATCCACTGTATATGTCATCTTCAAGAAGATGGAGTGATCAATGGGTTATGTAGCCTCAGCTTTATTTTTTTTGTCATGCAAAGACATTATAGTTAGAGAACAAAATGTATATAACTATAGTAGCATTAATTTGAAAGGAATAAATTGTCACAGATCCTTACTTCACTCTCTTCTAAATGAGTGTAGCCTAACTTGGATAGGTGTTGCTACATATTAGTTTCATGAACTTTTCTTTCCCTTACACTCTTTGCCTGCACATTTGTACATACGTGATCAAGTGTAATAAAAGAATGTTACATGTAATTAATTGATTGAAACATCATTTTTACACAAATTTTATATTCAATGAAAGTGCAGTTCTATACGAATGCCTTCCAAACCTCCTGATCAATGACACTGGAGTAAATGGCAAGCTTTGTGTATAGCCGTGATCGATCGTTGACATATGGAGCTATGTAATTGTGAAAAAGGTAGTTCTTCCATTTTCTCCATTGCTCACCATCTCCTTGCAAAGCATGCATCTTCTTGTCATCAGACACATCAAAGGCAATCTGTAAAGAACATGTCAAATTACTATATTTGAAAATAAGGCAAGTTATAAATTAAATAATGCATGTTATTAATGTTTACCTACCATCACTATTTCCCATATTGAATCTTTTTTCGAGAATGGCACAAGTCTCCAATTATCAAATGTGATAGGAACCATGTTCTTACTATAGAGCAAAGGAAACTACTATAAGCAGCTACACTCTCACCTATCTCTTGTAGTTTGCTATTCTATTGGATAGTTTTTGTAATTCCATTACACTTTCTCTTGACAACCTTTTCCATTGTTGTTCATCCTCTTCCCTTTCTCTTTTGAGTAGTGATCATGTTGGTCTCTTGTTTGTGCTATTCATTTTAGTTGTAATCTTCATTTTGATGTTCCTCTTACTCCATTATTACTACAAAGAATAACACAATGATATTAGAAAATTACATAGAAAAAATGCCATGTAATTCATTTAAAGAAGCCAAACTGACATGACATATGCGATAAATAAACTGAAAGCAAATCAGATAAAACATGCATGAAAATAGAAACTTTCTAAAGTATAGATATTTCTAAAATTAAACTTTCATAAAACTAAACCTAGAAACTAATTTTCACGATTCTAAGTAAATCAAGATATAACTAAAGCAATGTCAACTTGCATGATTCTAGCCATCATATAGCACATGCATATACACATTTATTTGCACCCTTATAATCATTATTGAAACAATTTAGCTTTATGTAAGAAACTACTACCATTCAACCATCAAGAGATACATCTTAAAGCATTTACTAGTAAACTTGTATGTATGTCTTGTTGCATCTTATTCATGCCCATTTCCAAAAATTCTTTAAAAGTCACTCTTATCAAAATGATCAAGCATGTACTAGAACCACCTATTGAATAGTTTTGGGAGTTTAATTAGATTGGTTGATGCTTCTAGTCTACTCTAGACCAAGTATAACATGCCTTCTATTTTGGATTTATATTCCCTTGGGTATAGTATTGCATCATTTTCTTTAGCATGTAATGCTTTTAGCCTAAGGCTGTAAAGCCATGTATTACTTCTCCTGATGACGGTACCTTTAGGTTACTTTTTCTTTGGATTTGTAATGCATACTTAACTAGGTCTCGATCAACATTGTTTACATTTTTCATTTCTTCAAACACCACCCAAATTGGGAATAATCCTAAGCATCAAATTTCTATTTTCCTTGTGGGAATTTGTGCTTCAAGATAGTCCCCCATTTCACTGACATTTGCAAGTATTTTACCTTTTTGAAAGATAGCTTACTATGTTCTTGATTTAAACTCAAAGCATATATCATACACATGCATCATTGTTTACTTATTTTTCATACTTCAAAGTGCATTAGTTTTCTATAGAAACAAGCATGTATTTTATTTGGTTTTTCATCCTTTTAGTCCATCTATATTATTGAGAATTTAGTTACCACTTGTCTTCAAGAACATACACACACCCATCTTTTGTTCTTAAACATGATTAGGTGAAATGGAGTTATTAATTCTGAAGTTATTCAATGGCATTTAAAATTCCTAAGTGTCATGTTTCTTTTCTAAAGATCAATATTTTCAAAGAAATGAGAGCTGCATTTTTACCAAAGATTCAGCAAAGTCTCCTCTATTTTTTGGACTTATGCACTTTATGCATGCAAATTCAATGTCCCTAATAACATAGTTTAAGTAAAAAACTAATAAAGGAGACTCCATCTCCATCCATTCACATAACTATAGAATATCTAAGATATATGGAAAACAAATCAAAATTAAATCATATAAAGGATGCATGAAAATATAAACCTACGTCATATAGATATTTATAAAATTAAACATACCAAAAACTAAACCTATAAACTAAATAAAGTACTATTTTGAAGATGCAACAAAAGCATATTTTGCTAGAAAATATTTAAGTTACACAAATTGTTAAAAACTAACTTGGAGGTGCATTGTAAATGTTGCTTCTTGTAGATAGATAATGCCTCCCAAATGTGCAAGGCATCTCAATAGCTATATATTTAGAATTCAGCCTAGGTAGACTTAGTATTTTGCCTTTTACTGATTTGTACTATTGGACTATGGCAATGCTTTGGTTATTAATTTATAGATCCTTAATAAACTCATAAATCTAAAAATTAGGTTTCTTATATCTCAATCAGATCTGTCTTCTACATCAGATCTCAAAAGGTATGATGATCTAGACAACACAATTAGAACTCACTTTTTCTTCAGATCTCAAAGATTACAATGATTTGTAAAAAGCAACCATTATGTCTCTCTTATGCCACTAGTTCCTTTGTATCTCAAGTAGTATGATGATTTAGAAAATAATCATATCTCTCTTTTCTAATAACATATCCAATTCTTTTGTTAGAATAGAACTTCTAAAGGAGAACCCCCATAAAGTTTACTATTGCTGACTTGATGAATAGTAAGAAGAGTACACTTACGTTTTGAAGACTATCTTCCAATAATGCCTTGTGAGAGATTAGTATTATAGAACTTGGGAGAATGAGAACGCTTGCTATCAAGTTAATGACTATGAAGGGATCTTCAAATTAGGAGCCAATGATCTATGTATCTTCATAAATGCAAAATTCCAGTAGCTAATTAAACAATTTTAGAAGAAAGTCACCAGCTATAAGAGTAAGGGCTACAAATCCCATAGACCTTTAACTAGTCTTTAACTAGAGCATCACCTTCACATCTCTTAGTGGGAAGGATGCATCCCACATTGAGTCTATGAACGTAGCTTGCTAATGGTCAGCCATAAGATTTCTTAAGTGTTGAACTTCTTAATTTTAAAGTACTATATGTATTTGAAGGTCTCTAATTTATTGTGTGGTAGCCAATTAATCTACTATAGATGAGATGCTAGTCATTTGAATGGATATAACTCATCATAAAACAAGATTTGATATTTGAAAGTGACATCTAAACAACTTATCTACTATAATTAGTTGCCTATTTTTTTTTATAGATAATTAGTTATTTTCTAAATATTGTAAAATAGTTCTAATGTTTATCCTTAGATAGTTGATTGTTCTTCACGAGCATCAGTTGTTCTTTAACCTAGAATTGATACGCTATTCTATTTGCATGAAGTAGATTGCCCTTCAAAAAATAATTGACTCAATTCTCAAAAAACCCAAAAATAACTTCAAGTTGTGCTGTTTCGCTCATTCATTTAGAATTAAAATAGTTGCTTGTTTTCATAGTAGTTGACATGAAACATTAGCTATTATATGCTAGTAACCTAAATGCATATGTTGAAAGTGACTCTATGAATAATGGATTGTGATTCTTGGATCTTTTTCTCCACTAATAATTTTAACTAGTCTTATTTCCTTAGGTTCCTTTTTCTTCCTTAATTTGTGTTTGTTTTGGAAGGTACTAATAGGGGACTAGGAACACCAATAGATGGACATTCAAGAGAGTAGCAAAAAATTGATAATCTAGTTCAAGGATTAAAGAAATAGAAGGAGAGAACTATATGCAACTAAAACTATATCACATAACAAAGTCAACTAAAAGCAATCTCCGTAGCAAAATGGAACCTTCAAAACAAAAATCAACTATTTACTCATGGTCCTTCATAAAGATGACAACTTTATGCAAGCCCCAATATCTACAACTTGCAGATACTGTTCGTGGACTAAATGTTCTTGCCTTGTCTTCTTAAAGTCTCTAAATCACCATATCCTACTTGGGATGAAATTTTTTTAGAAAAAACAAGCAATAGATGAAAGGAAAAATCAATACTTGTGATGAAGAAGAGTAAAGCAGATCAGACCTAGCCTTAGAAGGAAAAGGAAAGTAGCACAATGCACTGTACAACCTAAAAGAAACCAAAGATGCTGATAAGCTGCTAGGATAGCTTCTTCAATGTTCTCTTTAGATAGTCCCAAAGTATATATATCTTTAAATCTCTAAGTACAAAATAGAGATGGTCCCTAGGTATACCAGCCAGAACAAAGCTAAGGATATTAGAGACAAAACATGGCTTACATGCAGAATGCGTCTCATCCTAGCAAAATCACGTCTCATCTACTCAAGTCATGTTCATATATCCAAACAAAATCAGAAACATTCCCAATCATATATACTCATCCATGCACAAATCCAACTAGATTCATAATATTCACTTGAAAATGCTTTCTTTTTCCTTTCCTCCTCTTTCTCATCCCCCTTCTTCTCTCACCATTGGCTTTTCTCACCGACGCGAGAGTTTGGACGTATTCAGCATCTAACATCACCAATGTTTTGGATCCCCCCTCTATCTCCTCCTCTCCTTATCCTCCTTCCTCTTCTTCCTCTTTTTCTTCTCCTCTTTCTTCTCCCCATTCTTCTTTCACCATCATCTTTTCTTTGGTATGCAGATCTAGGCATCGTCGGCGTCGAATGGCTCATGCGGCCTAGATTGGCCCCTATTTCTCCTCCTCTCTTCCTCTCTTCCTCTCATTCTCCCAAATCTTCTTCTTCCTATTTCTTCTTCTCTTTCTTCTCACCCTTCTTCTCTCACCATATGTTTTTCTCACCTTACACATGGGTCTGGGCATTGCCAGGGGCTTGGATTGGTCCTCTTTCTCCTCCTCTCTTCCTCTCTACTCTATTCTCTCTCCTTTCTTCTCTCCAGTTGACTTTGCAAGTGGGCCCTACCATGTGAAATTGCCAAATTGCCCTTTTCAAGAAAAATCAAAACTTATTTGTTGGAAATTTGATTTTTGCAAACTTAGTGTCAATGGAATATTTTTTATTAGTACAATCCCAATGTTGAGGTTTTAACATCTAATTTGATGTCTATAAAATTTTTAGTTTCTACATGTAAAATAATTGAGAATTTCAAAATTATTCTCTTTTGACTCTGATTTTACATAATTCAAAATTTTTGTAAATTGTTATTTATAAATTAAAGATGTTATATAATGATTAGTCTTAATTTCGTTGATCATTCTTGGTGCTAAATTTGGTTGTACATAATGAAGTCGTTTAGTGAAAACAACTTTAATAGTCTCCACTTTTAAAGTTGTTTACCACTTTTAAAGTCATTTAGTGCTAAACGACTTTAAAAGTATATAATTTTAATTTTTTTTACACTAAAAAATTTATAAATTATTTTTTCAATTCAAATTATATATATTTTATGCTAGTACTTTACACTATCTAATGACTAATACACAATGAAGCCGATTTTCATGATTGTCAATATTGATTCATGCATTCTTTGTTGACACACACACACTCACACATAAACACGTGAACAAGGAAATTAAGGTATTTTTTAGAATAACTCCTCATTTATCATCCTTTTATTACGTATATATGTATACAACACATATAGCTCACTTATCAATCCATATAACTCATGACAAAAGAGATAACTATAAATCTGGAATTATACTACAACTCACTAATACAATCCATATACCCGCAACTATATATAGTTTTCAAACCCAAGCACCCTCCTCACCATTGTCATGCTCCTAATCCTCATTCTCACCAAGTACTACTTTGAATGATGGGATTGTTTTGGTAATCAGAGGGTAAACTTATTTTACTATCTCCTAAGTCATCGTCATCATAAAAATCCCTTAGACACGATGATAAAATAGTTCACCATCTCTTATCATGCTCATCTTGGATCTAAAATACTTGCTTTTCTTGAGATGTTAAAATAAATTGATAATTTTTATAGCCGATCCTATTGTGGTCAACTAATGTCAATCCAAGGGCATCAATTTTGATGTTACCATTGTTGTGTTCCACCCAATCACACTTAAACACAACCATAGTTCTAAAAGCATAATCCAAGGCTCATATCTCTCTTATAACCCTGTAATAAATATCATCTACCACTATTAGCCTATTATCCTTTGAACTAGAAAAGAATGGAGCATTGACAACTAAGCTAACTCCACTATTATGTTGCTCTCTTGAGTTATCATGGTCTTTTGCATAAAAGTGATAACCATTGATGGCATATCCAGCATATTTTATTACTTCTCATCATCGTCCCATATCCATCTAGCCCAAGGATTCAGATATACCATTGCCTGTTGCTTCTTGCTGATCTTGAATCTGTGTATGCACATATTAAGTAGAATATATGATTATTACAATCAAGTAAATATTATATATATATATATATATACACACATACATATATATAGAATGTATTTTATTAATATTAAGTGTGAATTCTTTCCTTTTACCTTCTTATAGAGCCAAGTATTGAAAATGCAACAACGCTTAAATTGTAGCCACTTCTATTTATTTGTGTAACTTGGATTCTTTGCCTTGAGGACATTTATTTGCTCACCACACATACACACATACAAATTAATGGAGTGATCAAAGAAAATATAACCATCAACAATTAAATTTTACCTAACTACATGATCAACTTACCCAATGTATGGTTGGAGTTCATAAACATTTCACAACATATAAAGATATGTCTAGTCCCATTTTTTATAGTTAATGGTTGATACATGACCACTCAATAGAGGTTCGCTAACCTTGGGATCATGAAATGCCTTAAATTGTTTATTTTTTTAAGATTTCAATCACATCCACTCTTAATAAGTACTTTGTACAAAACTCTAGTACTTCCTCTGCAATATAATATTCAACTATACACCCCTCTAGGTGGTTGTGATTACATACATACCTTTTTAAAAATTTCATGTACATCTAAAATGGGTACATTCATCACAAGTAAACTTGCCCACATAGTTTGACCTCATCAATGAGGTGCCTTATTAAGTGGACCATGATGTCAAAGAAGGATGGTGGGAAGATTACCTCAATCTCACATAAATTTGTCACTAGTTGACATTGAATTTCTTATAATTTTGAAACATCCACCACCTTCTTGCACAAAGCATTAAAAAAGTAGTAGAATTTCATATTAGCTCTCCTAACTTTATGTAGTAGCATCGAATGTATTGCTACTGTAGGAGTTGTTACATCAATGCGTGGCAATCATTGGAATTCATCCCTAGTAATTTCAACTCTTCCATAGAGACAATGGTTTTAATGTTTGAAGAGTAATCGTCTAGGATTTTGAGCTTGTATAGGGTTTTACACATTATTCTCCTCTCTTCTCTATTGAGTATATAATTTACCTTAGGCAGTTATGTTCCTCGACTACCCCTATTCTCTCAATGCAACCTCCTCTTTAAACACATCTTCATAAGATCCAATCAAGCTACAAGTCCATGCTTTATTTTTCCTAGGATATTAAGCAAGGTACTAGTCAAGCTTTCACACACCTTCTTCTCAATGTGCATGACATCAAGCACATGGCATAAATGCAGTAATTTTTGGTATGCAAGTAGAAAGAATATTGATTTCTTCTTTTAACAACTTCTACAATTACTTTTGCCTATATGTTTACTTGATTTCCTTTGTCTCCAAAAGACATTAATGTTTTAAACATGGTCCAATAAATGTCATCCTGTCAACATCTTTGGAGGTGTCCTTGTCTTTACATTACCATTAAATTCTCCTTTCTTTAAATAATATGGATGGTCTCTGCACAACCACCTTCTGTAGCTAATGAATGCCATTTTTCCTACCATGTTTAAGTCATACAACACATGTTTGATCACTATAGATAGGATAAGAATTGTATCCCTTCTTGGTGCATCAAAACAAATTACTGTACATAGGGAAGTTGCTTATTATCCAAAATAGTATAGCCTTTAGGGTGAATGAGTCTTTCTTGTATGCATCTTATGCTTTAATGCCTATGTCCCATAATGTCTCAAGATCATCGATCAAGGGAAACTACATGTCAATGTCATTCCTTGGTTGCTTTGGACCCAATATCAACATAGTTAACACAATAAACTTCCTCTTCATGCATAGAGATGATGGAAGGTTGTAACAAACTAATATAATGGGCCAACAACTATACTTGTTGATCATAAACCATTACAATTAATCCCTTTTGCATATAATGCAAGTCATAGGTTTCTAGGTTCTTCAAAAAAATTAGGCCACATGAAGTCTACAAGATTCTATGCTGGACTATCTGCTGAATGGCATGAAAATTTATTAGCCACTCTGTCCTTGGCATGCCTCACTAATTTCTTTGGTGTTTATGTATACGAAATATTCTTTTGAATTGAAATATGGAGGAATTACCGTAGAACCTATGTAGGAACGTCTATAGCTATCTTAGTTGAATTCTTCTTTAACTACCATCTTGCATGTCCATAAGTTGGGCATGTAGTTTTATCCTTGTGCTCCTTCATATACATGATGCTATCATTAAGACATGCATTTATCTTCTCAAACTTCAACCCTAGTGCAACTAGGGTTTTGTTTGCATCCCTTGTAGACCTCGCCAATTTATTATCCTTCGGTAGCATCTTACCCATTACTTTCAAGACTTCTATAAAACCTTGATCTAAATGACCAAATCTTGATTTCACGTTGTAAAGTTCTCCCACTACAGATAACTTGGTATAATCTTTACACAGGGTACAATGGCTCATTGGCTTCCTCTAATGTAGTATGAAATTGTTCAAGGTCATCGTGGAAGTCATCACATGTATCTCGAAACATTGGTACAGTTGTACTATGTCTAACACTTCCTAGAGTGTCTTGATCATATGTTCCAAGCCTTATAAAATGCCTATGTAGAAGTTCTTCTCCATGCCAAATCCATGGATGATAACTTTCATCGATTCCATTCATATTTATCTATTATAATAACAAATTGAAGCAAATCTGTGGGTGGAGACTTGTTAGACACGAAAATATTAGGTTAGAAATTTTAGCAAGCACTAAGTATACAAGAATTAGAAGTATTTGAAACAACTATATTACATGGAAATTTTCAATTAAAAAATACGAAAAGGAAAAATATGACATATACATTCAAAAAGAAAATTAACTTTAAAAAGGAAGGGTTCTAAACATAACCTTGTAAAATTCTTCAAATATGCATAATACATATCGGACAAATAAAGAGACACTAGCCAACACTCAAAAATTTATATCAACCTCAAATTTTTTAATGTAGTTCCAATTCACAATTAGGATTTGGCTGAGGGTAGTCAAATAGAAATTTAGCTTAGTTATTGTGTATATATCATAAACACAGTCAGAAAAACTCAGCAAAAATTGACAAAATAACTATTAGAATAGTCTCATAAATTTAAAGTCATTTATAGCAAACAACTTCAAAATTTTATACATTTTCAAAAATCAAATATATGTATATATATTTGACTTTTTTTCATTAAAATATCTTACATAAATACACAATGAAATCAATTTTTTTTATGATACTTAGCATTGATTCATGAATTCTTCACAAACACGATCACACACACACACACACACACACACACACACACACACACACACACATAAACAAATTGTGTTAAAGGAACTCAAATTATTTTTTGATTACATCCAATGCTACATATATCTATGTAAAATCTTTATGAAGTTAGCAGTGAATATAACGACTTATTTATGCCAACTTTAAAAGCCTTGTATGTAGTAGTTCTTGAATGGTTTTAATTCCTTAGGTTACCTAATTAGACTATGAAACTCATGTATGGCTTGAATTCTCATGTAAAGTAATGAAATTGCATGACTTTTTGCATGGATCATTAAATCACCTTTGATTGTTTCCTTCCTTCCATGCTTCCTTGATTACAACCTGCAAAAAACTCAACGAAGCATAATATAGGCTATTAGATCATCTTCTCACTTCCAAAAAAAGAGTAAAAAAAGTAAGTAAATCTTAAAAATTTTATAATAATTCATATACTCACTCTGGATTAGCCTCTTCACCTACAAAATATCAACCTTTTAAATTATTAGGTCTGAAATACTTGTATTATGAATTTTTGGCAAAAAAAAACATAGACTATTACACTCTAATTTATAAAACATAATTGGTGACTTGTTATACAAACTTGAATACTTATCAGTGAGACAAGAATGAGATTGAAGGAGAAGAAGAGGGGATTTGAAGGCTGTCAAGTCTCACCATTGGACATACAATGCATGTAGTGTTCTACCTTAAGAGAAGTTGAAAGGAGTTGGCATAAAGAACCCCAAGATGCTTCAAGGATCTTCACAGGAGGTAGGGGGTTTAGGATGATGGTTAATGCAACCATCTTAGCCATAAAAATCTACGAGTTGGATGGATTTTTGGAAAAGCATGTTTTTCCTAGATGCGTGTTAGTTTTGTTGCTACCATAACATGTTGATTCCAAGTAGTTTTTCTTTGAATGTTCCATCATGAATTCCATACCTGATAGTTAGTATGTGGAGTCTTTAAATGATGTGCTTGGACAAGGAGTTTACATTTGAATTTGTATGAAATAATGCATGGAGGAGGAGATGGCTAGTTGCATGTTGAAACATAGGGGGGGTTTTCCTACTTGAAATGCCCCCATCATTTCTACTGTAACCAGAAGAAATCCATTAATGTTTTATATGAAAAATTAAGGAGTAATTGGAGGATGGACTTGGGTGAAATCAGAGCTAAAAGTCCAAAAAAATGGCAGGAGAAAAACAAGGTGTAGTAGGATGCATTCTCCTATCCAAATGAATAGGAATTTGGGTCCTATTTGTACCTTGTTTTGCTACCAATCTACACATCCAATTAGGGGACTGTAAAAAGTGAAAATTAAGTATTATAAGTTAGTATAATGGAGGTCTAATCACAGTATAAAATTTCCAAGAAATTTGATGAGAGTTGGGTCAAAAATCCCACCTTATGCTGGATACACTCCAATAGAACCAGCAGGACTATTTTCTTGAAAATGCTTAATTGAAGATACTCTTTTCCTAAAAAAATTTGTGACATGAGTAATAAATATTTTTCAAATGATATGAATATAAGTTAGAGGAGAGAATTTACTGAAAAACCTACTTGAAATGATGAAAAGATGAGCTAGAAATAAGAGATAAAAAACATGCCATTACTAGACTAGCAGGATTGTGCGTAATGAGTTGGGGCATGTGCCTGACTATACTTCTACAAAAGATTAGTACACTACCCAGATTGCATCATAACCAAGTTAAGGAAGCATAGATATGCTCTCAGATTTACCAAACTCAAGAGTACCCTATCGAACCAGCAAGAGTACCCTTAAGTTCTATGACCAAGATAGGGACTTAGATAGTTGATCCCACTCATCTAAGATAATGGAGGTGATACATACTTTATCACAAACCATCAACATGTGATAACATGCTTCCTGATTAGCTGGTTAAGCCATAGAAACTAAACTAAATATGTTATAGAGTAATGTGTTCTTGACTTAATAGCTTGAGTCTATAAATGGATGGATGACTTATTAAATTGCATATTTAAGTAAGTTCCATGAAGAACTGATGCCATTTAATTAATCATCTTGATTATTCTCATGCTCATATGTATTTACTTAGGATGATACAAGAATCTCAAGAAAATGAAAAAACATGTACAACTAGTTTCCGATGAAAAGTATATGGGTTGTTCAGCCCGTACCACAGAATGCATAGACTACTAAGATTTTAAATGAATTATGAGAAAAATACATGAACTACTAATTTCTTAAATGAATCGTGAGGATCACTATAAGTACACTAACTTAAGGATAAGTAACTTCACTTAGACAATTATGGGAAGTATGTGAAACTAAGTGAAAGACTAGAAGAGGAAGCAAACAAAGATATTAATTACTTGAACACACCATTCATTGAAAATATAAATTAATGTGACATAAAGGTGATATTTGCCACCACAAATTAGAACTACTTAGAGACATGCTAAAATAGTAAATATAAGTTGAAGAATCAAACTAATACCCCCAACCAAACAGATGATTAAGGACACATAGCACTTGGGTCTCACCATAATTTCCATGTGCTTCACAAGATTAAAGGAAACGTGTATAGATGATCAAGTTAATGGAATGTGTTGTAATAACTAAAGGAAAACCTCATGAATTAGGAACTGATGCTTAGATTGTGCATTGGATAGAAGCTTCATGTTTTACAACCACATGGATTTTGCTTGATAATTTGAAATGAGGTTTAGGCAGACACTCTATGAGTTGTCGTAAGTCCTGAGGATGCAATTTGATCTATGTTTTAAGTGCACTATGAGCCACTATAAGACCTTTGCATGCTATTTGATCAATGTTTTACATAGGTGCCCTGTGAGTAGCCATAAGCATCCAGCACAAGCTCACCACAAGTGGCTGTAAGACCTTAGACCCTATGCAAGGAGATATAGTTGGCCACTACCCTCATATATCTAATATGATTATATGGTTAAAACTCAGAGTGATCTTGTGGAAAGCCTGTCATGGGTACTACTTCTTAGATAACTAATCACTGCCAAGAGTGTGCTGAAGAGACCACATGGTACTTGGGTAGTGTACGATGATGGTAGTTACTTAGTGCTGATGGCAGTGCTCTACAAGCATCAAAGTTGGGATATGTGGGAAGGATGAGCTAGTTCACTCTCAAGAGGTTGGACTGATCCATCGCTATAAGATGGTATGTCATCATCTAGATTGGAGGACCGCATTCCATCATTTTGGTGGTAGGTACCCAATGCTTCCATGAATTTTTCTCTACTACAAGATTTCTAGCATTATTCGATATCAAGGATTTGACAGCCATCTTTGGAAATGACATGCATCTTTTATTAGTGTGAGCATAGCATTATAGTTTACTACTTTGATGATTTAATTGATGTTGGCTGATGTATAAGCTTATGATTTAACTGAATGTTGGCTTATTTATAAACTTATGACTTCAACTTCTAGAATGATAGCATGTGAATCTATAGAGCATGAATATGATTTTGATCACAATCTTAATTTCAATAACCACATTCTCAATGAATTAATCAAAGATAGGAGTACATGTAATATTATAAAGACTTCTAAGCTAACTTGAATCAATTGTAGTACATTGGTAAGACTCATGTAAAACCTAGACTTCATATGTATATGTGAGAACCAAATATTATATATATATATATATATATGTTTATACTATGGCTGTTGTCTATCTTGGGCAAGCTGGATGTATTGGCCTTCTTCCTAGTGAGTGTTTCATGATCTCACTCCCCACATAACTAATTTTAGGAGAGATGTTGGCTAGATAGAGTGTAGATGAGAAGGGGAATGCAAAGCTAAGTGGCTGTCGTGTATCTTGGGCAAGATAGATGTATTGGCCTTCTTCCTAGTGAGTGTTTATGCTCACACTCCCTACATTACCAATTTTAGGAGAGATGTTAGCTAGATATAGTGTAGATCAGAAGGGGAATGCAAAGCTATGCGGATGTTGTGTATCTTAGGCAAGTTGGATGTGTTGGCCTTCTTCCTAGTGAGTGTTTCATGCTCACACTCCCTATATAACCAATTTTAGGAGAGATGTAGGCTAGATATAGTGTAGATGAGAAGGGGATTGCAAAGCTATGTGGCTATCGTGTATCTTGGGCAAGCTAGATGTATTGGCCTTCTTCCTAGTGAGTGTTTCATGCTCACACTCCATACACAACCAATTTTAGGAGAGATGTCAGCTAGATATAGTGTAGATGAGAAGGGGAATGCAAAGCTATGTGACGTGTGATTCGCAACATAGGTGATAGGGATATTGGATATAACTTAGCCTTACTATTTTTTGCCTAATTTTTTTTAGTATTTTGGATCTATGAGTTTAAGGTGATACACTATGATGTTGTAGACTTAATGAAGACCGTTTACTTGTGTGGTTGATTTGGTTAGTATTCTATGTTTGTGACTAGCTAATCCTATGGCATGTTTACTCTATTTTATTTGCATGTGCTCACTTATTTTGATTATATGTAGAGATTTGTGAAAGTAACTCCCAGCAGAAGATGGGTATTTCACAATTATTCATATACTATATGTTTTCTAACCCTTTTATAAGATAAAGGAAATTTTTTTCTTTGAAAAAGAATGCTCCAATATTATTTTAGAAAAAATCAGGATGTTACAACAATAAACATGATTCCTAGGGAGTTTGAGTTACAAACAAACCCCATTATTTTAGGTAAGGAAACCAAAAATATAATAGAGGCATCTCACCAAAAAAATAGAAACTAAAAACTATGATAACCAAAGGAGAAACAAGAGAGGAAAACATGGAGCTAAAGAGGAAAAGAAGGAGAAAACTATAGTAGACAAGGAGGAAAAGGGGAAAGCGTAAAGAGGGGAGGAAAGGAGGAAAGGAGAAAGATAGGAAGAGGAAAGGAAGCTGAGAAGAAGAGATCACAGTTGGTATGTATGGAACTTTCCTAGGCTAGTATTTTCTCAAAAGACTTCAAAACTTGTTTCACGAGGATCATGCTAGAATGCATAGTAAAAATTCCTAAATCTTCAATGCTTATTCATGCTATGTTTACTTCATGTCTTTCAAAGATTTCTGAGAGAATTCACATGCATAACCAAAAAAATTTTCATGTTTTAAAATGGTGAAATTTTTGTGGTATTAAGTTAAGGCATAAGCAAGATTTCATCTATGAATTTTTTGCCTACTGATTTAGTTTTCATGCTTGAAATAGCCATTGAAATCTGATCGTTTGGCTATTATCATCAAGCATGTTTTCCTAAAAAATTTACATGCTCTTGACTTAAATTTTATGATTTCTCTTAGCATGTGGGATTTGGTTGAAAATATAGTTGAAAACATGCTTGAATTCAATGTTAATATCCTCCAGATCACAATCATTCCTAACAGTTCATGCAGTTAGGTTAAAGAGCCTACAACAAAGTTGTTTACTATTTTGGTATTAAAAGACTAAATTTTATATAAAAAAATGAGATTGATATTCTACAATTAAAAAGTTTCATTCAAGAGGTAAAATATGGCACAACTCTCGTGGTATTCAAATAGGAATAAGATGTTTTTTGGGTGGTTTACTACCGGACTTTCTAACACAAAATTCTGCGGATAGTCCAATTGAAAGATTAAGGTAATAGATGCATTCTAAGCACCTGATGTGCCCAATGTATATAAAGGGCAATTGACATGATCAAATAGTTAAATTGTTGGTTAATTATGAAACAATTGGTTTGTCTCCTGAAAAGTGATAGCATACAATCTAACTAAACTTTAATGAATCCAATGGATTCCTATGACCTGATGTATCTAATAGATAACTATACACTTAGAGGACATAATAATCTAGTTATTAAATGAAGCAAACAATGACAAGCAATTAGCTAATTCACCCAAAGACAGTGAATGTGTAGTACAGATAACAAACAAATTTGTAGTTAACATTTTAAGTCGACTACAAACTTGTGAACTACAATAGTTCTATGGACAAAGGTTCTACATGTAAATCCTAGGACTAATTGACTTATTAGGCTAACTTTTAATAATTAAATCACATTAGGTAAACAAATTAAAATTGATACACACATCAGATGCTAAAATAGTCCATATGTAGTAGTGAACGTGTAAATGCTAAAGCTAAGATATCTATAGATTTCATAGTCATTAAAGTCTACTATACCATGTGAATATGTTAAAGATTTACTCATTTGAACATCTAAAGACAAACTCAAATTCCAGCATCTAACATCCTTGTACAACCATTTGGAAAACCAATTGAAATCCTACAATGTCACATAGTTTGGCGATACAATGTGAAGGTCATGATTTCCATGATTTCAGAGGAATATGATTATGTGCTCATGTATGATTCATCATCGGATGGTTTTCATGGAATTGTGTATTAATATGGCTTTGTTTTGCCTTATGCTGAAGCGCTGAGATTATATGTATATGTATTCACCTCACGAATGTGCTTGTATTTGGATCCTATATGGTTGACATCTTGGATAATGCACGACCATACTATAATGTCCTATGACTAGGGTTAGTAATCTTGAGGGTTATAATACCCATTGTCACTATGCTATGAGGGTTTAAGAAAACTCCCCACCTCCTAATAGGACACTTGTCAACAGTATGGCCATCAAGTTGTGGGAGTATGTATCATGGGAAGTCTAGTACCATCCTGATTCGATGGCCCCATGAAAGCTAGTGTAGACTATATAGTGTTCACAGTCGAGGTTAGTTGGTTGATGTTTCCGTCACATGCATAGTTCACCATCTTATTAGTTAGATATGGTAAACATTTGGTCCTCCTCAAGGGTTCAAGACATATCCTATGAGCCTTTTGGCAATATGCTATTGTCTAGATCTTCTATGAGTTAGCACTATGTATATATATGTGAGCATCTTTAGATTTTTGGACTTTATTTGAGTTATTATTTGTTGCATATTGGAGATTTGATAGTTGTTCATATTATTGCATTTATTTCACATTGTCATGTGAATTTTCATGGCTTTTAAATCTAATTTGGTAATTTTCCACTAAGTGGTCACACTCACCCCCAAAACATTTCAAGTGATGTTAACAAATCCATAGATAGTTTGGGCATGAAGAGGATTGTAGAGTACGAGTGATTCAGGAGAAAAGGTATGAAGAAGAAATATTAGTTTCCTTATTTAGTTGAGATTAGCCATTTGACATTATATTTTAACATTTATTGTTGATAGACATGTAATAACATTTGGAATATTACATGTATGGAATTTTACCAATTTATTAGTTGGTTGTGGCAGTGATAAGTGGATCATGTATGTGCTTATATGGTAACATTTATTTTGATTATATGAGGTGTTTTTTATTAGGTACAAGCAGGTTTAAAGTTGTTTAGGGAACTAATGAATGTGTATGCTTGTTATCTTTTGAAAATGTTTTAAAATATATTTACTTATTTATTCAAAGGCACCCATATGTTATTAAAAAGGTAATCATTTATAACTATTTTAGAAACCTAGGGTGTCTCAGTTGCCATTAGAGTGGGATTTAAATTGTTCACAGCCAAATTCTAGTGACCCAAAGCATCAACAATAAGTCTATATGTTTTAAGTTCCCTAGAGGATAAATAGGAAACTTACAAGGACTTTTCTATTGATGAACATATATATATATGTATGTATGTCATCTAAGAGACCTAGAATTAATGTCCAGTTGCCTACTTGTGAGGACAACCTGCCGCTACAAAGGAGTGACTTGCCCATGTAGAGGTGCAAGAGAACATGGAAAATCAATGTGATGCAGAAGATGACATAGTGGAGTTTGGGCTCATGGCTCATGGCTTATGGTTAGAGAAGAAATTCTAGGGAAGAGTGAGTAGCAATAGCATTCGAAAGAGATGATACATTGTTAGAAAGATTTAAGAAGATAGTCCCAAAGTTTAATAGATAAGAAGGGCCTGAAGTGACAGAAAAATGGATCTACAGTAGAGAGGATATCTTCAAAGTGATGAAAGTACTCAAGGATAGATAGGTGGTCGAAGCTACTTTTGTCGTGATAGGAGTAGTAGCTCATTGGTGTCCCACATAGAGTGTACACATTTTGAAGGTAATGAAAAGATTCTGTGGTAGATTTTAAGCTTGTATTTGCTAATAATTATTTTCCTGCAATGTAAGGGAGAAGAAAGAGTTGGAATTTCTTAGCTTGGTTTAGCACATGATGAATATAGATCAATATGAGATGAAATTAGTGAAGCTGTAGAGGTTTGCTTCGGAAGTTAGCTATACAAAGAAGAGAGTAGCTTAGAAGTTTCTATGCAGATTGCATTATAGTCTATGTAACAAGACAATGACTTTTGAACTAGAGAAATTGTCTAAGGAAATAGAACTAGCTTCCATGCTTGAGAGGAACCAACAAGAATTTTAAAAGAAATGAGTGAAGAATTGAGGACAACATCCAGATTTACTAGACTAAGAGGTCAGTGCCCTCTAACTTCAGGAAGAGGGAAGTTGATCCATAGTTATTGCTGTTTTGTCGAGGACACACCTAGGGAGGCCCCATAATCACCAATAGCAGTGATGCTTTAAGTGCAAAGAGAAAGTACATTACATTCACGGCAGCCCCAAGTGGAAAAGAGACTAGTCACACTGTCACTAGCCAATTCCAAATAGTTAGGGATGGGTCTTTGTACTGACTATAAACTAGGCACGAACCTCTAATTTAGTTGTTGAAGGTACCTTTTTTATCTCTGGTCAACATATTAGGGTACTTAAGGATTCTGGTTCTATGCATTCCTTTATATCTTGTGTTTTTACTCGTGTATGGATTATGCAACCAAAACATTGGGGTATTGTTTAGAAGCTAGTTTACCAAGAGGAAATACAATCTTTGTATAGGAGTTTCTATAGAATGTGCCCATCGACATAGCTAATAAGGAACATAGAGTTAACATGATACTCCTAAGAATGGCAGATTTTGATGTCACTTAGGCAAGGATTGGTTAGCCTATCATGGATTAATGATTGACTATCGAAAGGAGAAAGTTGCTTTCATTGAATTGGGAGGAGAATCCTATACTTTTCAAGTGAGATTAGATATAGCTAGAATGGCAGTCATGATTGTTGCATGACTTATTGCTAAGGCTATCATGCCTATTTGGCTAGTAAAGCTGCCCAAGAAGGAACTGAATAGAAGATAGATGAAACTGACATAGTTTTGTTAGTCTTAGAAGTTCTTTTATGGAAGAAATACCCAAAATACAACCAACAAGGCATGAAGCTAATGGTAGGAATGACACCTATTTCTAAGGCACCCTATAGCATGGCATCAATTGAACTAAAGGAGTTAAAGGTGCAATTATAGGAATTGCAATCCTAGGGGATTATTCACCCCAAGTGTCTAACATTGGAGAGCTTTAGTCTTATTTGTCATGAAGAAGGATGGATCATTCAAGCTATGCATAGATTATCAATGTTGAATGGAGTTATGATTAAGAATAAGTATCCCTTACCTCGCATAGATGACCTCTCCCATTAGTTGCAATTTGCTAAGATCTTTTCAAAAATCAATTTGAGGTTAGGGTATAATCAGTTGAGAATTCGAGATGAGGATGTCCCTATGACAACTTTTCAATGCAATATGGTGATTATGAGTTTTGGTAATGCTGTTTAGCCTAACAAACACTCCTACAAAGTTCATGGACTTGACGAATAGAGTATTCAAGGACTATCTCATTAAATTCATCTTGTATTTGTTAATGATATTCTTATCTATTCTGAGAGTTTGGATGAGCATAGGGAGCACTTATGGGTAGCATTAAGGACATTTCAAACTTACCAACTCTAAGCATGTAACTCAATTAATGTGCATTTGGGATTGATTAGGTCTAGTTCCTTGGTCATATCATCTCAAAAGATGCAGTAGCAGTACATACTAAGAAGGTGGAGGCCATTACCAATTGGCAAAGACCTAAAATGGATTTAGAGATTTGTAGTTGTCTTAGTTTGGCTAGATGTTATAGGAGATTCATCTAATGATTTTCTCACATTACTCAACCCCTAACACAATTGACTTGGAAGGAAAGTAAATTCAAATGGACAAATGAGTGGCAATAAAGTTTCCTATAGCTAAATTGGATTCTCACCATAGTGCTAATTTTGACCCTGTTATTTAATGGTGGTGGATTTGTTGTGTATAGTGATTCTTTGACTAATATAGGTTGTGTATTGATGCAACACAACAAGGTAATTGCATATGTATCTAACAACTGAAGAGTTATAAGGTAAACTATCTAACCCATGATCTGGAGTTAGGCACAATGGTTTTTGCCTTAACGATATGGAGACACTGCTTACATGGTAAAGAGTTTGAGTTTTTCACTAATCATAAGAGCCTTAAATACATTTTTTCATAAAGTGATCTCATTGTAAGACAATTGACGTGCTTTAAATTATGCTACTACAAGTGCATGGGTATATTGAAATATAAACTTAACAATTACAAGTCAATCCCACAAAGACTCTTTTGTAAATAGGTTTCAATTAGAACCTAGGCTAATCTACTTTAGCCTAGCTAAAAATTCTAAAGCAAACAACGAATCTAAACTTTTAACAAACTTAAGCTATAACATAAAAGTAAAGCACAAAGGTAAGAACATGTAGGCAACTAATACTCAATTAAAGGGAAAGATTTCACTACGATCAACTTAAAATGTTAACAAGGAATTGAATACATAAACATAAAAGAGGAGAAACAAAATAAAGTAAAACTTCCTATATTAGGCTTGAACTTCCATTGTAGGACTCCCTTGCTATTGTTACTCAACAATGGTATGTACACTTCACTTCAACCCAGCATACAATAAATGAATGGTAGTCTGTCACCATCAATTCTATTACTTTTACTTGTTTAGGGACTGTGCATGTAGCTAAGAAGCAAACAAGGAATCACCCAAACATGCCACAACACAAAAGAACATCAACCATAACCCAAACCACTTTTGGGAAGGAGAGACTTTGGCTACATAGAAAGAAGTAGAAGGTTGTTCTTCCTTTCCAAAAGTTCCCAAACTATAGGGAAAAAGATTAAAAATAATGAATTGAATGTATACTTGTCCCTACTAAAACCTCTAGGAAGAGAGTTAGTATAGATGTATGCATATAGCAAGAAAGGAAATAAAATAAAAATGGTGTGTGTAGGATTTGGCTGGTGGTAGGGCATGTAAGCAAGAAGAAGAAAAGGGCATGTAATGGAAGGTGAGTAGAAGTATGGAATGGGCAATGGTGTGGAAGAACTAATAGAAAAATAATGGGAGAAGGAGAAAATAAGATGAATGGAAATGGGATAGTAAGAGAAGAATGGGAAGGCATGGAAGAAAGAAAGGAAAAGATGGGGGATAGGTGGGGTGTGGAAATGAAAGGAGGAAGGTGTGTCCCTCTTAGAGATGAGGGATGGACGAATGGGAGAAATAAAGATAGGGTATATGCTCCACCTTAGACAGAAGGATTGCTAGAGGGATGTGCTTCCCACAACGGATGTAAAGTGGTTACCATTATGTAATGACTCCAATTTTGTAACATTAAAATCCCAAGTTAGCAATGAAAAGTTCAGTTTTTGAAGATAAGGGTATTTTGGTCATTTCACTATTCACCCTGACTGAACCCAGAAATTTGGTCCTGAAAATGCCACCATTAGGTGCATCTTGGAAAAAAGAATTCAAAAAGACCAAAATCACCCAAAACAGAGTTAAAATGAGCAAGTTATGGCCCTTTGAAGTTTAGGGGCAAAAATATAATTTTTAATAAAAAACGGATTTAGCCTGAAAACACAGGGGTCCGTTTTGATACGGGCACCCCCTTTCTTCAACCTCCTAGAGGGTTCTACAACGGCGGTGTTTGGAGGAGAAATCACCGCCATTCTAGAGGTTTCTCCACCACCATTCAAGGGCGGTGAGAGCCCCCTCTAGAACCCTCTTATAGCTCTATAAATAGAGCTCTTGTGCGCCTCTAATGGCAGCCCAAAAGCTTGGGAAAAACCCATTTTGGAGAAGCAACCAAGAGGAGAAATGTGGAGAAAAACCCGGCAATGAACCAAGTATGCCTAAAATCCCTCAAAACCCATCTTCCCCGTAGTCCTAGGCTAAGTTTCCCTAAGTTTTTGCATGAAAAATCATGCAAAATAGAGCCCTAGAGAGTCACGAAGGACCCAAGGATGATCCCTGGGCCGCACTAGTTCGACAGGGTCGAACCAGGGCGTCTCGAGGACGCCCCGGTCCCCCAACGAACAAAATGCGTTCTAAACGTTGAGAAAACTAGGCAGGCGCGTCCGTGGATGCACCCGCACACGAGAATGTTGGGCAGAAGATAGGTGCATCGAAAAACGTGTCCGCTGAGGTGCATGCCACTGACACAGAACTCGTTAGCTTTTTGGGCTTCCACCTCTTAAAGGCTTTTATGTACACGTGAGACTAAAAAGCTTATAACTTGAGATCTAAAGCTCCGATTGAGGCGCCGTGAAAGGCGTTGTGACCATGCTGACAACGTGGACACACCCAAACTATAAAATCCTTGATAAAGGCCCAATCAAAGGTGGTCATGACCCTTAGAATAGGATGGTGGCGCGTGACCACTAAACCTTGGGAAAACTGATGATACCAAGGCCCAATTAGGACCTTAGGACACCCGGAGGCATGGGGATGAACCCTTAATGCCTAAGTAGTAAGACCAACCACTCTAAAACCTATAAAAGATAGGCCAAACTAATCTTGATTCCCCAAACCATGTTCAGGAGTGTACGAGGACAAAGGGGTTAGCGCGACCTAGCCAGGTAGGTACTCTATCGCTACTAGACTTTTAAATAGAGCCATGATTGTTTTGAATGCATGTTTTAAGTATAAGTTATATGATTTGTTTAGCATAACTTCATCTTATAAATGAATTCAGCGTACATATCATAAATGCTTTATGCATAGACATGCTTTGCAAACAATTGCATATATTGTATGACTTGTGAGCACTGAGTTCTTGCAAAATTGCATGTCCTTGAGGGTTACCAAAAGACGTTGGAGTGCCCAAAAGACACTGGGTAGGCAGTTGTGAGGGCCAAGCAATTGTGAGGGTCCCAAAGAGGACAGGTTTTGAAAAATACATTGCACATACATTGCCAAGACATGTGCTACATGCATAGATTGCATGATAAGTGTTGCCTTGACCGATGAGGGTGGGCTGATGAGGGCGAGCCAATGAAGGCGGGCCAGAGAGAGCTGACAAGGCTTCTAGGCTGGCAGGCTTCTAGGCTGTCAAGCTTCTAGGCAGGGTTATGACTTTGAATGCAATACTAGCATGAGCAGATTTTATGCATTACATGAATGTTTTGTAACCAATTGCATAAATTGCATGATTTACTACGAATACATGTCATAGGCCCCATTGAGGCTATGACCGAGTGTCCTCAGGTACCCGAGGACCACACAGCGGCGAGGTCATGGGCATAGTTGGACCTTATGGTTTCGTGGACTTATTTGCATTGCATATGGCATGATATGAGGTTGGTCGACCATATCATACTAGATATCCATGAGTTGGATTCAATGAAGCATCTTATGCATATCATTATGTTATGATATATATGATACTTTCGACTTGGATTATGTGATTTCCTTAAGTCGTCAATATTCCAATTCGATAATGGTTTTTAATCTTGATATTGAACTTGAGTGTTCAGACATGCACATGTTTTGAAAGAGCATATGATTTTAAACATCTCATGCATTATAAAACTAGTAGTGATGGACTCCTACTGAGTATAGTATATACTCACCCAATCCTCAACATTTTTCAAACACAAAGTAAACACTTAAGGGCAAGGAACGCTTGTGACAAAAGACAACTAGACTAAGTGCAAGTAAGTAAACCCCTACCTTATCTTTCAATGTTACTTGATTGTAGTTACTCTCTATAGCTGAGGCTGTGACTAACACTTTCTTGGGAATAATGTTGACTTAAAACTTTGCCATGGCTAGATAATCGGAAAATGTGTTTTGACACTCGGGGTTTTATACAAAAGATTGTTTTCCAAAACGAAAAGGATTTTCATGCATTTCATATTTATAAAACAAGAGATCTCGCCTTTTTATCAAATTTGCATCATATAAAAACCCGGGTCGTCACAGTTGGTATCAGAACGTGATTTGACGTTACTCACAGCCCAGTTATGAGGAGAATAACTTATAATCAAGTTTCATCCATGAAAGAGTAAGGGGTAATAGGATAACACATACTAAGGTCTAGTAAATTACCTTGTGATTACAGATGCCTAAAAGGAAAGGAAGCAATGCTCCAAGACCTGAAGCCCCACCAGTGGACTCCACTGGGTCGGGCAATGGGATGGCTGAATTGCTCTAGCAATTCCTACAGAATATGGGACAATACATGAATAGTCAAAGCCAAACCCCTACCACAGAAGATCCTTCCCCTGATAAAGTGATAGATAGGATTGAGGTTCAGTTAGAAAGGTTTCAGAAGTTAGCTCCCTCATTCACAAGAGAAGATGAGGCATCTACAGCTGAAAAATGGTTAATTGATATTGAAAAGATATTTAAAGCTATGAACATAGCTGAAGAAAGAAAAGTACCCATGGCCACATTTGTGTTTAGGGGAGAGGCTACCTTTTGGTGGGAACCAACAGAAAGGACTTATTTTGACTAGCAAGAAACAATAGGATGGGAAGAGTTTAAAAAGGTGTTTAATGACAAATATTATCCTAAACACATAAGAAAACAGAAGGAAAAGGAATTTATGGACTTAGAACAAGGAAATATGACTGTCCAACAGTATGAAAATAGATTCATCAGCCTCCGAAGATTTGCACCACGTGCTTGTGCTGATGAGGAAGATGCAGCATAACGACTTGTAGATGGACTTAAACCAGGACTCAGGAATAGAGTTCTAGGTTTCCAACCTTCTGCAGTAGCCAAAGCAGTAGAGATGGCCTCCCTATATGAAAAAGATTATCAAAGGAACCAGGCAATAAAGGAAACTAAGAACATCAACACCATGAGAAATAAAGGAAAGAGACCATTTCAGTCATCTAGACCCAGCCCACCTTTCAAGAAGCCGTTTGAAAACAAAGGAAGAAGACTAGACTGGAAGACATGCCCTAAGTGTAACAGGTATCATTCAGGCAAACCATGTCCCATTTCCAACATCACTTGCTATCTTTGTGGAGAATTAGGACATTTTGCTAGTAATTGTCCTAAAAAGAAAGTTGAAGAGTGTAAAGGAGACCAAGTTCCAAAAAGCCAAGGACGTGTCTTTGCCCTCACTTCCAGTCAAGCTCAGGCTTCAAATGCAGTAGTTGAAGGTATTCTTTCTATCTATGATACACCTACTAAAGTTCTATTCGATACAGGCTCCACTCATTCTTTCATATCCTGGGAGTTTGCATCATCCTTGGACATTATACCACAGGACCTGGACTTCACTCTATAAGTCATGACTCCTGTAGGCCAGGCACTTCCCACCTATTCTTATCTCCAAGATGTCCCCATTTTGATTAAGGACCATTTGCTACATGCCAATCTTATTCACTTAGATATGAATGACTTCGACATCATCCTAGGTATGGACTGGCTAGCCTTTCATCAAGCCTTTGTTGATTGCCGCCAGAAACGTGTCACTTTTACCCTACCTAATGGAGACACTTTCCCCCTCTAAGGAAGAAAGGATTATTCTGGAGCGTGTGTTATTTCTGCCATGAAAGCAGTTAAGCACATTGTTTAGGGATGCCCCTTCTTCTTGGCCAAGATTGAATCTGTTGAGAGTCCCCAACCAAAGCTATAGGATGTCGAAGTAGTCTGAGAATTTCCTGACGTATTCCCTGAGGACTTACCAGGTCTACCTCACCAAGGGAAATTGAGTTCATCATTGACCTTATACCCGGTACTTCCCCCATTTCCAAAGCTCCTTACCAAATGGCTCCTGCAGAACTAAAAGAACTGAAGACCTAGTTACAAGAACTACTTGATAAAGGGTTCATACGACCTAGCGTATCTCCGTGGGGAGCTCCAGTCCTTTTTGTTGAGAAAAAGGATGGCTCCATGAGATTGTGCGTAGACTATCGGATGCTAAATAGGGTCGCCATTAAGAATAAGTACCTCCTTCCCCGAATTGATGATCTTTTCGATCAACTTTAGTCAGCCAGAGTCTTCTCTAAGATTGATCTATGATCCGGATACCATCAACTTCGAGTTAGAGAAGAAGATATCCCCAAGACAGCCTTTAGGACTCGATACGGCCATTATGAATTCAGAGTGATGTCCTTTGGTTTAACTACTGCTCCAGCCGTGTTTATGGACCTCATGAATAGGGTGTTCAAGGAGTACTTAGATAAATTCATCATAGTGTTTGTGGATGATATCTTAATATATTCTGAAACTCCTGAAGACCATAAGGAACATCTAAGGATAACATTAAGCACCCTACGAGCACACAAGTTATATGCAAAATTCAGTAAGTGTGAGTTTTGGCTGGAAAAAGTTAATTTCTTAGGACACATCATTTCTCAGGATGGCATAGTAGTTGACCCCGCAAAGGTTGAATCAGTACAGAACTGGGAAAGACCTAAGACAGTCACAGAAATAAGAAGCTTCTTAGGACTTGCCAGATATTACAAGAGATTCATCAAGGGTTTTTCACAAATTGCTTTACCTCTAACTAAGCTGACCAGGAAAGACACAAGATTTGAATGGACTGATAAATGTGAGGAAAGCTTCCAGGAACTAAAGAGAAGGTTAACTACAACACCTGTCCTTACCTTACCTTCAGGAAGTGGCAGATTTGAGATATACAGCAATGCCTCGCAACAAGGACTAGGCTGCATACTTATGCAACATGGGAAGGTAATTGCTTATGCTTCTCGGCAACTCAAGAAGCATGAAGTCAATTATCCGACCCATGACTTGGAATTAGCGGCCATAGTCTTTGCCTTACGAATCTGGAGACATTATTTATATGGGGAAAAGTTTGAAGTTTTTATAGATCATAAGAGTCTTAAATATATCTTTTCCCAACAAGACTTAAACATGCGACAAAGAAGATGGATGGAATACTTAAAAGACTATGACTTCTCCATTCATTATCACCATGGAAAAGCTAATGTGGTAGCTGATGCATTAAGTAGAAAAACCCAAGGGATGCATTAACTAAGAGATGGAAGCTATTACAAGAAGTAATAGCGTGGAAACCAGACATAAGTAAGCACAAGATCATTATGGCAGGTCTAACAATAAAGTCGGCTGTTAATGAAAAGGTTAAGCAAGAATAGAAGGGAGATTCAGATATACAAGCTTTCATAGGAAAACCAAGGTTTACTAAAGGGGAAGATGGTAGCATCTACATGCAAGGAAGATTAGTGGTACCAACTAATGAAGAGTTAAGATAAGAAATCTTAAAAGAGGCTCATCAGTCTAAGTATAATATACACCCGGGAGGAACTAAGATGTATCAAGACTTAAAGAGACAATATTGGTGGGATGGCATGAAAAGAGACATAGGGGAGTTTGTGGCAAAGTGTCTAACATGTCAACAAGTAAAGGCTGAACATCAAAGACCTGCGGGATTGTTACAACCCCTTGAGTTACTCGAATGGAAATGGGACCATATTACCATGGACTTCATCGTAGGGTTACCCAGGACCTCTAAGGGTCATGACATAATCTGGGTAATTGTTGATAGATTAACTAAGACAGCCCATTTCCTTCCTATATGCCATACCCAATCCACTGACAGCCTATCTCAGCTATACATCAAAGAGATAGTAAGTTTACATGGTATACCCCTTAGTATCACTTCAAATAGGGATAGTCGTTTCACTTCGTAACTCTGGAAGTCCATCCAAAAATCCTTAGGATCTTCCTTGAACTATAGCACAACCTTCCATCCACAGACTGATGGATAGTCAGAGCGCACAATTCAAATAGTCGAAGATATGTTGCGAACCTGTGCCCTCGATTGGAAGCAGAGCTGGGATGAAAACCTACCGCTAGTCAAGTTTGCGTACAACAATAGCTTTCAGTCGAGCATTGGCATGGCTTCGTACGAGGCGCTCTATGGGAGACCCTGTCGATCACCCACCAGTTGGAGTGAAGTTGGAGAGTCCAGGGTGCTCCAGTCTGAGCTGGTAGAGCAACGTGCCGAGAAGGTCAAACTCATAAGAAGACGCCTCCTCACAGCTCAAAGTAGCCAAAAGAGTTATGATGATCTAAGGAGGAGACCATTGGAATTCGACATAGGAGAGCACATTTTCCTGAAGATATCTCCCACTAAAGGAGTTATGCAGTTCGGTATCAAAGGCAAGCTTAGTCCGCGTTACATAGGACCTTTTGAAATCCTGGAGAAAGTGAGAAAAGTGGCCTACAGGATCGCACTTCCCCCTCAACTATCTGAAGTGCATAACGTATTCCATATATCTATGCTAAGGAGGTACGTGCCTGACCCTGCTCATGTCATCAACTAGGTACCCATAGAGTTGATGGAGGATCTCAAGCTAGAGATGAGACCAGTTGAGATCCGGGATCATAAGAGTAAGAAGCTGCGGAACAAGGACATACACTTAGTCAAAGTTTTGTGGAGAAATGCGCACATGGAAGAAGAGACTTGGGAACTGGAGTCAGAAATACGAGAAAAGTACCCCGAGATCTTTTGACTGTATATATTGTAGAATTTTAGGGACGAAATTCCCCTAAGGGGGTAAGAATGTAATGACTCCAATTTTGTAACATTAAAATCCCAAGTTAGCAATGAAAAGTTCAGTTTTTGAAGATAAGGGTATTTTCGTCATTTCACTATTCACCCTGACTGAACCCAGAAATTTGGCCTTGAAAATGGTACCATTACGTCTTAGAAAAAGGAATCCAACAAGACCAAAATCACCCAAAACAGAGTTAAAATGAGCAAGTTATGACCCTCTGAAGTTTAGGGGCAAAAATGTAATTTTCATTAAAAACGGATTTAGCCTGAAAAACATAGGGCCCGTTTTGATACGGGCACCCCCTTTCTTCAACCTCCTAGAGGGTTCTACAACGGCGGTGTTTGGAGGAGAAATCACCGCCATTCTGAAGGTTTCTCCACCACCATTCAAGGGCGGTGAGAGCCCCCTCCAGAACCCTCTTATAGCTCTATAAATAAAGCTCTTAGGCACCTCTAGTGG
This sequence comes from Warburgia ugandensis, assembly GCA_035236585.1. NCBI lineage: Eukaryota > Viridiplantae > Streptophyta > Magnoliopsida > Canellales > Canellaceae > Warburgia > Warburgia ugandensis. The sequence continues at coordinate 39,991,577 of CP141134.1, forward strand.
CCGCCCAAAAGCTTGGAAAAAACTCAGTTTAGAGAAGCAACCAAGAGGAGAAATGTGGAGAAAAACTCAGCAACGAACCAAGTATGCCTAAAATCCCTCAAAACCCATCTTCCCCGTAGTCCTAGGCTAAGTTTCCCTAAGTTTTTACATGAAAAATCATGCAAAATAGAGCCCTAAAGAGTCACGAAGGACCCAAGGACGATCCCTGGGCCACACTAGTTCGACAGGGTCGAACCAGGGCGTCTCGAGGACGCCCCGGTCCCCCAACGAACAAAACGCGTTCTAAACGTTGAGAAAACTAGACAGGCGGGTTCGTGGATGCGCCCGCACATGAGAATGTCGGGCGGAAGATAGGTGCGTCGGCAGATGCGCCCGCTGAGGCGCATAGCGCTGACGCGGAACGTGTTAGCTTTCTGGGCTTCCACCTCTTAAAGGCTTTTATGTACATGTGAGACTAAAAAGCTTATAACTTGAGATCTAGAGCTCTGATTGAGGCGCCGTGAAAGGCGTTGTGACCGTGTCGACGACACGAACACACCCAAACTATAAAATCCCTGATCAAGGCCCAATAAAAGGTGGGAATGACCCTTAGAATAGGATGGTGGCGCGTGTCCACTAAAAGATAGGCCAAACTAACCTTGATTCCCCAAACCATGTTTAGGAGCGTACGAGGACAAAGGGGTTAGCGCGACCTAGCCAGGTAGGTGCTCTATCGCTACTAGACTTTTAAATAGAGCCATGATTGTTTTGAATGCATGTTTTAAGTATAAGTTATATGATTTGTTTATCATAACTTCATTTTATAAATGAATTCAGCAAACATATGATAAATGCTTTATGCATAGACATTTTTTGCAAACAATTGCATATATTGCATGACTTATGAGCATTGAGTTCTTGCAAAATTGTATGTCCTTAAGGGTTACCAAAAGACACAAGGTAGGCAGTTGTGAGGGACCCAAAGAGGACAGGTTTTGAAAAATACATTACGCATATATTGCTAAGACATGTGCTACATGCATAGATTGCATGATAAGTGTAACCTTGACCGATGAGGGCGGGATGATGAGGGCGGGCCAGAGAGAGCTGACAAGGTTTCTAGGATGTCAAGCTTCTAGGCAGGGTTATGACTTTGAATGCAATACTAGCATGAGCAAATTTTATGCATTACATGCATGTTTTGCAACCGATTGCATAAATTACATGATTTACGACGAATACGTGTCATAGGCCCCGTTGAGGCTATGACCGAGTGTCCTCAGGTACCCGAGGACCACACAGCGGCGAGGTCGTGGGCATAGTTGGACCCTATGGTTTCGTGGACTTATTTGCATTGCATATGGCATGATATGAGGTTGGTCGACCATACCATACTAGATATCCATGAGTTGGATTCAATGAAGCATCTTATGCATATCATTATGTTATGATATATATGATACTTTCGACTTGGATTATGTGATTTCCTTAAGTCGTCAATATTCCAATTCGATGATGGTTTTTAATCTCGATATTGAACTTGAGTGTTCAGACATGCACATGTTTTGAAAGAGCATATGATTTTAAACATCTCATGCATTATAAAACTAGTAGTGATGGACTCCTACTGAGTATAGTATATACTCACCCAATCCTCAACATTTTTCAGACACAAAGTAAACACTTAAGGGCAAGGAACGCTTGTGACAAAAGACAACTAGACTAAGTGCAAGTAAGTAAACCCCTACCTTATCTTTCAATGTTACTTGATTGTAGTTACTCTCTATAGCTGAGGCTGTGACTAACACTTTCTTGGGAATAATGTTGACTTAAAACTTTGCCATGGCTAGATAATTGGAAAATGTGTTTTGACACTCGGGGTTTTATACAAAAGATTGTTTTCCAAAACGAAAAAGATTTTCATGCATTTCATATTTATAAAACAAGAGATCTCGCCTTTTTATCAAATTTGCATCATATAAAAACTCGGGTCGTCACACATTACAAGGTGAGTGCACCACTACCTCTAACTTAGCTACATGTTCTTCTCTTAAATAATAATTGAATAATGAGAATGGTTGAGACTCTTAGCTTGACTCTAAAGGGTGTGGACATGCAACTTGAATGGGAGGAAGGTCAGCGTGATCTCTCTTCCTATTCTTCTGAAGGGCTTTGCTTTAGATTATAGGGGAAATAAGAGATAATCCTTCTTCACTTCTCCTCATGTCTATTTATAGATTTCTGGAGTGAAATCCTTAGGAAATGGATGGTTGAGATGATAAGAAGAAAGGAGTAATAGATGGCTAAGATGAAAGGAGAACGAAAGGGGGAAGAGGACTGGAATGCTTGGAATGATTGGAGGCTACTTTGGATTTGAAGAGTGAAGAAAATTAGAAGGAGATTGGACAATGAATTTAGGTGAGAATAGGAAGGGAAGATAAGATGGTAGAAAAAGAGTGAGGTGAGAAAAGATAGGAAGAAAGGACAAAGGGAATAAAGGAGAATTGAAAGAGATAAAGGAGGATAAGATAGAATTTGGGAAAGGTGAGATAAGCTGTATGGATGAATGGTTGGATGAACATCCTTTCTTCCTTGAATGGCGGATATGAGAGGATGAAGATCACAGCATTCCTTATGAAGTTTCCTCCAAGTTTTATCTCAAAATTATAGGGAACTCCCTTTTGAAAAAAAATGTATTCTCTCAAAAAGCATGTTAAATGTGTTATATCTCCATTACAAGGTAGTGTATGATGGTGGCTAAGGTTATGCTTGGATTCCTCTTCATTTCTTGTCCATTGCATCATGTTTTGTAGTTCCTTTAGTCTCATTCATTGGATTAAGTACATCTTAAAGTGATTGTGTTCAATTCCATTAATGTTTTCTTATCCAAATCTATTTCTCTCCTTGATTCTCTCCTAGTGCACCATTACTTTCTCTTGCCAATAACAGTCAAGAGGTACTTTTTTTAAAACATTTCCTATGGTTTTGGTAGATGGAGATGGAATTTTGAGAGCCAATGTTCCTTTCAAAAGGGATGAATTGAAAAAGGCAAAAAGAGAATTGGTGACCCCATAACTAGTTTTTCCATTCATTCCAAAATTCAGAAGTTTCTTATGTCTTTATTTGGAATCAAATATTCCTCGCTACCAAGCTTCACTACTTCCCTTTCAATTGTTGTATAGTATCAATGTAGAGAATCCTTGTCTTGTTTTCCACATCATGATTTGCTATATCTAGATATATTTTCTATTGCCATTTCTTCTTTTTGGTCTTACCTAAACCTTGGTCTAATTGAATAAAATTGATTTCCATTTCATGCATTTTATCTCATGTCTTAGTTAATAGGGGTCACATTCCCTTCCTTGGAGGAACAAGTTTTCCACCTAAAATTAAAGTGGGCAGCCCATCAAAGAAATCTCCACCAATGTGTCTCAATTCTAGTCTTCTTTATAGTCTTGGTTATCATTGATTCATCCTTGTTTAGGTGAGTTGTCATTAGGTTCTTTAGGATAACCATAAGCAAGGGTAGAACTTAGCCATTGAATGCTTCAAAAGTCTAGATGAATGTTGGTCCTAGATCTCTTCGTGTGAACTTTGCTTTCTGAGTAATTCACTTTAGAATATAAACCATACATTGTATATGATTTGATCTTCACTTAGAAGCTTCCCAAGGTGGTGGATTGCATTCATGCATGCATGAGAAGTCTGTCACCCTTAGTTTTGAAAAGAACACCCTCTTTTGAGTGGATAAAGTTGGTCTTTCGCTTATCATTTTTTACTACTTTGACTTTGCTAAGGACAACCCATTAACATTTAAAACATTCAAACTTAATTGTTTATGGCATGTGGGCGCATGACATTGCATGGATAGCAATCTCTCTCTATTTTTAGTTTTCAATTGCTAAAAATAGCAGTTTTCTTAGTTTTACCCTAATCCTGTAAAATGTGAAATAAATCCTAGTTAGATTCCAAGGTTAGAAACTACAAAATATAGAGATATTATATGTAATATTTGTGTGTGTGTGTGTGTGTATATATATATATATATATCAAATAACCTTGAACTTACATTTCTTTAGTCCTCATGCAAAACTACAAAATAGAAAATCTAGAAAATGCTAATCACTTTAGTAGGTGTTGTCACCAACATTTAGCATATGTAGAAAGCATTTTAAACCCCTAGGTTACTCCTTGTGGATGAGTTATAGTTTCATGAGGATTTCTAAGATGGTACCCATAAACATTTCAAAACTTTTATCAAAGTCCTTTATTTATCTCAAAGAATTTCCTTTCATTCAACTTCCATTAAACTTTTATATTCCATTATTTCAACAAGCCTCAAAGTGTAAGTGTGTGAATATTGCTAATATATACATAATTATTAGTCTCCAAGTAAATTATAACCTAAATTACCATCCAAATGTATGCTTTGACTACAAATCTCATAGGATATTCTTGCCACTTAGAACAAAATTACTTAGATATGGATAAATCTCTCTTCAATATGTCAGTAGAATAATGTTCATCGAAAGCATATTCTTACATATTTCATACAGAAGAATGATAACTTTAAAAAAATAAATGATAATGGTTCATGAAATAGATATCAACTAATAAAGAATGTTATACTCCACCAAAATCCCTACTTATTCATAAGCTCATCCATACCATTCTACAATCAAGTTAGGTCTTTCAGTGAGACAAAACAAAGTTTTAGGATTGGGTTACCAAAGAAATTTGTACAATGGTAAACAAAGGTGTTTGGAAGAATATGTAAAGGTCTTCTACTAAAGTATTCAAAATCTTCTTTCCACATGAGAGTGAACATTCTTCTTTTTATTAGCTATCTTTCATCACTTTTTAAATTTTCTCCTTGACTTTTTTGTAGCCTTTTTGAATTCTTCCTTTCAGCCTTTCGATGTTCATCTTGCATTGTATTCTTCATACTTTTTCTCAAAATAATCCTTCAACCATCTCTACATATATTCAAAACAACCTGGCAATGGATATATTATAGGGTTAAATATGAGTAATGGTAAATTGGCTATCAAAGGAAATGCTTAATATAAAGGTTCAAGGGTCTAACAAGTGAGAATAACTTAGGAAGGCTAAAGGTTCTAAGCTTTAACGAAAGGATGGTATCTATCATCTCCTAGGTTTCACATGACTCAGATATGTCCACAAACCCAAGAAATATATGCTACAATCTTTAATATGATTTCCTAATAGGTTGACCAAAACAAAGAATAATGAGACCAACTAAGAAGTTATATCCATTGAAGAAAATTTAGAAATTATATATAACTCTTGAAAAGAAAGAATGGCTTTATCTTCTTTAAGATCTCTAAATTATATTTTGAGTTAAATTATCATGTAAGACTTTAGGAAAAGGATAAATAATGAACTAATTGAATAGAAATCTATTAATAAGATAAACTTCAAATAAATAATAAATATTCAAAAAATCTGATTCTCATTCTTGTAAAGGAGCTTGTTATAAAGACAAATTTTTTTAACATTTTAATTAAAATTTTTTTTTTACAAAAACATGAAAATGAAAGATGAACACCAAATTTTAAATACATCAGCCCTATGCTTAAATTAAGCATAATTCACAATGTTTTAAATAAAATCATGGACAAATGAAATAACTAAGTGGAGAAACAAGGGTTAGAAAGATTGTACCTACAGCTAGAGATGGTGCATGAATCTGTTAATAGGGCCAACTATGCAAAATATACAATGTAGATGTGAAATGGAGGACATCTATGAGTAGATTAACTAACTAATCTTCTAAAATCTAAACTACATTACACATGGAGTTTCTAGAATAACTTACTTCATTTTGGGATCTCACCACAGTTAATATACATTTTCAAGCCAGAGATGTATGGTGGTGAGAAGATAATGGCATGACCTACCACTGTGAAGCAAAATTTTTTGGGACCAACTTAAGTTGTATTCACCATGGTTTTGTCAAATTGAGAAAAGACAATGCCAATATAAAAAAATTGATAAATTTCTTTCTCCCTTACTTTGTCTTGAAAGTTAGGGTTAAGCTGGCTCTGCATCTCTGCATCTCCCATAAGGGATGTTCATATTCTTCTGAATGCAGAAAAACAAAGGGTTTAAACCTTTAGTAACTACTAATGTACACCCTAGAGTCATTGGGCCAAAACATCAATTGATTATTTTCTTGTTCTTTAGTCACATGTAAAGTTTCACATGAACTGAAACTATCACATGATAAACTATCTAATAACGATTATAGGTCTTAATTAGGTGCTTCTATACCATATTTTTTAAACTACATCTCATGTAATGGAAGGGGTCCTACTTGGGCTCTTCATAGAGAAGTGTTAATATCTTCATAAATGAAGGTGTAGATGTAAAAAAAAAAATTAGAATGATCAAGACATTCCTCAAGAGGATCATTGCTGGAGGACAATAGGGATGATGCAAGATTCTCTATCTCATGAGATCATTTGATGATATTGCCATCCTAGTATAGTTGTTGATGGGCTTCTTGCAGTCCTCAACTTGCTCTTTTTCCTCTTCCCTTTTTAAAAATTGAGTAGATAACTGAACCTTTTGGAACTCCATCCATGTACTGAATTGTTTAGTTGCTTCTTGAAATTCTAGTGTATTTTGCATGTATAAATGAAGGGTCTCTTTTATTGATTGTTGCCTCTATTGTGGGGGACATAGCTGGTTTGGCTCATATTGCTATACAAATGGGATATTGGGAAAGTGTTGAGTAGGGTGGAACAATTATGGTTCTCCTTGATAATCTTGAGATCATCTTTGATAAGGATTCCTTATTAATCTAAGATAGTCAGTCTCAACATATAAATAATTGTTTGGGTATGTGAATGCATTTGTTGAATTCATTGGCTTTGAAAAATGCTTAGGGCATGTGGAGCTTGATAGGCACAAAGTAGTAGGATGTGTTGGACAATAATTGGTAAAAAAATCCTCATACTAAGGTTGTTTTAATAGAAAAGCAACCAATTGATAAAATTGATTATCTACTCTATCTATCCTACCTGCCAATCTATCTATTATATTGTAAAGATTTGGAGTATTCCCTATCTCATAAATTTTGTCATAATCAAGGGGATATGGAGTGAAATATTAAGAAAGTGGCTTTTTTCCCCCTACTTCGTTGGCCATATTTTTAGTAGGGTGAATTGGATCTACTTGATTACATAACCCTTTCAAAAGGTCTATTTTATCTTAAGAGTCTAAAAGTTTCGAATCTGATCCACAGATCTATGGCTATGCATACACCAATGTAAGGTACACTGTACTCCACTTTATATGCAACAAAAACAAGTAGTTATATACAATGAAAGAATACTTTATTCGTTTTCTTTTTGTTTGGCTACTTTAGAGGATCCTAAACTAGATGATGCAACCTATATGAAATGTTACACAACCAATCGGCACACATAATAAATCTATCCATAAGTGCAAAACAAGTTGAGAGTTGTTTTTCTTTAATTTATACATTATAAGAGGCTTTAGATTATTTTTGATCAAATTCACTACTTTCTTTCATACTTCTCTTACTACTTGCTAGTTGGATCCTATCTTGATCAACTGCTTCACACCCTCCTAAGTTAGCCATAGGTAATCTTAGTCATGAGTGTGTTGGAGAGCTAGTGGTTTAAATACTAATGCAGCTAATAGCAGGGACTAGAGTGACAATAATCTGCATCTTTACAAGAGGGTCTTGTAAGCTCATAAGCTACGTTAGGTCTTTTCTAAGTAATTTTTAATTAAATTGTAAAGCCTAGGGTCACAAGTGAGTCGATGGTTAACCTAGGTGGGCCAAGGAATGTGGATGAAATACACCCTTGATCTTCTAGTATTAGGGTCCTCACTAATCAATTAAGTACCACCACGATAGTTCAATCATCATATATCTACCATAAAGTAGTATGCATGCCCTATAATTCAAGGAAAGTAATAAATGTAATGCTTCTTAACAAAGGGTCCTAGTCTTAATAGATTGGACACTATAACCCCCTATGTCCTGAGTTATAGCTGAGCTTAGTCTATCCATATTAAGCAAGTACCAACTAATGCAATAGTACTAAATATCATGTAACAGGTAAATAGATGAATGCATGTTATATGATATTACTTGTGAACCAAGTAATGCAAAATTAGGCTACTAATGCAACCCTAAAATGGGAAATGGAAAGTGATTAAAGTAGCAAATAGTGGGGTCCTAGAAATATTCTTTTCGTACAAAGGTGAGTCCATGTACATACTTCCTCCTCTTCTAGGTTAGGATGGCTCACTCTTGACCTGTATTATTACAAATCTCAATTGACTAAATCATGATTAAAATAAAGTACATTAAAGCCCTCATTATAATTCACTCGAAAGAAAAAACAAAATGTAAACTCTTCTAAATCTTTATGCAAATCTTAGTACCAAAAATAACAATAATTGGGAAAATATAAAACTAACACAACCACAATGTATGCAGTCCTAAGAACTATGTCTCGTGCTAATTTATTTTAACCTAGAATTAATTAAAAAAATCTATTGCAAGTCCCCAACAACAGCAAAAACTTAATGTGGATTAAATTATACTTCTACAAATGCACAAGTCTATTGATGTATAGATAATAAATATGGGTTGATCCCATGGAGACTCCTTGATAAACATGTTTCAATTAGAAACTAAGCTAATCTAGTTTAACCTAGCTAATAATTTTAAAGCAAACAAAGAATTCAAACTTCTAACAAACTAAAGGTATGACAAAAAAAGTAAAGCATAAATTTAAGAATAAGTAAACAAGTACTGATAAATTGTAGGAAAAGATTTCATTAAGTGCAACTTAAAATGTTTACAAATAATTGAATACGTAAACAAAAAAAGCAAAGAAAAAAAATAAAGTAAAACTTCCTATCCTGGGCTAGAACTTTTGTTATAGGACTCCCTTGCACTATCACTCAACAATGGTCTGTACATTTCACTTCAACCCAACATACACTAAATTACTGCCAAGTTCTCATCATCAATTCTATTACTTGTACTTGTTTATACATTTTGACTTCTACTAAAAGCCAAAGAGGGAATCACCCAAACATGCCACATCCAAAAACTACATCAGCCATAATCCAAACCACTTTTTGGATGGAGGGACCTTCGCTGCCATGGATAGGGGTACAAAGTTATTCTTTCTTTTCAGATGTTCCCAACTCCAAGAAAATAAAAAAAATTTAAAAAAAAATTGATTTGAGCATATGCTTATCCTTACTAAAATGCTAGGAAGAGAATCAGTATAGGAGTATGCACAAAACAAGAAAGGAAGTAAAATGGCAGTAGTGATTGTATGATTGGGATGGCGATGGGCATGTAAGCAAGAAGAAGAAAGGGCATGTAATCAAGGATGCATGCAAGTAATGAAAGGGGGTGGTGTGGAGGAATGAATGGAAAAATAAGATGTGTGGAAATGAGATAGTAAGAGAAGAAGAGGAAGGGATGGAAGAATGAAAGGGAAAGATGACAATAAGTGAAAGGAGGAAGGGGGTAGCCCACTTAGAAAGAAGAGATGGATGAATGGGAGAAAGAATAATGGGTGCATGATCCACCTTAGATAGGAGGAGAACTGTTAGAGAGAGGTGCTTCCCACAAGGGATGCAAAGTGATTGCCACTATGCAGGTAAGCACAACACTATCTCTAACTAGATTCATGTTCTTCTCTTAAACAATAGTGAAATATTGAGAATGGTTAAGGCTCTTAACTTAACTTCAAAGGGTGTGGGTGTGTAACATCCCAACCTTTCTGAAATATTTACTTGTTTTAATCTGGAAAGCAACAAAAACTTTCTTATTTTTGAAAAGCTATTAGAGTGATAATATATAAGTATTTTGTGAAATACTTAAACTCAATACCAATTCTTACTATCAAAACCTCCACATAGGTGTAAAAGTAATGTTCTAACCCAAATATTTTTAGAGGTAGATGCCTAAGGATCATCACTAGTCATAAGTAGAATTCACATCCATTAGAATGAACAAACAATCAACATTGAAGTTCGATAATTGTTTCATTTGTCAACAAAATAAGTTATGTACAACCTAAAATGAATTCCTATATGTAGAATCTACTAAACGAGAGTGCGAAAGGTATCACTACTGTACATCTAAGATAAGCTTGAAGTCTTCATATTTCTCTCACCCTTTGCACTCAATCTCCCTAGAATGTCACCAACAAAATGTGGTCATAGGGAATGAGCATATTAATTGCTCACGATTTGGAAAAAACTAATATAAACTAACCCTCTAAAAATATGCAACTAGTACTAAGTATATAGATAGGCATCCATAAGTAATATGTACATAGCCCATGATAGGCATAACTTAGGTTTTGTTTTACAAAAGACCCAAACTTGATCATAATGAGAAGTGAGAATATGCGAGAAGCAAATCACATGGAAATACTATCAAAATAGAAGTCATGTGTGAACCAACAATTAATAAATTTCATTGACTTGAAAAACATTTGGCAACCTAGGAAATCATGAGCGCAATCCGTCATCAAATATGAAAATATGAAATCAAAATTCACAATGTTATCGAAAAACTAATTGATCAGAAACAAGAATGACATACAGTCTCACCATTAGGGAACCATGATCTAGACTCTAGAGAGTGACCTGCATGTCCAGCATGCCCAATCCATACTTAGATTCCTATGCTCGAAGGGCCCTTACATCACTCGTAACAACTACTATAGCCTCTACATCAACTCGTGATACTACATGATCTAAAACCTCACTAGACCTCATGGGGACACCCAGCTACCCTCAAAGAAATTCCCCATGAGAAGCTACTCCTGATGACCACCATCACCATCATAGGGCTGATATTAGTATCATCCTAGAGGTCAATAACCAAATGTACCTCTTATCATAGGGTCTTTATGGCTTACAACAGTGTGCAACATGCATGCCTCAATCTTAAGGCTGTCCTATGTAACACCCCTAATTTTTTTATAATGAAATTAAATAAATATTAAAATTGAGAATTTCAATGAAAATCAGGCTGGAATATTAGGGTTATGAAATATACACTTCTCATAGAAGTGAAATCAGGGTATAAGACCTGTATAATTGAAAACATATGCGACGAACGCTTTAAATTGATTGTAAGCACGTCAATTTTTGAATACGGATGAAAAATTTGTATTTTTCTTCATTTTAATGAATGAAAGGGGAAAAATGGTAATTTCACAAATAACCAAGACTTGAGACCTCAAAATTTGGAATGTACTTAGAAATACGAATCCAACGCCACTAAGTACGCTCGATTCCGAGCTCGGGGGAATAAAATGGATTTTTCTCCATAAAAGGGCAATTTGGTCTTTTCACACTCATGTGGGGCCCACAAGGGACCCACAAAGGGATCCAACGTCTGGAAAACATGCAATTATTAGTCAAACCACTACCACCTGCTAGTAGAGAAGGAGGTGGTAGTGGGAATCTAATATACATAAAATAATAAAAAGGAGAAAACATAATTATTGCATGTTATTATGAAAACCACTCAAAACCTCTATAAATAGACCTCAGAAAAATTCTCAAAAATGTTCCAAAAATCATTCACGAGGTCCCCTGTTATGCTGCAAAAATTCAGCACCAGAAACCTCCTCAAAATCCCCCAAATTTCTTCCTCTTTCTTCTATTGTTTTTTTTTTCACTCAGGGAGCGTCCACAGACGCACCTGTCTCTCTAGGCTCAGTGGAGACGTCAGGCGCGTCTAGGGACGCGTCGTCCCCGATTGAGCTGGGTTTCCGCCCAAGAAACCCTATTTCAATTAGTCATCATTTTATACCCGTTGAAACAAAATCTCAACCATTGGATATGTTCGGAAAATGGAGATTTACAAAAGCCCTTTGGTTAGAGGATGATCCATCCCTTAGATCTCCGGAAAAATGAAAACGAAAATTTACCCAGTAAGAGTTACCGTCTCCGGCATATTCTTCATGATATTCCGGCCAATCCAACCGTTAAACAGCGATCTGGAACTGTTGTTCATCTCCATAGTTTGGTGATCTACAAAAACCCTATATTTTTCCACGTCTCCGACAACACAAAGGATAATTTTCTGTCTGTAGATTTTCCGGAGGCTAGGGTTTTATCTACAATTTCTCTGGTGTTTTTCTCCTTCTCCGGTGAGCAATTTCTCCCCAGACCGGCTCAGGTAGGCCACTTTCACTCCACTCTTTCAATTCCGGTGGGCTAACTAGGTTTTCCGGCAAAGGAGGGATCTCCCTACCGTTGATCCGTAGGAAACGATGGATCCGGCTTGGATGGTTGAGATCCCATCCATCCATAGCTCAGATGTAACTTCTGAGCCGTTGGATGGATTTCTGGGGTCCAAAAATCGCAGGACATGAAATCTGGCCTTTAGATGTTAACGGGTGGAGGAGATATAGCCGCAGGCGATCTGACGGTCCAGATCGGACCGTCTCGCCTGTAGCAGGTCACCTCTACCCAGCTACCTGGGATAGGCGGTAACAAGCACGGGATGCTGGTCGTCCCGTACCCGAACCCAGATATGATCTGGGCCGTCCATTCAGTTAACTGAAAATATTATTTCTTCTCTGATTTTAGATCATAAAGTTTCTACAGATTCCTTGTAAATTTATATAGATATTTAATACATTATATCCATGTTTCAAGTTGTGATTATATATGCTATTTAGTAAAATCAGTATCCATGATCACAGATCATGGATCAGATGACTCTAAAAGACAAATCTGAACCGATGGATGTCTTCAGAGACACTCTAATACCTTAGGATCAAGTTCACAGTTAGATTTATATTCATATATATGAATGAATTGATCAAAAACAGAAAGGATCAAATTCAGCCCTTAAAACGGGCTGAAATATTGGAATATTAATTCTGACTTTAATTGAATCTGATTTTAGATCAGAGACTTTTTGATGAAATCCGTGCCATTGATCATGGATCATGGCCCACATGACCCCAAACATGAAATCTAAACAGATAGATGTGTTCAGAAGATCCAAAAACCTTAATATACATGTTCACAGTAGAATTTTTATGCCTCTATATCAGTCAAAAATGATCAAAATAGTAAAGTGAAATTCAGCCCTTAAAAAGGGCTGAAATCTTAAAATTTCAATTCCGATCTCAATTGAGATCCAAATTGAGATCGGAAAGTTGGGATGGATTCCTTGTGATAATTAAAATGGACTGAACTTATAAAATTTTAATTTTAATTAATTAAAATTTCTGTAATTAAGTGGATAATTAACTAACATCCTTGATCTACAAGATCTAGGATGATCAGACCACAAATACCTTATTGGATGATTATTTTATAACATAATAAATAATATCAATGGATTAAATTGTATTTGTTAGGCAGATCTTAAGAGATCTAGCCTTAAGGGTTACTAAAACCCTTAAAATTGAATAGTATCTCCTAGATCAAGATGATCCAGGATGATTGGATAGCATGGATGTATTTTGATGATGATCTTGAGATAAGATCATAGGAATTTAATGAAGGGATGATGTGGATTTGTGCTAGATCAAGATCTATGCCCTTAAATGGTACAAAGGAACCTAAGATCTCCTTGATCGGGTAGATCAAGGAAGATCAAATCAATGGATGAGATAAATCCATGATTTAATAATTAAATTACATCAATATAATATGTTGGATCTAAAATAAAATGAAGGATTAAGATCTAAACCTTAAAAAGATGAAGGATGACTATGGATCAATTAAGACCCTTGGATCATGATAACATGTTAGATTTCTATTTCAATTATTGAATAATTGTCTTTCATTTCTTAGTTGAATTATTTATTTAATTGGTTATTTAATTTTTTATTTAAGTGTTTAGTTAATTGTTTATTCATGCTTTAAATTTATGCTTCAATGCTTAAGTAATTGTAATTTCATTGAAATGATAATTAAATGAAATTAGAAGGAATGGACATTCAAATGGAATGTATGACATGGACTTAATGATAGTAAGGACCATAGTTAGTAGGATAATATAAGGAATATAAATTCCTTGGTCCAAATTAGGAGAATAATAAATCTCCATGAATGACATTTTAATTCATGGATTTAATTAAAAACAATTAGAAAGAATACTTAGGATTAAATGCTCATAGGAACCTTATGGAAGGTTGAGTTAGGGTCCAGCTAGTGAATGATGGACATAGTGGTTAAGGGGGTTATCTAATAGAGCCACGCTCTCCCCCCAACTTCTGTTGACGTTTGTGAGGTTTAAACGCCTCCTTACATGAGGATTAAAGTAGCCACTTTGTGTTCAACCATTTAACTAGTAAGCCTTAGCCAATTTGACATAAGAGGAGCAATCTAGACTTAGAAACAAATAAGCTACCCTCAACCAATAAAACATTAATTGGTTGAGTAATAATAATGAGCGCATAAAATGTAGTAAATCATCTAATCTTGATAAAAATTGAAAATCAAGATAAGGATGATCAAACAAGATCCATAGGATCTTGGATGATCAAAAACAAATACTAATGTAGTATTGTATAGTATGTATGCGTATGTAGAAGAACATAGATAGAGAATCCCAAACCCTTGATCAAATTTGATTCAAGGAAAATTAGGGTATCATCTATAGGAATACATACTTGAGTAGGGAAATAACCTTGTATATATGGTATGATAGATGGATGAATCCAGACCATGATGGACATTGTGGAAGAATACACTGGAGATGTATGAATCAAGATACTACTTTGAGGTAGGTGGATATACAATGATATATTAGAGATTCATGTATAAATATACATGATTATCTGTCTAAAAATATAGACCTTTATTATATCATTATGCTTAGTACCTTAGCATAGTCATGATCCAAAACTTATGATCCAAAACAGAAGATCCAACTAAGTGATCCAAAATACATGATCCAACTAAGTGATCCAAAAATACATGATCTAATCAAGTGATCTAAAAATAATGATCCAACTAAGTGATCCAAAACATATGATCCAATGAAGGGATCCAAAACATATGATCCAATGCAGGGATCCAAAACATGTGATCCAATTAAAGGATCGAAAACATGCGATCCAATTAAAGGATCCAAAACATGCGATCCAATTAAAGGATCCAAAACATACAATCCAATTAAAGGATCCAAAACATATGATAAGTGATCCAAAACTATATGATCAAATTAAGTGATCTAACCAAAGGATCAAACAAATTGATCCAACCTCATAATCTAATCCACTTGATCAAATTTATTGATCAAGTTTAATGAGGTGAAAATGATGAGATATAGAGACTAAGGAAACCCTAAGAATAGGGTAGTATAATATTCCAGCCTTAGTTAAACAGACCGATCGTCTGATATGTACAATATATTTTTCATACAAGTATGGAGACTTGTGGTTTTGTTTTACACAGAGTTAGAGACTAGGGATGCTATGCTAGGGAAGTTATGAGGGTTTGGCCACCCACTTCCTGAAACTAATATGATGATACCATGCCCAAAGAAAGGCTAAAGGTCGGGTGGGGCAGTAATGGGAAGGCCCCACTGTGACAGCCATGGTCCACCCCATGAGGACATGGATTGATTATTCCATAGTTGGTGTCAGTGGAGGATTATACAGTTATCCGGGCGCGCCGTACGGATTGATGCTGTAAGCATAGTAGTCCTAATGTATTTTGCATTATAATGCACATATGATAAGCATAGTATGATGCCATGGCATGATGAATGAAAACCCCATATGAGGATTGACTAGGTATTGCTCTCCTATATAAGAGTATAGCCAGGGGAAGGAACAAGTGTTGAATAATATTTGGCTAGATATTGCTCTTCTAAGTGGGAGTATAGTCAGGGAAAGTAACAAGTTTTGAGCAATCTTCACTATATTAACTAATTTGTCATGTACTACATAAATAATGTATATACTCTATGTGGAGAGTACTCAGGAATGAATGACTATGATGAAATAAGGATTGAGGTATATATTCTTATATTGATGAAGTAGTATGTTTTTGTATTCCCCTACCAAGCATAGCTTGCTAAGGTATTGTACATGTTTCCATGTTTACAATACCTCAAATACAGAGAAGGAGGGTTAGAAGCTCAAGACTGTAGACGACTTAAGAAGATGTGGATGAATAATCAAACAAGATACCTCCTCTTAAAGACATGTATTTTATTTGAGGGAATTGTATTGTATTGAGAGTTTTTAATGTATGGTGAGGTTTGTAAATTTTGGATTATGTAATTTGGACAGGTATTGTATTGATACCATGCTGTACTGTGAACCATTGGATGGATCCTGGAAGTTTAATAAAATCATATTCCTTCAATGGAATGTTATTTTGTACACAAATTGTACTTATGTTAAGTATGAAGTGGCGACTTGGGTTTTCAAAACAAGTTTGAAAAGAAAAGAATTTCCGCTGCTTTGTTTTACAAAAGAAATTTATTGAGGGGACGCCCTTGCCTTTGAAAAATATATTAGAAAATGTGTTTCAAAAACCTGGGTCGTTACATCCTAGGCGTGCTTGTCTCTTGTTCTTACTGCTGCCCCAAGAGTGCATGTCTTTGAGTCTTGCAATACTCATAGAGTAACTAACAAAACAAAACTGCATCTCTAGGGCATGCAAAGAGTGCCTGCCTAAAACATCAATAAAACCATATCCAACAAGTCTTGCAATGACTTGTACAATGTCTACTTAAAATATCGATGAAATCATAATAATTAGGGCTTACAGATGTTTGTAGAGTGCTTTCCTTATACATTGACAAATCCATACCACCAAGGCTTATGGCTATCCATAGAGTGCCCACCTAAAACATCGATAAATATCAAACAATAGTACCAAATATAAGGTAAGTCAATGTCATGTGTGAACCCATTAGTCCTTTAAATTGCAAGGACTTACTGTGTTATAGCTTATGGTGTTTTATATCATAGTCCTTGATATAATAGGAGGTTCAGTCTTTCATTAAAGAATGAATGTCCCTCAAATAGTAGATCTTCCCTAGTTAAGGAACTAGGTATGTTCTTTATGCTACCCTTGGATGATCCTTAAGCCATTCGTATCCTTTGTGATATCGATTTGTCATTTAATTAAGTCCTATACTACCTAATTATCCCTTCATGTTTACTTTCTCCTTTATTTTCTAGGTGCATTCCCTAGGCTCTAAGGCTTCACTAACCATAACCTAGTCATCTACTTAGTTACGAGGCATTCTTATGAGTACTAGCTTCTCAATGTAACAATGGAGTTGGTTATTCTTATAATTCAAGGGTTTGAGTTGAATTAACATCCTAGTTGATCCTTTTTAATGTACTTACTGGTTTTGAAGGTTAAGTCAATGTTATTTAGTGAATTTTCAACTGGTTGTTGAAGCACCCCCATGGCTGCCAACACCAAGTTCCCATGGGTGATTTTAGGTGATAACATCTCTGCTTACATAGAGCCATGTTTCTAATCAAGTAAGTCCCCACCTTCTAGCCAAGTTAACTACATGTTATTCTTAGGTTATGAGTCATCCTCCAAACACTAAATCCAACTAATTGTAACTAGCCTATGAATGGTCACCAAGTTTCATTAAGGGTAGAGTGAACTCCTAGTATGCAACTCCCCTTCCTCTTGTCTTGGTTGGGTTCAACATCAACAACCTACTGCCATAGGTCAAAACCCATGGATGAATTGTGATAATCTGTATTTGAGACATTGGGAAACAACTAAGGTCCCTTCTGGAATGATTTAGCTGAGGTTCAACATTGTTTTCATGTTACAATACTTAGGTGAATCGATTAGTAAGCCTGCTGGATTTTCCCAGCAGTCCACTGCCTTAATCCTACATCCTACATCCTTCAGTCCACTTCAATCCTAGAATTTTTTGCATGAAAATTCATGGGGTTCATGTTAGAAGATAGTGATAGGATTTATCATCTAGATTTCTAATTTGTAGCATGGTTTGGTCCAATTTGTATACCAAATAGATGAAGGATCACACATTGTTTCTGCTGAGAATTCTATGGTTACTGTTTTTCCATTTCATTATTTTCAATACTCCTTTCACTTCTATCTTGATCTATTTTTTATATCTAGTATGGTGAATCCTTCATTGGTTGAGTCTTGATATACTTATTCCAATGTAGAAGTCTTAGTGTTCACTTCACTGCCAATGAGCATGCAGTTTAGGTCTTTCTTTATAGATTGGGTGACCCACCTAAGTCCATACAATGTTCAACCTCTTCAAGTGAGGTTTAACATTGCTTAAGTTATTGTTTTTAGTAGGATTTCTTCTTGATTAGTCATTATACATCTTAATAGGGTTTAGGTGTATAAAATCCTTCAATTGTTTAGTCCCTTTAACCCTCTAGAACTCAGCTAAGTGATTTCATTGCAAAGTGTATCCCCACTGCATGTTCCTACGGGGATGCTTGACTAAGATCAACATCTCTTTTCTCAACCAAGTCCATCCATTCCTATTTTTCAATTTAGCTATCTGATAGTTTCATCATTCAAAACTAATTTCCCTAAGTTTACATTTAATTTCCCCCAATTAGTCACCTGTTGATTATAACCTTTCAACACACCTTCCTATTAGAAATTTCACCAGGAATGACACTCCTCTCTCTGATTTAGGCAAGGTAGTAAACTACCCAAAATCACTCCATCCATTCATTGTTTTCTAACCAATTTTTGTTTTTGTTCATCAGTAACAAGGCCACCCAAGAACCTCCCCTGGTTATGCCATTTTCCAAAGGCCAAAAACCAAATTCCAAAAACACCACCTTATTGGAAATTCCAGCAGGGTACTACAATAGTCCTCTATGTTTCTCTTCTAACCATCACAAAAACCCATTGTTCTAACCATCACCAAAACCCATTGTTCTAACCATGGAACTCTTAATGATTGATTGTGTTCTCTTTCAGTCACTATCTCCAGCATAAAACTGATCCATCATCATATCCAACTAAGGGCCCAAACGCCCTTCTGCAAAAACAGTACCACTACTTGTTTTTCCAGCAGTGGGCATCCTTTCTCCCATTCAATTTCACAGGCATTCACCATCGATTTTATATGGTTAAATGTTTGATATTTAGGAATCATATAACTTAAAAATATTAACATATCATGTTTAACAGTAGGCACGGATTTGACAAAATAGCTCATGTAAATATTAATTAAAAGAAAGATATAACATGTTTAGTGTATTCTTAACATAAATATGAATCTTATGAAAGTTTCAAATCTAAATTTAAAGGTCAATTACAATCAGAAATAAGATTTTAAGATTTTAGCTCATTTTAAGGGCTGAATTCCATCTTTACTATTTTTTATCCATTTCTTACTATCTATGAATAAAAATCTGACTGTGAACATGATACTAGGATTTTAGTGGGTCTTTAAAGACATCCATCGGCTTAGATTTATCTTTTAAAGTCATCTGGTCCATGATCTAAGATCATGGATACTGATTTTACCTAATAACTTATGTAAATACAAGTTCAAACATGGATCTAATAATTTTAGTACATTATAAACAATACAAGAAGTCCATCTCATTTTTCAGATCTAAAATCAGAGTCCTATCAAGCTTTGAATTGAAGAAATAAAAGTTTCAGTTAACTGAATGGATGGCCCAGATCAGATCTGGGTTATAGGTACGGGGCGACCCGCGTCCCTCGCCTATCACTGTCTATTCCTGGTATCTGACAGGGGTGACCGGCTACAGGCGAGACGGTCTGATCTGGACCGTTAGATCGCCTTTGGCTAGATCTCCTCCATCCATTAAAATCAAAGGCCCAGATTTCATCTCCTGGGATTTTGGGACCCCAAGAAGTTATCCAACGGCTCATAAGATTCATTTGAGCCATCTGTGATGAGATCTCCACCACCCAAGCTAGATCCATCGTCCCCAATAGATCTACGGTTGGGGGAGACTTCTTGATGGCGGAAAAACCATGCTAACCTACCAGAAATGAAAGAGGGGGTGCTAGTGCACCTACCTGTGTCGGTTTGTAGGGGAGGAGCTCACCGGAGATTGAGAAACCAGCCAGAGAAGATGTATAAAACCCTAGACGTTGGATAACATATACAGATGGAAAATTCTCCATTTCCGTTGCCGGAGAATGTGAGGGACCATGGGGTTTTTGAATAACACCCTATAATGAAGATATCCATGGGGTAAGATCTCCATTCACTAGCTAGATTGGTTGGAATTTGGTGAAGACACAGCCAGACACGGTAACCCTAACCGGGTTAACTTTCATTTTGCATTTTCTTCCAATTTACAATTTGGATCATATGGAAACCAAAGGTATTTTGTACAGAACCCTTTTCCAACTCCATCCAACGGTAAAGATGGAGTTTAAACAGTTAAAACTCGATGGCTAATTGAAATAGGGTTTCTAGGCGGAAACCCAGTTCCATTAGGGACTACTTGTCTGTAGACGCACCAAACACCTCCACTCAATCTAAAGGGCCTGGTGCTTCTGTGGACACTCCCTCAGGGTAAAAAAAACAAGAGAAGAAGAAGAAGAAATTGGGAGAGTTTGGGTAGGTTTCTGGAGCTGGTATTGTAGAGAAAGCTAGAGGACCTCGTGAGGATCATTAGGGAAATTTTTGGGATTTTTCTGAGCTATTGATAGAGGTATTTGAAAATTTTCATGATTACTTGAAATCATAACTTTGATTTCTTTAGAATATTTAAATGTCATTGGATTCCCATTACCACCTCCTTCTCCACTAACAGGTGGTAGTGGTTTGACTAATGATGGCTGTTTTTTCTAGACATTGGAACCCTTTGTGGGTCCCTTGTGGGCCCCACATTTGTGTGAAAAGACCAAATTACCCTTTTATGGAGAAAAATCCATTTTATTCTCCCGTGCTCGGAATTGAGCATACTTAGTGGCGTTGGATTCGTATTTATGAAATTACCATTTTTCCCTTTCATCCATTAAAATGAAGAAAATTACAGATTTTTCATCCGTATTCAGAAATTATCGTGCTTACAGTCATTTTAAAGTGTTCGTCACATATGGTTTCAATTATACATATCACATACCTTTCTTCCACTTCTATGAGAAGTGAATATTTCATAACCCTAATATTCCAGCTTGATTTTCATTGAAATTCTCAATTTCAATATTTATTTAATTTCTTTATAAAAAATTAGGGGTGTTATATTATCTACCCCATATCTAATAGTACATGGATCAGCCGAGTTCATGTTGTCCCTAAGAAGTCGGGAGTCATGGTAATTAAGAATGAGGATAATGAGTTAGTCCTCACTTACATGGCCACTGGGTGGAGAGTTTGTGTTGATTACAAAAAATTGAACCTGGCCACGACGAAAGACCACTTTCCTCTACCATTCATAGACTAAATACTAGAAAGGTTAGTTTGACAAAGGTATTACTACTTTCATGATGGTTATTCTGGCTATAACAAAATTCCCATAGCACTTGAGGATCAAGAAAAGTCCACCTTCTCCTTCCCTTTTGAAACCTTTGCTTACTATTGTATGCCTTTTGGACTTTGTAATGCCCCACTTACTATTCAAAGGTGTATATTAAGCATATTTTCATACATGGTGGAAGATTAGTAGAGGTGTTTTTAGATGATTTCTTAATGCTTGGTTCTTCTTTTGATGAGTGCATGCACTATTGAAAACTTGTCCTTACTAGGTGTTAGGAAAAGAACTTGGTTTAAATTGGGAAAAGGTCATTTTATAGTTCAAAATGACATTATCTTAGGCCACATTATTTCACACAATGGAATGGAAGTAGATAAAGCCAAAGTGGATTTAATCACTAACCTTCCTCCTCCTAGGATAGTAAAGGAAATACACTCATTTTTAGGCAATGTTGGTTTTTATAGATAATTGATCAAGGACTTTAGTAAGCTAGCCAAGCCCCTATGTAATTCATTTATGAAGGAGGCCACTTTTGACTTTGATGATGACTGCATAAAAGCATTTGAGTGCCTAAAGGATGAACTCAATTCTGTGTAGATTATTTGGCTGCCAAATTAGAATACACCTTTTGAAATAACATGTGACACTTTAGACTATGTAATCATGGCTATGTTAGGGCAGCATAGTAATA
Organism: Warburgia ugandensis; assembly: GCA_035236585.1. Classification (NCBI taxonomy): domain Eukaryota; kingdom Viridiplantae; phylum Streptophyta; class Magnoliopsida; order Canellales; family Canellaceae; genus Warburgia; species Warburgia ugandensis. Next base: position 40,013,708 of record CP141134.1, read on the forward strand.
AACTTCCTCATGTGATATATTATGCTAGCAAGACACCCAATGATTCCCAACTCAATTATTCAACTACAAAAAAAGAGTTGTTAGCAATTGTATTTGCACTAGATAAGTTCAGATCTTACTTCTTAAGATCTAAGGTTATAATATACTAAGATCATACAGCATTAAAATTCTTCTTTCAAAGAAAGATGCAAAACCTAGGCCGGTTCCATGGATACTATTGTTACAAGAATTTAATTTAAAAATTTAGGATAAGAAAGCTTTCAACAATGTCATAGCTGACCACTTATTCAGGCTAGTTGTGGAGCCCACGAACAAGAATGTGCCTATAACAGAAACATTTCTTAATGAGCAATTGTTGCACATTTCTCAATTACCTTGGTATGTTGATATAGTCAATTATCTTATCATGGGTCAAATGCCTACTCATTGGTCAAAATACTATAGAAAAGGTTCATTACTGAGGTTAGGCACTTTACTTGGGATCATCCATACTTTACTTGGGATTTTATTTTGTTATGACCATGTGTGTGGGGGCCATTTTAGTTCTAAAATGGCAGCTACAAAGTTTTTACAATGTGCTTCTTATTGGCCTAACATGTTTAGTGATTCACATGCTTACTACTTAGCATGTGCTAGATATCAATAGTTAGGGAGCTTAGGAAAACAGAATATGATGTCCTTAAAGCCCATTTTAATAATTGAGCCCTTTGATTTATGGGACCTTTTCCAAGTTCCTTTAGTTATTTGTACATCCTTGTGGGGGTGGATTATGTGTCAAAATGGGTCGAAGCAATTCCATGTAAGATCACTGACTAGAGGGTGCTTGTTAAGTTCTTAAAATAAAATATTTTTGCATGATTTGATGCACTTAAGGCCATAATTAGTTATGGGAGCAAACATTTTTGCAATAGGGCATTTGAGAATTAAATGAACAAATATGGTATTACTCATAGGATAGCTATCCCTTATCATCCTCAAACCACTCGGTAGATAGAAGTTTCTAATAGAGAAATAAAGCAAATTTTAGAAAAGGTAGTTAATCCAAATAGGAAAGACTTATTTTTTGAGGCTTAATGACGCTTTATGGGCCTATCGTACAAGTTTTAAAACTCCTATAGGCATGTCACCTTACCTACTTGTAGAACATGAACATAAAGCATATTTGGCCATCAAAAAGTTCAATTTTGACTTGGATAGTACTGAAACCCACAGAAAACTCCAACTTAATGAGTTGAATGAACTTAAAAAAGATGCATTCAGGTCAACAAATATATACAAAGACTGCATGAAAGGGGCTCATAATAGACATATCTAAAGAAAGTCATTTAATGAGGGATAGAAGGTCCTTTTGTATAATTCTAGATTGCATCTACTTCCTAGAAAACTTAGATCTTAATGGAATGGACCCCACATAGGATATACTATTTACCCTCATCGAGATAGAAAAGGATGGAAAAATTTCTAGAGTTAATGGACTGTGACAACTTGGGTTTTTGTAACACGTTTTGTAATGTATTTTGAAAGGCATGGCCCTTAAGAGTGTAAAAAAAATTTGCAAAACAAAGTAGCGAAAATTCTTTTCTTTAGACCTTGTTTTGAAAACCCAAGTCACCAATTCATACAAAACATAAGTACAATTTGTGTACAAAATAAAATTTCATTGAAAGAATATACTTTTATTAAACTCCAAGATCCATCCAATGGTTCACAGTACAGCCAAATCTATTACAGTACTCGTCCAAATTACATAATCCAAAACTCAATCTCACCATACAATAAAACTCTCAACAAAGAAAAATACATGTCTTCAAGGGTATACCTTGAAGATTATTCTCTTCAAGTTTTCTATCGTCTTCAGCTCCTAACTCTCCTTCCCTGTATTTGACATATTGCAACAAGTACAATATCTCAGCAAGCAATGCTTAGTAGGGGATTCAAGAAACATAAAATTGACAATGTAATTCCAATACTTCATAATCCCATTATCCTTAAACATACTCTTTACTTTGTAAGTTATGTATATCTATATACACACATACCCTTCATGGGTAAACAAGTTAAATTTTGTGAAAGTAGTCAAATATCATTCCCAACTAAGCTGATCAATTCTCTTCATTTTGAGAATTTAGTATTACAGCTAATCTTATATTGGGAATTTCCCTTCTTGGGAAATATTGGTAATATACAATTACCTAGCATTTCATTATGCTACAACATAAGGCATTTCACTATGCCTATTCTCATATGCATCATAGTGCAAAATAATCAGAGAGGGTGCTATGCTGCAGTCTGATCCGTACTAGCGTGCTCGAATAACTTCCCTGTTCACCATTGATACCACAGTAGAAAATATTATGTCACTGCCTGTATGAGGGGGCAAGACTTTCATAGTGGTGGCCTTCCCATAATTGCCACCACTCGACTTTTAGCCTCTCTTTGGGCAAGGTATCATCATATCATCAAATTTCAAGGAGCGGGTGGCCAAACCCTCATAACTCCTCTAGCAATAGCATTCCCCTAGGCTTATACCTATTAAAACAAACTCACAAGCCTCCAAGCTTGTATGTAAAATAGATTTCATATATATCAGACCATATGTCTGTTTACTTATTGCTGAAATATTTTGTAGTTCCCTATTCACTTATAGTTGAGTCCTAAACCATCTTATATGTGTTTGGTTGGATCATAAGGTATTCAAGAGATTTAATACAAGTATTAACATTACTCTTGTCAACTTAAGATCATGAGTACAATCATATATATCTCATGTAAATGCATTCATCAAATCCTCCTACCTTTAAGGAGTGATCTCTTCTCCCAAATATTCCATGATCCTGACTGATGTATATGATCTGTACATCCATACGTATTGTCAATATATAAATTATGAACAATCCTATTGATCACTAGATCTGATGTTTAGAATGATCTTTAGATCATTCATATCTAAGTATTTTTCTATCTCTAAGTCTTTGTGTATCCATCTCCTTGATCTTGATCTTTCATAGATCCATTGATTTACAATCTACACATGTCGATAAAGATCAAGGTCCTAGATCTTCTATCATCTAGTTCTTCTTTGATCAAATTCAATTATTGGATCATCCCTAAGGAGGATGATCTTGGTTTTCTTCCTTAAATCATTTTTTATCAAGGGTTTGGATTATCTAATAAACATGCATACTAAGTACAATATAGTATTCTTATTTTTATTGTTCTTGATCATCTAAGATCTAATGGATCTTATTTGATCATCCTTATCTTACTTACTATTTTTATTAGGGTTAGGTAATTTACTAACCTTTTATGCTCTTATTATTATTCAACCAGTTAATGTGCTGGTTAAAGGTAACTTATTTAAGCCTAAATCTAGACTGCTCCTCTTATTTCCAATAGGGTAAGGCTTACTAGTTGAATGGGTGAACACAAAGTGGTTATTTCAATCCTCATATAAGGAGGCGTTTAGACCTCACAAACGTCAACAGAAGGTAGGGGAAGAGCGAGGCTCTATTAGATAACCCCCTTAACCATTATGTTCATCATTCACTAGAATGACCATAGCTCAACCTTTCATAAGGTTCCTATAAGCATGTTTACCCTAACTACTCTTTCTAATGGATTTTAATTAAGTCCATGAATATTTATAATGTCATTCATGGGGTTTATTATTCTTTTCCTAGTTTGGGCCAAGGATTTGATAATCCTTATATTGTCCTACTAACTATAGCCCTTACTAATTAAGTCCAAAGTGTGTCATGAACTCTACTTTCTCATTAGATTACATTTTTGATGTTTTATGCTCTTTATCTCATAACAAGTAGATCTATTAATAACATTTAGCCATAAATGAATTATAAATTCAAAGCATAAAACTACATAATTTAACGCTTAATGATAATGAGGCAAGGTACTTAAAATTACTCTAACATGATTTCCAACTAATATACCTTAATAACTCAATTTAAACTAACATGGACTTAAGGTAAAATCTCATACTATAGTATAAACTTATATAAAATTCTAGCATGATCCTAAGTTAGAATGGCATGAAATCATACTAAAGTCCCCCTAAGATAATTAAATATAGCACCTTATGATAACAATGAAATCACATATCATGCTAAAGTCTAAATGTTATACTAGCATGCTTTATAACATAATCATATTTAAAATGCTATTATATAAAATGAAACTAATTACATTATCATTTTTAGAAACCTTTACTTATGATCCAACCATTAGATCTTAGATCTTTTCCTTTGATTAAGGGTATTAGTTATATTTAGGGGATTTTGTTTATTAAGGTCTAAAGATCATATTAATCCATTTTTGTCATAATACATCCATGATTTCTTGGATTTCATTATATCAACATTCATTTTATCCATCCCAAGGATCTGATCACACTTGATCTCATTGATCAAGTGGGTCCCTTTGTATTTTTAGGGTTTTTCTACCATAATGGCTAGATCCCTTAATATATTTTAGATATGTCCAAATAAACCATAGATCTCACTTTATTTCAATAGTATATCATTAGTAAAACATATTTTCAAGATCTGACCATCTCAGATCTTGAAGATCTAGGAATTGGAAACTTGTTTCTTTAATACAGAAATTGTTACTAAATATTATGTCCATTTTATCATTTCATCAGAAAATAGAGGTTTCAAGCTTTCCATAGCTTCTTTCTGATCTTAATTTGGAGTTCAGATGACTCCAGAATGTGATTTGGAAGTTCACAGTCCTTCCTCGGGCCTAGATTTGATCTGGGCCCAAGGGATGGCCCAGATTTTTTGGGCAGTAAACCAAGCCGGGCAGAATGCATTTGGTTCGTCGGGCACGTCTGTTGTGATGAAATGCGAAAGCGCCCGCACGGGGCGTCCATGGACGCGCGCGAGACGTCATCCATCCGATCGGGAGATTGGATAGTCCGTTTGGACCGTCCAATCAATCCCTTCTCAATTGAGGGACCAAACCTTCTCAGATCATTGTGAAAATTCTACCCTAGTAATTTTGGAACCTTTTGGATCGATTAGTGCTGTCATAATTTTCATCTGAGCACTCTATAATCCTGAATTAAGGGTTCTATTGTTTACTTTATTTTTACCTTTTTATTACCAAAATAAATTACAGTAAACTAAAAATTACATAAAATAGTATTAAACATCTATAGAAAGTATTTCCACCTACCTGATTGGAGAAAAAACCTCGGTTATATGCCCAATTTAAAAAGAATACCTTGTTGATGAAGATATGGCCTAAGATCCACCTTTCTTGCAAATTTTCGTTGTTTGAACCGTTGGATCTTGAAATTGCTTTGGGGGTTTTGTAGAATAGATATGTTGGAAAGTTTTAGACATTGGAATTGATGAAATTGGATCTTGAACAGAGTGCCTAATTGATTTTAGGTCTCTTGTTCCAATCTAAAAAGAAAAAGAAATTGAAAAGAGGGATATCTCTTGGAAATTTTGGGCTTTTGGGGAGGGATCTAGGTCTAATTTTTTAGGGAGAGTGAAGAAAATTTTGTGGGGATATTATGAGCATTTTTGGAGGGTTTTTGGGGTTGTATTTATAGGCATTTTGGTCTTTTTTTCATGATTATAATATTTAATTTTTTATTATTAAATGGCATTAAAGTCTCCCATGCTCCATTTTTTCTTCCCCAAGACCAGTTGATATTTGTTGACCCATAAATTCACGTGGGCTGCTGATAAGATTGGTTTTTGGGTTCCTTGTGGGCCCCATGTGGGCCCCACATGGTGTAAAAAGACCGTTTTGCCATTTATGTATAAAATTTTGGGTTTTATTCCCATGATCTCGGATTTGAGTGTGTTTAGTGGCATTGGATTCGTATTTCTCAGTACATTCTAAATTTTGATGTCTCATATTTTGATTTTTGGGAGATTTTGATTTTTTGGGTAAAATTACTATTTTACCTTTTTGTCTAAGAAATGAAGAAACTTAAGGATTTTTCATCTGAATTCAGAATTTGTCGTGCTTATAGTCATTTTGAATGGTTTACTAAGTTTAATTTCAATTTTACATGTCTTACTATTTGATTATACTTTTATAAAAACTATATTCTAAATAACCCTAATATTTCAGCCCAAAATATCTGAAACTCAAAGTTTATTGATTTTCTCAATCAATTACAAAAATTGGGGTTATTACAATCTTACCCCCTTACAATAATTTCGTCCTTGAAATTTGTAATACACTACTTACTCAAACAAACTAGGGTGCGTTTTCCTCATTTCTACTTCTGTTTCCCACGTGGCTTCCTCAACAGAGTGATGTTGCCACAGGACTTTGACTAACGGAATGCTTTTGGTTCTTAACTTCTGTTCCTTGCGGTCTAGAATTCGTATTGCCTTCTCTTCGAAGGTTAGGTTAGGCTTTAGCTCTTCTGGCACCCTTTGAAGTACATGAGTATCGTCTTGGAGGTATTTCCTTGGCATAGACACATGAAAGACACTATGTATTTCTAAGAGTTGGGGTGGTAAGGCTAATTTGTAGGCCACTGGACCAACTCTTTCTAAGATTTCAAATGGACCAATGAATCTAGGACTAAGTTTTCCTTTGCTTCCAAACCTCATTACTCCTTTGACAGGTGATACCTTTAGAAATACGTGCTCCCCCACATCCAATTCCAGGTTTCTACATCTTTTATCTGCGTAGCTCTTCTGTCAACTGTGTGCTGTTAATAACCTCTTGTGTATCAATCTGACCTTGTCTACACATTGTTCCACTAGTTCTGACTTTATCAGCTTTCTTTCTCCAACTTCACTCCAATAGGTTGGTGATCGACATGGCCGTCCATACAATGCTTCATATGGTGCCATACCAATACTCGACTGAAAACTATTGTTATATGCAAATTCTACTAAAGGAAGATGTTCATCCCAAGTCCCTTTCCAATCTAATGCACATGCTCTCAACATATCTTCTAAGGTTTGAATAGTCCTTTCTGATTGACCATCTGTTTGAGGGTGAAATGTTGTACTGAGTTTAAGTGAGGTTCCCAAGACTTGTTGTACACTCTTCCAACGTCTTGAAGTAAACCTTCCATCCCTATCCGAGATAATGGATAGTGGAAGCCCATAAAGTCTTATTATTTCTTTGATGTATAACTTAGCCAGACTGTTAACTTATTGGTTTTGTCTAATTGGAAGGAAATGTGCTGATTTTGTTAGCCTATCCACAACCACCCAAATCATGTCATGGCCTGCCCGGGTCCTTGGCAATCCCACTACAAAATCCATAGTGATATTGTCCCATTTCCATTCTAGAAGTTCTAATGTTTGTAACATTCTAGTTGGTCTTTGGTGTTCAGCCTTTACTTGTTAACAATTTAGACATTTAGCCACAAATTCTCCTATTTCTCTCTTCATACCTTCCCACCAAAAGTTTCTTTTTAAATCTTGAGACATCTTTGTACCTCCAGGGTGTATAGAAAACTTTGAATGATGGGCTTCTTGTATCAATTCCTTTCTCAGACATGTATTTGAAAGAACCACCAATCTCTCTTGAAAAAGTATACCCCCATCTGTACCCTTAACAAATCCTTTCTTTTCACACAATTCCTGAGTTGTTGTATCTTCTTCTTGGGCTTTAAGGACTCTTTCTACAAAAGCTGATTTAATTGTGATGTTTGTGAGTAGAGCTCTTGGTTTTCTACTTAATGCATCAACTACTACATTTGCCTTTCTAGGATGGTATTGGATGGCAAAATCATAGTCTTTGATATACTCTATCAATCTTCTTTGTCTCATATTTAAATCAGCCTGAGTGAAGATGTATTTGAGACTCTTATGATCTGTAAATACATTGAATTTTTCTCCATACAAATAATGTCTCCAATTTTTCAATGCAAAAACTACAGCTGCAAATTCTAGATCATGTACTGGGTAATTTATTTCATGTTTCTTCAATTTTCTAGATGCATAAGCAATGACCTTCCCATTTTGCATGAACACACCACCTAACCCTTTGCCTAAAGCATCACAGTATATTTTATATCCCCCACTCCCAGCTGGCAAAGTCAACACTGGTACTGTAGTTAACCTCTTCTTTAGCTCTTGAAAACTATTTTCACATTCTTCTGGCCAAGTGAATTGTACCCCCTTTCTTGTCAAGGAAGTCATAGGAAGAGCTAGACGAGAGAACCCTAGAATGAATCTACGATAGTATCCTACTAGTCCAAGAAAACTACATATTTCTGTTACTATTTTAGGTTTCTCCCAATTCATTACTGCTTCAATCTTGGTGGGGTCCACTTCTACTCCATTCTTGGAAATTAGATGACCTAAAAAATTGACCTTCTCTGACCAGAATTCACACTTACTAAATTTACCAAATAGTTTATGTGTTCTGAGGGTACTTAGTACAATTCATAAGTGTTCTTGATGTTCTTTGATACTGGTAGAGTAAATCAGTATATCGTCGATAAATACAATCACAAATTTATCCAAAAATTCTTTGAAAATTCTATTCATCAAATCCATAAACACTGTTGGTGCATTGGTCAGCCCGAAAGACATGACTAGAGACTCATAATGCCCATATCGAGTTCAGAATGCTGACTTGGGTATGTCTTCATCCTTAATACGCAATTGATGATATCCTGATCTAAGGTCAATTTTAGAAAAGACCTTAGCAGATTGGAGTTGATCAAAGAGATCATCAATGCGAGGTAAGGGATATCTATTTTTCACTGTGACATTGTTCAACATTCTATAATCAATGCATAATCTCATTGACCCATCCTTTTTCTTCACAAATATTACTGGTGCTCCCCATGGTGAACTACTTGGTCTAACAAACCCTTTTTCTAACAATTCTTACAATTGTCCGTTTAACTCTTTCAACTTTGATGGGGCCATCCTATAAGGTGCTTTAGAAATTGGAGTTGTACTAGGAATTACTTCAATGGTAAACTCAATTTCTCGATGTGGGGGTAACCCTGGTAGTTCTTCAGGAAAAACATCTTGGAATTCCTTGACAACTTCAATTTCTGTTATCCTGGGCTGTTCAACATCTAAGGAAACCACTGTTGCTAGAAATGCCTAACACACCTTGGACATATGTTTGATTGCCTTCATAGCTGAGATGATGGATTTGTCTAAGTCATTGTGTTTTCCATACAGTACTAATACTTTCTCCCCTGGTATACTAAATGTGAGTTTCTTCTTGTGACAGTCCATAACTACCCAATATTTTGCTAACCAGTCCATACCTAGTACGATGTCAAAATCCTCCATGTTCAATAAAATGAGGTCTATGTCCATTCTTTTGCCCAATACTTCTAGAGGTACATTATGCAAGTATTCTTGTAGTTTAACTGGTTTTCCAACTGGAGTTGTTACATCTAAATCAAATCCCAAGTTTTTCACTGATAGTTGTATACTGAATGCAAATTCGCAAGATATAAAGAAATGCGTAGATCTAGAATCATACAACACTTTGGTATAGTTATTTGCTACAAGTAGTGTACCTTCAATTACCGCATTGGATGGTCTAGCTTGGCCGTCAGTGATGGTGAAGACCCTTCCTTGGTGTCGAGGAGCAATTTGTAGTTTTGCCTCCCTGACTGCCAATGGTTTGGTACAGTGGGTGGCGACATGTCCATACTCCCACAATTGTGGCACTTGATTGGAAATCGTTGTGGCTATTGTTGTATAGGTTGTGGGCAAATATTGCCTTGGTGAAATTTTCTACATCTTGGACATGGTTGTCTATTTGGCCTTGGTGCATTGTTCCTTGGATTTCTTTAAGGCTTAAAATTGTTCCAAGGTCTTTTATTCTTCTGGAAAGGCCTTGGGTTATTGTTTCCTCCACCACTGAACTTGGTAATTTGACCCTTTTTGTACTCTTCTTCAAACTTGGAGGTCATTTCCACACAGCCTGCCAAGGTAGTGGGTTTAGTACCCAGCACCTTTATTTTCAACCCTCGGTGTAGCCCTTCAATGAATCGATCCACGGTGTGTATTTCTGTGTCACACACATGAGTCGCAAATCTCCTTAGTTGTGTGAACTTGTTATCATAGTCCACCACCAACATATTCCCTTGCTTTAGGTCCAAAAACTCTATCAACTTCCTTTGTTGTACATGAGAAGGAAAATATTTATGGTTGAATACTTCCTTAAATTCTTCCCATGTAATATCTTCAGAATTTGAGAAGAAGGTGTTGTTAGCTGATCTCCACCAAAATGCAGCTCCTTGTTTGAATAAGTATGTGGCAAATTTCACCTTCAACTCTGAAGGAGTACGCAGTGCACTAAAAGTCTTTTCAACTTCATATATCCATTCCTCAGCCTTTTTAGCTTCACCCTTGCCGTTATATTCTGTAGTCCTCTTTTGAAATCTCTCCATCATTTTGTCAACTTTTTCTGGTGCTAATGGGGATTTTCCAACTTCTTCACTTGGTACAAGGGAAGATTGCCCTTGTCCTAATGTGGGAGTAGCTGGTGGTGGTGTTGGTGTAGTATCTCTCACCTCAGGCTGAGCCTGAGCTTGCGTACTTGGTATTTCCATAGGAGGTGATGAACCTTGGGGTTGTTGTAGGTGAGGAAGGAAGTTCCTTAACATCCTTGTCATCATATCTTCCATATTACTCATGGTTACTCTCTCCATGTTGTCTTCTGGAGTATTTTGAGCTGCCTGCCTTGTGACTCTCTTTGGTGGCATCTGCTCATAAACCAAAATTCTATCAGTCCTCTATACAACTACTTCTATCTTAATCTAGACTTGTATTATAATCTCTCCTTTGGACATATTTGTACTGTACTGTGACTGGATGAATCGCTCTGATACCAACTGTGACGACCTGGGTTTTTGTAACACATTTTGTAATGTATTTTGAAAGGTAGGGCCCTTAAGAGTGTAAATTTTTTTCGCAAAACAAAGCAGCGGAAATTGTTTTCTTTAGACCTTGTTTTGAAAACCCAAGTCACCACTTCATACATAACATAAGTACAATTTGTGTACAAAATAAAATTCCATTGAAGGAATATACTTTTATTAAACTCCAGGATCCATCCAATGGTTCACAGCAAGCTCACCATACAATAAAACTCTCAACAAAGAAAAATACATGTCTTCAAGGGTATACCTTGAAGATTATTCTCTTCAAGTCTTCTATCATCTTTAGCTCCTAACTCTCCTTCCCTGTATCTGAGATATTGCAACAAGTACAATATCTCAGCAATCAATGCTTGGTAGGGGATTCAAGAAACATAAAATTGACAATGTAATTCCAATACTTCATAATCCCATTATCCTTAAACATACTCTTTACTTTGTAAGTTATGTGTATCTATATACACACATACCCTTCATGGGTAAACCAGTTAAATTTATGAAAGTAGTTACTATCATTCTCAACTAAGCTGATAAATTCTCTTCATTTTGAGAATTTAGTATTACAACTAATCTTATACTGGGAATTTCCCTTCTTGGGAAATATTGGTAATATACAATTACCAAGCATTTTATTATGCTACAACATAAGGCATTTCACTATGCCTATTCTCATATGCATCATAGTGCAAAATAATCAGAAAGGGTGCTATGCTGCAGTCTGATACATACTAGCACGCTCGGATAACTTCCCTGTTCACCACTGATACCACGGTGGAAAATATTATGTCACTGCCTGTATGAGGGGGCAAGACTTTCATAGTGGTGGCCTTCCCATAATTGCCACCACTCGACTGTTAGCTTCTCTTTGGGCAAGGTATCATCATATCATCAAATTTCAAGGAGCGGGTGGCCAAACCCTCATAACTCCTCTAGCAATAGCATTCCCCTAGGCTTATGCCTATTAAAACAAACTCACAAGCCTCCAATCTTGAATGTAAAATAGATTTCATATATATTAAACCATATGTCTGTTTACTTATGGCTGAAATATTTTGTACTTCCCTATTCACTTATAGTTTAGTCCTAAACTATCTTATATGTGTTTGGTTGGATCATAAGGTTTTCAAGAGATTTAATACAAGTATTAACATTACTCTTGTCAACATAAGATCATGAGTACAATCATGTATATCTCATGTAAATGCATTCATCAAATCCTCCTACCTTTAAGGAGTGATCTCTTTTCCCAAATCTTCCATGATCTTGACTAATGTATATGATCTGTACATCCATACGTATTGTCAATATATAAATTATGAACAATCCTATTGATCACTAGATCTGATGTTTAGAATGATCTTTAGATCATTCATATCTAAGTATTTTTCTATCTCTAAGTCTTTGTGTATCCATCTCCTTGATCTTGATCTTTCATAGATCCATTGATTTACAATCTACACATGTTGATAAAGATCAGGGTCCTAGATCTTCTATCATCTAGTTCTTCTTTGATCTAAGTTCGGTTATTGGATCATCCCTAAGGAGGATGATCTTGGTTTTCTTCCTTGAATCATTTTTTATCAAGGGTTTGGATTATCTAATGTAATGAACTATAACAAGTATACTAATAAACATGCATACTAAGTACAATATAGTATTCTTATTCTTATTGTTCTTGATCATCCAAGATCTAATGGATCTTGTTTGATCATCCTTATCTTACTTACTGTTTTTATTAGGGTTTAGTAATTTACTAACCTGTTATGCTCTTATTATTATTCAACCAGTTAATGTGCTGGTTGAAGGTAACTTATTTAAGCCTAAATCTAGACTGCTCCTCTTATTTCCAATTGGCTAAGGCTTAGTAGCTGAATGGGTGAACACAAAGTGGTTATTTCAATCCTCATATAAGGAGGCGTTTAGACCTCACAAATGTCAACGGAAGGTAGGGGAAGAGCGAGGCTCTATTAGATAACCCCCTTGACCATTATGTTCATCATTCACTAGAATGACCATAGCTCAACCTTTCATAAGGTTCCTATAAGCATGTTTACCCTAACTACTCTTTCTAATGAATTTTAATTAAGTCCATGAATATTTATAATGTCATTCATGGGGTTTATTATTCTTTTCCTAGTTTGGGCCAAGGATTTGATAATCCTTATATTGTCCTACTAACTATAGCCCTTACTAATTAAGTTCAAAGTGTGTCATGAACTCTACTTTCTCATTAGATTACATTTTTGTAGATTTATGCTCTTTATCTTATAACAAGTAGATCTACTAATAACATTTAGCCATAAATGAATTATAAATTCAAAGCATGAAACTACATAATTTAACACTTAATGATAATGAGGCAAGGTACTTAAAATTACTCTAACATGATTTCCAACTAATATACCTTAATAACTCAATTTAAACTAGCATGGACTTAAGGTATAATCTCATATTATAGTATAAACTTATATGAAATTCTAGCATGGTCCTAAGTTAGAATGGCATGAAATCATACTAAAGTGCCCCTAAGATAATTAAATCTAGCACCTTATGATAACAATGAAATCACATATCATGCTAAAGTCTAAATGTTATACTAGCATGCTTTATAACATAATCATATTTAAAATGCTATTATATAAAATGAAACTAATTACATTATCATTTTTAGAAACCTTTACTTATGATCCAACCATTAGATCTTAGATCTTTTCCTTTGATTAAGGGTATTAGTTATATTTAGGGGATTTTCTTTATTAAGGTCCAAAGATCATATTGATCCATTTTTGTTATAATACAACCATGATTTCTTGGATTTTCTTATATCAACATTCATTTTATCCATCCCAAGGATCTGATCACACTTGATCTTATTGATCAAGTGGGTCCCTTTGTATTTTTAGGGTTTTTCTACCATAATGGGTAAATCCCTTAATATATTTCAGATATGTCCAAATAAACCATAGATCTCACTTTATTTCAATAGTATATCAATAGTAAAACATATTTTCAAGATCTAATCATTTTAGATCTTGAAGATCTAGGTAATTGGAAACTTGTTTCTTTAATACAAAAATTGTTACTAAATATTATGTCCATTTTATCATTTCATCAGAAAATAGAGGTTTCAAGATGTCCATAGCTTCTTTTCGATCTTAATTTGGAGTTCAGATGACTCCAGAATGTGATCTAGAAGTTCACAGTCCTTCCTAGGGCCTAGATTTGATCTCGGCCCACGGAACGGACAGCCCAGATTTTTTGGGCGATAAACCAAGCCGAACGGAATGCGTTCGGTTCGTCGGGAGCGTCTGCTGCGATGAAATGTGGAAGCGCCCACACGGGGCGTCCATGGAGGCGCGTGGGATCCAATCAATCCCTTCTCAATTGAGGGACCAAACCTTCTCAGATCATTGTAAAAATTCTACCCTAGAGGTTTTGGACCCTTCTAGATTGATTGATGCTGTCAGAGTTTTCATCTGAGCACTCTATAATCCTGAATTAAGGGTTCTGGTGTTTACTTTATTTTTACCTTTTTATTACCAAAATAAATTACAATAAACTAAATATTACATAAAATAGTATTAAACATCTATAGAAAGTATTTCCATGTACCTGACTGGAGAAAAAACCTTGGTTGCATACCCAATTTAAAAAGAATACCTTCTTGATGAAGAGCCTAAGATCCACCTTTCTTGCAAATTTCTGTTGTTTGAACCATTGGATCTTGAAATTGCTTTGGGGGTTTTGTAGAATAGATATGTTGGAAAGTTTTGGATGGTGAAATTGATGAAATTAGATCTGGAATAGAGTGCCTAATTGATTTTAGGTCTCTTGTTCCAATCTAAAAAGAAAAAGAAATTGAAACGAGAGATATCTCTTGGAAATTTTGGGTTTTTGGGGAGGGATCTAGGTCTAATTTTTTAGGGAGAGTGAAGAAAATTTTGTGAGGATTTTATGAGCATTTTTGGAGGGTTTTTGGGGTTGTATTTGTAGGCATTTTGGTCTTTTTTTCATGATTATAATATTTAATTTTTTATTATTAAAGGGCATTAAAGTTTCCCATGCTCCATTTTTCTTCCCCAAGAACAGCTGATGTTTGTTGACCTATGAATTCACGTGAGCTGCTGATAAGATTGGTTTTGGGTCCCTTGTGGGCACCACATGGTGTAAAAAGACCGTTTTGCCATTTATGTATAAAATTTAGGGTTTTATTCCCATGATCTCGGATTTGAGTGTACTTAGTGGTGTTTGATTTGTATTTCTCAATACATTCTAAATTTTGATGTCTCATATTTTGATTTTTGGGAGATTTTGATTTTTTGGGTAAAATTACTATTTTACCCTTTTGTCCAAGAAATGAAGAAACTTAAGGATTTTTCATCGCAATTCAGAATTTGTCGGGCTTATAGTCATTTTGAAGGGTTTGCTAAGTTTAATTTTAATTTTACATGTCTTATTATTTGATTATACTTTTATAAAAAGTATATTCTAAATAACCCTAATATTTCAGCCCAAAATATCTGAAACTCAATGTTTATTGATTTTCTCAATCAATTACAAAAATTGGGGTTATTACATGGACAAAGGTTGAAACACTTTCTAGAGTTGGAAAACCTTGAGGTGGAAGAAGTATCACTAGAGGAAGTAATTTATTAGTACCCAAACTTAAATGTTACATGATACCTGCATCCATCATTCTTAATGCATTCATCTTTATCTTCATTGCATGGTACATTTGGCTGAAGACGTTAAGCTTAGCACATACAGGGAAGCAAACCCAAGATTTTAGAGTCTCATTATTCTATCTTACACATTTAGTGTTCTATATTTCCAAACATCGGGGATAATCTTTAGCCCAGGTTGCGGGGTCTAGACATACATGAGATTTCTAATTTTTTCTTATCTTGTTAAAAAATTTATTTTGAATCTTTTTGAATTTTCAGGTCAAAGTGCTTTTACTATGATGAGAATTGGATTATTTGAAGTTTAGTATTTCCATACTTTAACTTCTCAATAGGAATACATATGGTTAATTCTACATTATGTTTATGTATTAAAGTATTTTGTGAAAATTAAATCTCAAAATATACTTGCACATAGTGCATAATCTAGACAGATAGATGGTTATTGCTTTAAGATACTAAAGAAATTCAATGGAGACCTATATACCCAAGTGAGCTTTCATAGATATCATGTTTTTGAGGGTTATAAATAATTCTAGATATTTTTTTCTGGGCATTACATTGAAAGAACCCAGTATCATAGTTTCAGTCAAAATGCCAAGAATGAAAAGGAGTACAAACCTTCTTTCTTGAATGTCTACTTAATCTGATAGGTTTTAAGGAACCTAGGAAATGATATAGGCCATCCTTGTTGTAACCCAAAGTCATAAAGCTTACATAGTTAGTGTACCAGTAGTTAGATCCTTTGACCCTCTTGGTAAGGCTTTTCTTTTCGAAACCCCAATTTAACTTAACACATAGAAACCCTAATAAAAAGAGGAATGTCCATTACTGACCTTTCAATAGTGATAAGAGATAGTAGAAAAATTAGAAATAGGACATGAGTGAAAGAAGTGAAAGATATCAAAAGTATAAAGAAAGAGCCTTTTCTTTAAAGAAAAAGGAATACAAAGGAAAGAAAGAAAAAGATTATTATAAAAAAAAAAAACAAAGAAAGTTATGAAGAAAAGAGAAAGGGAAATAAGAAGAAATATTCACTCCAATATAATCAAAAGTAAAAGATGTCCAACCAATTATTGAAGACCTCAACTCAGAATTGAAACTTTGAATCCTTATATCACTTCTTTCGAACACTTTTCCTAAGCCTACATTTCATCCTATCTTAAGGTTGAACATAGCCTTGATGAGGATATAAATAGGAAGGAATTGAGGAGAAATATTTCTATTGGTCTTGATAATGGCATCCATTCTAAGGGATCATATTCCTTTGTCTCATTAGTACTTAAATAGTTATGTGAACCATGAGAGAAATTTGTTTGACCCATTTCTCTACAAGCTTTATTTTTGAGTGTATACCAATGAAAAATTGAGGTCAAGACATCTTTCCAATGTAGCAAAAAGCATTTATGTTTAGAATTCCTAACCTATGTGATTGTACACACATCCACTTTGAGATTAAAGTGAAATAAAATGGCTTCGATATATGGGTAACTTGTATAATTTTCCATTCATCTTTACTAAGTTGTTAAAGTTATTAGAGTATTAATGGATGATGATTCTCTAAGATAAAATGAAGAACTTAGGCTTATTGAATTTTGTGGGTGTATTCACTACAAACCCTCACAAGGCTCAACTTGTCCTCTAGGGGTGACCTACAAGTTTAAGGGTAGATTGCATATGCTCAATGCAATCATGAGTACCTACGAAAATGGAAAGCACTTTTTTGTTCATGATTTTTTGCATATTTTGATTAGGACTAGCTAAATTCTAGTTGGGGAGCTATTAAGTGTTCAATTTTGTATAAATAATAACCAAGTAGTTGCCCATGTGTTATAACTTATAGTGCCAAATCAAGGTTTTTGGTCAAAAATTATAAGACATGCATTTCTAATCTAATAATTCATAAATGTGATATTTTGTAGGTTCAAAAGATAATCTGATATAAATATGCAAATGAATATAATTTTTTAGGATCTAATTAAGTTTTTCATCTTTTGTAAGTGTTGCGAAGGTGATCCAAAGGTTGAGATTGATTGGGATAAGAATTGAATATCAAGAGTAAAAGATGAAGCTAAACTTGAAATCATCCAAAGCTTAATCAAGGATTAAGATAATCCTAGGGCAAGAAATGAAGTAGTTGGACAAGCCAAAGGTGACTAAAATGGAGCCAAGCTCAAGCCTACATTTCCACCACCTTTGCATGTGAGCCATTTAAGCCACCTTAGCCATTAAAGCCATGGAAAAGGGTGATAAGCCACATGGGCTACTCAAGCCTCGAAGCCAAGCATTGAAGCCACTTAAACCACTAAGAAATGAGCACCATAGTGAGCTATGACAAGTGCCACATGGAGCCACATGATTGAAGCATTAATTCAAGTAACTTTCCTGTGTTTAAAGTGTGATTTTTTAAGGAATTTTGAGCAATTAACATAGAAGGTAAGATGATCATGCATTAAGGGATCCACCAAGAGAGAAACCATAACTTTCATAACCCATTTCTCATCCTTAATCCAGCATTTATCCTAGGGTTCCACATTTTGAAGCCAAGAAGGGAGCCACCATCTTAGAAAAGGATGCCTCCCCCTACTTAGTTGGCAAAATCTTTCCTAATTAGGAAATTATAGATCCAAGTCCATGCAAACATGTAGAACCCTGGGTGTTATTTAAGATTATGCTCTTTATTTTCTTTCCTATTCCCTCACTATTCCTCCTAGCCAATCATCATCTAATTGGAAGGGAAGGAGAGCCACTTTCCTTCCAAGGAAAATGATTCCTCCCCTCTTCCTAATTAGAAAACTAGCTAGCCCTTGACTCTCTCTCTCTCTCTCTCTCTCTCTCTCTCTCTCTCTCTCTCTCTCTCTCTCTCTCTCATGTCATCCTTATAGCACCATCTCCACCTAACTTTCCTCCTTAAAATCCACCTTAGTGTTGGATCTAGATCTCCACCTCTTTCTTAGATGAAACATTCATCAAATTGGAAGCTAAAACATCTATATGTACCCCATTGGATTCCACTTTTTTTCTAAGTAGAAGTTGTGTGAGATAACTTTGAAATCAAGCTCTCCTTTGGTGTTTAGTTATTTTTGGAATTTTTGACATCTTTAATGCTTTTCTTCCTTTAGATTTCTAGTTATTCTTAAATTTTTTTGCTCTCCAATAAAGGTTTGTACTTTGATTTGATTGTCTTAGTTTCCTTCCCTTAGTTTTCCATCGTTTTGCTTTCTAGTTTACACTCTTCTTTCTAAATAGCCTTCCCTTTTTTCTTTACATCAATTTCATTTGTTTTGCCATGTTATCCACTTAAGATTTAAGTTAAATCTTCTATATAGAGACAGCCAATAGTAGGGCTAGCTTAGAACATTGAATTCCCCCTTGAAATTCTCATTTTTTTCTTATATTTTCCGTTAGTTTCAAGCCCGCTTTCCATAGTTAATTCACCCATTTAGCCTTCTTTTTGCTGGAATTCCTTTCTAGGTTTGCTTTACAAGTCATCATAATATAAATTTAGATCATTATATTTCATTGGTAGTGTTATTTAGATATGATTTTATGCTTAGGAACTGTGCATAATTTCCACAAATAGAACATGTTTTATGCACATAGTTTTGGGTGTAATTTGATGTTGATTTAAGAAAGATCATTGACTTTTCTTGTACTTGAATGTTTCTACTATCAAAGTACTTTGGACATAGGTTGTTATCTTGCATAAAAGTTGTTGTTTCAATTGCTTTATTATGCTTGACTTGTTTATTTTCTTAAGTGCTTGAAATCTAGAAAATTTAATCCATAACTATGTACATTGTTTGCAGCCATCCAAACACTATATTTGTTTGAATCCTTAGGGACTTAATTTGCATTTTAGGTTGTTTATGAAATTCATCGCTTATGTTTTTATATTTTTGCATTTGGATAGTCAAGTTCGGTCACTTTTGCACATATGAACCATGTGCATAGTCCATAGATCATGCAGATGGTATATATGGTGATTCACCTTTGCTTCTTGCTTCATTCACTTTCTTAATTTAGTTTTAGAAGTAGTTAATTCATTTTTTACATCTTAGATTAGCATTAGAATGTTTTATTTTTGAATTCTTGGAAAGTTCCATGTTTTAGGATTAGAAAGTGTTAACTTTACAAAGTCTCCTAAATTGTAGTTTCCAATCATCACCTTTGGTTCTTACGTCATTCACTTTCTTAATTTTCTTTTAGCAGTAGTTAATTCATTGTTTACATCTTAGTTTAGGTTTATAAAGTTTTATATTTTATATTTGGAAACTTCCATCTTTTAGAATGTTTTAGGAGTAGAAAGTGTTAACTTTAGAAAGTCTCCTTATTTGTAGTTTCCAATCACATGCACGATTCTAGTTTCTTGTTAAACCTAGTTAGATTGAATTGGTTACTTTTATTTTGCATGTTATTTTTGTGTTAGAAAGTTTCCTAAACTTTTTAGAAAGTTTCTTGTTTAGGAAAGTTTCTACTTTAGTAGTTTCCTTAAGATAGTTGCTTAGTTTTATTCATGCTTGTTTTGCATTAGTTTCTTTAGTTAGATGTAGTTAGTTAGGTTAGTTTCTAATTTCGTTGCCTAGTTCTAGTTTTGGTAAGTTTCCTTTAATTCTCATTGTTGATTTCATACATGTCTCTATTTTATGCACTCTAATTTCCTAATTCAACCAAATCAATCTCTCTCCTTGGGTGAAGTTAAGCATTTTAAATAAGATCCTTCTAACATACAAATTTGTGAGATTCCTTATGGGATAGGCCTTGCTTGCATGAAAATACTACTTTGATTCATGCTCTTGCTAGTAATTTTAAAACTACACCAAGTTTTTCGCGTTAGTGCCAAGGAATTTGGGACTCATACATAAGAATTGGAGACCTATTTATTATTCTTAGGTGAATTAACTTTTCTCTAGGAATGGCATCCTGGAGAAGAGTTAGCTTAGAACCTTGAATTTGCCCCTTGAAATTCAGGTTTTTTTCCCCTTATGTTTGCCCTTTTTTTAGGTCCACTTTCCATAGTTAGTTTACCCACTTAGCCTTCTTTTCTCATGAATTTATTTCTGGGCTTTCTTTGCATGTTATCATAATTTAAAATTTGAGAATTATATTGCATTGTTAGTGTTCATTAGATGGGATTTTATGCTTAGCAATTGAGCATGCAATTTTTAGATTTTGAGCATCTATTACGCACCTAGTTTTGGGTGTAATTTGAGGTTGATTCAGTAAAGTTCTTTGAGGTTTGTTGTCCTTCAATGTTTCTATTATCAAATTACTTTGGATATGGGTTATTTCCTTACATAAAATTTGTGGTTTCAATTACTTTCTAATGCTTGAATTGTTTGTTGTTCTTAAGTAGTTAAAAACTTGAATTTTTCTCTCCTTAATTTTATGCTCTGTTTTTCTCTATCAAAACTCTTTACTTACTTAAATTTTTAGAAACCCATTTAGCTATTTAAGTTGTTTGTTCATTTCCTAGGTTAGTTTGCATGGATTTTGGCATTGAAAGGGTCAAATCTAGTCACTTTTGCACCTATGAACCATGCACACAGTCCATGGATCATGCGCATGCTACATATGGTGATTCACCTTTGATTCTTGCTTCATTCATTTTCTTAATTTAGTTTTATAAGTAGTTAATTCATTTTTTACATCTTAGATTAGCATTAGAATGTTTTATTTTTGAATTCTTGGAAAGTTCCATCTTTTACAATGTTTTAGGATTAGAAAGTGTTAACTTTACAAAGTCTACTAAATTGTAGTTACCAATCATCACCTTTGGTTCTTACGTCATTCACTTTCTTAATTTACTTTAGTAGTAGCTAAGTCATTGTTTACATCTTAGTTTAGGTTTATATTGTTTTATTTTTTATATTTGGAAACTTCCATCTTTTAGAATATTTGAGGAGTAGAAAGTGTTAACTTTAGAAAGTCTCCTTATTTGTAGTTTCCAATAGCATGCACGATTCTAGTTTCTTGTTAAATGTAGTCAGATTGAATTGGTTACTTTTTTTTGCATGTTATTTTCGTGTTAGAAAGTTTGCTAAATTTTTTAGAAAGTTTCTTGTTTAGGAAAGTTTGTACTTTAGTAGTTTCCTTAAGATAGTTGCATAGTTTTATTCATGCTTGTTTTGCATTAGTTTCTTTAGTTAGATGCGGTTAGTTAGGTTAGTTTCTAATTTCATTGCCTACTTTTAGTTTTGGTAAGTTTCCTTTAATTCTCATTGTTGATTTCATACATGTCTCTATTTTATGCACTCTAATTTCCTAATTCAACCAAATCAATCTCTCTCCTTGGGTGAAGTTAAGCATTTTAAATAAGATCCTTCTAACATACAAATTTGTGAGATTCCTTATGGGATAGGCCTCGCTTGCATGAAAATACTACTTTGATTCATGCTCTTGCTAGTAATTTTAAAACTACACCAAGTTTTTCGCGTTAGTGCCAAGGAATTTGGGACACATACATAAGAATTAGAGACCTATTTATTATTCTTAGGAGAATTAAATTTTCTTTGGCAGTGGCATCCTACAGAAGAGTTAGCTTAGAACCTTGAATTTGCCCCTTGAAATTCAGGTTTTTTCCCCCTTATGTTTGCCCTTTTTTTTAGGTCCACTTTCCATAGTTAGTTTACCCACTTAGCCTTCTTTTCTCATGAATTTATTTCTGGGCTTTCTTTGCATGTTATCATAATTTAAAATTTGAGAATTATATTGCATTGATAGTGTTCATTAGATAGGATTTTATGCTTAGCAATTGGGCATGCAATTTTTAGATTTTGAACATGTATTACGCACCTAGTTTTGGGTGTAATTTGAGGTTGATTCAATAAAGTTCTTTGAGGTTTGTTGTTCTTGAATGTTTCTATTATCAAATTACTTTGGATATGGGTTATTTCCTTACATAAAATTTGTGGTTTCAATTACTTTCTAATGCTTGAATTGTTTGTTGTTCTTAAGTAGTTAAAAACTTGAATTTTGCTCTCCTTAATTTTATGCTCTATTTTTGTCAATCAAAACTCTTTATTTACTTCAATTTTTAGAAACCCATTTAGCTCCTTAAGTTGTTTGTTCATTTCCTAGGTTAGTTTACATGTTTTTTTGCATTAAAAGGGCCAAATATGGTCACTTTTGCACCTATGAACCATGCGCACAGTCCATGGATCATGCGCATGCTACATATGGTGGTTCACCTTTGATTCTTGCTTCATTCACTTTCTTGATTTAGTTTTAGAAGTAGTTAATTCGTTTTTTACATCTTAGATTAGCATTAGAATGTTTTATTTTTGAATTCTTGGAAAGTTCCATCTTTTACAATGTTTTAGGATTAGAAAGTGTTAACTTTACAAATTCTACTAAATTGTAGTTTCCAATCATCGCCTTTGGTTCTTACGTCATTCACTTTCTTAATTTACTTTTAGCAGTAGTTAAGTCTTTGTTTACATCTTAGTTTAGGTTTATAAAGTTTTATTTTTTATATTTGGAAACTTCCATCTTTTAGAATGTTTGAGGAGTAGAAAGTGTTAACTTTAGAAAGTCTCCTTATTTGTAGTTTCCAATCACATGCACGATTCTAGTTTCTTGTTAAATCTAGTTAGATTGAATTGGTTACTTTTATTTTGCATGTTATTTTTGTGTTAGAAAGTTTCCTAAACTTTTTAGAAAGTTTCTTGTTTAGGAACGTTTCTACTTTAGTAGTTTCCTTAAGATAGTTGCATAGTTTTATTCATGCTTGTTTTGCATTAGTTTCTTTAGTTAGATGCAGTTAGTTAGGTTAGTTTCTAATTTCATTGCTTAGTTGTAGTTTTGGTAAGTTTCCTTTAATTCTCATTGTTGATTTCATACATGTCTCTATTTTATGCACTCTAATTTCCTAATTCAACCAAATCAATCTCTCTCCTTGGGTGAAGTTAAGCATTTTAAATAAGATCCTTCTAACATACAAATTTGTGAGATTCCTTATGGGATAGGCCTCGCTTGCATAAAAATACTACTTTGATTCATGCTCTTGCTAGTAATTTTAAAACTACACCAAGTTTTTCGTGTTAGTGTCAAGGAATTTGGGACTCATACATAAGAATTGGTGTAATGCCCAAGCAATTTACACTATTTATAACGAAAATTGCACGTTCTATAGGAAATAAACTATGTTGAATGTTTGATTCTATTTAAAATAGTAAATGAAGGAATTTGTGAGGAAACTTAGTACCATTAAATTCTACTCGAAAAATGGAATCCAACACCTTAAAAATCACCCAAAACGAAGTTCGTATGAGGAAGTTACAGCCGTTTAAAGATAGGGGCATTTCTGGAAATAAAATAGAAAAACGAAAAAACGTGAAAGGAAGAAAAATGCAGGGGGCCATTTTGATAACGGCACCCCTTGTCGTCTTCAACCTCAAGAACCCTCCAGAAACCCTCGATCCTAATTTTTCTGGAGGATTCTGCACCGCTAAGGGCGGCACCGCCATTGGCAACATCGCCATAGTAGGGCTATAAAAAGCACCATCTCCCCCTCTCCAAAAAGCCAAGTTTTTCGGCGTTTTTCCAGCCGTTTGAGACTGGGGTTTCTGGCAAGATTGGAAACCTGTCTCCTCTACTTTTTTCGGCAACAATCAGGCCAAAGCCAGCCCGGCCATGCCATTCCCGTCTCCCCATTTTCCCTCTCTTCTCTCTTTTCTGATCTAGGCAATAGGGTTTCCACCTTGTGCGAGCTTTTCCGGCGAGCAGGAAGGTCCAGCATGAAATGGGCACTCCCCAGGCTGCCCAAGTAAGATGTCCTTACCTCCCTTCTCTTGGTTCTTCCCCTTTCAGGCTAGATCCAGGCCGGATCTAGCGTTCTCAGACGTTTTCTAGCCGGATTTCCTGCCCGGAAAACGTCCCAAAAAGGCTCAAACAAACCCTGCACGAGCCAGGCTTCCCAAGGATGCCAAGCACCATGTGCACCTGGGACTTGTCCCTGGGACGGGTTCCAGGTGTACGACAGTGTATACATTGTCCCCGGTGCGGCCTTCAGGTGCGCACGCTACATGGGGCATGAGTCCTGGCTCGACCAGGGTGCACGGGGTGCCCTGGGAGCTGAGATGCGCCACACTACAAGGTGCGTCCATGCGATGATACGCATCATAGCGCATTGCTTAAGCATGCTTGTGCACATACGAACACTATTCCAGGTATGGCCTTCGAGTATGTACGCAACATGGGGCACGGGTCCTAGCTCGATTAGGATGCACGGGGTGACCTGAGAGCTGAGATGCACCATGCTACAAGGGGCGTCCGTGTGATGATGTACGTCATAGCGCGTCACTTGAGCATGCATATACGCATGCAAAACGAAGTCCTTGGCACGGCCTTTGGGCGCGCACGCACCTAAGGCAGTCACAATTCAACCAGGATACACGGGTGTCCTGGGAACCGGGGCACGCAGACCTATTGAGACTTTAAAGTTAGATTAGAGGATAAATTATAGAATTTAACTATTGGAAAGTAGATCCATACAATAGGATCTAGCCTGACAATGAATTAGGCAAAAACCAGGGACCCAATAGGCAGGACTAGCAGTCTAATGTCCAAATAGACTGAAATTAATTAGGACTCCTTGCGTCCATTTATACCCAGGAGTTTATAAATGAGACCCAAGGACGGGTTGAGTGCTAAAGGACGCGACTCCAAGAGACTTTGAGGTAGGTGCTCTATCGCTACTAGATTCTTTTAAAAGAACTATGATTGTTTTGCAAATACATGATTTAAGTATATGACTTGTTTAGCATGCATGTGACAAATACTTTATGCATAGACATGTTTTGTATATACATTATGCATAGATATGTTTTGCAAACTATTGCATACATTGCATGATCTATGAGCATTAAGTTCTTGCAAAGATTGCATGTCCTTGAGGGTTTCCAAAAGACGCTGGAGTGCCAAGGGCCAGGCAGTTGTGAGGGACCCAAAGAGGACAGGTTTTGAAAAGAGGTTTTGGCTTATTTGATCTTATGTGATTTGGGCTAATAAGCCCGTGGGTGCTATGCTGAGGGGTCTGGGTTGGCCACCCGACCTCTACCACTATTAGGTGGATGGGTACCACGCCCAAAAAGAGGCAAGTCCCTACGTCAACTGCATGTGGTACAGGGGGCTATCACTGGTGTCACGGCACTGGGCCGACGTGTCATAGGCCCCGTGGAGGCTATGACCGAGTGTAACGACCCAGGTTTTCTCATACATTTTTAAATGCAATGTCTAATTTCCTAAGGCGGGATGCATCCCTATTTGAAAACCATTTTGTAAAAACCATGCATTGCAGCGGAAAACCTTTAGTTTTAAACTCATTTTTGAAAACCCCGAGTGTCATTTGCTTTCACAACAACTAAGGTAGTTTTTGAAAAACTTTAGAAATCATAATTGTTTTTCCCCAGGTCTTTCCAGTCACAATGCACAGCCCAATTGTAACTAAGTACAAACACATGTCCAAAGGGTTGGGAGTTCACTTACATGTATATTTGCTTCCTTTGGGATTTACTTGCTCATAGCACTAACATAGATGTCCTCTTTTTGGGACTGGAGCTGTCCTGAACCATGATATATATGGACGTATCTTGTCCTTGAGTGCTTACTGATGTCTGAAAAATGTTAAGGATTGGGTGAGTATATAATATACTCAGTAGGAGCCTATCACTACTAGTTTTATAAATGCATGAGAAGTTTTAAAATCACATGCTTATTCAAAACATGCGTATGTTTGAATACTCGAGTTCAATATCAGTATAAGAATCCATAATCAACTGAAATTCAAAATATGCGTATGTTTGAACACTCGAGTTCAATATCAGTATAAGAATCTATAATCAACTGAAATTCTCATGAATTAAAAGATCACATAATCCAAAACTGAAAGTATCATAAATATATGATGACATCATGATATGCAATAGATACTTCATGGAGTCCAACTCATGGACCTCTAGTATGGTATGGTCGACCAACCTCATATCATGCTATATGAAATGCACATCAAACCATAGGGTCCACTATGCCCACGACCTCCTCGTCCTGTGGTCCCCAGATACCTCAGGACACTCGGTCATAGCCTCCACGGGGCCTATGACACGTCGACCCAGTGCCGTGACACCAGTGGTAGCCCCTTGTACCACATGCAGTCGACGTAGGGACTTGCCTTTTTTTGGGTGTGGTACCCATCCACCTATTAGTGGTAGAGGCCGGGTGGCCAACCCAGACCCCTCGGCATAGCACCCACGGCCTTACTTGCCCAAATCACATAAGATAAGTCAAAACCTTTTATTAAAACTTGTCCTCTTTTGGGTCCCTCACAACTGCCTGGCCCCTGGCACTCCAGCGTTTTTTGGCAACCCTCAAGGACATGCAATCTTTGCAAGTACTTAAATCATGCAATGCATGCACTTGTTTGCAACACATATGTGTGCATAATGTATATGCAGTCATTTCAAAACATGGCTATGTACAAAGCATTTAACATGCATGCTGAATTAATTCATGCAAATCACATGCAAATCAAGCCATATATCTAAAACATATGTTCTCAAAATAATAATAGTTCTTTTTAAAAGAATCTAATAGTGATAGAGCACTTACCTGACTAGGTCACGTT
The DNA here is from genome assembly GCA_035236585.1 of Warburgia ugandensis. Taxonomy (NCBI): domain Eukaryota; kingdom Viridiplantae; phylum Streptophyta; class Magnoliopsida; order Canellales; family Canellaceae; genus Warburgia; species Warburgia ugandensis. The sequence goes on from CP141134.1 coordinate 40,040,877, forward strand.
AACCCTCTTGTCCTCGTATGCTCTTGAACATGGTTTGGGGACTCAAGGTTAGTTTAACCTATCTTTGATGGGTTTAGAGTAGTTGGGTCTTATTACTTAGGCATTAGGGGTCCATCCCTGCGCCTATGGGTGTCCTAAGGTCCTAATTGGGCCTTGGTATCCTTAGTTTTCCAAAGTTCTAGTGGTCACGCGCCACCACCCTATTCTATGGGTCATGCCCTACTTTGGTTGGGCGTTGATTAGGGATTTTATGAGTTGGATGTGTCCGCATCATTGATACGGACACAACGCCTTTTTGCAGTGCCTCAATCAGAGCTCTAGATCTCAAGTTATAATCGCTTTAGTGTCCTATGTACATAGAGTCTTTAAAGACAAAAAGTCGGAATGCTAGGGTACTGTGCGTCAGCGTCATGCGCCCTGGCTTCCTTAACAACCAAAAAAAACGATGCTCTGCTAGTGCGCTGCGCATCTGCGGCGTGCGCCTCAGCAGGCGCGTCCAGGGACGCGCCCTTTTGGTTTTTCAAACAGGCGTCGACCTTCGTCGACGTGGGACGTTCCTATTGGATCGTCCCGCCCATTAGTGACCAAGGTCGTCCTCAGGTCACCCTGGTTCGACCCTGTCGAACCAGTGCGGCCCTGGGGACGTCCCAGGGTCCTTGGTGGCGCTCCCAGGCTCTGTTTTGCATGGGTTTTCATGCAAAAACTTAGGGGAATTGAGCTTAAGACTATGCGTGAGATGGGTTTGGGGAGTTTTTGAGCATACCTGCTTCGTGGGTGGTTTTCTCTCCACGTTTTCCCCTCTTGGTCACTGCTCCGCGATGGGTTTTCTCCAAGGTTTTGGGCTGCCATTAGAGGCACCCAAGAGCTCTATTTATAGAGATTTTAAAGAGGGTTCTGGAGGGGTTCTAACCCCCTTTGAATGGCGGTGGGGAATCCTCCAGAATGGCGGTGGTTTCTCCTTGCTCATTTTAACTCCGTTTTGGGTAATTTTTGTCTTGTTGGATTCCTTTTTCCGAGACGCATCTAATGGCACCACTTTTAGGACCAAATTCCTGGGTTTAGTCAAGGCGACTAGTGAAATGAGCAAAATGCCCTTATCTTTAAAACTGAACTTTTTATAGGCTTTTAATATTACAAAAATTGGGGTCATTACATTATTACCCCCTTAAAAGAATTTCATCCTCAAAATTCCATAACTTATTATTTCCCAGGTATTTGTCTCTTAGATGATTTCTTGGTGAATGCATTCTCCTTTAGGAATCAATTCTAGGTTCATCCTCAATTTATCATTTCCATTGTTCCTCCTATAAGGCCTCACCTATAAGGGCCTGTTTTCGCTGCGTACTCTGATGCAGTGCCATACTTTCGTACGTGCTGATTTAACAATACCGTTTCCTAGCAGTACTTCATCTATCCTGAATTCCTTAGATTCCTATACTTATCTCATCATGTATAAGATAGTCTCCTCATAAAATCATGCCTCTTTGCTCATGCATATACTTCTTTCAAGATCATATTATCTTATTTCTCCTATTTTGAATATCATAGGATAATCCTTTTTATCTAGTGATCTCTTTCATTATCCACAAGTCCAAAAAGTTACCTTCTTTCTATCTAACTTTGCTTCTTACCCTTGTCTCCAAGATACTTCAATAACTGATATGGTATCATATGCTTTATAGCCAAACTCTTAACTTTGAATTTCAACTGTCTGTCCTTTTTACATATGTGACTTGATTTCCTTGACCAAGGTTACATTCGAAAATAAAAGCCAATTAGTAGTATCTTCCATTGAGGACCTTATCGTATACTGAAAATAAAATGTCCTAACTTCATATCCAGTTTCATTATTGAATTCATTAAATGCTTTCTTCTGTTAGGATCTTATCCAAACTCATGTCAAATATTAATGGTCAATTCATCATCATGAGTCGTATGTTCTCGTCTAGAAGCCTATCTCACTATTTCTCATCCATATGTCATTTAGGATTTTCAATAATGTTCTCATTCATGCAAGGTAAAAAGTTTCTTATAACCGAGTACCCTTACTAGGTCATGGTTGAATCCTTTGTCTTCATCCTTTTTGCCCTTTCTTTGCTTGATGGTTTTCTTCGTAACCTTTCGGCCCAAAAGTTATATACTCAATCCAGTAGGGTTAATCCTTAGAAATTCCTTTAGTTGATGTTTCATACTTGGTATATGCTTATAACAACTAACTATTTGGTTATCAAATCTTACCTTATAGTCTGCTAGCCATCTCACCTTATCCCCATGTCAATATATTGTTCAATATTTTACCAAGGCTTTATTGTCACCATGTAGTCTATATTGTCAGGAGGTATCCTCATAAGTAGTGATTTTCTCAATTCCTCAAATTTTATTTTTCAAGTGCCTCCTTATTTTATCTTTTAAGTGCCTTCTCATACTTAGCTTATAATAGCAATAATTCGTCTCCAATAGCAATTATATCAAATTGTACTGAAGTTGTTAACTCCGCAAGTTTTTATAATACTCAGATAAGCATAAACATTTTCTTAGACATAGAAGGACTTTATTTGATAAGCTCAAGGGCCTCTAGAGTGATCGGTACTTATCTACCTTTCTTTAAATCCAAGTCTGTAGTATTTTTCAGACCCAAAGTAATTTCTTCACCTTGTCATGGTAGCCACTAAGGTTTGAAAAACCTTTCACATTGGTTTAGATCACTTCTTATTTTTGCTCCTATCTCAGTTGTTACCATATTTACTGTACTTGTAGCTCTTCATGATGTGGCCTAATCAACTGGCCTTATACCCTCAAATGACTTAGCCTATCAAGTACTCAAGTCTAAAGACTTATAACATCCTTCTGAGTATATAACTTCAACTACTAACTCATAGATATTTAACATACCTGATTAATTAGGGTGGGATGCCTCTATTTAGTTAACAACACTCAATGATGGTCTTAAGATATTTGGTCTTCCAATTGATGATAGCAAGACCTTCATTTGATCATTGATGGTACTCTTCTTGGTGAAGGTAGATAGATGGACAAGTTACTGTCCTGGCCTAATTCCTTTTTATTTACTCATGTAGTGGCAAGGTGAGATATCACCAAATTTTCCTTTTTATTACATCCATGGGTGTTCCCCATAAGCTAATGGATCCGATATCAAACCATTTGTAGAATTTTAATTTCTAGTTGGTCACTTTTTTCGAAACTTTCTTGTCACATAATCTTTTGATATTCTACTCAAAGTCTTAAATCCCATATGCTTCCTCTCTATTATACGTATCATTGCTAACTCAACTATTATTCCCTTGAGGTTGATTGGTTATCTTCAAGATGAAAGATTTGTATGTGTCATCATAAGGTCATGATCTTCTAATATTGAATACTTATAGTTACATCTCTATCTCTCTCTCTCTTTTCTTCAAAATCCTCCTTTGGTCCACTTGGATCAATGTCTCTATATGCTTTGTTGCATATAATTGATACTTCATCTATTCCTTTACTTAGATATGATAAAGTAAATACCTGTCTTAAGATTCTTGAAATCCTCAATTGCCTATAGCCTCAATAAAATTCATACAATGGTATTGACGTTTTCATGCTATACTTTTCTTACAAGTTCTTGTTAGGATCAATCTATAGATTTATTATCTCCAATATTATTGTCAAAAATCTTTTGATAACTTGGTCGAATTCATTTCCCTATCATATTCGTGTTATGTTTCTCTTAATCTCATAATATGTTACTTGATTTGCTCCATAATACTCAAGTGGTTAATAGCATTTTACTCTTCATAAGACTCCAATTAAGGTATTGAGCTATACCTTTGTGATCTAGTATGAGTCACTATTATCCCCTAGTATCATCTTGCATTCTCATCGCTCTTATTATTATCAAAATCATCTCAAAGTCTGTCTTTTAAATCCCTTATCATACTCATCTCATATCCCTTGATACTCTTTATGATGGAAGATATCCACTTAGGTTCTTCAAATTTTTTTTTTCACCTTTGATGAGATTACTTTATTGCAGATCCACTCTATCTTCTAACAAGTCCTTTAATCATCTTCATTCATTCATCCTCATCATCCATATATGAGTTTTCATATATGCACCTTACAATAATCCTTATATGAGATTTCATCTTTGCATCACTGCACAATAATTCTTATTTCCTATAATTTTGATAGGATTCAAGTAATCCAATATCTAAGTATTTGCTAGGACTATCTCCTTTTTCACCTATGTGGTTATGGTGAAATGTCTTGAGTCATTAATATTATAATCCTCGAATAGAAGTAGTCATCTCTACTACTCCTATTTATACTACTTATCCTTGATTTTCTTTATTGTCTACGACCCTTGGACAAGCTAGACTGGCTGTGAAAGGATAAAACCTAGGCTCTGATACCAACTGTAACGACCCGGGTTGTCTCATACATTTTTAAATGCAATGTCTAATTTCCTAAGGCGGGATGCATCCCTATTTGAAAACCATTTTGTAAAAACCATGCAATGCAGCGGAAAACCTTTAGTTTTAAACTCATTTTTGAAAACCCCGAGTGTCATTTGCTTTCACAACAACTAAGGTAGTTTTTGAAAAACTTCAGAAATCATAAATGTTTTTCCCTGTGTCTTTCCAAATACAATGCACAGCCCAACTGTAACTAAGTACAAACACATGTCCAAAGGGTTGAGAGTTCACTTGCATGTATATTTGTTTCCTTTTGGATTTACTTGCTCATAGCACTAACATAGATGTCCTCTTTTTGGGAGTGGAGCTGTCCTGAACCATGATATATACGGACGTATCTTGTCCTTGAGTGCTTACTGATGTCTAAAAAATGTTAAGGATTGGGTGAGTATATAATATACTCAGTAAGAGCCTATCACTACTAGTTTTATAAATGCATGAGAAGTTTTAAAATCACATGCTTATTCAAAACATGCGTATGTTTGAATACTTGAGTTCAATATCAGTATAAGAATCCATAATCAACTGAAATTCAAAATATGCGTATGTTTGAATACTCGAGTTCAATATCAGTATAAAAATCCATAATCAATTGAAATTCTCATCACTTAAAAGATCACATAATCCAAAACTGAAAGTATCATATATATATGATGACATCATGATATGCAATAGATGCGTCATGGAGTCCAACACATGGACCTCTAGTATGGTATGGTCGACCAACCTCATATCATGCTATATGAAATGCACATCAAACCATAGGGTCCACTATGCCCACGACCTCCTCGCCGTGTGGTCCCCGGATACCTGAGGACACTCGGTCATAGCCTCCACGGCGCCTATGACACGTCGACCCAGTGCCGTGACACCAGTGGTAGCCCCCTGTACCACATGCAGTCGACGTAGGGACTTGCCTCTTTTTGGGTGTGGTACCCATCCACCTATTAGTGGTAGAGGCCGCGTGGCCAACCTAGACCCCTCGGCATAGCACCCACGGCCTTACTTGCCCAAATCACATAAGATAAGTCAAAACCTTTTGTTAAAACTTGTCCTCTTTTGGGTCCCTCACAACTGCCTGGCCCCTGGCACTCCAACATTTTTTGGCAACCCTCAAGGACATGCAATCTTTGCAAGTACTTAAATCATGCAATGCATGCACTTGTTTGCAACACATATGTGTGCATAATGTATATGCAGTCATTTCAAAACATGGCTATGTACAAAGCATTTAACATGCATGCTGAATTAATTCATGCAAATCACATACAAACCAAGCCATATATCTAAAACATATGTTCTCAAAATAATAATAGTTCTTTTTAAAAGAATCTAATAGTGATAGAGCACCTACCTGACTAGGTCACGTTAACCCTCTTGTCCTCGTACGCTCCTAAACATGGTTTGGGGACTCAAGGTTAGTTTAACCTATCTTTGATGGGTTTAGAGTAGTTGGGTCTTATTACTTAGGCATTAGGGGTCCATCCCTATGCCTATGGGTGTCCTAAGGTCCTAATTGGGCCTTGGTATCCTCAGTTTTCTAAAGTTCTAGTGGTCACGCGCCACCACCCTATTCTAAGGGTCATGCCCTACTTTGATTGGACCTTGATCAGGGATTTTATGATTTGGATGTATCCGCTTCGTTGATACGGACACAACACCTTTTGCGGCGCCTCAATCAGAGCTCTAGATCTCAAGTTATAGTCATTTTAGTGTCCTATGTACATAGAGTCTTTAAAGACAAAAAGTCGAAATGCTAGGGCGCTGTGCGTCAGCGTCCTGCGTCGTGGCTTCCTTAACAACTAAGAAAAATGACGCTCTACTAGTGCGCTGCACGTTTGTGGCGTGCGCCTCAGTGGGCGTGTCCAGGGACGCGCCCTTTTGGTTTTTCAAACAGGTGTCGACCTGCGTCGACGTGGGACGTTCCTATTGGATCGTCCCGCCCATTAATGACCAGGGTCGTCCTCAGGTCACCCTGGTTCGACCTTGTCGAACCAGTGCGGCCCTGGGGACGTCCCACGGTCCTTGGTGGCACTCCCAGGCTCTGTTTTGCATGGTTTTTCATGCAAAAACTTAGGGGAATTGAGCTTAAGACTATAGGTGAGATGGGTTTGGGTAGTTTTTGAGCATACCTGCTTCGTGGGTGGTTTTCTCTCCACGTTTTTCCCTCTTGGTCACTGCTCCATAATGGCTTTTCTCCAAGGTTTTGGGCTGCCATTAAAGGCACCCAAGAGCTCTATTTATAGAGATTTTAAAGAGGGTTCTGGAGGGGTTCTAATCGCCTTTGAATGGCGGTGGGGAATCCTCCAGAATGGCGATGGTTTCTCCTTGAAACACCGCCGTTCCAGAAGCCTCTAGGAGCTTGAAGATGACGGGGTGCCCGTATTAAAACGGGCACCTGTGTTTTTCAGGTTAAGTCGTTTTTGTGAAATTTACAGTTTTGCCCCTGAACTTCAAAGGGCCATATCTTGCTCATTTTAACTCCGTTTTGGGTGATTTTGGTCTTGTTGGATTCCTTTTTCTGAGACGCATCTAATGGAACCAATTTTAGAACCAAATTCCTAAGTTTATTTAAGGAAACTAGTGAAATGACCAAAATTCCCTTATCTTTAAAACTGAACTTTTTATGGGCTTTTAATATTATAAAAATTGGGATCATTACACCGAGCGTCCTTAGGTACCCGGGGACCATACGGCGAGGAGGTCGTGGGCATAGTTGGACCCTATTATTTTGTGGACTTATTTGCATTTCATATAACATGATATGAGGTTGGTCGACCATACCATACTAGATATCCATGAGTTGGATTCAGTGAAGCATCTTATGCGTATCATAATGTTATGATATATATGTATATGATACTTTTGATTTTGGATTATGTGATCCTTTAAGTCGTTAGTATTTCAGTTTGACAATGGATTATGATATCAATATTGAACTTGAGTATTTAGACATGCAGATGTTTTAAAAGAGCATATGATTTTAAAACATCGCATGCATTATAAAACTAGTAGTGAAAGACTCCTACCGAGTATAGTATATACTCACCCTATCCTTAACATTTTCAGGATGATTCCATCCACAAGTAGAGGACATCTATGTTAGTGCTATGAGCAAGTGAATCAAAAAGGAAACACTTATACATGTGAGTAAACTCTCTACCCTTTGGACATGTATTTGTATTTAATTACAGTTGAAATTTGTCTTTGTATTTGGATAGACCTGGGGAAAAACATTTATGATTTCTGAAGTTTTTCAAAAACCACTTTGGTTGTTGTGAAGGCAAATGACACTCGGGGTTTTCAAAATGAGTTTTAAATTAAAAGGTTTTCCGCTACATTGCATGGTTTTTATAAAATGGTTTTCAAATAGGGATGCATCCCGCCTTAGGAAATTAGATATTTCATTTAAAAATGCATGAGAAAACCCAGGTCGTCACAAATGGTATCAGAGCCAAACCCCGACCCGGTGTGGGCTAGCGGCAAACGAGGTCGTTTGTTCCCTAGGGTGGGTGAGGGGTGAGGTTAGTGCAAGGTGCATGGTGCCAAAAGACCTTAAGATTAGTCCCACATCGCTAGGGGGGTGATGGGCTGTGAGTTATAAGGGGGGGTTCCCTCCCTTAACAGCAACGACCGGTTTTCCCCTGAACGCAGGGGAAGAGCAAAATCCGTGGCACTTCGGTGCGCACAGGACAATATCATTGTTGTGGGCCCGACGGGGTGTGACAAATGGTATTAGAGCCCAGGTTTTATCCTTTCACAGCCAGTCCAGCATGTCCAAGGGTCATGGACAATAGAGAAAATCAAGAATAAGTAGTATAAGGAGTAGTAGAGATGACTACTTCTATTTGAGGATTACAATATTAATGACTCAAGGCATTTCACCATAAACATATAGGTGAAAAAGGAGATAGTCCTAGCAAATACTTAGATATTGGATTGCTTGAATCTTATCAAAATCATAGGAAATAAGGATTGTTGTGCAGTGGTGCAAAGATGAAATCTCATATAAGGATCATATTATGATGAAAATGAATGAATGAAGATGATTATTGGACTTGTTAGTAGATAGTGTTGACCTGCATTAAAGTAATCTTATCAAAGGTGAGAAAATCAAAGAACCTAGATGGCTATCTTACCATCATAAAGAATACCAGAATATGAGTATACTATCATAAGGGATATGATATGAGTATGATAAGAGATGTAAAAGACAGACTTTAAGAAAATTTTGATGATAATCTAATAAGGATGAGCATACAAGATGATACTAGGAGATAAATGTGACTCGTACTAGATCACAAAGGTATGGAGCCTAAAAGACTTAGCTCAATTTTAGATACCTTAATTGGAGTGTTATGGAAAGCAAAGTGCTATCGACTTGAGTATTATGAAGCAAATCAGAAGAGGTATGCAAATGATAGATTATGTGAATAAGAGGAACACAACATGAATATGATAGGGAAATTAATTTGAATGAGTTATCAAAAGGTTTTGATGATAATATTAAGGATGATAATAGATTGATCCTAACTTAGCATAATCAAAACGTCAATGTCATTATTAAGACATTGTATGGATTTTATTGAGGCTACAGGCAACTGAGGATTTCAATGATCTTAAGACAGTTTAGAATTTCTGAGAAGCATTCAGTTTATCGTATCTGTTAAGTAAAGTAGTAGATGCAGTATCGATTATATGCAACAAAGCACATGAAGACATTGATCTAGGTAGACAAAAATGAGGATTTTGAAGAAAAGAAAGAAAGAGATAGAGATGTAACGATAAGTATTCAATGAATATTGAATATTCAAAAGAAAAATATCGTGACTTATGAAGATACATACAAATCTTTCATCTTGAATCCCATAGGAAGATAGATCAAACACATGCAAAGGAATAATACTAGATGAGTTGGTGATCTTGTTGTAAGAGAGTATAAAAGAGAGAAAGCTTATGGGGTTTAAAACGCTGAGTAGAGTAACGAATTTCAGGAGATTAAGTGACAAGAAATTTTCAAAGAAGAATGGTGACCAACTAGAAATCAAATTCTACAAATGGCTTGATCAATTATTGTAATTACAATCTTATCGGATCCATTAGCTTATGGGGAACACCAATGGATATAATCCATGAAACAGGAAAATTTGGTGATATCTCACCTTGCCACTACATGAGTAAATAAAGTTATATTAAAAAGGAATTAGGCCAGGACAGTGACTTGTCCATCTATCTATCTTCAGCAAGAAGGGTACCATCAAGGATCAAATGAAGATCTTACTATTATAAATTGGAAGACCAAATATCATAAGACCATTATTTAGTCATTACCTTTAGAGTACTGTTGACTAAAATAAGGGTATCCCACCATATTTAATCAAGTATGCTAGTATCTATGAGTTAGTAGTCCAAGTTATATACTCAAAGGGATGTTATAAGTCTCTAGACTTGAGTTTTCCTGGAAAGAAGTACTTGTTAAAATAAGTCAATTGAGGGTATGAGGTCAGTTGATGAGAACAGTTGCAACTGAGATAGGAGCAAAAATAAGAAGTGATTTAAACCAATGTGAAAGATTTTTCAAACCTTAATGGCTACCATGACAAGGTGAAGGAAAGAAAGGCAAATAAGGATTGATCACTTTAGAGGCCCTTGAGCTTATGACATATATATATATATATATATCTAGAAAGAGATCAATGGGTAATCAAATAAAGCCTTTCTATGTCTAAGAAAATGTTTATGCTTACTTGAGTATTGTTAAATTTGTTGAGTTAACAACTTCAGTACAATTTGATATAATCGCTATTGAATGATAATTATTGTTATAAGCTAATTCTGAGGAGGCACTTGAAGGATAAAAGTTAAGGAATTGAGAAAATCACTACTTATGAGGATACCTCCTGACAATACAGACTGCATGATTGACAATAAAGCCTTGATAAAAGATTGAACAATATATTGACATAAGGGATGGAAGGAGAAAAGGTGAGATGACTAACACATTATAAGGTGAGATTTGATGTTACGTTGCCTTTAGACAAAAGTTAGTTGTTATAAGCATATACCAAGTACGAAAAATCAAGTGAAGGAATTTCCTAAGGACTAACCCTACTAGATTGAGGATAGAACTTTTGGACTGAAAGGTTACGAAGGAAACCATCAAGCAAAGAAAGGACAAAGAGGATGATGACAACGGATTCAACCATGACCTAGTAAAGGTACTCAGTTATAAGAGACTTTTTGCCTTGCATGAATGGGAACATTATTGAAAATCCTAATGACAAATGGATGTGAATAGTGAGATAGGCCTCTGGATGAAAACATTTGACCCATAATGAAGAATCAACCATTAACATTTGACATGAGTTTGGATAAAATCTTAACGGAGAAAAGCATTTAATGAATTCAATATTTATGAAATTGGATATGGAGTTAGGACATTTTACCTTTAGTATATGATAAGGTCCTCGATGGAAGATGCTACTAATTGGCTTTCATTTTCGAATGTAACCTTGGTCAAGGAAATCAAGTCACATATGAAAAATGATAGACAGTTGAAATTCAAAGTTAAGTAAGAGTTTGGCTATAGAGCACATGATACCATATCAGTTATTGAAGCATCTTGGAGATAAATATAAGAAGCAAAGTTAGACACAATAGAAAGAAGGTAATTTTTTTAGACTTGTGGATGATGAAAGAGATCGCTAGATGAAAGGGATTATCCTATGATATTCGAAATGAAATAGGAGAAATAAGATCATATGATCTTGAAAGGAGTAATTTATACATGAATAAAGAAGCATGATCCTACGAGGATATTATCCTATACACAATGAGAAAAGTATAAGCATCTGAGGATTTTGAGATAGATGCATTACAGCTAGAGACCGGTATTGTTAAACTGGCACGTATGAGAGTAAGCAGCCCTTATAGGTAAGGCCTTGTAGAAGGAACAACAGAAATGATAAATTAAGGTTGAGCCTAGATTTGATTCCTAAGAGAGAAATGCATTCACCAAGAAATCATCTAAGAGACAAATACTTGGAAGATGATAATTTATGGAATTTCGAGGACGAAATTCTCTTAAGGGGGTAATAATGTCGTGCCCGAGCAATTTACACTATTTTTAATGAAAATTGCACGTTCTATAGGAAATAAACTATGTTGAATGTTTGATTTTATTTAAAATAGTACATGAAGGAATTTGTGAGGAAACTTAGTACCATTAGATTCTACTCGAAAAATGGAATCCAATGCCTCAAAAATCACCCAAAACGGAGTTCGTATGAGGAAGTTACAGCCGTTTAAAGATAGGGGTATTTCTGAAAATAAAATAGAAAAACGAAAAAACATAAAAGGACGAAAAACGCAGGGGCCCGTTTTGATAACGGCACCCCCTGTCGTTTTCAACCTCAAGAACCCTCCAGAAACCCTCGATCCTGATTTTTCTGGAGGATTCTGCCACCGTCAAGGGTGGCACCGCCATTGGCAGCACTGCCATAGCAAGGCTATAAAAAGCCCCATCTCCCCCTCTCCAAAAACCTAAGTTTTTCAGTGTTTTTCCAGCCGTTTGAGACTGGGGTTTCTGGCAAGATTGGAAACCCGTCTCCTCTCCTTTTTTCTGCAACGGCCAAGCCAAAGCCAGCCCGGCCATGCCATTCCCGTCTCCCCATTTCCCCTCTCTTCTCTTTTCCGATCTAGGCAATAGGGTTTCCACCTTGTGCGAGCTTTTCCGGCAAGCAGGAAGGTCCAGCGTGAAATGGGCACTCCCCAGGCTGCCCAGGTAAGACGTCCTTACCTCCCTTCTCTTGGTTCTTCCCCTTTCAGGCTAGATCCAGGCCAGATCTAGAGTTCTCATACGTTTTCCAGTCGGATTTCCTGGCCAGAAAATGTCCCAAAAAGGCTCGGACAAACCCTGCACGAGCCAGGCGTCCCAAGGATGCCAAGCACCATGTGCACCGGGACTGGTCCCTGGGACGGGTTCCAGGTGTACGACAATGCGTACATTGTCCCAAGTGCAGCCTTCAGGTGCGCACGCTACATGGGGCACGGGTCCTGGCTCGACCATGGTGCATGGGGTGCCCTGGGAGCTGAGACGCGCCACACTACAAGGTGCGTCCATGCGATGATACGCGTCATAGCGCATTGCTTAGGCATGCTTGTGCACGTACGAACACTATCCCAGGTACGGCCTTCGGGTACGTGCGCAACATGGGGCACAGGTCCTAGTTCGATCAGGATGCACGGGGTGACTTGAGAGCTGAGACACGCCATGCTACAAGGGGCGTCCGTGTGATGATGCACGTCATAGCGCATCACTTGAGCATGCATATACGCGTGCAAAACGCAGTCCCTGGCAAGGCCTTTGGGTGCGCACGCACCTAAGGCAGTCGCGGTTCAACCAGGATACACGGGTGTCCTGGGAACCGGGGCACGCGGACCTATTGAGACTTTAATGTTAGATTAGAGGATAAATTATAGAATTTAACTATTGGAAAGTAGATCCATACCATAGGATATAGCCTGATAATGAATTAGGCAAAAACCAAGGACACAATAGGCAGGACTAGCAGTCTAATGTCTAAATAGACTAAAATTAATTAGGACTCCTTGTATCCATTTATACCCAGGAGTTTATAAATGAGACCTAGGGATGGGTTGAGTGCTAAAGGACGCGACTCCAAGAGACTTTGAGGTAGGTGCTCTATCGCTATTAGATTCTTTTAAAAGAACTATGATTGTTTTGCAAATACATGATTTAAGTATATGACTTGTTTAGCATGCATGTGACAAATGCTTTATGCATAGACATGTTTTGTATATACATTATGCATAGATATGTTTTGCAAACTATTGCATACATTGCATGATCTATGAGCATTAAGTTCTTGCAAAGATTGCATGTCCTTGAGGGTTGCCAAAAGACGCTGGAGTGCCGAGGGCCAGGCAGTTGTGAGGGACCCAAAGAGGATAGGTTTTGAAAAGAGGTTTCGGCTTATTTGATCTTATGTGATTTGGGCTAGTAAGCCCGTGGGTGCTATGCCGAGGGGTCTGGGTTGGCCACCCAGCCTCTACCACTATTAGGCGGATGGGTACCACGCCCAAAAAGAGACAAGTCCCTACGTCGACTGCATGTGGTACAGGGGGCTACCACTGGTGTCAAGGCACTGGGTCGATGTGTCATAGGCCCCGTGGAGGCTATGACCGAGTGTCCTCAGGTACCCAGGGACCACACTGCGAGGAGGTCGTGGGCATAGTTGGACCCTATGGTTTTGTGGACTTATTTGCATTTCATATAACATGATATGAGGTTGGTCGACCATACCATACTAGATATCCATGAGTTGGATTCAATGAAGCATCTTATGCATATCATAATGTTATGATATATATGTATATGATACTTTCGATTTTGGATTATGTGATCCTTTAAGTCGTTAGTATTTCAGTTTGACAATGGATTATGATATCAATATTGAACTTGAGTATTTAGACATGCACATGTTTTGAAAGAGCATATGATTTTAAAACATCTCATGCATTATAAAACTAGTAGGGATATACTCCTACTGAGTATAGTATATACTCACCCTATCCTTAACATTTTTCAGGATGATTCCATCCACAAGTAGAGGACATCTATGTTAGTGCTATGAGCAAGTGAATCAAAAGGGAAACACTTATACATGTGAGTAAACTCTCTACCCTTTGGACATGTATTTGTATTTAATTACAGTTGGGTTGTGTGCTGTGACTAGATAGACCTGGGGAAAAACATTTATGATTTCTTAAGTTTTTCAAAAACCACTTTGGTTGTTGTGAAGGCAAATGACACTCGGGGTTTTCAAAATGAGTTTAAAACTAAATGGTTTTCTACTGCATTGCATGGTTTTTATAAAATGGTTTTCAAATTGGGATGCATCCCGCCTTACGAAATTAGATATTGCATTTAAAAATGCATGAGAAAACCCGGGTCGTCACTTTTGCATTAAAAGGGTCAAATATGGTCACTTTTGCACCTATGAACCATGCGCACAGTCCATGGATCATGCGCATGCTACATATGGTGATTCACCTTTGATTCTTGCTTCATTCACTTTCTTAATTTAGTTTTAGAAGTAGTTAATTCATTTTTTAGATCTTAGGTTAGCATTAGAATGTTTTATTTTTGAATTCTTGGAATGTTCCATCTTTTAGAATGTTTTAGGAATAGAAAGTGTTAACTTTACAAAGTCTACTAAATTGTAGTTTCCAATCATCACCTTTGGTTCTTACGTCATTCACTTTCTTAATTTACTTTTAGCAGTAGTTAAGTCATTGTTTACATCTTAGTTTAGGTTTATAAAGTTTTATTTTTTATATTTGGAAACTTCCATCTTTTAGAATGTTTTAGGAGTAGAAAGTGTTAACTTTAGAAAGTCTCCTTATTTGTAGTTTCCAATCACATGCACGATTCTAGTTTCTTGTTAAATCTAGTTAGATTGAATTGGTTACTTTTTTCTGCATGTTATTTTTGTGTTAGAAAGTTTCCTACATTTTTTAGAAAGTTTCTTGTTTAGGAAAGTTTCTACTTTAGTAGTTTCCTTAAGATAGTTGCATAGTTTTATTCATGCTTGTTTTGCATTAGTTTCTTTAGTTAGATGCGGTTAGTTAGGTTAGTTTCTAATTTCATTGCCTACTTTTAGTTTTGGTAAGTTTCCTTTAATTCTCATTGTTGATTTCATACATGTCTCTATTTTATGCACTCTAATTTCCTAATTCAACCAAATCAATCTCTCTCCTTGGGTGAAGTTAAGCATTTTAAATAAGATCCTTCTAACATACAAATTTGTGAGATTCCTTATGGGATAGGCCTCGCTTGCATGAAAATACTACTTTGATTCGTGCTCTTGCTAGTAATTTTAAAACTACACCAAGTTTTTCGCATTAGTGCCAAGGAATTTGGGACCCATACATAAGAATTGGAGACCTATTAATTATTCTTAGCTGAATTAACTTTTCTCTGGCAGTGGCATCCAGGAGAAGAGTTAGCTTAGAACCTTGAATTTGCCCCTTGAAATTCAAGTTTTTTTCCCCTTAGCCCTTTTTTTTAGGTCCACTTTCCATAGTTAGTTTACCCACTTAGCCTTCTTTTCTCATGAATTTATTTTTAGGCTTTCTGTAATGCTCGAGCAATTTACAACAAAAACTCGACATTCTATGGGAAAAGAACTGTGTTGAATGTTTTACCTTAATTAAAATAGTAAATGAAGGAATTTGTAAGGAAACTTGGTACCTTTAGATTCGACTCGAAAAATGGAATCCAACGCTTCAAAGAACGCTGAAAACGGAGTCGTATGAAGAAGTTACGGACGTTCAAAGATCAGGGGCAGTTCTATAATTTAAAACAAAAGAAAAAGAACAAAAAATGCCGGGGCCCATTTTGATAACAGCGCCCCCTGTCGTCTTCCTCCTCAGATCTCTCCAGAAACCCTCATCTCCCAATTTTTCCAGAGAGATCTGCCACCGCCAAGGGCAGTACCGCCATTGGCAGCACCGCCATAGCAGGGCTATAAAAGGCCCCATCTCCCCCCTCTCCAAAACACAATTTTTCGGCTATTTTGAGACTGGGGTTTCCAGCAAAAATCAGAAACCCATCTCTAGCATTCCCTTGCACATTCCAGCCTAGCTCGAGTTAGGCCGACCATTCCCATCTCCCCACCTCCCCTCTTGTTCCTTTGGCCTCATCGAAAGTGGGGTTTTTCCCCTTCTTCATGGGTTCCGATGACCATAAGGTTTTTCAGATGGGAAGAGGGAGCCGCGCCACCCGAAGGAGGGCATCCCCGGCTACCCAGGTAAGCCCCTCTTTCCCTGTCTCTTCATTTTTCTTCCCCCAAGCCAGATCCATGCTGGATCTGGTCCTTTCCCAGCCGATTTTTCCAGCCAGAGAAGACGAAGACCATTTCCGGCCGGCCTTGAACAAACCAGGCGTCCCAGGGACTCCATACTCCATGTGCGCCTAAGACAAGGTCCCTGGGACGGGTTCCAGGCTTACAGCAGTGCGTACACTGTCCTTGGTGCAGCCTTCGGGTGCGCGTGCGACATGGGGCATGGGTCCTTGCTCGACCAGGATGCACGGGGTGCCATGGGAGCTGAGATGCGCCATGCTACACCAAAGGTGCATTCGTGCGATGCCATCCAGGATGCGTGTCATAGTGCGTCGCTTGAGCAAGCATGTGCGCGTGCAAAACACGATCCCTGGCACAGCCTTTGGGCACGCACGCACATGAGGCAGTCGCGGTTCAACCAGGATGCATGGGTGTCCTGGGAACTAGGACACACAGACCTAATGAGACTTTAAAGTTAGGATCAGAGGACAATTTACAAAGTTTAGCTATTGAATAGTAGATCCATATCATAGGATGTAGCCTGACAATGAATTAGGCAAGGACTATGTACCCTAAAAGGCAGATCTAGCGATCTAATGTCTAAATAGATTGAAATTGAAAAGGACTCCTTGTATCCATTCATACCCAGGAGTTTATAAATGAGACCCAGGGATGGGTTGAGTGATGAAGGACGCGACTCTAGGAGACTTCGAGGTAGGTGCTCACTACTAGACTTTTAAAAAGAGCTCATGATTGTTTTGAATGCATGATTTAGGTATAAGTTATATGACTTGTTTAGCATGACTTTGTTTTATGAATGAATTTAGCATGCTTATGACAAATACATTATGCTTAGACATGTTTTGCAAATAATTGCATATACATTATGCATAGACATGTTTTACAAACAATTGCATATATTGCATGATTTGTGAGCATTGAGTTCTTGAAAAAATTGCATGTCCTTGAGGGTTACTAAAAGACGCTGGGTAGGCAGTTGTGAGGGACCCAAAGAGGACATGTTTTGAAAAAGAGGTTTTCACTTGTTTGATCTTATATGATTTGGGCTAATAAGCTCGTGGGTACTATGCCGAGAGGTCTGGGGTGGCCTCCAGCCTCTACCAATTAGGTGGAATGGGTACCACGCCCAAAAAGGGCAATGTCCCTACGACGACTGCATGTGGTACAGGGGACTACCACTGGTGTCACGGCACTGGGTCGATGTGTCATATGCCCTGTGGAGGCTACGACCGAGTGTCCTCAGGTACTCGGGGACCACACGACGGCGAGGTCATGGGCATAGTTGGGCCCTATGGTTTGAGGATTTACTTGCATTGCATATGGCATAACATGAGGTTGGTCGACCATACCAGATATCCATGAGTTGGATTCAGTTGAGCATCTTATGCATATCATTATGTTTATGATATATGATACTTTCAACTTGGATTATGCGATTCTTTAGTCATCAGTATTCCGATTCGACAATGGTTTTTAATATCGATATTGAACATGGTTGTTCGAACATGCACATGTTTTAAAGAGCATATGATTTTAAACATAGCATGCATTGCAAAACTAGTAGTGATAGACTCCTACTGAGTATAGTATATACTCACCCTATCCTTAACATTTTTCATGATAGTTCCATTCACGAGTAGAAGATGCCTATGTTAGTGCGACGAGCAAGTAAATCAAAAGGAGACAATCATACATGTAAGTAAACACTCTACCCTTTGGACATGTATTTGTATTTATTTACAGTTGGGCTGTGAGTTGTGACTGGATAGACTTGGGGAAAAACATTTATGATTTCTGAAGTTTTTCAAAAACTACTTTGATTGTTGTGAAAGCAAATGACACTTGGGGTTTTCAAAATGAGTTTTTAAACTAAAGATTTTCCGCTTCATTGCATGGGTTTTTATAAAATGGTTTCAAATAGGGATGCATCCCGCCTTAGGAATTAGATATTGCATTTAAAAATGCATAGGAAAACCTGGGTCATCACAGTTGGCATCAGAGCCCAGGTTTTATCCTTTCACAACCGGTCCAGCATGTCCAAGGGTCATAGACAATAGAGAAAATCAAGAAAAAGTAGTATAAATAGAAGCAGTAGAGATGACTACTTCTATTTGAAGATTACAATATTAATGCTCAAGGCATTTCACCATAAACCAATAGGTGAAAAAGGAGATGGGTCTAGCAAATACTTAGATATTGGATGGTTTAAATCTTATCAATAAGGATTGTTGTGCAGTGGTGCAAATAGGGAAACTCATATATATAAATTAGATTATGATGAGAATGATGAATGAAGATGTTAGTGGACTTGTTAGTAGATAGTTCTGACCTGTAATAGATTAATCTCACCAAAGGTGAGAAAATCAAAGAACCTAGATGGCTATCTTACCCTTCTAAAGTATATTAGAATATGAGTATGATAGGGGATGTAAAAGACAGACTTTGAGAAGGTTTTGATGATAACCTAAGAGGGATGAGAATGCAAGATAATATTAGGAAATAACTGTGACTCGTACTAGATCACAAAGGTATGGATCCTGAAAGACTTAGATGAATTTTGGATACCTTCATTGGAGTCTTATGAAGAGTGAAGTGCTATCGAATAATAACTACCTAAGTATTATGGAGCAAATCAGAAGATGTATACAAGTGACATATCATGTGATTAAGAGAAACATAACACGAATATGATAGGGAAATAAATTCGATTGAGTTATCAAAAGATTTTGATGATAATATTAGGGATGATAGATCTGTGAATAATAGATTGATCCTAATAGGAACTTGTAAGAAAAATATAGCATGATCAAAATGTCAATGCCATTATTAAGACATTGTATGAATTTTTGTGAGGCTATAGGCAATTGAGGATTTCAATGATCTTAAGACAGTTGAGAATTTCTTAGAAGCATTCAGTTTATCATATCTGTTAAGTAAAGGAGTAGATGTAGTATCGATTATATGCAACAAAGCACATGAAGACATTGATCTAGGTAGACAAAAATGAGGATTTTGAAGAAAAGAAAGAAAGAGATAGAGATGTAACTACCAGTATCCAATGAATATTGAATATTCAAAAGAAAAAGGTCATGACTTTATTGAGGAAAGAATAGATCCATAGAAATCTTTCATCTTGAATCATCTGGGAAGATAAACCAATCAAATTCGAAGGAATAATAATAGTTGAGTTGACAATGATGTTATTGTAAATACGTATAATAGAGAGAAAGCATATGGGGTTTAAGACTTTGAGTAGAGTATCGAATTTCAGGAGATTATGCGACAAGAAATTTTTGAAGAGGAATGGTGACCAACTAGAAATTAAAATTCTATAAATGGTTTGATATCAATTATTATGGATCCATTAGCTTATGGGGAACACCAATGGATATAGTCCATAAAAAGGAAAACTTGGCAATATCCTGCCTTGCCACTACATGAGTACATAAAGTCTATTGAAAAAGAAAACAAGACAGGATAGTGACTTGTCCATTTAGCAAGTACGGTACCATCAAGGATCAAATTGAGGTCTTACTATCATAGATTGGAAGACCAAAAATCTTAAGACCATTATTTAGTCATTACCTTTAGAGTACTATTGACTAAATAAAGGTATGCCACCCTAATTAATCAAGTATGTTAGTATCTATGAGTTAGTAGTCGAAGTTATATACTCAGAGGGATATTATAAGTATTTGGACATGAGTTTTACCTAAAAGAAGTTACTTGATAGACTAAGTCATTTGAGGGTATGAGGTCAGTTGATTAGGCCACATCATGGAAGAGCTACAAGTACAATAAATACAGTAACAACTGAGACAGAAGCAAAAATAAGGGACGATCTCCACCAGTGAGACAGATTTTTCCAAACCTGAATAGATACCATAACAAACCATAGAAATCACTGTGGGTCTGAAAATTACTATTGACTTGGATTGAAAAGAAAGGTAGATAAGTACCGATCACTTTAGAGACCCTTGAGCTTATGACATAGATATATCTGGAAAGAGACCAATAGGTAATCAAATAAAGTCTTTCTATGTCTAAGAAAATGTTTTATGCTTACCTGAGTGTTGTTAAATTTGTTGAGTTAACAACTTCAGTACAATTTGATATAATCGCTATTGAATGATAATTATTGTTATAAGCTAATTATGAGGAGGCACTTGAAAGATAAAATTTGAGGAATTGAGAAAATCACTACTTATGAGGATACCTCCTGACAATATAGACTGCATGGTTGACTATAAAGCCTTGATG
This sequence comes from Warburgia ugandensis, assembly GCA_035236585.1. Classification (NCBI taxonomy): domain Eukaryota; kingdom Viridiplantae; phylum Streptophyta; class Magnoliopsida; order Canellales; family Canellaceae; genus Warburgia; species Warburgia ugandensis. Next base: position 40,061,494 of record CP141134.1, read on the forward strand.
AAAGATTGCACAATATATTGACATAGGGAATGGAAGGAGAAAAGGTGAGATGGCTAGCACACTATAAGGTGAAGATTTAATGTTACGTTGCCTTTAGACAAATAGTTAGTTGTTATGTGCATATACCAAGTACGAAAAATCAATTGAAGAAATTTCCTAAGGACTAACTGTGACGACCCGGGTTTTCCCATGCATTTTTGAATGCAAGATCTAAATTCCTAAGGCAACATGCATCCCTATTCGAAAACCATTTTATAAAAACCATGCAATACAGCGGAAAACCTTTTGTTTTAAACTCATTTTGAAAACCCCGAGTGTCATGATCTTTCCTAATGACCATGTTCAATTTATGATAATCAATACAAACTCTCCACCCGGTGGTCAAGTTGGTGGGTACTAACTCATTATCCTCATTTTTTACTATCATGACCCAGATTTCTTGGGTACAACTTGAACGGGGCTGACCCAAGTACTATTAGAGATAGGATATTTAATGCTAACATCTAGAAGCTTTAGGACTTCATCTCCAACCATGTCCTTCATATGGAGATTAAGACATTTACAACCAAACCATGAGGTATCTTGATAGATCTATTCGCTAATTGTAGCGTGGTAGTGGTTGGTTTTAACTCACCAAATCTTAGTTTCTCATAGACAGAGTATGGCTACAAGTTAACACTCGAACCTAAGTCAAGTAATGCCCTATCTAAAAGCAGTCCACATGACAAAGCTAAAACTCCATCCAAACATGTTCCCAATGTATCAAGTTTTTCATGGAATTTTGTGAATGAAATCAAATGATTACTGATGCAATATAACAGTATGGGGCATGGAGAGATTTAGAGTAAAAATCTACAAGTGTTATAGCCATGACATTAAGCAATGTCCAAGTGCAAAACATTATTGAAAGATGTTGTAGATGATGGAAATTCAAGCATTTAGAAACAAGTTTTCTTAGGCTAACTCTCAAGCAAACATTAGCTAAATTCCTATGCTCCCATTCCTCTCTTGAGGACCCTATGAATCCAAACTTTTTCCTAGCTGAAGTTGAACTCCCCACAGATGTATTCTTCTTGTTTGGGTGTGCTCCTATTTCCAGCTCCTCATGTCTGGCCATATGCTTACTCTCTCCTCCCAATTGATCGCCAATCTCCTTCCTTACTTTCTCCACCTTCAAACCTTACTTTGAACTCCAATTCTTGCAGCTTTTCCTAGGTTTTTTCCAGGTTTACAGAACATAGTATTCTTCTGGAAAAATCTGCTAGAACGTGGAGGACGTTCAGCTCCTTTGTAGTCTTCCAGCTGAAATCTGTCGCTCCCATCACAAGAACTCCACCAATCTTAGGTGGGTTGTTCTCCTTTCCCAATTTCATGAAGAACACCCAAGCACTTTATCCTCTTCTTCAGCTCACTCCCTTGCTGCTACACTCTCCTCTCTGTCTCTTAGACTTACACAGGGGCTGGGGAGAAACCCTCATTACTCAACCCTTACACCTATTTATAATGCAATGGTTTGATTGTGGGGGGGTCAAGCTGCAGCCTCCAAGAAAAACATGTGGGGCCCTGGTTTCTCATGCATGGGATGGCTAGGTACCCTCAAATTTCAATAACAACAAACACCCCCCCCCCTCGCCCCCAAAATAAAAATTGTACCCTATTTACATATGGTTTTCAATTGTACCCAAATTAAGTGATAACCTTTTATTTTTAATCTAACTGCAAGTCATACCCTATGTCAAAGTGATTAAGCATCTTGACTCAAGTTGCCAACTGCCTCCATACTCATAATTCATGTGGTCGCCCTGAATGCACTCATCCAATAGTGCATCTCTTTCTTGATCCATCCTTCCCTACCCTTAGATCTATGTGCATTTACCTCTTCCCTTAGGTTAGTGTACTAACTTAGCATGTTAGTACACCATCTAAGGTGCCTCTCCCCTTCCTCACTCATTTTTAAATGCAAATGAACGTCTTACTAAAATTGATATTTATTGATGGGGGCTGAATGATCCAATTTGTTTATCAAGTAAATTAACACCTTCTCTTAGGAGATGTTACATTCTTAACATCCTTTCACTTTCTATTGGACTCTAATGCATCATCCAAATGGGTTGTTTCTTAATGATTAATCATAAAGAGTGTAAGAAAGTGTGAAATAAAAAGAAAAAGATTACTCTATTAATTTTGTAATTGTATTCATTATTCTTTATAAATAGATATTTACATATATTACACTCTTCCTCCACTACAAAAATTTTATCCACGAAATTGTTCAATATGTGTAAATGAATCAAAATGACTTTGGGAATCATTGCCTCATGTCATTCATGACCTCCCATGTGGCCTCCTTGAATGTATGATACTGCCACAAAACCTTAACGAGGGAGATTGTCTTGTTCCATAAAGTCATTACCTTCGCATCGAGGATCTGTACCATCCATTCTTGAAATGTCAGATGTGGCTATAATCTGGTAGCACTTGATCCAAAACATGTGTTAGGTCTGGATGTGGTTACTGAACATGGATACATGGAATATGTCTTGCATGTCCTCGAATGAGGGTGGAAGTGCTAATCTATAAGAAACTATATCTATTGTCCAGTATCTTGAACGGACTGAAAAACTTGGGGCTCAACTTTCCTTTCACCTCAAATCTCATCATGGCATTGGCTGAAGATTCCTTCAAGAATATGTGTTCCCTAATCTGAAACTTTAGGTCTCACCTCCTCAAATCATCATAGCTCTATTTCTTGATATGTGCAATTGATAAATACTTTTGAATCGACCTCACCATCTTGGCACATTGTTTTAGTAGATATGATCTAATAAACTATCCCCCCACCCACCCCCTGTAATATCCTTAATTTTTAAGATAAAATAGGAAATTATTAAATAAATTAAAATAAAAAATTTATGGATGAAATTTTTTCCTGAAAACATAATAATTAGAAAGTGCTCATCGATACAAATCCAACGCCACCAAGAACGCGAAAAACGGAGCTCAAACGAGGGAGTTATGAGCCGTCAAAGTTGTAAGGGCAAATTGGTCTTTTGACAGAAACGTGTTACACAGGGGTCCAAATTGATAACGGCACCCCTGTCTACACACGTCTCTACCAGTCCGGCGAAATCGCCGGAGAGACGTGGGAAGAGACGTGTAGGGAAGAGTTTCTCTTCCCCAAGACTCTAAAACCCTATATCTATGCTCCTCTAGGAGCCAAAACGCTCCACTTTGAGCGTTTTCCATGAACGCTACGCAAAACCCTAGACCTGCAAAAATCTGAAGTTTCCGGTGAGTGGAGCCCCGGAAACATGAGCAAACCCGACCAAGCACAAGGTAAGCCTCAAATCCGTGTTTTTTTCTGTATTTATTAATTAGAAAATTAATTAGGAAAGTATTTAAAAATTAGGAAAAAAATCAGATTTTTGGGGGTTTTGTGCACGCTACTGTTGGAGCGTGATTTCACGGATCAAACCTTATCCGTTTGAAAATCGCACCGTCCAACTAGTGCACAAGAGACCCAAGAGCATACCCTTTAAATTTGGGAGTGATCCAACGGTGGAATTCTCCCAAAAAACTCAAAAACCAGTACCTAGGGATGTTTTTAGGAAATTGGGAAAAATCATTTAAAAACCATGGGTTTTGGAAAAATTAGTGCAAAAGGAGGGCATAAATGGATTCTAGAGAGAATTCTGAAGAAAATGGCGCAAAAATCACGCAAAACGGAGCTCTGTAGCTCCGCCGGAGGCGACCGAAATTCGGTCGTCTTCTCCGGCGTCGGCGCCCTAGCGCTGATGCCAGGACGCACGCGGAGACGCACAGAGGACGACGTCGTATGACGTCGTCGTCGCACGCGTGCGTGGCGCCGCGCGCGTGCGGGACGGCCTCGGTTGGCTGTCGCGGTGGGACCGGGACGCGGCGCGTCCTGGCGACCGTGACGCACGCGCGCGTGCGTCACAATGCCGAAGACGCACGACGCGCGTCCCGTACGACGTATGCGTCGGCGTGCGTCTTCGTGTGCCCATGTACGTCGGTGTAAACCGGCGGAAAAGGGTGCCGCCGGTTTAAACCACCTTATGGTGGTCCGGCAGGCCCCATTTTAGTGTAGTTTTCACTAAAACTTGATTTTTGGGAGCTAGAGAGGTCCAAATCACGATCCGGAAGAGGCGTTGTGACCGTATTGACGACGCGGACCTAGTTTTAACTTAAAAACTTAGAAATGACCACTTTTTATTTAGAAAAATTTTAAAATAGTGATGTGACATGTACAGGTGCACTTGAATATACCAATTAAAGGGAGTTATTAGCAAGCTAGTGATCTCACACTGAGGTAGGTGACGACAACTAATGTTTTGCCTTGATTTTTAAACCATGTTTAAACATAGCATCATGTGTGATTGTGTTTTAAAATGCAATTATTATTTACCATGGATTTCATGCTACATTGCGTACAGGATGGTTATTCCAAATTGAAATCTTTTACTGAATAAACTTATTTCAAATGCTTTTACAAGCATGATGTTAATTTGTTATGCTTACTTAGAGACTTATTTCTTATTATATATATAGAAAATGCATGGATTTACATGGAAATGAGAATAGAGGCTTATTAGCTGGTCCTTTGATAGGCTAACCCTAGGATGAGGGGCATGTCTTGGGGATTGCAAGCTATAAGTGCTCTTGAGTTTTAGCATATACACATGATTTCCGTGTTTTATATTTGATGACGGGTGCTCTCGCCCGGTGGGCGTCATGCTAGGAGGGATAGGGCCGGCCACCCACCTTCCGAGATTATGATGTGATGAGTTTGTGATATGATAGACACCTGCCCATAGATGGCATTCGGTAGGGGTTTGGTAACATGGATAGTCCACACTACCGGTCTGAGCCTTTCCATGGGGACAGACGCTAAGTCTCCCGTTATGGTGTCGACGGGGAGCGGCGGTGGTTGATACCCATGGAGGGTTGCCACTGCAGCATGATGGCCCATATTCTTATTATGTGTGCATGTATGGTGAGCATGGTTATGGATGATATGCCTGGGTGTGACGACACTCAGAGGTTGACTACGTGTACTCCTGATCAGGGATGTTAGTGCGATGTGGTGGGACCCATTACCTTAGGGTGCCCTTATTCTGGATGTATGCTCCATTTTATTGATTCATGTCATGTTTTAACTCTGTGAATTTCATGTTTTAGCATATGGAATAAATTGGCATTTATTGAACATGGCATTATGATATCACTATCTTCATAAATGTTAGATTTTTCATCAGTATTGTTCATTATTTCTTGCATTTATTACATTAATTGTCTATGTACCTACACAAGCGATAGCTTGCTGAGGCATTGCTTTGTTTTGCAATGCCTTAGATCTCGAGCGCGATAACAGGAAAGGCAAGGCTGTTGAGAAGCCGTGAGAGCTGCTGAAGACCATTTTTCTATAGTATTAGACAGTGATGTGAGTCATTAAACAGGGTTATCATTTGGATTTTTATTATGGACTGCATATTTTATATTGGGATGTGATTTAGATCTTTGGACATATGTTGGACATTTATGTGGGATGTTATGATGGATAGACCCTGGGCCATCTTATTATTGTCTTTTGGACGTTTATTTGATTTAAAATAAAGGCGCCTATTTATTTGACGTTGATTTATACGCGGATTATTTATTTATGCTTAAATTACATGTACGCCATTTTGTGAAAGGAAAATTAACACCCGGAGTTTTTAAGATAGGTTTAGTAAAATGTTAAATAAATCTTTTCTCATGGGATCCCAAATGCTCTTATTTAAATTGCCATTATTATAAAAAAAAAAAAAAAATTTGTCTTAAAAATCCGGGGTGTTACACCCCCCCTCTCGCATAACATCACTTCAGCATGTTGGGGTGGGGCATGGTCCACTAAACAATGCCTCGTGCAAAGGCTTACTAATGGTAGCATGGTAGCTGTTACTGCAAGTGAACTCCACCAAAGGTAGATGCTCGTCCCAATAACCTTTCCAATGTCATGCCTAGGCTTTCAACATATACTTGAGCATTTGTATCATCCTCTTAGATTGACCATAAATTGAAAATAAAATTCTATGCACACTCTGCCAAAAATGTGATGAGAACCTATTGTCCCTGTCTAAAATGATGACCAATGGAACTCCATGTAGGTTGGCTATCTCTCGAATATAAAGCTTAGCAAGGCTCTCCAAGGACTATCTTTGTCTCATTTGTAGGAAGTAAGCTAACTTAGTGAGTCAATCCACCACAACCAAGATCACATCATGTTTGTTAGATGTTCGAGGGATTCTAACAATAAAATCCATTATAAAATGGTCCCACTTCCAAACTAGAAGCTCTAAAGTCTATCCCAATCCACAAGCCTCTAGTTCTCTACCTTGAACATACTAGCACACAATTCATAGCGCTATGTAGTTATCAATATCCTTCTTTACCCCTTGTCACCAAAATTGTCTCCTAAAATCTTAGTACATCTTCATACCCTCTTCATGCATGATGAACTTAGAATGATGAGCTACCTTCAATAGCTCCTGTCTTAATCCTGACATGATAGGCACAACCAACCTACCACAAAATTCGACTCCACCATCCATCCCCTTCACATAACCCTCTCTACTACATAATGCTTGTGTCTCCTCACATGATTATTGTGCTTGTAAAATCTTCTCCAAGAAAGCTAATCAAGTGTTGATGTTGGTGATCATGCCACTCAACTTCCTACTTAGGACATCTGCTACTATGTTGGCCTTGCCCATATGTATTGTTTAGTAAAGTCAAAGTTTGTCAAGTACTCTAACTAGTGCCTGTACCTCATGTTGAGGTTGCTCTATGTGAATAAGTACTTGAGACTTTATGGTCCATGAAAACATCAAACTTCTCTCCATTTAAATAGTACCACTAGATCTTTAAAGTAAACACATAATGTCTAGATCCAAATCATATGTGGGTTAGTTTTGTTCATACTTCTTAAACTATCTAAAAGCATAAGCAATGACTTTGCCACTCTACATTTAGAGAACACCTAAGTCCCATTCTTAAGGCATCACTATAAACTATGAAGCCTCCACTACCCTGCATAAGGATAAAATTAGAGGGTGCTAAGCTCCTCCTTTAGGTCCTAGAATCTCTCATGATAGTCATAAATCCAAACAACCTTTTGACCCTTCTTAGTCAAGGCAGTCAAAGGCTATGCAATATGTGCAAATCCCTTGATAAACTGCATGTAGTAGCCTACAAAACCCAAAAACATATGCACCTCAATCATAGTGTGATAAGTTTCTAATGTTGCATATAAACAACCCAATTAGTTACCCATGTGTTATAACTTATAGGGGTAAAATAGAGTTTTTGACTAAATTTTATAACACATGTATTTTTTGCCCAATGATTCAATAATTTCATATTTTGTAGGTCTAGAGACTAATCAGAGGTATTTATGTGATTAATAATATTTTTTAGGATTTAATTATAAATTTTCACTTATTTTAGGAAGCGAGATGATGATGCAATGGTTGAGATCGATCGAGATTAAAATTAACGATCAAGATCAAAAGATCGAGTCAAGACCCACATATCATCAATAAAAAATGAGGTCAAAGGTCAATATCATCCTTATGATAAGCAATAAATGCAATTAGAGGAGTCAAAGGTGGCCAAAGTGTGCCCATCCACAAGCTATGCAAAATCCACCACCTTTGCATGGGTTTCGCTTAAGCCACTTAGCCATATTCAAGCCATGAAGAAGATGATAAGCTAAGGAACCAAGTCAGCCACCAAAACCAAGGATTTGAGCCATGGAGGTATACTAAGAATGCCATCTAAGCTAGCCACGAAGCCAAGCCAATGGAGCTCTCAAACTTAGCCATTAAACCACATGAGCTAAGCTACATGGAAGGTATGATTGGAGGAGAATACAAAGGATTGTCCTTGGGATTTATGGGGATATTTTGAAATAATTGGGGGAATTCACTAGGATAAGGTAGCATGTGGACCAATAGGAAGATACCGCTTCAATTTTAATGCTTTTCCCACTTTTTTCTCAATGTTCACCTCACCACTAAATATCACTATGAAAGTCACTTTCCATTCAAAAGTCCTATCTTTCTAAGACATTCCTACCTTCCTAAACTCCCATTCTAACCATCTAACTAATCATCACTTCCTAGGAAACTACTATAATAACCCCAATTTTTGTAAACTAATTGAGAAAATCAATAAAGTTTGAGTTTTTAGAAATTCTAGGCTGGAATATTAGGTTATTGAAAATTCTCCATTTATAAAGATTAAAACATAATTTAAAACTTAGAAATTATAAATGTACTAAAAAAATCTATCGAAATGACACTAAGTTCATTCAATTCCAAGTTAAAATGAAAAATCTCTAATTTTCTTCATTTTTTTGAATAAAAGGGTAAAATGGTCCTTTCACACATCATCGGGCCCACAAACAAATCCAACGACCAGAAAACATGTAATGAGTGGTCAAACCACTACCAGCTACTAGTGGAGAAGGTGGTGGAGTGGAGGATCCAATGTTAATTTAATATTTAAAATAATTAAAACATAATTATTACAAGTAATTCTGAAAAATGAAAAACACCCATAATTACCCCTCCAAAAATCCTCCAAAAATGTTCATTAAAATTCCCATGAAATCATCTTGCTTACTCTGAAGAACCAAATCTAGATTCCTTCCCAAAATTCCAAAACTCCCAAAAATCTCCCTTCTTGCACTTTCTCTCTCCTCTTTCTAATTGGAACAAGAGACCAAAATTCAATTAAGCACTATGGCCCAAATCCCACCATTCATACAATCCTAGACTACCTTATCTGCAAAACCCCTAAACAAATTTCAAGATCCAATGGTGCAATCAACAGAAAATCACAAAACAAGGGACTATTGGGCTGTCTTATCATCAAAGGGTTTTTATTGCAAATAGGGCTTCAAATCTACATGTTTTCTCCAATCAGGTAGGTGAAACCACTTCTTATACTTATTTCATGTTGTTTTATGTAATTTTTATTTTCTTGTAATTAGTTTTAGGTTAAAACTTATAAAAATAAATTAAGGACTAGAGCCCTTCAATTCTAGATTATGGAGGGCTCAGATGGAAAGTTTAAGCCTTCCAATCAATCCAAAAGGGTCCAAAACTCCTATGGTAGAAATTTTATAAAATTTTGAGCCTTTGATTAAAGAGGATTAATTGGATGGTCCAAAACGAACTGTTTGATCTCCCAAAATCAAATTAGGATGCGGGACGCACTGCGAAATGCCATACGGAGATGCACCCTACTATAACATCTCTACGCGCGTTGCGTGAGACGTTGTCCCAATGGGACAACCACACAATAGCAACGGTCCCAAGGGGATCGCGTCACACTTGCATCCTGGTGACGGGAGCATGCTGACCCTTTGCCTCAATTGGGCCACTTCAGCCGATCAATCCGCTAGGCCCAGATCAAATATGGACCCTAGGAATGACTGTGAACTTCACAGTTCAATTATGGAGTCATCTGAACTCCAAATTGAGATTGGAAAGAAGCTATGAAAAGCTTATAATGTCTATTTTCTTCTGAAACCATAATATTGATAAAAACATTCTAGAAACTTTATGTTTCAAGAATTAGGTTTATAATTTTCATGATCTTCAAGATTTGAGATGGTCAAATCCTGGGAATCTAATTTACTGATAATATAATGTCGAAATAAAGTGATTTCCATGATTTATTAGGACAAATCTAAGATAAATTGAGGGATCTACCGTTTATGACAGAAAAACCCTAAAAATACAAAGGGACCCACTTGGTCATTAATATCCAGTATAATCAGACCCTTGGGATGGATGGAATGAATAATATTATGATGGAATCCATTGAAATCATGGATTGAATATGACCAAAAGCAAAGCGATATGATCATGGACCTTAAGGGAGTAAAAGCCCTAAAATTAATTAAAATCCTTGATTAAAAGGAAAAGACCTAAGATTTATTGGTTAGATCATAAGTAAAAGCTTTAATAATGAGAAATGGGTTAGCTTGAGTTATGCATTGATTTCATTTGATTTATTTGATGAATATAGGATCCATGATAGATTATTTTAGTATAACTTCATTTCAAATATCCATAAAATTATTCATGAATGATGAATTGTAACTTAGGACCATGTTGGTATGAATGCAATTGTAACTTAGGACTATGTTAGAATTTCATGTTAGAGTAGACTATGGTATGAGATGGTACCTTAGGTCCATGATTGTTTAATTTGAGTTTATTAGATAAAGTACATTAGTTAGAAATCATGATAGTGTAATCTTAAGTACCTTGTACCATTATCATTAGGTTGTTTAATTATGTAGTTTTATGCTTTAAAGTTATAATTCATTTATGGTTAAATTTTATTAGTAGATTTAATTGTTAAAGTAGTTATGAGATAAAGAGCATAAAATACCAAAAATGGAATCTAAGGAGAAAGTAGAGTTTCATGACACAAATAAGAGTGACTTATTTGACTTGGACTTCACTAGTAAAGGCAATATTTAGTAGGACAATGTAAGGATTATCAAATCCTTGGCCCAAACTAGGAGAATAATAAACCCCATGAATGACATTTTAAATGTTCATGGACTTAATTAAAATCAATTAGAAAGAGTACTTAGGGTTAACATGCTCATAGGAACCTTATGAAAGGTTGAGCTAAGGTCACTCTAGTGAATGTTGAACATGGTGGTTAAGGGGGTTTTCTAATAAAGCCTCTCTCTTTCCCTACCTTCCATTGACGTTTGTGAGGTCTAAACGTTTCCTTACACCAGGATTGAAGTAACCACTTTGTGTCCACCCATTCAACTAGTAAGCCTTGGCCAATTAGAAATAAGAGGAGTAGTTTAGGCTTAGGCTAAAATAAGTTATCTTCAAACAATAAAACATTAACTGGTTGAATAATAATAACAACAACATAAAAGGTTAGTAAATTATCTAACCCTAATAAAAATTGTAAGTAAGATAGGGATGATCAAACAAGATGCATTGGATCTTGAATGATTAAGAACAATAAAAAGAAATAAATACTTCTTGATGATATATATATATATATATTGCTTGAAACTTAGATCAAATAGAAGATCTGAACCATTGATCAAATAAGATTCAAGGAAGAGAACCAAGATCATCCTCCTTAGGTACAATCAAACAACTAAACTTAGATCAAAGTAGAACTAGATTATAGAAGATCTAAGCTCTTGATCTTTATCAACAAGTATAAATTGTTGATCAAAGGATCTATAAAAGATCAAGATCTAAGAAAGGAATACACAAAGACTTAGAATAGAAAATACTTAGATCTAAAAGTTTGGAAGATCATTCTAATTATTAGATCTATTGATCATTAGGATAGACACTGAGGAAGATAGATCATGATAGGACAAAAGATTTAAATCCTTTATATCAAAGGATAAGATTAGACAAAGAATATAGATAGGATTATTCAGATTGTATATGTATTGACAATATGTATGGATTTACAGATTTCATACACTAGTCAGGATCATGGAGGATGTGAAGAGATGGATCACTACTTGAAGGTAGGAGGATTTTATGAATGCATCTACATGGGATGTACATGTTGAACACATGACCTTATGTTGATAAGTGTAATGTTAATACTTGTATTAAATCCCCTGAAACTCTTATGATCCAACTAAACCCATATGAAATGGTTAAGTTAGAATTGAGGACCAGACTCTAAGTGAATAAGGAACTAAAAAATATTCCAACGCTAAGTAAATAGACAGATTGTCTGATACGTATGAAACCTATTTTACATATAAGTACGGAGGCTTATGATTTTGTTTAAAACAGGCATAAGCCTGGGGATGCTATCTAGGGGAGTTATGAGAGTTTGGCTACGCGCTTCCCAAAATTTGATGATTTGATGATTCCTTACCCTATGAAAGGTTAAAAGTTGGGTGGGGCAATTATGGGAAGGCTAAAACTATAACAGTCCTGTCTCCCCATATGGGCAGTGACACAATATTTTCCACCATGGTATTAGTGATGAACATAGTAGTTATCTGAGCGTACTAGTATGGATCAAACTACAGCATGGTAGTCCTTTGATTATATTGCATATGATCCATATGAGATGGGCATAGTGAAATGCCAAGTAATTGTATATTACTAGTATTTCCTAAGAAGGAAAATTTTCAGTATAGGACTAGTTGAAATACTGATTTCTCATAGTGGAAAGAATTGATTATCTTAATTAGGAATGATATTTGACTATTTTCATAAATTTAATAGATTTATCCATGTATAGTATATATGTATAAGGATGTACATATATTACAAAATAAAGAGTTAGATACATGAGTATGTTTATGAATAACGGGATTATGAAGTATTGAAGTATACTGTCAATTATTATGCTTCTTGAATCCCCTACTAAGCATAACATGCTGAGATATTATAAATGTTTACAATATCTAAGATACAAAAGAAGGAGAGTTAGGAGCTCAAGATAGTAGAAGACTTAAAGAGAAAAATCATCAAGTGATACCCCTTGAAGACATGTATTTTGTTTTTTTTTAGATTATTGCATTGTAATGAGAGTTTCACTATATGGTGAGATTTGAGTTTTGGATTATGTAATTCGGACAAGTATTGTAATGGATTTGAGCTATACTATGAACCACTAGATGGATTCTGGAATTTAATAAAAGTATATTCCTTCAATGGAATTTTATCTTGTACAAAAATTCTACTTATGTTATGTATGAAGTGATGACTTAGGCTTTTCAAAATAAGTTCTAAAGAAAAGAATTTTTGCTGCTTTGTTTTGTGAAATTTTTTTACTACTAAGTGCCCTGCCTTTGAAATTGTTTTACAAAATGTGTTACAAACTCAGGTTGTCAAAGTTGGTATCAGAGCCATTCATCCAGTCACAGTACAATATAACTATGTCCAAAGGAGAGATGATAATCCAATTCTATATTAAGATAGAAATAGTTGTATAGAATACTGATAGAAATTTTGGTTTATGAGCAGATACCACCAAAGAGAGTCACTAGGCAAACAACTCAAAATACTCCATATGACAACACAGAGAGATTAACCATGAATAATGTGGAAGAGATGGTAACAAGGGTATTGAGGAACGTTCTTCCTCACATTAAAAAAAAACCAAAGTTCATCACCTCCTATAGAGATACCAAGTACGCAGGCTCAGGCTCAGTCTCAAGTGAGACACAATAAACCAACACAATACCAGATACTCCCACAGTAGTACAGGAGAAATCTTCCCTTGTACCAAGTGAAGGAGTTAGAAGGTCTCCATTAGCACCAAAAAGAGTTGACAAAATGATGGAGAGATTTCAAAACATGGCTATGGTGTATAATGGCAAGGGTAAAGCTAAGAAGGTTGAGGAATGAATGTATGAAGTAGAAAGGACTTTCAGTGCACTACGTACTCCTCCATAGTTGAAGGTGAAAATTTTCACCTGTCTATTAAAGAAAGAAGCTGCATTTTGGTGGAGATCAGCTAACAACACCTTCTTCTCAAATTCTAAGGATACCACATGGGAGGAATTTAAGAAAGTCTTTAACCATAAATATTTCCCTTCTCATGTATCAGAAAGAAAGCTAATAGAGTTTTTGGAACTAAGATAAGGGAACATGTCAGTGGTAGAGTAGGATAACAAGTTCATGTAGTTAAGGAGATTTGTGACTCATGTATGTAACCCTGAAACACACACTGTGAATTATTCATTGAAGGGCTACACCCATGGCTGAAAATAAAGGTACTTGGTACTAAACCCACGAGCTTGGTGGAATGTGTGGAAATGGCTTCCAAGTTTGAAGAAGAATACAAGAAGAGTCAAACCACCAAGTTTAGTGGAGGAGGAAACAATAACCCAAAGCCCTTCCAGAAGAATAAAAGACCTTGGAACAATTTTAAGCCCCAAAGAAATCAGAGGAACAATGCACCAAGGAAAAATAGACGACCATGTCCAAGATGTAGAAAATTTCACCAAGGCAATATCTGCCCTAGACTTGGACAACAACAACTACAACGGTTTCCAATCAAGTGCCATAATTGTGGGGAGTATGGACACATCGCCACTTACTATCCTATACCATTGGCGGTTAAGGAGGCAAAACCAAAAATTGCCCCTCGACACCAAGGGAGGGTCTTCGCCATCACTAATGACTAGGTTGGACTATCTAATGCAGTGATTGAAGGTACATTACTTGTAGTTGACAACTATGCCAAAGTACTGTTTGATTCTGGATCTACACATTCCTTTATATCTTGCATATTTGCATCTAGTATACAACTGTTAGTGAAAAACTTAGGATTTAATCTAGATGTAACAACTCCAGTTGGAAAAATAGTTAAATTACAAGAATACTTTCATAATGTACCTACAGAAGTATTGAGCAAAAGAATGGACATAGACCTCATTTTACTAAACATGGTGGACTTTGACATCATACTAGGTATGGACTAGTTAGCAAAATACTAAGTAGTTATGGACTATCATAAGAAGAAAATCACATTTAGCATACTGGGTGAGGAAGTATTAGTACTGTACGAGAAACACGATGACATAGACAAATCCATTATCTTGGCTATGAAGGTAGTCATACATATGTCCAAGGGGTGTTAGGCATTTGTAGTAATAGTAATTTCTTTAGATGTTGAACAACTCAGGATAATAAAAATTGAAGTAGTTAGGGAATTCCAAGATGTTTTTCCAGAAGAACTACCAAGATTACCTCCACATAGAGAAATTGAGTTTACCAATGAAGTAATTCCTAGTGCAATTGCAATTTCTAAAGCACCTTATAGGATGGCCCCAGTAGAGTTGAAAAAGTTGAAAGGTCAGTTACAGGAATTGTTAGACTAAGTAGTTCACCATAGGGAGCACCTGTAATATTTGTGAAGAAGAAGGATAGGTCTATGATATTGTGCATTAATTATAGAATGTTGAATAGTGTTACAGGGAAAAATAGGTATCCCTTATCTCACATTGATGATCTCTTTGATCAACTCTATTCTGCTAAGGTCTTTTCCAAAATTTACCTTAGATCAGGATATCACCAATTATGTATTAATGATGAAGACATACCAATGCACAAGCAGTGCTTATGGATCTAATGAACATAATCTTCAAGGAATTTTTGGATAAATTTGGTGATTGTATTTATTGATGATATACTGATTTACTCTACTAGTATCAAGGAATATTAGGAACACTTACAAATTGTACTAAATACCCTCAGAACACGTAAACTATTTGGTAAATTTAGTAAGTGTGAATTCTGATTAGAGAAGGTCAATTTCTTGGATCATGTAATTTTCAAGAATAGAGTAAAAGTGGACCCCACCAAGGTTGAAGCAGCAATGAATTGGGAGAAACCTAAAACGATAACAGAAATACATAGTTTTCTTAGACCGACAGGATACTTTTGTAGATTCATTCAAGAATTTTCCTGTATAGCCCTTCCTTTGACTTCATTGACTAGAAAAGGGGTACAATTCACTTGGACAAAAGAACATGAAAGTAGTTTCCAAGAGCTAAAGAAGAGGTTAACTACAATGCCAATATTGGCTTTGTCATCTCGAAGTGGGGGATATGAAATATACTGTGATGCTTCAAGTAAAGGGTTAGGAGGTGTGTTGATACAAAATGAGAAGGTCATTGCTTATGCATCTAGACAATTGAAGAAACATGAAATAAATTACCCAGCACATGACTTAGAATTGGCAGCTATAGTTTTTGCATTGAAAATTTAGAGACATTATTTGTATGGAGAAAAATTCAGTGTATTCACAAATCATAAAAGTCTTAAATACATCTTCACTCATGCTGATTTGAACATGAGACAAAGAAGATGGATGACGTATATCAAATACTATGATTTTGCCATCCACTACTATCCTGGAAAAGCAAACGTAGTAGCTGATGCATTAAGTAGACAGCCAAGAGGTGTACTCACAAACATCATCATTAAATTAGCTTTTGTAGAAAGAGTCTTAAATGCCCAAGAAGAAGATACAATAACTCAAGAATTGTGCAAAAAGAAAGGATTTTGTAAGGGTACAAATGGGGGTATACATTTTCATGAGAGATTGGTGGTGCCTTTAAATACAGACTTGAGAAAAGAACTATTACAAGAAGCCCATTAGTCAAAATTTACCATAAACCTTGTGGGTACAAAGATGTATCAGGATTTGAAAAGAAAATTTTGGTGGGAAGGCATGAAAAGACAAATAGGGGAATTTGTGGCTAAATGTCTAAATTGTCAATAAGTAAAAGATGAACACGAAAGACCAGCTAAAATGTTACAAACATTGGAACTTCCAGAACGGAAATAGGATAACATCACTATGGATTTTGTAGCAGGATTGCCAAGAACCCAGGCAGGCCATGACATGATTTGGGTGTTTGTGGATAGGTTAACAAAGTCAGCACATTTCCTTCCAATTAGGCAGAACTAGTCAGTTGACAGTCTAGCTAAGTTATACATCAAAGAAATAGTATGTCTTCATGGGATTCCGCTATCCATCATCTCTAATAGGGATGGAAGATTTACTTCAAGATGTTGGAAGAGTGTACAACAAGCCTTGGGAACCTCACTTAAATTCAGTATAGCGTTTCACCCCCAAACAGATGGTCAATTAGAAAGGACTATTCAGACTTTAGAAGATATGTTGAGAGCATGTGCATTAGATTGGAAAGGGAATTGGGATGAACATCTTTCATTAGTAGAATTTGCATATAACAATAGTTTTCAAGTAAGTATTGGTATGGCACCATATGAAGCATTGTATGGACTGCCATGTCGATCACCAACCTATTGTAGTGAAGTTGGAGAAAGAAAGCTAATAAAGTCAGAACTAGTGGAATAGCGTACAGACAAGGTTAGATTGATACAGAATAGGTTGTTAACAGCACACAGTCAGTAGAAGAGTTACATAGATAAAAGACGTAGAAACCTGAAATTTGATGCAGGGGAGCATGTATTTTTGAATGTATCACCAATCAAAGGAGTAATGAGGTTTGGAAGCAAAGTAAAACTTAGTCCTAGATTCATCGGTCCATTTGAAATCCTAGAAAGAGTTGGTCCAGTGGCTTATAAATTAGCCTTACCACCTCAACTCTCAGAAATACACAGTGTCTTTCACATATCTATGCTACAAAAATACCTACAAGATGACATGCATGTACTTTAAATAGTGCCAGAACAGCTATATCCAAACCTAACCTTCAAAAGAGAAGGCGATACGGATCTTGGATCCCAAGAAACAGAAGTTAAGGACCAAAACCATTTTGCTAGTCAAAGTCCTATGGTAACATCACTCTGTTGAGGAAGTCACGTGGGAAACAGAAGTAGAAATGAGGAAGAGACACCCTAATCTATTTGATTAACTTATTGTATTATAAATTTTGAGGACAAAATTATTGTAAGGGGGGAAGATTGTAATAATCCCAATTTTTGTAAATTGATTGAGAAAATCAATAAAGTTTGAGTTTTCAGAAATTTTGAGCTAGAATATTAGGTTATTGGAAATTCTCTTCTTGTAAAGATTAAAACAAGATTTAAAACTTATAAATTATGAATGTACTGGAAAAATCGATCGAAATGATACTAAGTATGTTCAATTTCTAGTTAAAATGAAAAATTCCTAATTTTCTTCATTTTTATGAATAAAAGGGTAAAATGGTAATTTTACCCATAACTAAGATCGAAGACATCAATATTTAGAATGTACATAGAAAAAAATTCCAACATCACTAAGTATGCTTAATTCTGAGTTCTAAAAAATAAAATGGATTTTTCTCCATAAAAGGGTAAAATGGTCCTTTCACACCCTGTGGCACCCATAAACAAATCCAACAACTAGAAAACAAGTAATGAGTGGTCAAACCACTATAAGCTGTTAGTGGAGAAGAAGGTGCCAATGGAGGATCTAATGTTAATTTAATATTTAAAAGAATTAAAACATAATTATTACAAGTAATTATGAAAAATGTAAAACACCTATAAATACCCCTTCAAAAATCCTCAAAAAATGTTCATTAGAATTCCCACAAAATCATCTTACTTACTCTGAAAAACCAAATCTAGCTTCCTTCCCAAAACTCCCAAAAATATCCCTTCTTGCAATTTCTCTCTCCTCTCTCTAATTGGAACAAGAGACCTAAATTCAATTAGGCACTCTGTTCCAAATTGAATCTCACAAATCCCACTGTCCATACAATCCTAGCTACCTTGTCTACAAAACCCTTAAATCAATTTCGAGATCCAATGGTGCAATCAACAGTAAATTACAAAACAAGGGACTATTGGGCTATCTTATCATCAAAGGGTATTTATTTCAAATTGGGCGTCAAATCTTTGCGTTTTCTCCAATTAGGTAAATGGAACCACTTCTTATACTTATTTCGTGTTGTTTGACATAACGTTTATTTTTTTGTAATTAGTTTTAGGTTAAAACTTATAAAAATAAAGTAAGGACTAGAACCCTTCAATTCTGGATGCTAGAGGGCTTAGATGGAAAGTCTCAGCCTTCCAAACGATCCAAAAGGGTCCAAAACTCTTAGGGTAGAAATTTCAAGAAATTTTAAGTGTTTTGAGCCTTTGATTGAAGAGGATTGATTGGATGGTCCAAAACGGACAGTCCAAACTCCTAAAATCAAATCACGATGTGGGATGCACTGCGAAACGTTGTATGGAGATGTGCCCTACGACAGCATCTCTGCATGTGACATCTTCCCGACAGGAGGACTGAACGGCAGTCCTAGTCTTGGGGTGATTGCATCATGCTTGTGTCCCGGTGATGGGAGAGCGCCAACCCTTCTGCCCAACTGGCCCGCCCTGCCCGATCAATCCAGGCCGTCCATTCTGCTTGGCCCAAATCAAATTTGGACCTTAACAACTATGAACTTCATAGTTCAATTGCAAAGTTATCTAAACTCTAAATTGAGATCGAAAAGAAGCTATGAAA
Source organism: Warburgia ugandensis (assembly GCA_035236585.1). Taxonomy (NCBI): domain Eukaryota; kingdom Viridiplantae; phylum Streptophyta; class Magnoliopsida; order Canellales; family Canellaceae; genus Warburgia; species Warburgia ugandensis. The sequence continues at coordinate 40,080,520 of CP141134.1, forward strand.
AGCTTATAACATCTATTTTCTTCTGAAACCATAATATTGATAAAAACATTCTAGAAGCTTTCTGTTTTTAACAATTAAGTTTCTAAGTTTCATGATCTTCAAGATCTGAGATGATCAGATCCAGGGGATTTGATTTACTAGTGATATAATGTTGAAATAAAGTGATATCCATGATTTATTAGGACAAATCTAAGATAAATCGAGAGATCTAACCTTTATGGTAGAGAAACAGTAAAAATACAAAGGGACCCACTTGATCAATAAGATCAAGTATAATCAGATCCTTGGGATGGATGGAATGAATGATATTATGATGGAATCCATTGAAATCATGGATTGAATATGACAAAAACAAAGGGATATGATCTTGGCTCTTAAGGGAGTAAAAACCCTAACATTAATTAAAACCTTGGATTAAAAGGAAAAGTCCTAATATGTAATGGTTGGATCATAAGTAAAAGCTTTAATAATGAGAAATGGGTTACCTTGAGTTGTGCATTGATTTCATTTGATTTATTTCATGAATATAGGATCCATGATAGATTATTTTAGTATAACTTCATTTCAAATGTCCATAAAATTATTCATGAATGATGAATTGTAACTTAGGACCATGTTGGTATGATTTCATGCAATTGTAACTTAGGAACATGCTAGGATTTCATGTTAGATTAGACTATGGTATGAGATGGTATCTTAGGTCCATGATAGTTTAATTTGAGTTTATTAGATAAAGTACATTAGTTGAAAATCATGCTAGTGTAATCTTAAGTATCTTGTACCATTATTATTAGGTTGTTCAATTATGTAGTTTTATGCTTTAAAGTTATAATTCATTTATGGTTAAATTTTATTAGTAGATTTAATTGTTAAAGTAGTTATGAGATAAATAGCATAAAACACAAAAAATGGAATCTAATGAGAAAGTAGAGTTTCATGATGCAAATAAGAGTGAATTATTTGACTTAGACTTAATTAGTAAGGGCTATAGTTTGTAGGATAATGTAAGGATTATCAAATCCTTGGCCCAAACTAGGAGAATAATAAACCCCATGAATGACATTTTAAATGGTCATGGACTTAATTAAAATCAATTAGAAAGAGTACTTAGGGTTAACATGCTCATAGGAACCTTATGAAAGGTTGAGCTAAGGTCACTCTAGTGAATGTTTAACATGGTGGTTAAGGGGATTTTCTAATAGAGGCTCGCTCTTCTCCTATCTTCTGTTGATGTTTGTGAGGTCTAAAAGCCTCCTTACACGAGGATTGAAGTAATCGCTTTGTGTTCACCCATTCAGCTAATAAGCCTTGGCCAATTGGAAATAAGAGGAGCAGTCTAGACTTAGGCTGAAATAAGTTATCTTCAACTAGTAAAACATTAACTGGTTGAGTAATAATAATAAGAGCATAAAAGGTTAGTAAATTATCTAACCCTAATAAAAATTGTAAGTAAGGTAAGGATGATTAAACAAGAGCCATTGAATCTTAAATGATTAAGAACAATAAAAAGAAATAAATACTTCTTGATGATAATATATATTACTTGCAACTTAGATCAAATAGAATAGAAGATCTGAACCCTTGATCAAATATGATTCGAGGAAGAGAACCAAGATCATCCTCCTTAAGGATGATCAAACAACTAAACTTATATCAGAGGAGAACTAGATGATAGAAGATCTAAGTTCTTGATCTTTATCAAAACGTATAAATTATTGTTCAAGGGATCTATGAAAGATTAAGATCAAAGAAAGGAATGCACAAAGACTTAGAATAGAAAATACTTAGATCTGAAAGATTAGAAGGTCATTCTAATCATTAGATTTATTAATCAATAAGATAGACACTATCTGAGGAAGATAGATCATGACAGGACAGAAGATCTAGATCCTTTATATCAAAGGACAAGATTAGACAAAGAATATGGAGAGGATTATTCACATTGTATATGTATTGACGGTATGTATGGATTTACAAATTTCATACACTAGTTAGGATCATGGAGGATGTGAAGAGATGGATCATGACTTGAAGGTAGGAGGATTTTATGAATGCATCTACATGGGATGTACATGTTGAACACATGACCTTATGTTGACAAGTGTAATGTTAATACTTGTATTAAATCCCCTGAAACCCTTATGATCTAAATAAACACATATGAAATGGTTAAGTTAGAATTGAGGACCAGACTTTAAGTGAATATGAAATTAGAAGATATTTTAGCCTTAAGTAAACAGACAGATTATTTGATACGTAGGAAACCTATTTTACATACAAGCATGGAGGCTTGTGGTTTTGTTTTAAATGAGCATAAGCCTGGGGATGCTATGCTAGGAGAGTTATGAGGGTTTGGCCACCTACTCATACCTTATTTTACATACAAGCATGGAGGCTTGTGGTTTTGTTTTAAACAAGCATAAGCCTGAGGATGCTATGCTAGGAGAGTTATGAGGGTTTGGCCACTTGCTTCCCAAAATTTGATGATACCTTGACCTATGTGAGGCTAAAAGTCAGGTTGGGCAATTATGGGAAGGCCGCCACTATGAAAGTCATGTCTTCCCATATAGGCAATAACACAATATTTTCCACTGTGGTGTCAGTGGTGAACAGGGCAGTTATTCGAGCGTGCTAGTACGGATCAGAATGCAACATGGTAGTCCTTTGATTATTTTGCACTATGATTCATATGAGATAGGCATAGTGAAATGCCTTATGTTTTGGCATGATGAAATGCCAAGTAATTGTATATTACCAGTATTTCCCAAGAAGGGAAATTCTCAGTATAGGATTAGCTAAAATACTAATTTCTCATTGTGGAAAGAATCGATTAGCTTAGTTGGGAATGATATTTGACTACTTTCATAAATTTGACGGATTTATCCATGTACAATATGTATGTATAAGGATGTACATATATTACAAAATAAAGAGTTAGATACATGAGTGTGTTTATTAATAATGGGATTATGAAGTATTAGAATTATACTATCAATTATTATGCTTCTTGAATCCCCTACCAAGCATAGCTTGCTGAGATATTGTAAATGTTTCAATGTTTATAATATCTCAGATACAAAGAAGGAGAGTTAGGAGCTCAAGACTGTAGAAGACTTGAAGAGAAAAATCATTAGGGTATACCCCTTAAAGACATGTATTTTGTTTTATTTGAGAGTATTGCATTGTAATGAGAGTTTCATTGTATGGTGAGCTTTGAGTTTTGGATTATGTAATTTGGACAAGTATTGTAATGGATTTGGGCTAGACTTTGAACCACTGGATGGATTCTAGAATTTAATAAAAGTATACTCCTTCAATAGAATTTTATCTTGCAGGAAAATTCTACTTATGTTATGTATCAAGTGATGACTTGGGTTTTTCAAAACAGGTTCTAAAGAAAAGAATTTTCGCTGCTTTGTTTTGCAAAATATTTTTACTACCAAGGGCCCTGCCTTTGAAAATGTATTACAAAATGTGTTACAAAAACCTAGGTAGTCACAACTACCTAGCAAATCACTTGTCCCCTCCTCACCTTTCTTTCTTTTCTTTCCCTATCACTTTCTTTCCTACCATATTCATCTCTTTCTTTTTTACTTTATCCAACCGACATGTTATTTTCAAGGAGATCCATGATTTCTTAAGGGGGGAGATGCCTCCTCCTAAAAAGGTGGTGTCTTTCACTTTCATGCACTCTAACTTGGCTACCTTGTTTCCTCTTTGGTAAAAACCCTAAGCAGCCCTCTATATGTAATCCTAGCCATCCAATTCCCTTTATTTTTCATCCCCACCCTACATTTACTTGGAGCTACCCTAAAAACTTAGGAAATAAAATGCAAAACAGCAAAAAAAAAGGAATTCAAGAGGAGTACTTTTTGGAGGAAGAAAAGGAACGACTACTCTAAAGGGAGTAGGCATCCTTTTCCTTCTCCCTTCCCATACCTTCTAGCTTTCAAGGTGGTTCTCCTAGGGTGGCTACTCTTCTTCGTAGTGTTCCATGCTTGATTCCAAGCCCATGGTTCCTTTAGTTTCTCCTTCAAAGATTAGTTGGTTCTCTTTATGACCTTTCTTTCTTTGCTTGTTCTTAATTTCCATTGTTGCTTAGTTTAATGCTTTTCTATTTCATTGTTCTTGTTTTCTTGTTTATTCAAGATCCAAGGTTTCTTTTCTATTGAAGTGACAGCCACCTTAAATCTATCCTTTTCCTTGTTTATCATTGCCTTTAGATTCCTTTAGTTTCAATGAAATCCCTTCTTGCTTTCCTTAGTGTTCCTTAAGTTTGCTTTTACTTTATAGTGGATTTTCTCTTGATTTCTATGCTTGATTATTCATGATTGATGTTGGAACATTGAAGAAGTGTTAGGTTGATTAAGATCAAGTAGTTTTCATTGTAGTAGGAATGAATTTTCAAATTTGGATTACATGTATTGTGGGATTTATGTTGATGGATTTTATTGTAATCCAATGAAGTTTATTGGAGTTTTCAATTCATACTTGTGTCCGACAATTAATAGTCTTCATTCTTGAATGTTTTCTTGCATTAGAATTGATAAATTTCATGTTTTAGATGTTTCATTCATTGAATGATTCAAATAGCATGCTGCTGGAATTTGTTTGGATGGATTGTTTATGTTAATTTCTAGCATCATACACTTCATGTTTGCTTGATTTTTCAAAATTCCAAATAGATTAGTAGATTTCTTAGTTGATGATTGAGTTAAATTCCATGTTCTAGGTTTTCAAAGTAGTTGATTAGATCCATTCCTACCTAATGAATCATGCATACCATTCCATGATCACAAACATGATGCTTGGGTAGCTCTTCTTTATTTGCTTGTCTAGTTATTGTTTTCCTATAATTTTCTTGTTTTGTTATAGTTTAGTTAGATTCCATTGTTTATAGGTTCCATCTTACATTAGTTTCTAATTCTTCGTTTAAGAAAGTTTCAAATTTAGAAAGTTTTCACTTAGGAAAGTTTTTCTTTTTTTGAAAAGTTTTTAAGTTTATCGTGCTTACTTTTAGATAATTCCATCTTTCATGTCTTGCACTTGTTTTTAGTTTCCATCATTAGTTTAGGTTAAAAATCTCATGATCTTTGGCTAGTTTAGATAATTTAAGGAATGACCCACTAATCACACATTTGTTTGATTCCTTGTGGGATTGACCTCCTTCAGTGAATTACTACATTTAATTCATGTGCTTGCAAATTTTAACTTAAAATCACAATACAATGTTTGGACACTACCAACTAGCCATTATCTCAACCTTCTATAGATTCACCCAACCTCATCCTCGGATATGATGTGTCCAAGGATGTATACATGATCCAACTAGAAATCATACTTCAAGAACTTGGCATACAATTGATGTGCTTGTAAATGCCTAAAATACTTCTCATCTTCTCATGAAGCTCCTAAACATTGCTTGAGTAGATGAGAATATCATCAAAAAACATGATCTTAAACTTGCCTAGAAAATCTCTTAAGACCTTATTCAACAAGTGTATGAATGCTACGTACGCATTTACCAACTCAAATGGCATCACCAGAAACTCATAGTGGCCATATCGAGTCTTGAATGTAGTCTTAGGGATGTCCTCATTGTTTATCCTCAATTGGTAGTATTCAGTCCTTAGATCAACCATAGAAAGACTCTGGCTGACTACAACTAGTTAAACATATCTTCAATACAGGGCAACAGGTAGTTGTTCTTGACCATGACCCTATTTAGTGCCCTGTAATCCACATATGGCTGCAAATAGAACTAGAGCTCCCCATGGGAAACACTAGGGTGAATAAAAACTTGATCCACCAGTTCTTATAATTGCACCTTTAGCTCATTAAGCTTTGCAAGAGCCATGTGGTAAGAAGCTTGAAGATAGGAGTCACTCCTAGCAACAACTAAATGCTGAACTCCATCTCCCTCATGGCTGGCAAACTAGATAACACCTCTGTGAATATGTCCCTATACTTGATTACCACATCAATCTCCTCAATGTAGGGCATTTGGCCATTCTACATCTCCATGTAGGCTAAATAAGCCTAACATCCACTAGACAAAAGACTTACCACTCTACTAGCAAAGACGATACTCGCACAAGTAGTATCCAATCTTCCCTAAAAGCATAGGGACTCTCCATCTAAGGTATAGTCTCACCCACTTCTTCTTACAATTGACTACAGCTCCATGCTCAACCAAGTAGTCCATACCCAAAATGATATCAAAGTCCATTGTGCCTAGTACAATCAGGTCTGCACTCAACCACTTACCCAAGACAATCATTGGTACATCTTGACCAATCTCTTGAACCTCTACTAATACACAATTAGCATGCTAATCTCTAGAAAAAAACCCAGACAACATGAAGGAAAGTCCAAACATGAAGTAAAACTACTAAATATAAAGGAATGAGTAGATCTAGGATTAATAAGTATACAAGCATATTGGTTAGCAAGTAGAATACTACCTTACACGATGACACCAGATGCACAAGCTGAGCCAGTAGTAAGTGTGAAAACTTACCTTGACTCCCAGGAGCCTAGTCCTATGAAGGTGCTTGATCTCGTCGAGTTTGTCCCACTCTACTAACCCTAGGAATCTCTCATGCAAAGTGGCCTTGTAAGCCACAAGTAAAGCCTCTAGTAACTAATCCTTCACAAGATCAACCCAGATGGTGCCACAAGCATTTCTGACATGCACCCTATTCACCATCTCTGCCTTTGGCCTGACCTAGTTCTGGTCTAGTTGACTATGCTAAAGTTCTCTTGAACTTCTTCTTCCTAATCTCGCTAGATGTTGGCTTAGGGCCATTAAATCTACCTTACTTCTATTGGGATGCCTCAACTCTTGCTCAAAGATGGAAGCCAACTCCATATATCTAGCCATATACATGGGCTACAAACCCATAATTGGTTGATTCATGTCAAAGTTCATCCCACAAACAAATTTCTTGGTCACCATCTGCTTTGGGGAAGACATGTCAGGTGCAAATCTTCGTAGTCAAGCAAACTCACCCTCATACTACACCATCATCCTCATGCCTTGTATAAGAGTCATGAAGTGCAGTTCCATCTTCTCTTGAAGATGTGAAGGAAGGAACCTATCGATGAAGATGACCTTGAAGTCATCCTAAGATATAACTACACTGCCCTCAAAGAAATTCCTTTAAGAAGTTAGCCACCACAATGCTACCTCACCTATACAAATGTGGCCACCGCAACCTAGGGATCCTCTAGTATGCCCACCATTACAAAAATTTACTCAATATCGAAGAGTCAGGTATCAATTGCCTCTACCCTATCTCTGTGAGGCGCTCATCCTCCACTAGATCCATAACCCCATCATCACATGTTGCATTAGCTAGTGTTTGTAACCTCTGCCTCAACCTCTACAAGAGAAGCTCAACAACCTCATCAGCTACATCATTAGGGGCTCTATTTCTACCTTCAACCCTACCGGCTATTTGCCTATCCAATGGAGATGGAAGACCGACACTACATCTCTAGGGAGACATCTGAAACTAACCAAGGTTCCATGAGATTCCTGATTAACAATCCTAGCTAAGGCCACTACCTAAGTCTAGGACATAGTTTTCCTAAGTGTTGACATTTGTGTTCCTTTGATTATTCTAGTTTTGAGTAGTATGACTTCTGTTCTGATGCCAACTCTAACATTTTAATTTTTATAAAATATTTATCAAATTTTAAGTTGGAAAGTAATTGAAATTTCCTTGTTTTTGAAAAGCTATCATAGTGATAATATATAAGTACTTTGTGAAATAATTCAATTTCTTGCTGGGTGTTACTATATAAACCTCCACGTATATGTAAAAATAATGTTCTAATCTAAAGATGGTTAGATGTACAAGCCACAGGGTCATCATTGATCACAAATAGAGTAACACATTCATTGAAATAGATAAATAGTCAATATCAAAGTTATACAAGAATTTCATGTCTCAATAAAATAAGTTATGTAAAAACAAAATGAATTCCTATACTTGGAATCTACCAAATGAGAGCACAAAAAGTATCACAACTAGACATCTAAGATGAGCTCAATGCCTTTGTATTTCCCTTCTCCTTTGCACTTAGTCTCCATGGAATATCACCTAAAAAATATTCGTTGTAGGGGTGAGTGGAGCATCTGCTAATCATTTGGAAGAAGCTAATATAAGGTAGCCCACCAAAAATATGACAATCAGTGCTAACTATGTAGATAGGCATCCATAAGTAATGTGATACATAGATCTAACATAACCATAACTTAGGTTTCACTTACAAAAGCCTCAAATACTCAGTGATAATGAGAAGTGAGAATTTGCAAGAAGCAGATCACACTGAAAGACTATCAAAACCAAAGTCATGTGTGAACTAACAATTGATAAATCATTGGCTCAATAAACTATCAGCAACCAAGCAAATCATGTGCACAGACCATCATTAAATATGAAATCCAAATCTGCGCTACCATGGAAAGCCTAATCAATTAGAACCAGAAAGGCATATAGTCCTACCATCAAGGAATTGTGGTCTAGACTCTCGGGAGTGATCGGCATGTCCAACATGCCCATTCCTTACCTAGACTCCTATGGTCATAGGACCCTTCTATCACCCTTAGCGACTATCATAGCCTCTATGCTGGCTCATGGATACCGGATGGTCTAGAACCTCACCAAACCTCATGAGAGTAGTTGGCTACCCTCAAAGCAATTACCTATGAGAAGCTACTCCGACTACCACCATTTCCATTGTAGTGTTATTATCAATATCATCTCAAAGGTCAATGGGGAACTATGCCTCCTAGCATAGGGTCTCCAAGAATTACAATGGCCCTTAGCACATGTACCTAAGTCTTATGGCCACCCTAATCGTGCCTGCCTCTAGGTATTACTACTACCCCGAGCATGTATGCCTCTAAATCTTATGGTACTTGCAGAGCACAAACAAAAATCAAAATTGCATATCCAAGACTTACTGCTACTCAAAGGATACCAACCTAAAACATCCATGAAACCTATCTGCCAAGGTTTATAGTGACTTATAGGGTGCCTACCTAAAACATCAATGAAATCATAACTATTAGGGCTCATAGTTGCTTGTAGAGTGCCTACCTAATGCATTGACAAATGTGTATCCACCAGGGCTTACGACTACTCGTAGAGTGCTCGCTTAAAGCATCGATGAATATCATACCATAGTAGCAAATATAAGGTAAATGAATGCCATATGTGAATCCATTAGTCCTTTAAATTCTAAGGACTTAATGTGCTCGAACTTATGGGTTATTTCATAGTCCTCGATATAATAGGAAGTTCAATCTTTCATTAAATTGTGAATGACCTTATATTATAGATCTTCCCTCCTTAAGGAACTAGGTATATTCTTTAAGCTACCCTTTGATGATTGTTTAAGTCATTCGTATGCTTTGAGATATCATTTTATTATTTCATTAAATCATGGAGAACCTAATGATCCTTTCATGAATACTTTCTCTTTTATTTTCTAGGTGCATTCCCCAGGCTATAAGGCTTCACTAACCACAACTTAGTCATCTACTTGGTGATGAGGAATTCTTCTAAGTACTAGCTTTCTAAGGTAACCATGGAGTTGGTTATTCTTATAATTCAAGGTTTTGGGTAGAATTAGCATTCTAATTGATCCTTTTACTATACTTACTAGTTTTGAAGGTTATGTAGAAGTTATTTAATGAATTTCCAACTTGGTTGTTGAAGCACCCACATGACTGCTAACACCAAGTTCCCATGAGTAATTTTAGGCGATAACATCTCCTCTTACATAGAGCCATATTTCTAATCAAGTAAGTGGACTAGAAGTTCTAAGGTCCCCACCTTCTACCCAAGTATACTACATGTTATTCTTAGGTTGTGAGTCCTCCTCGCAACTCTAAATCCAACTAATTGTAACAAGCCTATGACTGGTTACTAAGTCCCATTAAGGGTAGAGTGAGCTCCTAGTACACCACTGCTCTTCCTGTTGTCTAGGTTAGGTTCAATATCTACACACAACTGCCATAGGTCAAAACTTAGGGCTAGATTGTGGTAATTTGGATTTGAGACATTGATAAACAGCTAAGGTTCCTCTTGGAATGATTTAAATAAGGCTTAATAGTGTTTTCATGTTACAATACTTAGGTGAATCTATTGGTAGGCCTGCTGGATTTTTCCAGCAGTCCACTACTTTAATCCCCATCCTTCGTCCCACTTCAATCCAATAATCTTTTGCATGAAACTTAGTAAGGTTCATGTTAGAAGGTTGTGATAGGATTTATCATCCTACTCGCTATTTTCTAGCATGGTTTGTGTCCAACTTGTATACCAAATAGATGAAGGATTACACTTTGTTTTTATTGAGAATTCTTTGCTATACTATTTTACCATTTACTTATTCTTGTCATCCTTTCACATCTATCTTTACCCAGTTGTTATATCAAGTATAGTGAATCCTTTATGATCTTAGTATTGATATAATCATTCCAATTTAGAGGTTTTAGTGTTCACTTCACTGTCAATTACCATGTAGTTTATGCTTTCTTTAGAAGTTAGATTATAGACCCATCTAAGTCCATATGATGTTCATCATTTTCAAGAGAGGTTTAACATTCCTTAAGTTGTTATTTTGAGTAGGATTCCATCTTGATTAGTCATTAAACATCATAATAAGGTTTGGGTGTATTATATCTTCCAATAGTATAGTCCTTTCAGGCTTTTCATTTAATTATCTAATAGAGCTATTAGTAAGGACCAATTTCCCTAAGTTTTACATTGAATTTCCCCCAATTGGTCACCTACTAATAGTAACCTTTCAATACACCTTCCACCTTGAAATTTGAGTAGGAATGACACTCCTCTCTCTGACTTAGGCTATGTAGTTAACAACTCAAATCATTCCATCCATTTGATGTTATCTAACCAATTGTTATTATGACGACTTGGGTTTTTGTAACATGATTTGTAAAGTATTTTGAAAGGCAGGGCCCTTAAGAGTGTAAAAAAAAAATCGCAAAACAAAGTAGCAGAAATTCTTTTCTTTAGAACTTGTTTTGTAAAACCCAAGTCACCCCTTCATACATAACATAAGTACAATTTGTGTACAAAATAAAATTTCATTGAAGGAATATACTTTTATTAAACTTCAGGATCCATCCAGTGGTTCACAGTATAGACAAATCTATTACAGTACTTGTCCAAATTACATAATCCAAAACTCAAGCTCACCATACAATAAAACTCTCAACAAAGAAAAATACATGTCTTCAAGGATATACCTTGAAGATTATTCTCTTCAAGTCTTCTATCGTCTTCAGCTCCTAACTCTCCTTCCCTGTATCTGAGATATTGCAACATTTACAATATCTCAGTAAGCAATGCTTGGTAGGGGATTCAAGAAATATAACATTGACAATATAATTCCAATACTTCATAATCCCATTATCCCTCAACATATTCATGTCTCTACTCTTTACTTTGTAATTTATTTATATCTATATACATACATACATACTCTTCATGAGTAAACCAGTTAAATTTATGAAAGTAGTCAAATATCATTCCCAGCTAAGCAGATCAATTCTCTTCATTTGGAGAATTTAGTATTACAGCTAATCTTATACTGGGAATTTCCCTTCTTGGGAAATATTGGTAATATACAATTACCTAGCATTTCATTATGCTACAACATAAAGCATTTCATTATGCCTATTCGCATATGCATCATAGTGCAAAATAATTAAAAAGGTTGCTATGCTGCAGTCTGATCCGTACTAGCGCGATCAGATAATTGCCCTATTCACCACTGATACCACGGTGGAAAATATTATGTCACTGCCCGTATGAGGGGGCAAGACTTTCACAGGGTGGCCTTCCCATAATTGCCACCACCCGACTTTTAGCCTCTCTTTGGGCAAGGTATCATCACATCATCAAATTTCAAGGAGCGGGTGGCTAAACCCTCATAACTCCTCTAGCAATAGCATTCCCCTAGGCTTATGCCTATTAAAACAAACTCACAAGCCTCCAAGCTTATATGTAAAATAAATTTCATATATATCAGGCCATATGTCTATTTACTTAGGGCTGAAATATTTTCTAGTTCCCTATTCACTTATAGTTTAGTCCTTAACCATCTTATATGTGTTTGGTTGGATTATAAGGTTTTCAGGAGATTTAATACAAGTATTAACATTACTCTTGTCAACACAAGATCATGAGTACAATCATGTATATCTCATGTAAATGCATTCATCAAATCCTCCTACCTTTAAGGAGTGATCTCTTTTCCCAAATCTTCCATGATCCTGACTGATGTATATGATCTGTACATCCATACATTTTTGTCAATATATAAATTATGAACATTCCTATTGATCACTAAATCTAATGTTTAGAATGATCTTTGGATCATTCATATCTAAGTATTTTTCTATCTCTAATTCTTTGTGTATCCATCTCCTTGATCTTGATCTTTCATAGATCCATTGATTTACAATCTACACATGTTGATAAAGATCAGGGTCCTAGATCTTCTATCATCTAGTTCTTCTTTGATCGAAGTTCAGTTATTGGATCATCCCTAAGGAGGATGATCTTGGTTTTCTTCCTTGAATCATTTTTTATCAAGGGTTTGGATTATCTAATCTAATGAACTATAACAAGTATACTAATAAACATGCATACTAAGTACAATATAGTATTCTTATTCTTATTGTTCTTGATCATCCAACATCTAATGGATCTTGTTTGATCATTCTTATCTTACTTACTGTTTTTATTAGGGTTAGGTAATTTACTAACCTTTTATGCTCTTATTATTATTATTCAACCAGTTAATGTGCTGGTTGATGGTAACTTACTTAAGGCTAAATCTAGACTGCTCCTCTTATTTCCAATTGGCTATGGCTTACTAGCTAAATGGGTGAACAGAAAGTGGTTATTTCAATCCTCATGTAAGGAGGCGTTTAGACCTCACAAACGTCAACGGAAGGTAGGGGAAGAGCGAGGCTCTATTATATTCATCATTCACTAGAATGATCATAGCTCAACCTTTCATAAGGTTCCTATAAGCATGTTTACCCTAAGTACCCTTTCTAATGGATTTTAATTAAGTCCATGAATATTTAAAATGTCATTCATGGGGTTTATTATTCTTTTCCTAGTTTGGGCTAAGGATTTGATAATCCTTATATTGTCCTACTAACTACAGCCCTTACTAATTAAGTCCAAAGTACTCCATTCTTATTTGTGTCATGAAACTCTACTTTCTCATTAGATTACATTTTTGATGTTTTATGCTCTTTATCTCATAACAAGTAGATCTACTAATAACATTTAACCATAAATGAATTCTAAATTCAAAATATAAAGCTACATAATTTAACATTTAATGATAATGAAGCAAGGTACTTAAAATTACTCTAACATGATTTCCAACTAATACACCTTAATAACTCAATTTAAACTAACATGGACTTAAGGTATAATCTCATACTATAGTATAAACTTATATGAAATTCTAGCATTGTCCTAAGTTAGAATGGCATGAAATCATACTAAAGTGCCCCTAAGATAATTAAATCTAGCACCTTATGATAACAATGAAATCACATATCATGCTAAAGTCTAAATGTTATACTAGCATGCTTTATAACATAATCATATTTAAAATGCTATTATATAAAATGAAACTAATTACATTAACATTCTTAGAAACCTTTACTTATGATCCAACCATTAGATCTTAGATCATTTTCTTTATTAAGGTCCAAAGATCATATTGATCCATTTTTGTCATAATCCATCCATGATTTCTTGGATTGCATTATTTCAACATTCATTTTATCCATCCCAAGGATCTGATCACACTTGATCTCATTGATCAAGTGGGTCCCTTTGTATTTTTAGGGTTTTTCTACCATAATGGGTAGATCCCTTAATATATCTCAGATATGTACAAATAAACAATAGATATCACTTTATTTCAATAGTATATCATTATTAAAACATATTTTCAAGATCTGATCATCTCAGATCTTGAAGATCTAGGTAATTGAAAACTTGTTTCTTTAATATAGAAAGTTTTATCACATAATTTTTCTAGATTTTATCATTTCATCAGAAAATAGAGGTTGCAAGCTTTCCATAGCTTCTTTCTGATCTCAATTTGGAGTTCAGATGACTCCAGAATGTGCTTTGGAATTTCACAGTCCTTCCTAGGGCCTAGATTTGATCTGGGCCCAAGGAACGGACGGCCCAGATTAGCCGAGCGAACGTGCTCGATTCGTTGGTCGGGTCCACTATGATGAAATGTGAAAGCGCTTACACGGGGCGTCCATGGACGCGTGCGGGACGTCGTCCGTCCGATCGGGAGATCGGACAATCCATTTGGACCGTCCAATCAATCCCTTCTCAATTGAGGGACCAAACCTTCTCAGATCGTTGTGAAAATTCTACCCTAGGGGTTTTGGACCCTTTTGAATCTATTGGTGTAGTCAGAATTTTCATCTGGACACTCTGTAATCTTGAATTAAGGGTTTTATTATTACTTTATTTTTACCTTTTTTATCAACAAAATAAATTACAGTAAACTAAAAATTATATAACCAATATTAAAAAAAAATAGAAAGTATTCCCACCTACTTGATTGGAGAAAAAACCTTGGTTATATGCCCAATTTAAAAGGAATGCCTTGTTGATGAAGATATGGCCTCAAATCCACCTTTCTTGCAAATTTTCGTTGTTTGAACTGTTGGATCTTGAAATTGCTTTGGGGGTTTTATAGAATAGATATGTTGAGAAGTTTTGGATGGTGAAATTGATGAAATTAGCTCTGGAGGAGAGTGCCTAATTGATTTTAGGTCTCTTGTTCCAATCTAAAAAGAAAAAGAAATTGAAAAGAGAGATATCTTTTGAAAATTTTGGGTTTTTGGGAAGGGATCTAGGTCTACTTTTCAGGGAGATTGAAGAAAATTTTGTGGGGATTTTATGAGAATTTTTGGAGGGTTTTTGGGGTTGTATTTATAGGCATTTTGGTCTTTTTTTTCATGATTATAATATTTAATTTTTTATTATTAAATGGCATTAAAGTCTCCTATGCTCCATTATTTCTTCCCCATGCTCCATTTTTCTTCCCCAAGACTAGCTGGTGTTTTTTGACCCATGAGTTCACATGGGCTGCTCATAAGATTCGTTTTTGGGTCCCTTGTGGGCCCCACATGGTGTAAAAAGACCGTTTTGCCATTTATGTATAAAATTTTGGGTTTTATTCCCATGATCTTGGATTTTAGTGTACTTAGTGGCGTTGGATTTGTATTTCTAAGTACAATCTAAATTTTGATTTCTCATATTTTGATTTTTGGGAGATTTTGATTTTTGGGTAAAATTACTATTTTACCCTTTTTTTTTCCAAGAAATGAAGAAACTTAAGGATTTTTCATCCAAATTTAGAATTTGTCATGCTGATAGTCATTTTGAAGGGTTTTCTAAGTTTAATTTTAATTTTACATGTCTTATTATTTGATTATACTTTTATAAAAGGTATATTCTAAATAACCTAATATTTCAGCCCGAAATATTTGAAACTCAAACTTTATTGATTTTTTCAATCAATTACAAAAATTGGGGTTATTATAGTTATTTTGGTTCATCATTAACAAAATCACTTAAGAGCCTCCCTTGGTTAAGCCATTTTCCAATGGCCAATGCTAGATTCCAAAAGCACCACCCTGCTTGAAATTCCAACAGGGTACTACAATAGTCCACTATGTTTCTCTTCATACCATCACTAAAACCCATTTTTGTAACCAAGGAACTCTTATTGATTGATTGTGGCCTTAGTCAGTCACCATCTCCAGCACAAACCCATCCATCTTTGCATCCAACCAAGGGTTGAAACACCCTTCCACAGAAATAGTACCACTTTTCGTTTTTCCAACAATGTGCATCCTTCCTACCATTCAATTTTGCAGACATTCACCATAGATTCTATCCAATAAAAAGTATGATATTAGGTACCATGATAAGTGTTTAATTTTACATACAAAGTACCTAATTAGTAGTCCATGCGTTATAAATTATAGAGCATAATATAGGAATTTTTCAAAATTCATGACATGCATTTTTGAACTGCTCATCCAAACATTTGATATTTTGTAAGTTCAAGAGGTAATCTAGAGTAAGTATGTGAATAATCATAATTTTGTAAGATTTAATTAGGGTTTTTAATATTTTGTATGTATCGAGAAGATTATCCAATAGCTGAGATCAAGTGCGATGAGAATTGAAGATTAATATCAAAATAGAGAGCTAGGTTCTAAATTTAATCTTTCTAAAATACAATCAAGGTTCAAGATCATCCAAAGGTAAGCAAGAAAGAAATTAGTAGAATCAAAGGAGATTATGAAGAGTCCATGCTTTTATACAACCTTTGCATCAGAATTGGTGCCATGCTTGCAAGCCAACTAAGTCACCTTAGCCATACGAACTGTAACACCCCTAACTTTTGTAAAGAGATTGAATAAATAATGAAATAAAAAATTTCAAGGAAAATCAAGCTGGAATATTTGGGTTATAAAAAAATGCACTTCTCATTGAAGTACAATCAAGGTATGAGACATGTATAATTGAAAACATACTCAACAGACCCTTTAGTATGACTGTAAGTACATCAAATTCTAAGATCGGATGAAAAATTCTTATTTTTCTCCATTTTTATGAATAAAAGGGTAAAATGGTAATTTTACTCATAACCAAGACCTAAGACATAAAAATTTGGAATGTAATCAGAATTACAATTATAATTCTAGTAAGTAAGCTCAATTCTAGGTTCATGGGAATAAACCCTATTTTTCTCCATTTTTTGGAATTAAAAGGGCAAAATGGTCCTTCCACATCTTCTTGGGGCCCACAAAGGAATCCAACGACCAGAAAATATGTAATCATGAGTCAAACCACTACCACCTGCTAGTGGAGAAGGAGGTGGTATTGGGAATCCAATGACCATTTAATAATAAAAGGAATTGGACATGATAATTACATGTAATCATGGAAAATGCCAACAATCCCTATAAATTGCCCATAAAATTCCCAAAAGTTTTTCTAATGTTCTTCACGAGGTCCCCTACCATGCCTTAAAATCCCAGCTCCATAATCTTCCCCAAAATTTTCTTCTATCCTTCTTTCTTTTTCTTTCCTTGAGAGAGTGCTCACAAACGCACCCAACAGACAATTCATGTCCATTATCGGGGTGTGTCTAGGGACTCGTCATCCCCGATGAACTAGGATTTTCACCTAGGAAACCCTATTTGAATTAGCCATTCATTTTCATCCATCAATTTCAATCTTAATTGTTGGATCTGTTCAGACCAAGGAAATATACAAAAGCCCTAAGAAATTTTGATGATCCGCCTCCTAGATTGTCGAGAAAATCAAAATGAAAATAAGAACGATACTGGGTACCATCTCTGGTAGTCAATCCTAGTTATTCCAGCCAATTTAGCCATTACAACTTGATCTATAACCATTGAAACACTTCAGGGAGGGGTGATCTACAAAAGCCCCAAGGTCTCACTCTTTCTCTAGCAATGGTGACAGAGGAATCAACCTGTATATTTTTCGGCTTTTAGGTTTTATTATATTTTCTCTGGCTTAAATTCTTCTTCTTTAGTGACCCTCTCTTCACTGGACCAGCACAGGTAGGTGCATCTCTCTCCTCTCTTTTCATTCCGTCATTTAACTTGTGTTTTTGGGCCTCTAGGAGATCTCCTTGGCCATTGATCTGTCGAGAATGACGGATTTGGCAACAGGGTTGAAATCCACTATATTGGATAGCTCAGATGAAACTTCTAAGCCATTCGATGGATTCCTAGGGCCCAAAAACCTTAGGAGATGAAATTTGAGCAGTTGGATATCAAGGATGGAGGAGATCCAACGATGGGTGATCTAACGGTACAGATTTGGACCGTCTGGGCCATAGTTGGTCACCTTGACCCGACCACCTGGAATAGGTGGTAACGGGCATGGTCCACTGGTCCAAATCTGATTTTGAACTGAAACCTTAAATTTTCAATTAGGAGCCCAATTTAGCTCTAATTTTAAATAAGAAAGTTTCTATGGATTCAATGTCACTTGCATAAGTTACTAAACTCATAATATTTATGTTTTTAATTGAATTTATTTGAAAAATTTACTAAAATCCATTCCAACAATATTGGATCGTGATCTCAATGATATCAAAATAGAGATATGAACTGATGGATAGGTTTAGGAGGTCCCAAAATCCTAAGGACCATGATCATAGTAAAAATTCTGGGTTTCTAGATCAAGTAAATATACAAAAATAGTAAGATGAAATTTCAGCCCTTAAAACAGGCTGAAATCTTAAAATTACAATTTTGATCTTAATTTAACTCCAAATTGAGATTGGAAAGTGGTGTTGGATTCCTCTTGATGAGTAGAACCTACTGAACTTAGAAAATTTATGTTTTAATTCATATAAAATTCTGTTAATAAAGAAAAGTATTGCTAATTCTCATAATTAGTGAAATTTGGAATGATCAAACTCTATAATTCTAATCAATTGATGATGTTATGACTTTAAAACATGGAATCAATGGTTATAAGTGACCGATCTATGTTTAATTAAGAGATCTAGCCTTAAAAGTAGTAAGATCCATAAAAAGGAATGGTAATCTCCTTGATCAAGGATGATTGGATAGTATGGATGTATTTGGATGAAGATATGAAGTTAATATCATATGGATTGATGGACTTGATGATGATGATTTGGGATAGATTAAGATCTATGCCCTTAAATTGGATAAAAGGACATAAGATCTTCTTGGTCGGTTAGATCAAGAAGGATTAGATCATTTGATGAGATGCATCAATGATCTAACAATGAAATTTCATTAAAAAGATGTATTAGATCTAAAGGAAAATGAAAAGATCAAGATCTAAATCCTGAAAGGGATAGAAATCAACTATGACCGTTGGGTCATGATGAATAGTTATGGCATGTTATATTTCCATTTGAATTATTAAATGTTATTATAATCATCATTTATTGCTTAGTAGATGTAATTGTGGATTTATTTATTTATTTATGGTTTAATGCTTATGTTATGGAAATTACATTGAAAATTTTATTAAATGAAAAATAGAGTTGAAGGACATTTACATGGAATGAATGACATGGACTTAATGATAGTAAGGGCTATAGTTAGTAGGATAATATAAGGAATATCATTTTCTTGGCTCAAATTAGGAGAATAATGAAACTCCATGAATGACATCTTAATGTTCATGGACTTAATTAAAATTAATTAGAAAGAGTACTTAGGGTTGAAATGCTCATAGCAACCTTATGAAAAGTTGAGCTAAGGTCACACTAATGAATGATGAACATGGTGGTTAAGGGGGTTCTCTAATAGAGCCTCGCTCTTCCCTTACCTTTCGTTGACATTTGTGAGGTCTAAATCCCTCCTTACATGAGGATTGAAATAACCATTTTGTGTTCAATCATTCAACTAATAAGCTTTATCCAATTTGACATAAGAGGAGCTGTCTAGACTTATGATGGAATAAGCTATCCTCAACCAGTAAAACATTAACTGGTTGAGTAATAATAAGAAGAGCATAAAATATTAGTAAATTATCTAATCTTAATAAAAAATTATAAATAAGATAAGGAAGATCAAACAAGATCCAAGAGAGATCTTGAAGGATCACAAACAAACAAAAAAAAAAGAAAAGAAATATTGTTCTATGATTTTATTTATAGTGTAGAATTGTGAACTTAGAAGGTTTGAAACCTTAATCATATATGATTCAAGGAAAGTTAGGGCATCCTTCATAGGATAACCCAAATACATGTAGAAAGAATACTTGTATAGAGGAATAACTTTATATGTATGGTTTGACAGATGTATGAATCAAGATCACGATGGACAATATGGAGTGAATACCACTTGAGATGTATGATTTAAGACCATGATACCCCTTTGAGGTAGGTGGATGTTGTAATGACTCCAATTTTGTAACATCTAAATCCCAAATTAGCAATGAAAAGTTCACTTTTTGAAGATAAGGAAATTTTGGTCATTTCACTATTCACCTTGATTGAACCCAGAAATTTGGTCATGAAAATGATACCATTAGGTGCGTCTCGGAGAAAGGAATCCAACAAGACCAAAATCACCTAAAACAAAGTTAAAATGAGCAAGATATGGCCCTTTGAAGTTCAGGGGCAAAAATGTAATTTTTATTAAAAAACGGATTTAGCCTGCAAAACACAGGGGCCTGTTTTGATACGGGCACCCTTCATCTTCAACCTACTAGAGGGTTCTAGAACGGCTGTGATTGGAGGAGAAATCACCGCCATTCTTGAGGTTTCTCCACCGCCATTCAAAGGTGGTGAGAACCCCCTCCAGAACCCTCTCATAGCTCTATAAATAGAGCTCTTGGGCGCCTCTAATGGCATCCCAAAAGGTTGAAGAAAAACCATTGTGGAGGAGTGACCTAGAGGGGAAACAAGGAGAAAAACCCAGTAATGAGCCAGGTATGCCCAAGATCCCTCAAAACCCATCTTCACAGTAGTTCTAAGATCAATTTCCCTAGGTTTTTGCATGAAAAACCATATAAAATGGAGCCCTGGAGAGCCACCAAGGACCCAGGGACATTCTTGGGGCCACACTGGTTCGACAGGGTCGAACCAAGGTGTCCTGAGGACGCCCTGGTCCCCCAGACGACGAAACGTTCCAGTTGGAACGTGACACGTCGATCGCGTCTGAGAAAAATGAACGGGCATGTCCGGGGATGCACCCACTGAGGCGCACGCCACAAACACTCAGCGCGCTAGCAGTTGGGATTTTTTTGCTCCTTTAGAAAAGGCGGGCGCATGCCGCTGACGTGCAACGCCCTAGCATTTCCGTCTTTTCACTCTTGAGACCCTTATGTACGTGCAACACTAAAACGCTTATAACTTGAGATCTAGAGCTTCGATTGAGGCGCCGCAAAAGGCGTTGTGTCCATGTCGGTGATGCGGACATACCCAAACTATAAAATCCATGATCAAGGTCCAATAAAATGTGGGCATGAACCTTAGAATAGGATGGTGGCGCATGGCCGCTAGACCTTTGGAAAACTGAGGATACCAAGGCCCAATTAGGACCTTAGGACACCCATAGGCATAGGGATGGACCCCTAATGCCTAAGTAATAAGACCAACCACTCTAAAACCTATAAAATATAGGCCAAACTAACCTTGATTCCCCAAACCATGTTCAGGAGCATACGAGGACAAGGGGTTAGCGCGACCTAGCCAGGTAGGCGCTCTATCGCTACTAGATTCTTTTAAAAGAACTATGATTGTTTTACAAATACATGATTTAAGTATATGACTTGCTTAGCATGCATGTGACAAATGCTTTATGCATAGACATGTTTTGTATATACATTATGCATAGATATGTTTTGCAAACTATTGCATACATTGCATGATCTATGAGCATTAAGTTCTTGCAAAGATTGCATGTCCTTGAGGGTTGCCAAAAGACGATGGAGTGCTGAGGGCCAGGCAGTTGTGAGGGACCCAAAGAGGACAGGTTTTGAAAAGAGGTTTTTGGCTTATTTGATCGTACATGATTTGGGCTAGTAAGCTCGTGGGTGCTATGCCGAGGGGTTTGGGTTGGCCGCCCAACCTCTACCACTATTAGGTGGATGGGTACCACGCCCAAAAAGGGCATGTTCCTGCTTCGATTGCATGTGGTACAGGGGGTTACCATTAGTGTCACAGCACTAGGTCGAAGTGTCATATGCCCCGTGGAGGTATATGATCCTGTGTCCCTAGGTACCCGGGGACCACACGGCGGTGAGGTCGTGGGCATAGTGGGACCCTATGGTTTTGTGAACTTATTTGCATTGCATATGGCATGATATGAGGTTGGTCGACCATACTATGATAGATATCCATGAGTTGGATTCAATGAAGCATCTTGTGCATATCATAATGTCATGATATATATATGTATATATGATACTTTCGATTTGGATTATATGATCCTTTAAGTCATTAGTATTTCAGTTTGACAATGGATTTTAATATCGATGTTGAACTTGAGTATTCAGACTTGCACATGTTTTGAAAGAGCATATGATTTTAAAACATCTCATGCATTATAAAACTAGTGGTGATAGACTCCTACTGAGTATAGTATATACTCACCCTATCCTTAACATTTTTCAGGATGATTCCATCCATGAGTCGAGGACATCTATGTTAGTGCTACGAGCAAGTGAATCAAAAAAGGAAACAATTATACATGTAAGTAAATTCTCAACCCTTTGGACATGTATTTGTATTTAATTACAGTTGGGCTGTGTGCTGTGACTGGATAGATCTGGGGAAAAACACTTATGATTTCTAAAGCTTTTCAAAAACTACCTTGGTTGTTGTGAAAGCAAATGACAATCGGGGTTTTCAAATTGAATTTCAAATAAAAGATTTTTTTCCGCTGCACTGCATTGTTTTTTTTAATAGGGATCCCGCCTTAGGAATTTAGATTTTTCAGTTAAAAATGCATGAGAAAACTCGGGTCATCACAGATGTACAAGCGTGTATTATGGATTCATGTATATACATACATGATCTTCTGTCTAGAATTATAGACCTTCATAATATAAGTATACTTGGTACCTTAGCATAATAATGATGCAATCAGATGATCCAACTCCATCATCCAATTCAACTGATCTAAAGATCTACTCAAATGATGAGAAATTAATGAGATGTGTAGATTAAGGAAACCCTAAGAATAGGGCATAGAAAATATTTCATCCTTAGTTAAATAGATACATCGTCTAATATGTACAATGTATTTTACATACAAGCATGGTGGCTTATGCTTTAGTTTTACACAATCCTAGGACTGGGGATGCTATGCTAGGGAAGTTATGAGGGTTTGGCCACCCACTTCCTGAAACTTATATGATGGATACCATGCCCAAAGAGAGGCTAAACGTCAGGTGGGGCAATCATGGGAAGGCTGCCACTGTGACAGCCATGGTTCTCCCCATGTGAACATGGACTTTGTTATTTCCATAGTTGGTATCAGTGGATTATTATGCAGTTATTTGAGCAAGCTATACAGATTTAGACTGCGGCATAGTAGTCTTTGAGTATTTTGCATTATGATGAACACATGATAGGCATAGTGTAATGTCATGGCATGATGAAATGCCACTACATGAGTTCCTAGAAAGAAAATCCCCATATTAGAAGTGGCTAAATATTGATCTCCTAAGTGGAGGTATAGCCAAGGAAAGGAAAAAGTTTTGAGAAATTTTTACTATTTTAATGGATTTATCCTATACTACATAAATAATGTATATACTCTGTTGAGATAACTCATGAGTAGATGCCATGATGGAATAATGACTAAGGTATATATTCTTATATTAGTGAAGTAGTATATTTTTGTATCCCCTACCAAGCATAGCTTGCTAAGATATTGTAAATGTTTGAATATTTGCAATATCTCTGAAACAAAGAAGGAGAATTAGGAGCTCAAGACAGTAGAAGGCTTGAAGAGAACAATCAATTAGGGTATGTCCCTTGAAGACATGTATTTTTATTTGAGAGTTTTGTATTACATTGAGAGTTTTAATGTAAGGTGAGGTTTGAAATTTGGATTATGTAATTTGGACAATGGTTTGTAATTATAATACAGGGGCTGTGTAAGAGTGAAATACTAGATGATTCTTGGTATTCAATAAAATTTTATTTTATACAAAATGTCTATGTGTATTATATACCTTGAGGTTAGACTTGGGTTTTGTTACAAACAAATTTGAAAGAAAATAATTTCTGCTGTAATGTTTGCGAATTTTTTTTACCATTAAGGGCCCTGCCTTTGAAAAATATATTACAATATGTGTTACAAAAACCCAGGTTGTCACACAAACCATTCAAGCCTTGAAGCCAAGGGACTAAGCCACTTCAGTTATCAAGTGAGGAGCCATCAAAGTGTGCTATGAAGCCATCTTAGCCAAGCCACATGGAATCACATGATTCAATGAAGAATTTAAGCAATTATCCATGCTAAAAATGTGATTTTCCAAGGGATAATTAGAAGGATTTGATGGAGATCATCCTATGATTACATATGCATGAATTGTGGAACAATAAGGGAAGAGTCCTTAATCATTTAAACTTTATTTTTCTCTCTGTCTCTTTGTCTCTCCATCTTTCCCTCTCTTTCCTCTCTCTTTCCACTCCTCCATGTGAAATACTTAGAAGGGGGAGTTCCTATAACATCCTAGGTTTTTGGAAAGATTTATTGATTTTTAAGTTAGAAAGTAGCAAAAATTTTCTTGTTTTAGAAAACATGATCAGAGTGTTAATACATGAATAATTTGGAAAATACTTCAAACTTCATTATGGGAGTTATTATTAAACCTACTCATCTATGAAAAATAATAATTTTCAAACCTAAGTATGAGAAATCTAGTGTGCTCGAAACATCTAAAGTAGAACCAAGGTGCATAGCCCTCAATTCATAGTGCAACATCCATGCTAACTTCCCCATGGAAAAATGATCACTCCATATCATAGTGGCATATAGTCCTATGAATAGGGATGATAATGGCCTAAACTCTCAGCCACAGCATGCTAAAACCTATAGACTCTTATGCTCATAAGGCCCTTCCATCACCTGTTGGCAACTATTGTGGCCTCTATGTAGGCTTGTGGATACTGCACTACCTTGACTCACCAAACCTCATGGGGGTAACCTCGCTAAAACTTAGAGCACTTTCCCATGAAAAGCTACTCCTACTACTTACTGTCTTTATCGTAGGGCTGGTATCATCCTCATCTTAGAGGATAGTGGCAAATTGCAGCTCCTAGCATAGGGTCTCTAGGACTTAAGTTACATTCACACAATGCACCTACTAAGTGATCCTAATCTTACAACACTCTAAGAGCACTTGCCAAAAGCCTCTATGAGAAACTCAAAATCATAAGGCTCACCTAACTCGAATGTCATTTGCCTAAGTATCAATGAAATATGGTGTCTCTGGCCTCATGGCCCCTCACAGAGGCGTTACTTGACCCCTTGACAAAAAAAAAATAGTATACCCATATATCTAAAACTTAAAGAAAAATATGGTTTATGATGTGAAGACATGATATACATTAGCATTGAGTTTGGAGATTTGTTACCCATTTTAAATGGATGTGAGTTTCTATTTTCATTCCTTGATTTAGGATAATTAGCACTTTATGGAAGTTTTCTTGGATAGCAATTTAATTACTTTAATACAGGTCATACATTTCTTGCACTATTCTTATCTTGGAGGATGGGGTAAGAGTTATTATTGTGTGCCCCCTTAATTAATCATGTTTCTAGGTTAGTAAGTACTTTAGTCTAAGGATGTAATCCTTTACTATGATGAAGTCTATTTTTAAGAACCCATCTTTGGCACTTGGGGAAGTATAACCATTTTTTGTAGTTCTTAGTTCCTTATGCTATGATGGTAATAGCCAACTCAACCTACCTCTAGGTTTGTGACTAAGTGTATATACACTTAGTCACATTAGCTTGGATCATATGGTTTTGAACATCTAAAGCATAGGTGGCCATGAGTAGGAACTAGGTCACGATGGAAAATGAGGGAAAATGGTCTCCGTATTACTATTCCTTATTAAGTACAATCCCCATTTGTTACCATTGTCTAAGTTCTTCTTTAAAGATGGTCACGTTAGTATGTCCCATAGCATGCATTCATCAAGTGAATTCATTAAGTATTCTTCATGGTGAAAGACTCATTGAGTTAGTTCTATTTAGAACTCCTAGACCACGATTTTTGGAACTTACTAACTAGCTAGTTGCAATGCACTACTTTTCACCACATGGATTTAAGTATACATAGGTAGTAATACTTTTTGCTATGTTGGTTAAGGTTTGTGTGTGTGTGTGTGTGTGTGTGTGTGGTCCTTGGCTAAGTACACCAACACTCATTCACTAGTTAGAATAGTGGTCCATATACTCTTAGTTCCTTGGGGTTGATGGTTGAAAACCAGCCCAACTCAATGCTAGGTGATGACTAAGTTGGTGCTTCACATTGGTTACTTTCATTAGGTTATCACTACTAAGTTGGTATCTCCTATGTTATAGGTTCATGGATTATAATAAACAAGCCATGAAGGAAAAACAAAAGTTACTCATCAAATCCCTTGTTCTATTCCACTACTTTACTCATACAACCTTCTTTGTTTTGCAATGCTCAATTTGCCAACCAAACTCAAGTAGCACCGCACATGACCTATAGCTTACCATTTGGGAACCATTGTTGTAGTTCTTTAGAATTTTAACTTAGTAGTTTAAATACTTAAAAATTTAAGCTTAAGTGTTGTTTATGTATTTCTAACTCTAACACATGTGTCTTTATTTTTCACGGTTTTAGTACAAGTTTAAACAAGCATAATGAAAGAAAATTTGTTAATTTTAATGGTGTAAATTCATCACAACATTGGTACATAGGCCCAAGAATAAGTGAAATGAAGCAAACTATATGGTGCTAGCTCAATGTGTGGTGTGTACCCATTAGCACATAGGTACACAGGCTAAGCATACATGCATTGAAGCAACTGTAAGTTGCTAGCTCATAGCATGGTGTGCACTTATTACAACAATGGTGTATACTGTCATGTTTGGAGAACCTGGAAGTGTTGCCACTGGACTTATTGCCTATAACCATGGATCATATGACCTCTAGCTTGGCAATTTGGTGTTAAGGTAAGGAAGAAAGTGTCACCATTTTCTTGCGTAACTACGTAGGAAAAGTGGTGCATACTATTATGTTCTTTATTATCCCACCCCAACACTTGATTCTTGGGGTGAAGTTGAAGTTTATAATTTTAAATACACAGGGAAGCTTTTGACATTTAGAATTTTTCATTTAGGATGCACAGTAAGTGGGAACAAAAAAAAAGGGGCACCATTTCCCTATAGGCAATGTGCGGGAAACAATGTTCCACCTTTTAAGATTAATGACCTCTCCTGAAGACCCACATCTTAGTTTTTCATAATTGAATTTTTAAGGGGGTGTTTCATACTAGGACTGGGTGCCACTTTCCTATAATTGTGTGTAGGAAATAGGCACCTAGTCCTTGTTTTGCTTTGCATCACCAAAAACTCAATTTAGAGGAATAAAAATCCAAACTGTCAAGTACTAGATATAAGCCGAGTCATTATTAGACATAACGGAGAAAGGATTTTTCTAGAGAAAATGAAATACTTGGGTGTTCAAGCATTTGAATGGTCCCCTCTTTCATTCTACATGAAGTCTTCAAAGCAAAGCTTTAAGAGTTGGCTTAGTGCTCAAGGTTTTTAGGTAAAAATAGTACATTTCCTGTCATGCTTTGCATCTACAACTATTGACATTTGACATGCATTTAATTTTTAAGTTAAATCTAGTATAAAATTAGAGATGAAAGAGAAACTTTTAGGAACTCTATGTATGGATCAAACAATAGTAGTAACATTGTCTTTTCAAAAAATTTCAAGTAAAAATAAAAAATTCTTTTCCTAACTGAAATCCCCTACCTAGTTTAGGCATTGGACAATGGATTTTGAGTTGCTTATCCCTAACTTCCATGTGTTGCTTGTTCATGCATAGAGTTCAAACTTAGGTAGAAACTCCACTTCCAGGTCACCTAACTCTTTCCCAAGCTCCTCCCTTAGGTCTGAAGTACACCACCAATCACTCCTCTCCTCTCAGATCAAATTCCTCAAAAAATTTCACCAACCTCTCCAACCTAATTGCTTGGCCTGGTTCCCTTCTTCCTTAGGTTCGTAGGGGCTGGAAATGTTTACAACATCTAAATTTCAGTTTCATTTTATACTAGGAAATAATGCATATGGGGAAGGACAAGTGGTAAGGCAGGGAAAGACAGCTACTTATGGAGTGCGATCCTAAATGGAAATCTAGGATTTGCACCTTTTCTAATTAGTTTAATTTCCAATTTCTCAATAATACTCAATTATACTCAAGTTTCTCCATTATATCCTTGTTAGGGTTAATTTTACAATTACACCCTAATCAGTAACATGATAAATTCTCCATTCCCTATTCAATTGTTGGAGGTTCTCCATGATCTTTGGGTTGGGCTTTGGTTAGGACTTTTCTTTCAAAAGTGACCAATTAATTCCTCATTGTAACCCATTTTAATTACAATTATCTTTTTGAAATTACTCAATGTGATTTTTAATCTTTCCTTTGTCTTGAAAATTTGTTTTTAAATGCCCATGTCATCCCAACCACATCTCCTTAGTTGTTATCCTAACAAAATTTCTTGGCAGGCTCATTCAAACTTGTCCATTAATAGTTAAGACATATAAATGATAACTAAATGAATAAATAAAAACAAAATTTACCCTTATTTTGTAAAGGCGTTGATTTATTAATTGAAATTATATATTTACATATATTAACCTCTTCCCTCATTATAAAAATTTCATCCTCAAAATTGCATAAGTGTGGATCAATATGTCATAACAATTCCAGGAAAGGTTACCTCATATCCTACTAAATCTCCCATGTGGCTTGCTCATATGAGTGATGCTGCCACAAAACCTTGATGAGGAGAATCATCTTTGACCTTAAAATATTCTCCTTCCACGTAAGGATATGCATTAGCCTCTCCTGAAAGATCAAGTCTAGTTATAGGTTAGCTAGTGCCTCATCTAGGATCTAAGTAGGGTCTGTGATGTATTTCCTTCGAATAGAAACATGGATTACACCAAGCACATCTACTAGTGAGGGAGGGAGTGCTAACCTATACACAACTATGCCTATCCTCTTGACTATCTCGAATGGTCTCACAAATTTCTGGCTCAACTTACCATTCACACCCTTGGCTGAAGATACCTTTAGAAATAAATGATCCCCAACTTGAAACTCCAAATCTCCCCTCCTCGAATTGGCATACTCTTCTACCTACTATGCATTACCATCAGTCAACTCTGAATCAGTCTCACCTTATCGACACATTGTGGCTTGATTTTAATCTTAAAATCATAAGTGCACAAATTGGTTGTAGTATTCTCATGGGAGGAGGTCGACCCCACAAGGAATTGAAAGATTGTGATACTAGTAGTCCCTAATTTAAATTATCTAACCTAGATAGATTTAAGAAGCTCTTTTAACCAAACTAAGAATGAAATTCCCACATGGAAATGAAAATTATGCAAAAACTAAAAACATGCTAAAGATAACAACTTTCTAAAAACACACTTTTTAAGAATAAAACTTTCCTAAATTAAAGACTTTATAAAATTATAACATTTTAAAAACTAAAATTGGAAACAATCTTAGCATGGAACTAATCCTTGAGAATGGAGAACTGTGACGACCTGGGTTTTCACATGCATTTTAAATGCAAAACTAATTCCTAAGGTAGGATCAATCCCTATTTGAAAACACTTTTAGAAAACAATGCGATGCAGTAGAAAATCTTTTTGTTTAAATTCATTTTGAAAACCTCGAGTGTCATTTGCTTTCAAGGTGAATAAGGAAATTCTGACAAACAAAGAAAACATAAATATTTCCCAGGTCTATCCAATCACTGCACATAGTTCAACAGTAGTTATTACAGATACATGTCCAAAGGGTAGGTCATATACTTAGAGTTTATACTTGTCTCCTCTTCATTCACTTGATCATAACACTAACATTTTCTGATGCTTCTTCTAATCCTTTTGAAGTAATTTATTAAAATAATATATTTAGGTGAGTATTCCTCATACCCAGTAGGCGATCTGGTACTACTATTTTGAAAACACAGCATGCAATATGCATAATTTCAAGGAGCTGTTTATATAAAACCTTAGTGATTCCTTTTTGTGTAAACATGCATAAACGTCGGCTCATGCAATTTTCAATGATAGCAATATGACTAAAATTATGAAGTAGAAATTCATAGAACAGAGCAGTAATATCTCGGCAAACCCATCAAACCAACGAGTAAAATATAATAATCATGAAATTCTTAAAATAGTCATCATTCAAAGCAAATGCTAGTAGCACTAAAAGTATCATGCACATGGTCTCTTTGTGAATACACCAAGCCAACTGGTCACGAGTACTCATTTACGACCATCTAAATGCTATATGCATATCAATATAACTGAAATCATAGGGCCACTATGCCCATGATCCGAACACATCTAGGATCGTGTGTCTTCGGTATCTAGAGACACACCTACCATAGCCTCCATGGCTACTATGGTGTCCCTGAAAAGGGTGCCGTGAACACCTCCAATGGTCGTCCCTATTTACCACAGCTGTCAGGGAAGGTACAATGCCTTTTTGGCAGCGATACCATCCACTTATTGTGGTAGAGTCGGGAAGCCAACCCCATACATAAACAACCTCTCAGCATAGTGCCCACCAGGCTCATCAGCCTAAAAAATATAAAAATAATGTCCTCTTTGGATCCCTCACACTGCCTGGCCCTCACAATTCCCTAACTAGCGTCTTTTGGTAACCCTTAAGGTTATGCATCATGTGATGGTATTATGAGATGATTTATATGACATGGCAATCCTCAATCTCAGTCATCATAAATTAGGAAATTGATGCAATCATTTTCAAAACATACGAGCAATCTCTAAAATATTTTAAATTATGCAATTTGTACAAGGATTTTCAGAACATGCAACAATGCATATAAATTCGTTCATGCCAGAAACTACATTCAAGTCCATAATTCATAAATACAATTCTGCTAAGAACATCATATCTCAAAAAGCATACTAAATATGATAATAACGGTAAGTAAATCATTTAAAGTTTGGCATGCATTTAAAAAAAAAACTTAGTAGTATCAGACTACCTACCTCGATGTTCCTTGAATCGCGTTCTTCACTACTCGACTTTGGATCACTTTTGTGAAACCCTGTATATTAATGGATAACAAAGATTCAAGTATTATTTCCATACTTTATAGATCATTGCTTAGACTTAGAGATTAGCAGTTAGATCTACCTTTTAGGTTATAGGTCATTGCTTAAATGTGCTTTTAGGCTAGATCTTTCGTATAGATCTAATGTTTAATGGTTAGTTTCCTTCAATGTCATCAAGATCATGTAATTGAATGGTCAGATCTCATAGATAGCCTGTCCCAATGCTTAGAACAGGTCTATACTTGATTTGAAGGGCCAGATCTATCATTCAAGGGCTAATACATGTACTTTGGGGTTAATCCTGAGCTATTAGTCCCCTAACCCTTCTAATGAATGAAGTCATGAGGTGTGATCATCTTTGACATGGTAGATCTTATAAGAATTCTATAGATTTTGGACTATAGTCATGTAACATAGTTCTTAGATCCTAACTTTCATAGTCTCATTAAGTTCGCATTATCGATATGAACGCAATGGTTCTTTTGGATCATCAATCGAAGTTATATAGCCACCTTAATTGGGTTTTTAGTGTCGCGCATCAAGGACGAACTAGAATTGTCAGTGTGAGGCCTACGAGCCACGGTTCCTAGGACACATGTACGTCCCGGTCGAATTGAGATCACGTTTGTACTTGTGTTCATGGCCGAATGGCGTGCCAAGGTGCACGTCCTGCATGGCGTCGCACACCCAAAGCTGTCCCAGGGGCGCATCCCAGGCATGCGTTACGTGTTGTGTCACTGGGACTCCTGGTTTGCATGGAGCCTGATGGAACCTGGCTTTCCCCCGCACATTCTTCGGCCGGGAAATGCCAAATCCAGCATGGATAGAGCCTGGAAAAGGGGAAAACCAGAGAGGGGGAGAAACCTTACTTGGGCAGCCGAAGATGGTGCCCTCTTACTAGTGTGTGGCTCCCTTTACATCTGCTTGAATCCTAGGTTGTTGGAAAACCCAAAGAAAGGGAAAACCCAGTTTTCTAGTGATTCTAGGGGAAATGGGGAAAAATGGGAAAGGGAAATGGCTGGGTCAATGGCCGGCCTAAAGGACTTGGCCGTTGCTAGAATATGCAAGGAACTGGAGGAGGGTTTTTTTATTTTTGCTGGACTGGAACCTTAGTTTGAAATGATTGGAGAAGATGTGAAAAAGGATGGTTACAGTGAGAGCGGGAAAGAGGGCTTTATAGCCCTACGAAGGCAGTGCTGCCATCGGCAATGGCGGTGCTGTGCACCGCCTGGCTAGAGGAAGAAGACGATGATGCTTGGGGGGGTGTCCTTATCAAAACGATCTCCTGGATTTTCAATCCCTCTTGTTTTAAATGCATTTTACAAAAATGCCCCTCATCTTTAAAAGGTCATAACTTGGTCATATGAACTCTGTGTTTGGCGTTCTTTAAGGAGTTGGATTCAATTTTGAGTGTAGAATCTAATGGTGCTAATTTTTTTCACAAATTCCTTTGTTTCATATTTTAATTAAAATAGAACATTTAATATAGTTAATTCTATATAAATTTCCAAATTAATTGATTTCTCTCTCAATTTAGTAAAAGTGATGCAAAAATAGCGTCAAATGTTCGAGTCATTATAAGAACTAATCCTAACAACAGCTAAACAACTTATCCAAAACTTGGGGTGCATGTAATTGTGTGCATTATGCATGAAAATAAGATGGAAAATGTGCATGTATGAAGCATGGAAAGGGTGATTTAAGGGATGAACTAAACTATTGTGGATTATGTGAAACTACTTTAACTACAATAAGAAACTCTAAAAAAAACAAGCAACTATCCAAACAGATCATACTCAAAACCATGCACGTGACCCAATGGGTTGTGCGCATGAATCTCGAACATGAAGAACTAAATTAAACAAGCATGAAAGATAAGATTTAAAGAAAAAACATAGTCATGAACTTTGCACCATTAACATTAAATTATAAATTGAATTGATTGTACTTCAAAAGTACAATTGGGGTGTGCACACTCGAAGGGTTGTGTGCACCATACAAAAGCTACAATTCAACCAACTAAACTCCTCTAATATTCATCAATGTAATTTGATCTAGGCTATAAAGTATGTAAATAAAAAAGAGAGCTAGAGAAAGCTATAGTGAATATGAGAATAAAAGCAAAAGTATGGAAAATATCTTAAGAAATTCATGAAGTGAATAACTTGATCTAAAGGTCCCCATCTCTTAGCTATCACTATAAGAGACTAGTGGCCTTTAAACTTAAGGAGCTAAGGCGTCAACTAAAGGCAGTTCAACAAGGAACATAAACAAATCAAAACAAATAGAAAAGGAGAAACAAAGTGATGACAACCAATATGGAATTTGAAGAGATGCAATAGTGCCTTGGGAAAGAAGAACAACAACCCAAAGGAGAACAAAACTTAAGTCACAAAAGAGAAAAGTGAGAGTGGTGGAAGAGGATGCCCTCCCCAAATCCCAAAGCGAGGCAGATGCCATTTTCCTCCCAAAGGAGAGCTTCCTAAACTTTAGTTTTTTATTTCATTTATATTTTTTCTCTTATATTTTCTAGGGTGACCTAAGTTAAAGGTTTGGTGGGGATGAAAACAAGTAATTTGAATGTCTAGGATGGGTGAGTAGTTAAGGTTTTACAAAAGATGGAAGGTGGGATGGATTGTCTACCTTTTGAGTGCAACTAGGTGGGGAGCCACCTTATTTTTAGAGGAAGATATCTCCCCCTTCAAAAATCATTGAGACCCTTCAAGGTAGGAAAGAGTGAGAAGGTGGGAGGAAAGAGATGAGTAGGAAAGGATAGGAAGGAAAGGTGGGATGGGAAAATTTGATTGATTAAGTGTTTTCCTAAGATTTTGGGATTGGTTGGTGGTTTGAATGGGAGTTTAGGAAGGTGGAGGAGTCTTAGAAAGGTAGGACTATTCAATAGAAAGTGAAATTCATGCTACATCTTCGTGGTGAGGTAGAAAGTGGAAAAAGCATGAAAAAATTATGAAAAATAGAAAGGTTTGTTCCTATTGGTCCACATGCCACCTTATACTAGTGAATTTTCCTTCAATTTTCTTCAAAATATCCACATAAATCTTAAGGGTAATTCTTCAAATTCTTCACCAATTATGGCCTTCCATTTAGCTTAGCTCATGTGGCTTTGATGGCTAACTTTGAGGGCTCCATTCGCTTGGCGTCATAGCTCTCTTGGCTTAGCTTGTTGGCTCAATTCCCTAGCTTTAGTTGTTGCCTTGGCCCCTAGCCTGTCCTCTTGTTCTTGGCTTGAATATGGCTAAGTGGCTTAAGTGAAACCCTTGCAAAGGTGGTGGGCTTTTCATGGCTTATGCATGGGCCCACTTTGGGCTATTTTGACTCTTCTAATTTCATCGATTGTTTGATCAAAAGATGATCTTGACCTTAATCTCATGTTGGATTGATGACTTTTAGGCTTTCACTAAATCTTTTGATCTTGATCTTCTAATTTCATCTCGATCGATCTTAACTGTTAGACCACTGTCTCACCTCCTACAAAAAGTTCAAAACTCTAAATAGATTCTAAAAATTATTATTAATTACATACTTACCTAGGATTAACCTCTGGACCTACAAAATGTCAAATTTTTGAGCCATTAGGTAAAAAATGCATGTGTTACGAATTTGATTAAAAACCCCAATTTACCCTTATAAGTTGTAACACATGGGTAACTAATTGACAAGTATATACCATGAGAAATTTGATCAAAAACCCCAATTTACCCTTATAATAGTCTACGAAAAGATATTAACTACCAAGGATGTTATAGTCTATTAAACTTCCTATTCATTTGTAACCATATCCAAGCCACACTTCTCCTAAGTTCAAGTTAGGACTTCTATTAGAACAAATGTAGGCTTAGGTAAGAGTTATCGAAAGAATGGATATAAAGATAAACAAAGATTTTCTAGAAAATATGTAAAGGTCTTCTATCAATTTATTCATAAATTTTCTCCTCTTCCCTTATAAGAGTGAACATTCTTCTTTCTCATGGTATCTTTTATTTGTTTTTAACTTAACTTTATATAAAGTATTTTTGAACTTTTTTTTCTTTTTAACCTTGATGTTCATCTTTTGAATTGTATTGTTCATACTTTTTCCAAAGATATTCTTCAATCTTCTCTACATATTTCCAAAACAAAAGGGAATATATTATAGGGATTCAATATAGGTAAAGGTTATTTTGCTAACAAAGAAAAGGCTGATATTTAAAGGTTCAATGGGCTAACTAGTGAAAAAATAACATAGGTAAGGCTAAAGGCTCCGGGTTTTACAAGTACTAGTCCCAAGAAAAACATGCAAAATATAATTTTACAAAATAAGTACAAAGTGTTACTTTCGTAGGTACTCACGATTGCATTTATCACATGCAACAAGCCCTGAAACTCCTAGGTTATCTCTCGTGGATGAGTTAGGCATCTTGAGGGTTTGCAGTGAATATATCCACAAAATTCAGGCATCGTGAGGGTTTGCAGTGAATATATCCACAAAATTCACTAAGGTTGAGTTCCTTATTTTATCTCAGAGAATCTTCATTCATTAGTAATCTACTAGTTTTTCACAACTTAATGGATAAGATTGACCATTTTATAAATCATACACATACTAAAGACATTCCATTCTAGTTATTTTTCATAGTACATGTGAGTATATAGCCACATAAGTTTTGACTTCTAAATAGATATGCTTAAATTCCATTAGGAATATGTCTTGACCCCAAATCCTCACAGGTATGCTCTCAAAAATGAAACTCTCAAATAAGAGTTTAAACATATTTCTCTCATTACGTGACTAAATCCACCAAGCTCATGGTTAACATAATTCTTTAAATTTTAATGTGACAAAGGGAATGATCCTTAAGAGCGCATGATATTAATAAGAATATTAGGGGAAATTTACCCTAGTTCCTTTATTTTTTCACCTCTTTAAGGGTATGTTCCACCTAAGATCCACAGGTCTTAGGATAGGGCGCTGAAGAAATGGGTATAAGTCGATCCCAAGAGGAGTGAACTATTGTGGCACTAGTGGTCCCTACTTTAAACTATCTAAGCTAGCCAAAATTCAAGTGATTTTTGTTCTAAATTAAGAATTAAAATTAAAATAAGAAATTAGAAACTAAGCAAAATCATGAAACATGCTAAATGGGAAACTTTCCTAATCTAGAATTAAAAGTAAGGGAAACTTACAAAAATTTCAAATAATAAATTGGAATTGGAAACATAAGTAACAAATAGTAGCAAATAAAGAAATTACAATGTATTAGAAAGATTCAAATCAGGAAACTAAACTTAAGGAAACTACCTAAAAAAAAACCTTTCCTAATTTAGAACTTTCCTAAACTAAAACTTACCAAAAATAAAAATTTATAAACCTAAAAAATATAAAAATAACTAATTTAACTACTCTCACATAAGATACAATAACTAAATTAACTAAAGTTCAAAGGAGAATGGGACTTTGAACCATGTGCATAGTTTTTGAACTGTGCGCATGATACTAGACTCCCAAAGATGGTGGAATTGAATATACCTACAATGAGTTACTATGAAAACTAACCATTAAATCTAATAAATAACATGAAAATCTAAATGGGTATGTAAGGATTTAAGAAAATAAGATGTTCTAATATTTGGAATTAAAACGCAAAGTTAAAGAAAAACCAATTTCCAGATTTCAAAACATAAGACCTTAAGAACAGTCAATAAATCTTGCATTGGAAAGCTATTGAAACCATAACTTTTATGCAAGAAAACAACCCATATATCAATTACTTTGATGATATAAATAATCCATAACAAAGATTCCTAGTAAAATTTATTGAATCATGTCCAATTTACATCAAATTTATGAGCATAAAGCTGTCCAAATTTTTTAGAATTTGCACGCTTTTCCAAAGCTCAAAATCTAATCAAAACAAAAAAATAATTCCAATATAATGCTTACAATACAAACTATAATGACATGCAAAGAAAACCTAGAAAGGAATTTGAGAAAAATAGAGGCTAAGTGCGTGAACTAATTAAGGAAAAATTGTCTAAATCTTAGATAAAAAGAGGGTAGAAAACATGGCATTCAAGTGGGGAAATCAATGATTTAATCTATCTCTTCTCTTAGTTGTTACTATCTGGGAATAAATAACTTGAATCTTGATTGAATAAAAAAATAAAAAACTTATGCAATAGAGTGGAGAAGAAAGACATTAAGGGTTACAAAGTAGCATGAATTCTAAGGAGCAAAACAATGAAATCTTGAAGTAATGGAAAAAGTAAAATAACTAAGTTACTAACCTAAATTGGAGACCAAATAAGTAAGAGAATAATAAGAAGACCAAGCGATGTGATCCTTAAGAGTGGATGTTATTACGAAGAATATTTGGGGTAATTTACCTTAATTCCTTCTTTTTATCACCTCTTTAAGGCTGTGTTCCACCTAAGATCCATAGGTCTTTAGATAGGACAAAATGTAGGCTTAGGATAAGGTTCTGAAAAGAAGGATATAAGGATTTTCAAGGTTCAAAATTGAGTGGAGATCTTCAATGAATATCTGTTAGGAGAACTTTTCTTTTGGTTGTACTTGAAGTGAATATTTATTTATATTTTTTTCAACTTTTCTCCTCTTTTCCTAATTTCAATACTTCTTTCTTTTCACTTTTCTTTTTCTTTAGCTTCTTTGGAAGAAAGACGACTAATTTTCTCACTTCTTTGACTTTTTGTCCTCTTTTGAACTTTTCTACTAACTCTACTCATTTTGAAAATGGGTAATGGTTATTTATTTTTTTGCTTTATTTTGGGTTAAGGTGAGTGGGGCTAATAAAGAAAGGCTTTAATAATATGCTCAAAGGGCTAACTAGAGGTTTGCAATATATTGTGTAGGCTTTATGTCTGTGGGCTAAACAAGGATGGCCTATATCACTTCTGAGGTTTCCTAAAGCCTACCAGATTTAATAAATTTTCTAGAAATAGAGCTATTGCTCTTATTTAATCTTGATTGTTAACTAAAATAGGGATAATAGGAATACACTAAATTATGTACACTGAAGAAATTGTGGAATTACTTATAACTCTCTGAATGAAGATAATCCCTAAACTGAATGGGTTATAGGTCATTACTGATTTTCTCCTAGGTCTCTAAATCATACGTCTCTATTAGTCTTGACTATGTGTTATGTGTAAATTGCTTATGAGAATTAACTTTCATAAAATGCTCTTGTGACACCCTGGTTTTTATATGAAATTTTTTTAAGTTTATTTCAAAAGATGGCTTGCCTTTAAATTTTAAAATACAAAAACAGCAAAAGATTTTTCTTTGAAATCCATTTTCCCAAAAACCCAGATGTCACCTTTATACTCACACTATACATATATATAGTTTTCTAGAAGATAGCAATTCATTTATTAAAATAGGACCCATACAGTGGTTCACTTGTATAGCCCTGATAACATTATATTAAATGTCCGATATCACAATTCAAATGACTAATTACACAATACAAAAGCTTTAATAAAATGTACACCTGAGCACAGAAGTATGGTTACTGGATTCCTC
Organism: Warburgia ugandensis; assembly: GCA_035236585.1. NCBI lineage: Eukaryota > Viridiplantae > Streptophyta > Magnoliopsida > Canellales > Canellaceae > Warburgia > Warburgia ugandensis. Next base: position 40,119,036 of record CP141134.1, read on the forward strand.
TTCTTGTGTACATCTTCTCTTGTCTATTTGTATTAGAGATATTGTAAACATAAAACATTTACAATATCTCAGCAAGCTATGCTTGATAGGGGAGTTTAAGAAGCATGCTAAATCTTAAGATACATTAATTATTCCATAATAATTAGAGTATTCATTTTCATAGCAATTTTATTGAATGGGATTTAGTGTATGTTTCACATTTCAATAATCCATTTATAAACTAGATATCTACATGTTTCATAATCATTAACAATCCATTGATAAATCAATTATTAACATGTCTCATAATTATCAATATATATACATATTTCATAAATATAAGTAATCCATTGATTTATCAAACATCTTTAATTATTATTTGTTATCGAAATAAACAAATCCAATTCCATGAACCATACTCTGCATACCTACACATATATAGAAATTGTTAAAAGACATACAAAATTATGAATATAATCAATAGATCTAATTTACATTCCCATACTATACTATGTTTCAAAATCATACCCATCATCATGTGGGGTTCATAATCATCCACCGTTGCTGGTATATCAATATAATCCTCATGCCCCTTACTATACGGGGTCCACAATCCTCTAGTCATTGCTGGGAAAACAATAGAAGGCATATCATTGTACTATATCATATAAGGCATCTTATACTGCCATCATATAAGCACCATAGTGCATCAAATATAAAGACTACTATGCTGCAGTCTAAATCCGTATAGTGTCCCCGGATAACTGCATAATAATCCATAGGTACCAACTATGGAAATAACAAATTCCATGTTCGCATAGGGGGAACCATGGTTGTTACATTGGCGACCTTCCCATGATTGCCCCACCTGATGTTTAGCCTCTCATTGGGCATGCTATCCATCATATAATAAATTTTGGAGAGCAAGTGGCCAAACCGTGCAACTCTCCTAGCATAGCATCCCTGGGCCTACGCTTGTCTAAATCAAAACTCTCAGGCCACCACACCTGGATGTAAAATAATCATAATGGCAAGCACTTCTCTTGTTCATATATTTCGTAACAAGAATAATGTCTTCACTTATTTGGTGATCACCCACCAAGGATGTATCTTATAAACCTAGACTCATACATCATCAATACTGACATGGTACCCATGTACCATAAACATAATTTCACAATTCACATACATGATGTACAATTCATAAGCATCAATTATAACATGCAATGCTTTTAATTAACTATGACGACCTAGGTTTTATATGATATGCTATGTTTGAAACCATATGTTCTTTAAAACCATGTGCATGTTTGGAAACTCATGTTCAATATTGACATTAAAAGCCATTGTCAAAATGGAATAGTGACGACTTAAAGAATCGCATAATCCAAGTCGAAAGTAGCATAGATATCATAAGCATATATGATATGCATAAGATGCTCAGCTGAATCCAACTCATGGATCTATGGTATGGTCGACCATCCTTATGTCATGCCATATGCAATGCAAGTAAATCCTCAAAAACATAGGGCCCACTATGCCCACGACCTCATCGCCGCGTGGTCCCCGAGTACCTAGGGACACTCGGTCATAGCTGCCAAGGGGCATATGACACTTCGATCGGGTGCCGTGACACCAGTGGTAGTCCTCGTTACCACTCAGCAATCGAAGTAAGGACAAGCCTTTTTGGCGTGGTACCCTTCCCATCTATAGTGGTAGACGCTGGGAGGCCACCCCAAACCTCTCGGCATAGCGCCCACGAGCTTACTAGCCCAAATCATATACGATCAAGCAAGAAAAAACCTCTTTTTCAAAACATGTCCTCTTTGGGTCCCTCATAACTTCCTGGCCCTCACAACTGCCTACCCAGCGTCTTTTGGGCACTCTAGCGTCTTTTGGTAACCCTCAAGGATATGCATTTATTCGAAACTCAATAATCACAAATCATGCAATTTATGCACTTATTTATTGTAAATAATGCAATTTATGAAATCGTTTGCAAAACATGCATGCAATGCATAAAATATGCTCATCCTAATATCGCATTCAAAGTCGTAACCTTGCCTAGAAGCCTAACAGCCTAGAAGCCTGTCAACTCTCTTTGGCCCACCCTCATCGGCCTGCCATCATCAACCCGCCCTCATCAGCCCACCCCTCATCGGCCAAGGCTACACTTATCATGCAGACAAGAATCCTTTTTTTTCAAAACATGTCTATGCATGTAACACATGTCTTGGAAATATATACGCAATGTATTTTTCATATGCATGCTAAGTTCATTTATGAAATCAACTTATGCTAAACAGGTCATGTGCATAAGGATGTAACATAAGTTTATATGTTATACGCATAAATACAGGACATGTAACTTAAAAACTGAAAACATGCATTAGAAAAGCAACCATGACTCAAAACATGCAGTCTCAAAACATCATGGGTTCTTTTTAAAAGTATAGTAGCGATAGGATACCTACCTGTTTTGATGGCGCTAGTCCCCTTGTCCTTATACATTCCTGGACATGGTTTAGGGGAAAAAGGTTAGCTTGGCCTATTTCACCTCACTACTTAGGCATTAAGGGTTCATTCCCATGCCTAAGGGCCTCCTAAGGTCCCTAACTGGGCCTTGGTATAGTCAGGTTTGCAAAGGGTTAATGGCCCCGCACCACTATCATGGTTTAAAGGTCATGCCAGCCTTAGATAGGGGCTTGATCAGGTATTTTAAGATTTGGGTGTGTCCACGCCATCGATATGGACACAACGCCTCTCACGACGCCTCAATTGGAGTCCTAAAGCTCAAGTTATGGGCATTTTAGTATTCAGAATACATAGAAGGCCCATATGAGGCGCGAGCCCGGAACGCTAATGCGTCCTGCGTTAACGGCGCGCGCCCCACTAGGCGCGTTTGTAGACGCATCGAACCTCCGCCCTTCTCTCTCGTTTGCGGGCGCATCCAAGGATGCGCCCATCGGTTTTCTTTAATGCACAGGTTGTGTTCCAGTTCCGTGGTGACCTAGACATCCTCGGGACGCCCTGGTTCGACCCTGTTGAACCAGAATGCCCCAGGCACTTGCCCTGGGTCTGTTGTGGCTCCCTAGAGCCCAATTTTGCATGGTTTCTCATGCAAAAACTTAGGGAAACTCAACCTAAGACTGAGGGGGAGTTGGGTTTGGAGTTTTTTAGGGCGTACTTGGTTTGTGGCCAGGGATTTTCCACGTTTTCTCCTCTTGCCTGCTTCTCCAAGATGGGTTTTTTCCCAGGGTTTTAGGCTACCATTGGAGGCGTCCAAGAGCTCTATTTATAGAGCTTACAGGGGGTTTCTACCACCATGGAATGGCAGTGGTTTCTCCCCTTGCACACCGTCATTCTAGAAACCTCCAGTATGTTTGGAAAGAAGGGGGTGCCCGTATCAAAATGGGTCCCTTTTTTCTCAGGCCAAATTCGTTTTTAAATTAAATTACAATTTTGCCCTTGAACTTCAAATGGCCATAACTTGCTCATTTTAACTCTGTTTTGGGTGATTCTGGTCTTGTTGGATTTCTTTTTTCAAGACGCACCTAAGGATACCATTCTCAAGACCAAATTTCTGGGTCTAGTCAGGGTGAATAGTGAAATGACCAAAATACCCTTATCTCAAAAAGTGAACTTTTTATTATCAACTTGGGATTTCAAGATTACCAAAAATGGAGTCATTACATTAACATTATTTCATCATTTCAATTTAAAGCATGTCAAATATCAATCATACCATTTTAGTTTCATAATATCCATAACTAGAAATAAGATTATATTTAGAACATGCATTTTATTATTTAGACATGCTATCTTAAATTTTCACCTACCTTATGTGATGCATTCATCAGATTGCACTAGCTTTAATCTCCCTCTTCTTCACCATCGACCTCGTGCGCTTCAATCTATACATTGCATAAAATTCTTTTCTTAATACATTCACATATATATAGATATTTAGATTTAATTATGATCATAATTTTAAGAATCTGATGCAATCCAAGGCCCAGATCATCATTATCAAATCATTACATGGATGATCAAGACTCATGTGAGTTAATTAGGGCTTCTGTGGATGTCTATCCCTAGTTTAGGGCTGAGATCTATGGTTAGATCTATGTGGACATCTAAGTTGTGTTTTCCATCAAATTACATGGTTAGATTTAACTAATTTAAGGGTCTATAATGGTTGAATAGACCGCTTCCAACTTTGGATTGGCAATCAGAACTCATTTGTGGGGCCTGATCATCGATCCAACATCAACAAGTCACTGTTTAAATAGTGATAGATCGGCCAAGTGAGGTTTCTTGCTAGGTTTTCATCCAAATTACAACATTCTAGTCACATCCCAAGTAATTCCAGGTCATAGGATTCATCTGGGGTGTCTGATCATCGATTAGACACTGCAAAATTACTGTGTGAACAATACCCGATCGGACGGCTAAGATCATTCGATTTATTTGCAGTCAATTTACATCTAAATTCATCAATTCCTCCTATATTATAGTAATTTTAGGTCTATTTAATTCATCTATGCTGTTTGATCAGCGATCAGACATCAAATTTTTACTATATGAACAGTACCTGATTGGATGAATGAGATCAGACGGTTGAGATTATAGTTTAGATCAACAATCTAAGTTGATTTTAGGGTTTGTGAACCTTGTATCCACCTATCCATAAACTTAGATTAAGAAATGTATAGTTGGATCATCCTTAAATTTAGATATAGGATAGAAATTCATGGATCTAACAAATATCACCAAATTAAGAACTCGTTTTTGTAAATCTTACCTAAAGGAGGTGTGACTATGTTTTTCCCCATCCTAGGCTTGCTAAATTGGCTCTGATCTATCATGAAATGCTCCATCCCTGGCTCCGTGCACTTTCATGCCCCAATCCATGGTTGTTCCTCCTCCAATCATGGCAGAACCAAAGGGGTTTTGTTCCCCTCTTTGTGAGAGTAAAATGGACTACTATATTAACAATCTAAGCTGCCATTGTTGCCAAAAAGGAATGGAAACTAGAGAAGGGTTCATCGGAGTTGAAAGAAATCAAGGAAACCCGATCTGGGTATCCCTTGGTCGCTAGAAAAGCATAGATCCAATAGGGATCTAGTTGGGGAAGAGGAAAACCAAAGGGGAAACGGTTGTCGGTAGTTGTAAATGCCAGCAAGCCTAAAAACATGGCTATGCTGGTGATTGGGAACCATAGGGGAAGACAACCTAGAGAAGAACCCTGATCTCTGGTGGAATCTAAGCATGCCAGCCTTCCCAAGCCTGGTTGTGCCTTGCGGTGGAGAGCTAAGGGAACAAGGGACCGAGATTAGCATAGCCTGCCAGTCGAGTTGTACCGGTCCCCAATGGGTCGAGTCAGGAGAGAAAGGAAAGAGGAGAGGAGGGTTTTAGGCATGCAGGTAGCTGGAAAAAGGATAGAGGGGTTGAGGGGTTTTTGGCTTGCCAACCACCCTTGGCATGCTAAGCCAGCTATGCAGAAGGAGATGGGACATAGGCAGTCCCAATTGCGCTGGGAAACTGGAGATCTACCTGGGAAGGGGTTGCCGTCCATGAGGAAAACGATCGGAGGGAAGGGTGTGGCCGGTGACCTCTGTCAATGTAACGCTCGAGCAATTTACGCCATTTTTAACAAAAATTGGACATTCTATGGGAAATAAGTTGTGCTAAATGTTTTACTTTATTTAAAATAGTAAACAAAGGAATTTGTAAGGAAACTTGGTACCATTAGATTCTACTCAAAAATAGAATCCAATGCCTCAAAGAACACCGAAAACAAAGTTCGTATGAAGAAGTTACGGCCGTTTAAAGATCAGGGGTAGTTCTATAATTTAAACAAAAAATGAAAAAGAACAAAAAACACAGGGGTCGTTCTGATAACGGCACCCCGTGTCATCTTCCTCCCCAAGACTTCTCCAGAAACCCCGTTTCCAGAGGTTTTTGCCACCGCCAATGGCGGCACCGACATTGGCAGCACTGCTATAGCAAGACTATAAAAGCCCCATCTCCTCCCTCTCCAAAACGCAAGTTTTTCGGAGATTTTGGGACTGGGGTCTCCGGCAAAAATCGAAAACCCGTCTCAACCTAGCTCCCTGCATTTTCCGGCAATGGCTAGGCCCGAGTCAGGCTAGCCATTCCCGTCTTCTCATTTCCCCTCTCTTCTCTTTTCCAGCCTTGCACAACATTGGGATTTTCCTCTTCATGAGTTTCGGCGATAAAGGGTTTTCAGACGAAAAGAGGGAACCGCACCACCCAAAGGAGGGGGTCCCCGGCTACCCAAGTAAGCCCCTCTTTCCTTGTCTCTCTATTTTTCCTCCCCCAGGCCAGATCCATTCCAGATCTGGTCTTTTCCCAGATGTTTTCCAGCTAGATTTCCTGGCCAAAAAACACTCCAAGCCGGTTCCAGCCGGCCCTGCACGAAAAAGGCGTCCCTGGGACGCCATGCTACAAGGTTCATCCGTGCAATGATGCGTGTCATAGCGCGTCACTTGAGCATGCATGTGAGCGTGCAAAACGCGGTCCCTGGCACGGCCTTTGGGCGCGCACGCACATGAGCCAGTCGCGGTTCAACCAGGATGCACGAGTGTCCTGGGAACTGGGACACGCAGACGTAACGAGACTATAAGGACAGGATTAGAGGACAATTTACAGAGTTAACCATAGAATAGTAGATCCACATCATAGGATCTAGCCTAACAATGAATTAGGCAAGGACCATGGACCCTAAAAGGCAGATCTAACGATCTAATGTCTAAATAGAATGAAATTAATAAGGACTCCTTGTATTCATTTATACCCAGGAGTTTATAAATGAGACCGAGGGACGGGTTGAGTGATAAAGGACGCGACTCTAGGAGACTTTGAGGTAGGTGCTCTATCGCTACTAGACTTTTTAAAAGAGCCATGATCGTTTTGAGAATGCATGTTTTAAGTATAAGTATATGACTTGTTTAGCATGACTTATTTTATGACTTGTTTAGCATATAAATGAATTCAGCATGCATATGATAAATACATTATGCATAGACATGTTTTGCAAATAATTGCATATATTGCATGATTTGTGAGCATTGAGGTCTTCAAAAATTGCATTTCCTTGAGGGTTACCAAAAGACGCTGGAGTGCCCAAAAGACGCTAGGTAGGCAGTTGTGAGGGACCCAAAGAGGACAGGTTTCGAAAAAGAGGTGTTTACTTTTTTGATTGTATATGATGTGGGCTGGTAAACTCGTGGGCACTATGCCGAGAGGTCTGGGTTGACCTCCAGCCTCTACAACTATTAGGTGGATGGGTACCACGCCCAAAAAAGGGCATGTCCCTACTTCGACTGCATGTGGTACAGGGGGCTACCACTGGTGTCACGGCTCTGGGTCGAAGTGTCATATGTCTCGTGGAGGCATATGACCCTGTGTCCCTAGGTACCCAGGGACCACACGGCGGCGAGGTCGTGGGCATAGTTAGGTGCTACGATTTGAGGATTTACTTGCATTGCATATGGCATGACATGAGGTTGGTCGAGCATACCAAATATCCATGAGTTGGATTCAGTTAAGCATCTTATTCATATTATTATGTTTATGATATATATGATACTTTCGACTTGGATTATGCATTTCTTTAAGTCATCAGTATTCCAATTTGACAATGGTTTTTTAATATCGATATTGAACATGATTGGTCGAACATGCACATGTTTTAAAGAGCATATGATTTTAAACACAACATGCATCGTAAAACTAGTAGTGATAAACTCCTACTGAGTATAGTATATACTCACCCAATCCTTAACATTTTTTAGGATAGCTCCATTCACAAGTAGAAGACGCATATGTTAGTGCTACGAGCAAGTAAATCAAAAGGAGACCATTATACATGTAAGTAAACACTCTACCCTTTGGACATGTATTTGTATTTAGTTATAGTTGGGCTATGAGCTGGGACTGGATAGACCTGGGAAAAACATTTATGATTTCTGAAGTTTTTCAAAAACTACTTTGGTTGTTGTGAAAGCAAATGACACTCGGGGTTTTCAAAATGAGTTTAAAACCAAAGATTTATTGTTGCATTGCATGGTTTTTATAAAATGGTTTTAAAATAGGGATGCATCCCGACTTAGGAAAATTAGATCTTGCATTTTAAAAAATGGATGGGAAAACTCGGGTCGTAACAGTCAACGTCAGTATGTACCTGACTGAGAGAGAGGACAATTAAGGCACTGATCTAGTGAGTACGCCGGAGGAAATAGGTAGGTCACTAGTGGCTAGTCAGGCAGATGCGAGAGAGAGAGAGAGCAGACCCGACATTTCGTCAGGTTTGTAATGAGAGGGGGGTGCCACTATCAATTTGGCCCTGACTTCATGGGCCTATAACTTCTTCAATCCAGACATTGTTTTCAGCGTTCCTTTGCTCATTGGATTTTATTATCCTAGTACTATCTATGGTTTTAGTTTTAGTTCCAAATTATACTTCTATAAAAAGATATAGCTCTTGAAACCTCATAACCTAATCATGGAATGGTGAAATTCATCCATAGTCCGATTTTATGTATTCTTTATGTTGTTGGACTAAAATTTTCGACAAACATTTAGGTTTGCACTCCAAATTCCATTTCTATACAAAAATTTATTTTCCCTGAGTCAAAATTCCAATTATATTCTAAAATTCTAATTTCACATAATAACACCCAGAATAGTATTTACTAAATTTGGGGTTGTTACAACTCTAACATATGAATTGTAGGCAAAACTAGTCATATATGTTATTATTACTAAATTCTGAACATCTAGTTCTTATCATAGTAAGGGAACTCTTCTAATATATATATATATATATATATATATATATATATTGCTAAAAAGCTCAAGAAAATTTAGGATCCCTTTATACATTTGCACCCCTAAACCTGAATGAAATAGTCCCCAATGATCGCCCTGGGATGGGTTCTGGGCGCACGACAGTGTGTACACTGTCCTAGGTGCGGCCTTTGGGTTCGCGCGTGACATAGGGCATGTGTCCTGGCTTGAGCAGGATGCACGGGGTGCCCTGGGAGCTGAGACGCGCCATGCTATAAGGTGCATCCATGTGATGATGCGCGTCCTAGCGCGTCACTTGAGCATGCATGTGCGCGTGCAAAATGCAGCCCCTGGCATGGCCTTTGGGTGATCACGCATGTGAGGTGGTCGCGGTTTAACCAGGGTGCATGGGTGTCCTTGGAACTGGGACACGCACACCTAACGAGACTGTAAGGACAGGATTAGAGGGCAATTTACAGAGTTAACCATCGAATAGTAGATCCACATCATAGGATCTAGCCTGACAATGAATTAGGTAAGGACCATGGACCCTAAAAGGCAGATCTAGGGATCTAATGTCTAAATAGAATGGAATGGATAAGGACTCCTTGTATCCCTTTATACCCAAGAGTTTATAAATGAGGCCGAGGGACGGGTTGAGTGATAAAGGACGCGACTCTAGGAGACTTTGAGGTAGGTGCTCTATCGCTACTAGACTTTTTAAAAGAGCCATGATCGTTTTGAGAATGCATGTTTTAAGTATAAGTATATGACTTGTTTAGCATGACTTATTTTATGACTTGTTTAGCATATAAATGAATTCAGCATGCATATGATAAATACATTATGCATAGACATCTTTTGTAAACAGTTGCATATATTGCATGATTTGTGAGCATTGAGTTCTTGAAATATTGCATGTCCTTGAGGATAACCAAAAGATGCTGGGTAGGCAGTTGTGAGGGCCAGGCAGTTGTGAGGGACCCCAAGAGGACAGGTTTTGAAAAAGAAGTTTTTGCTTGTTTGATCGTATATGATGTGGGCGGGTAAGCTCGTGGGTGCTATGCCAAGAGGTCTGGGTTGGCCTCCAGCCTCTACCACTATTAGGTGGATGGGTACCGCGCCCAAAACAGGGCATGTCCCTGCTTCGACTGCATGTGGTACAGGGGGCTACCACTGGTGTCACGGCACTGGGTCGAAGTGTCATACGTCCCGTGGAGGCATATGACCCTATGTCCCTAGGTACCCGGGGACCACATGGTGGCGAGGTCGTGGGCATAGTTGGGCCATAAGGTTTGAGGATTTACTTGCATTGCATATGGCATGACATGTGGTTGGTCGACCATACTAGATATCCATGAGTTGGATTCAATTGAGCATCTTATGCATATTATTATGTTTATGATATATATGATACTTTCGACTTGGATTATGCGATTCTTTAAGTCGTCAGTATTCCAATTTGACAATGGTTTTATAATATTGATATTGAACATGATTGTTCGAACATGCACATGTTTTAAAGAGCATATGATTTTAAACATAGCATGCATTGTAAAACTAGTAGTGGTAGACTCCTACTGAGTATAGTATATACTCACCCAATTCTTAACATTTTTTAGGATAGCTCCATTCACGAGTAGAAGACGCATATGTTAGTGCTACGAGCAAGTAAATCAAAAGGAGACCATTATACATGTAAGTAAACACTCTACCCTTTGGACATGTATTTGTACTTAGTTACAGTTGGGCTGTGAGCTGGGACTGGATAGACCTGGTAAAAACATTTGTGATTTTTGAAGTTTTTCAAAAACTACTTTGGTTGTTGTGAAAGCAAATGATACTCGGCGTTTTCAAAATGAGTTTAAAACTAAAGATTTTCCGTTGTATTGCATGGTTTTTATAAAATGGTTTTAAAATAGGGATGCATCCCGCCTTAGGAAATTTAGATCTTGCATTTAAAAAAATGGATGGGAAAACTCGGGTCGTAACAATCAACGTCAATATGTACCTGACTGAGAGAGAGGACAATTAAGGCACTGATCTAGTGCGTACGCCGGAGGAAATACGTAGGTCACTAGTGGCTACTCAGGCAGATGGGAGAGAGAGAGATAGAGAGAGAGAGAGAGAGAGCAGACCCGACATTTCGTCAGGTTTGTAATGAGAGGGGGGTGCCACTATCAATTTGGCCCTGACTTCAAGGGCCTATAACTTCTTCAATCCAGACATTGTGTTCAGCGTTCTTTTGCTCGTTGGATTTTATTATCCTAGTACTATCAGTGGTTTTAGTTTTAGTTCCAAATTATACTTCTATAAAAAGATATAGCTTTTGAAACCTCATAACCTAATCATGGAATAGTGAAATTCATCCATAATCCAATTTTAGTGTTTTTTATGTTGTTGGACTAAAATTTTTGACAAACATTTAGGTTTCCACTCCAAATTCCATTTCTATATAAAAATTTATTTTCCCTGAGTCAAAATTCCAATTATATTCTAAAATTCTAATTTCACATAATAACACCCAGAATAGTATTTACTAAATTTGGGGTTGTTACAACTCTAACATATGAATTGTAGGCAAAACTAGTCATATATGTTATTATTACTAAATTCTGAACATCTAGTTCTTATCAGAGTAAGGGAACTCTTCTAATATATATATATATATATTGCTAAAAAGCTCAAGCAAATTTAGGATCCCTTTATACATTTGCACCCCCAAACCTGAATGTAACAGTCCCCAATGATTGCCCTGGGATGGGTTCCGGGCGCACGACAGTGTGTACACTGTCCCAGGTGCGGCCTTTGGGTGCACGCACGACATAGGGCACGGGTCTTGGCTTGACCAGGATGCACAGGGTGCCTAGGGAGCTGAGACGCGCCATGCTATAAAGTGCGTCCGTGCGATGATGCGCGTCCTAGCGCGTCACTTGAGCATGCATGTGCGCGTGCAAAATGTAGTCCCTGGCACGACCTTTGGGCGATCGTGCATGTGAGGTGGTCGCAGTTCAACCAGGATGCACGGGTGTCCTTGGAACTGGGACACGCACACCTAACGAGACTCGAAGGACAGGATTAGAGGACAATTTACAGAGTTAACCATGGAATAGTAGATCCACATCATAGGATTAAGCCTGACAATGAATTAGGCAAGGACTCCTTGTATCCATTTATACCCAGGAGTTTATAAATGAGACCCAGGGACTGGTTGAGTGACAAAGGACGCGACTCTAGGAGACTTTGAGGTAGGTGCTCTATCGCTACTAGACTTTTTAAAAGAGCCATGATCGTTTTGAGAATGCATGTTTTAAGTATAAGTATATGACTTGTTTAGCATGACTTATTTTATGACTTGTTTAGCATATAAATGAATTCAGCATGCATATGATAAATACATTATGCATGGACATGTTTTGTAAATAGTTGCATATATTGCATGATTTGTGAGCATTGAGTTCTTGAAAAATTGCATGTCCTTGAGGGTTACCAAAAGATGCTGGGTAGGTAGTTGTGAGGGCCAGGCAGTTGTGAGGGACCCCAAGAGGACAGGTTTTCAAAAAGAGGTTTTTGCTTGTTTGATCGTATATGATGTGGGCTGGTAAGCCCGTGGGTGCTATGCCAAGAGGTCTAGGTTGACCTCCAGCCTCTACCACTATTAGGTGGATGGGTACCGTGCCCAAAACAGGGCATGTCCCTGCTTCGACTGCATGTGGTACAGGGGGCTACCACTGGTGTCATAGCACTGGGTTGAAGTGTCATACGTCCCGTGGAGGCATATGACCCTGTGTCCCTAGGTACCCAGGGACCACATGGCGGCGAGATCGTGGGCATAGTTGGGCCCTATGGTTTGAGGATTTGCTTGGATTGCATATGGCATGACATGAGGTTGGTCGACCATACCAGATATCCATGACTTGGATTCAATTGAGCATCTTATGCATATTATTATGTGTATGATATATATGATACTTTCGACTTAGATTATGCGATTCTTTAAGTCGTCAGTATTCCAATTGGACAATGGTTTTTTAATATCGATATTGAACATGATTGTTCGAACATGCACATGTTTTAAAGAGCATATGATTTTAAACATAGCATGCATTGTAAAACTAGTAGTGGTAGACTCCTACTGAGTATAGTATATACTCACCCAATCCTTAACATTTTTTAGGATAGCTCCATTCACGAGTAGAAGATGCATATGTTAGTGCTACGAGCAAGTAAATCAAAAGGAGACCATTATACATGTAAGTAAACACTCTACCCTTTGGACATGTATTTGTATTTAGTTACAGCTGGGCTGTGAGTTGGGACTGGATAGACCTGGGAAAAACATTTATGATTTCTGAAGTTTTTCAAAAACTACTTTGGTTGTTGTGAAAGCAAATGACACTCGGGGTTTTCAAAATGAGTTTAAAACTAAAGATTTTCTGTTGCATTGCATGGTTTTTATAAAATAGTTTTCAAATAGGGATGCATCCCGCCTTAGAAAATTTAGATCTTGCATTTAAAAAAATGCATGGGAAAACTCGGGTCGTAACAGTCAACGTCAGTATGTACCTGACTGAGAGAGAGGACAGTTAAGGCACTGATCTAGTTAGTACGCCGAAGGAAATAGGTAGGTCACTAGTGGCTAGTCAGGCAGATGGGAGAGAGAGAGAGAGAGAGAGAGAGAGAGAGAGAGAGAGAGAGAGAGAGCAGACCCGACATTTCGTCAGGTTTGTAATGAGAAGGGGGTGCCACTATCAATTTGGCCCTGACTTCAAGGGCCTATAACTTCTTCAATCCAGACATTGTGTTCAGCGTTCTTTTGCTCGTTGGATTTTATTATCCTAGTACTATCAGTGGTTTTAGTTTTAGTTCCAAATTATACTTCTATAAAAAGATATAGCTCTTGAAACCTCATAACCTAATCATGGAATAGTGAAATTCATCCATAATCCGATTTTAGTGTTCTTTATGTTGTTGGACTAAAATTTTTGACAAACATTTAGGTTTCCACTCCAAATTCCATTTCTATATAAAAATTTATTTTCCCTGAGTCAAAATTCCAATTATATTCTAAAATTCTAATTTCACATAATAACACCCAGAATAGTATTTACTAAATTTGGGGTTGTTACAACTCTAACATATGAATTGTAGGCAAAACTAGTCATATATGTTATTATTACTAAATTCTGAACATCTAGTTCTTATCAGAGTAAGGGAACTCTTCTAATATATATATATATATATATATTTTGCTAAAAATCTCAAGAAAATTTAGGATCCCTTTATACATTTGCACCCCCAAACTTGAATGAAACAGTCCCCAATGTTCAAAATATAGGATACCTAAATGATGAAAGGGTACTATAGACTAATGAGGCTTTCTAAAAAATTCCTAGGTTGCCTCCTAGTAAGCGCTAAGTTTAATGTCTCCATAAGAAATTTCCATACTATTATCAATATTATATGTCTTTTCATTATCCTCAATCCTTTTTATAATTTCAGCAATGTTTCTATCAGTATATTTTCTTATTGGTCTCATTTTCTCTTCCCATTCCTCTCAATCCCCTTTTCAAAGGCAGCCATGGTTTGTTCCATTTTCTCACAAAATTGTTGCATATTCTCTTCTAATAGTTGTTCTTCATTCCATAGAGGAAATGACTCCTAAGGTTGGTATTTCTATGTTATTGGGGTACTAAAAAATGGCTGAGAAGGTTGAACCCATGATAATTGACCTTGATAATCTAAATAATCATGGTAGTGTTGATCAAGGTGAGACCATTGTGGTTCTTCCTGATTTTAGTAATCCTGATACCAAGGTTATTCATGATGCCTAGCTCATCCATTGTAGTCTTGGTAATTTGTCTTAGGATAATAATTGTTAGGATGTGTGAATGCATTAGGTGCATCCACCAACTCCTAATAATAACTATTGCTTGTGGAGCTTGTTGGCCATGAAGGAGTGGGATGGGGATGTTAAGAATAGGTATAATTATTATGGTACTGAGGTTGTGGTATAGCTTGCCTAGAATCTATTTTCCTAAGAAATTGACTCACAATATCTAGCCTATCCATTGATGTATCTACAAAATTTATCCCCATCTTAATAGGCCCACGTTTTCAACTTTGTATTGAATGAAGTAAATCATTATATACAATGTTGAGTGTTTTTCTTTTAGCAAGTATGAATAAAAAATACCCAACTATATAAGGCTTAAATGCTAGTCCTATGCTACATGATGCACAATCAAATCCTAGTATCCACTAATTGAGTAGTGTCCTAATTATCTTTGCATAGTACAAAGGAGGTAGCTTCTTAAACCTAGATCTGGACAACTTCTTCTTATATCCAAATTTGACTATTGCTTACCAATTAGGTTCTGCTCAAAAGTGGTTAATACAATCCTTGCATTATGAGGCTTTTAGACCTCAAATAACATCAACGAAAGGCATGGAAAAATTACTTGAATTTTAAGACACCTACTATAACCACAGTGCTTAGAAGCCACTAGAGTGACAATAGATTGCATCCTTCTAAAATGGTCATATGAGCTTGATACCCTAAGTCTCTTTCTACTTGATTTTAAATTAATATTCAAGGGTTGGGATCATGGTACACAAGGAGATTAATTGATTCCTAGGTGGGCCAAGGAACTGGTGATAAAATCCAGTCCTTATCTTATAAGGGTTCCTTTGGGGCCCTTACTATCATTAATTCCATTTTACCATGAAGCTATAAATATGCAATGCACAATAAAAGAAAACTAATGCAACCTATATGCTATCCAACAAAGGTTAGATAGGTGCTCTAATGCAACAATCCTATGTAAAGATACAATAACTATCAATGAATAGTCCTTATCTATATGAATTATATGAACATCCAAATGCAAATTATACTAAATCCAAATTATCCTAAAAATTAAGTGAGAGATAAATACCCCACACTTGCCCTGTACCATTACAACCCATTTAAAATTAAATAATAAAGAAATTACACTTTACAATGGACCTCAATACCAATTTCAATTAATCCTAAACTAGCAAAGTAGTAAAACCTATGCTAAGATGACAAAGCCATGGCCCACAGGGTCACCGCTGCTCATTTACCAATTTCCCTCGCATAAAAATCAAAGAAATATGGTCAATATGAGAAAAATAGCAACAATGCAAAAAGTATGCAAATTTATGCAAAAACTTTAATCTAATGCAACCTAAACCTAGACTATAGGAAAATAATCTAAATTATGAAACACTACACAAATTGTTGCAACTCCATTGCAATGGCACCAAAAACTTGTTATTTTAATTAAAACTCGCTAGGGCATGAATCATTTGCAATATAGCATGTTAGGGAGGTCAATCCCACGAGGAGTGAACAATTGTGGTGTTAGTGGTCCCTACTTTAAACTATCTTACCTAACCAAAATTCAAGTAATCTTTTTTCTTTTTTCCTGAAATAAGAATGGAAATTAAAACATGAATTTGGAAACTAAGTAAAAATAAGAAGTGGAAACTAAGAAAAAACAAGAAACATGCTAAATGGGAAACTTTCCTAATCTAGAATCAAAAGTAAGGGAAATTTATGAAGGCTTCAACTAAGAAATTGGAATTGGAAAAGTAACTAATTAATAGTAACAAATAAAGAAACTACAAAGAATTAGAAAGATTTAAATCATAAAACTAAACTTAAGGAAACTACCAAAGAAAGAAACTCTCCTAAACTAAAACCTACCTAAAATAGGAGTTTCTAAAATTCAAAAAGGAAACTTTCTAAACCTAAAAGACATAAAAATAACTAAAATAAGTACTATGAGACAAGATCCAATGAATAAAATAACCAAAGTTTAAAGGAAAGTGGGATTTAGAGCCATGCACCTGGTTTTTGGACTGTGCGCATGATTTTGGAGTCCTAAAGATGGTAAAATTTAATGTCCCTACAGTGGGTGACTATGAAAAATCACTATGGGAGCTAATAAATAACATGAAAATCTAAATGGGTACCCAAGGATTTAGGAAAATAAGATATTTTGATGGCTGAAACTAAAATACAAAGTTAAGGAAAAACTAATTTTTAGATTTCGGTACTTAAGAATAGTCAATACATCTTTCATTAGAACGCTATGAAACCTTTTATGCATGAAAAAAACCTAGGTCTCAAGTAATTTAATGAACTAAACAATCCATAACAAGAATTCCAAAGAACTTTATTGAGTCATATCCAATTTACATCAAATTTATAAGCATAAAACTATCCAAAATTTCTAGAATTTTGTGTACTTTTTCAAAGCTTGAAATCCTATCTAAAAAACAAAAAATTTCCAATATAATGGTTAAAATACCAAGTATAATGACATGCAAAGAAAACCTAGAAAGGAATTTAAGAAAAACAGAGACTAAGTGGGTGAACGAACTAAGGGAAAATAGCTTAAAATTAAGAGAAAAAGAGGGCAGAAATATGGAATTCTAGTAGGGAAATCAAGGATTTATGCTATCTCTTCTCTTGGTTGTCACTACAAGAGAATAAATAACTTGAATATTTATTGAATAACAAAGAAAAACTTATGGAATGGAGTGGAGAAGAAAGAGATTAAGGGCTAGAAAGTGGCATGAATTCTATGGAGCAAAAGAATGAAAACTTAAAGCAATGGAACTAAAGTAAAACAACTAAATTACCAACCTAAATTGGAGAGAAAATAAGCAAGAGAATAACAAAAAGACCAAAGGAAGAAAAGCACCAAAAATATTCCAAAGTCCAGCAGCAAATAAAACCAAAGGAAAGCTTAATTTCAAGGTGTGCCACCCACCTCTACTTAGAAAATTCATATGGACTATGTGACTATATATAGATGAGTGCCTTCATAACTTATGAAGGGGAAGATAAATTAGTAAGATGATGTCATAAACATGACATAAGAGAAAGATAAGAAACACGGGCTGGCTGGTTTCTAATTTTAAAAAGGATATAGGTGTCTTTTTTCTTTTTAGAGGCAAAGTGGGGTGACATGGGGAAAATTGATTGCCTAAGTGGTTTTCTAGGAAGGGTGGATTGGTTGGATGATTAGGAAGGGAGTTTAGGAAGGTGGAAGAGTTATGGAATGGTAGGACTATTGAATAGAAAGTCAAACTCGTTGTGGTCTTTGGTGATGAGGTGGAAAGTGATAAAAAGGTGGGAAAAACATCAAAATTTGAAGGCTTTCATCCTATTGGTCCATATGCCAACTTATCCTAATAGATTTTTCCTTAATTATCTTCAAAATAACTTAGGGATAACTCTCTTGAATCTCCTCCAAGCCTAGCCATCCATTTAGCTAAGCTTGATGGCTTAGATGGCTAACTTTGAAGCCTCCATTGGTTTGACTTCATGGCTGTCTTAGGAAACTTCCTTTGCTTCAACCCTTGGCTTGAGTGGCTTGTATGATTTTTCTTGAATTTCTTAGCTTGCCACTTTCTTTCATTGTTTATATGGCTAAGGTGGCTTGATGGCTCCCATCCAAAAGGTAGTGGTAATGCATGACTTACTTCATGGGCCACTTTGACCATCTTTATCTCATTTAATCACATCCATTACTAGTTCATAAGATGATCTTGCCCTTAATCTCATGTTGGATTGATGATTTTAAGACTTTTACTTGATCTTTTGTTCGTGATCTTCAATTTTCATCTCAATTCATCTCAACTATTAGATCATCATGTTTCTTCCTACAAAAAAATCTAATTAATTCCTAAAAGAAAAAAGGTTAATCACATACTTACCTAGGATTAGCTTTTGAGCCTACAAAATATCAAAATTTTGAGTTATTAGGTCAAAAAGTGCTTGCTATGAATTTTGGTCTAAAAATCTTAATTTAGCACTATAAGTTGTAACATATGGGTACTAATGTGACGATCTGGGTTTTCCCATGCATTTTTAAATGCAATATCTAATTCCTAAGGTGGGATGCATCCCTATTTGAAAACCATTTTTATGAAAACCATGCAATGCAGTGGAAAATCTTTTGTTTTAAACTCAATTTGGAAACCCCGAGTGTCATTTGCCTTCACAATAATCAAAGTAGTTCTTGAAAAACTTCAGAAATCATAAATGTTTTTCCCTAGGTCTATCCAGTCACAGCTCATAGCCCAACTGTAAATAAATACAAATACATGTCCAAAGGGTAGAGTGTTTACTTACATGTATGATTGTCTCCTTTTGTTTTACTTGCTCGTGGCACTAATATAGGCGTCTTCTATTCGTGAATGGAGCTATCCTGAAAAATGTTAAGGATAGGGTGAGTATATACTATACTCAGTAGGAGTCTATCACTACTAGTTTTACAATGCATGCTATGTTTAAAATCATATGCTCTTTAAAACATGTGCATGTTCGAACAATCATGTTCAATATCGATATTAAAAACCACTGTCGAATTGGAATACTGATAACTTAAATAATAGCATAATCCAATTTGAAAGTATATATATATCATAAACATAATGATATGCTTAGATGCTCAACTGAATCTAACTCATGGATATATGGTATGGTCGACCAACCTAATGTCATGCCATATGCAATGCAAGTAAATCCTCAAACTATAGGGCCCAACTATGCCCATGACCTCGCCGCCATGTGGTCCCGAGTACCTAGGGACACAGCGTCATAGCCTCCATGGGGCATATGACACATCAACCCAGTGCCGTGACACCAGTGGTAGCCCTTGTACCACATGCAGTTGACGTAAGGACATGCCCTTTCTAGACGTGGTACTCATTCCACCTAGTAGTGGTAGAGGCTGGGAGGCCACCCCAACCTCTCGGCATAGCGCCCACGAGCTTACTAGCCCAAATCATATACGATCAAACAAGCAAAAACATCTCTTTTCAAAACCTGTCCTCTTTGGGTCCCTCACAACTGCCTACCCAGCATCTTTTGGGCACTCCAACGTCTTTTGGTAACCTTCAAGGACATGCAATTTTTCAAGAACTCAGTGCTCACAAATCATGCAATATATGCAATTGTTTGCAAAACATGTCTATACATAATGTATTTGTCATATGCATGCTGAATTCATTTATAAGATTGCGTCATACTAAACAAGTCATATAATTTAAATTTAAAACATGCGTTCTCAAAACAATCATAGGTTCTTTATAAAAAGTCTAGTAGCGATAGAGCACCTACCTCGAAGTCTCCTGGAGTCGTGTCCTTCATCACTCAACCCGTCCCTGGGTCTCATTTATAAACTCCTGAGTACGAATGGATATAAGGAGTCCTTATCAATTTCAATCTATTTAGACATTAGATTGCTAGATCTACCTTTTAGGGTCCATGGGTCCTTACCTAATTTATTGTCAGGCTAGATCCTATGATGCGGATCTACTATTCTATGGTTAACTCTGTAAATTGTCCTCTAATCCTAAGTTTATAGTTCCATTAGGTCTGCATGTCCCAGTTCCCAAGACACATGTGCATCCTGGTTGAACCGCGACTACCTCATGTGCGTGCGCGCCCAAAGGCCATGCTAGGGACCGCATTTTGCACGCGCACATGCATATTCAAGCGACGCGCTATGACGCGGATCCTGGATGGCATCGCACGGATGCACCTTTGGTGTAGCATGGCACGTCTCAGCTCCCAGGGCACCCCATGCATCCTGGTCGAGCCAGGACCCGTGCCCCATGTCGCGCGCGCACCTGAAGTCCACACCAGGGACAGTGTACACACTATCGTACCCCTGGAACCCATCCCAGGGACCCTGTCCCAGGCGTTCATGGAGCATGGCGTCCCTGGGATGCCTTGTTAGTGCAGGGCCGTCTAAACCGGCTTGGGAACGTTTTCCGGCCAGGAAATCTGGCTGGAAAAAGACCAGATCCGGCATGGATCTTGGCCTGGGGGAAGCGAAACGAAGAGAAGGGAAGGAGGGGCTTACCTAGGTAGCCAGGGACGCCCTCCTTTGGGTGGTGTAACTCCTCCTTTCCACCTGAAAAATCCTATGTTCACCGGAATTCGTGAAGAGAAAAGTCCCAATGTTGAGCAAGACTAGGAAAAGAGGGGAATGGGGAGACAGGTAAAGGAATGGCTAGCCTGACTTGGGCCTAGCCGTTGCCAGAATCGGAGAACTGGGTTTCCAAATTTTGCTGGAAACCCCAGTCCCAAATGACTGGAAAAACGTGATTTCGAAGAGGGGGGAGATGGGGTATTTATAGGGGGAAGAAGGCGGTGCCCCTCAATGGCGGTGCTGCCATTTTTGTTAAGTGTTCATTTTTGGCTAAAAGACCCCTAGTTTAGCATTCAATTAGATCACCTAACCGTCCAAATTGCAAAATTTAGCTTGATTGACCATCCTAACCTTAAATTTCTCAAAATCAATGGTAAAATGATTATTAGAGCTTATTGGATGATTAATGTACGATTTAGATGATTCTAATTTAGTCTTTTATTTTGCAGATCAACTGATGGAAGGTTGGATGGCTCAGCTCTATGATCAACGATGCAGATCAAACAGGCAAGAGTCCTAATCAACAAGGAGTCCTAATTGGAAGAGTTCTAGTTGGAAGAGGAGTTATAAAAGGATGAGGATTCCTAAAAGGGATGGAGTTCTATTTGGAGGAGAAGAAAGTTTCCAAACATGACTCTAACTCTTTAAGGATAGAGTTTGAGGAAGAAAAGGAGAATGGCAGTTGTTATAAATAGTAGAGCCATATGGAGAGAAGGGGAGTTTTATTTTTTATTTTTGTTTCGTGGCTACCTTCCTCTTCCTTGTTTTGTTTGGAGTTTACCTTGTTCACTCATTTCTCTTTCACGTTAATAGCCCTCTCTTGCCTAGCATCACCCCCATTTTCTTCACACCACGTTACCAGCTTTCCATTTCGTCACCGCATCATCCACCGCACCCATCTACATTTTTCACTGCCCAGGCTGGTCTGCCCCTATTCTCCACTCCTCTGTGCCCAATTATCTTCACTGCTCCAAGGATCACACTTATCATTGCCACCATCTAAACCAGCTCGACACAATGAACCCTCTACCAACATCTTCACTTTCTTCCCACCAGTCATTAGTTCCCTATTCGTTCGCCTTGGCAAGCCCTTCTTCTATTTTTTCCCCTCTTCTCATCCCTTCGTCCACTCTGTTTCACCACACCCATTCCTGGCTTCCCTCCTTCACCAGACTTGGCATCTTCGTCCAGTTCAATCTTCTTATACAAGCCGGTCGAACAATTCACCACCAGCATAGGCTTGTCCATAGCATTACTTCTCATGCCCTATTGCCATTTGCTTCATCGGCCAACCTAGCACGAACCCATCTCTCCATCTGCCTAATCATCTCGACTCTCTCTCACGTGACATCAAACAACGTCCAAGCGCATCTGCTACTAGATTTTCACCGGCCAGGAGCAAGCCCCAGTCCAGATCAAGTCCAGCTCTGCTCCCGACGAGCCAGACATCTACTCTAGTCGGCCATCCCATCAATTCTGGCAATTTCCTCCGAATCCATCTTCTCCACCGGTCTCCTCCTTCGTTGGGTTTTTCTTGGTTTTTGTTAAAAACCAGATTTTTTTTCCAGAATTCTAGTTTTGCCCTTCATATTTAAATGCAATTACATTTCTGGACTTTTTAGTTTATTACATCGCGTCCCCTGTTTAATGACATCTGTATCCCCATTTTATTTACATCTGTGTCCCTATTCCAATTAAGGTTTATTTTATCCATCTTTTGACAGTGTTATCTAAGGACAATGCCATCCACGGATAGTGTGATTCAAAGATATTTTGATTAGTTTTATGTTGTTCTCTAGAATTGAAAGTTATTTAAAGTGCATCATTTGAATAAATGTGAATGGTTAGGCTAATTTTGTTATTCTCTTCAAGTTTCAAATAATTAAATTTTATTAAAAACTCCACTTAAAGCGAGTCCCTGTGGGCTCGACCCGTATTTGCATAGCTACACACTACAATAGCCCGTGCACTTGCGGAAAACATCAACAATTTCCCCTGTGTTTTCTGAAAAAATCGTGAAAGGAGTGTTTTTGGAGAAATCTGGAGGTGGAAGATGACAGGGGGTGCCGTTATCAAAACGCCCCCTACATTTTTCGTTTTCTATTTAAATTACAAAACTGCCCCTGATCTTTAAAAGATCGTAACTTCTTCATACGAACTCCATTTTCGGCGTTCTTTGAGGCGTTGGATTCCATTTTTCGACTAGAATCTAATGGTACCAAGTTTCCTTACAAATTCCTTCATTTACTATTTTAAATAAGGTAAAACATTTAACATAGTTTATTTCCCATAGAATGTCCAAAATAGCGTAAATTGCTTGGGCATTACAACTAATTGAGTGCATTTGTTGTAAAATTAAACATTTATCAACAAGTATAGCCTCTATTATTTCCTAGGTTTCATATGACTTAAGAATGACCATAAACTTAAGAGATATATAGTATAGTCGTTTATATTTTCTTAATAGTTCTCCTAGACAAAGAATAATGAGACCAACTAAGAATTAATGTCCGTTGAAGAAAATTTTGAATTTATGTATAATCCTCAGTAAAACAAGAATGGCTCAAAACTCGTTTAGGTTCTAAGTCTCCACAAATCTTCTTAAAGATCTCTAATTTATATTTTTCTCTTCCACTTAAACTATGTAGCTATTTTGTGCAATCAATGTTAAGAGTTTAATTTTTCATTAGACACTTTAGAAAAAGAATAAAATAGTTCACTAATTGTATGTAACTCTATTAATAATCCAAAGCTCATAATATACAGAAAAAATAAATTCTCATCTTTATAAAGAACTTATCAATTTTTTTTAAAATTTTCAAAAATGTAAGAAAAACTAAAAAATCTGATTTCTACACCCCAAACATGAACTCAACATTGTCCTCAATGTTTTGAAATATAGGAGACCTAAATGATGAATAGGCAATGCAGAATAATGAGACTTTCTAAAAAAAAAATTCTAGTTGTCTCCCAATGAGCGTTAAGTTTAACATCTTTAGCCAGACATGTCCTAACCTCGGCAACTAAACCTAGACCTAGCTTGTTCAACTAATTCTCCTAATCCTAACCTAATAATAAACTGGTAAGGTTTCTATTGCCACTTCAAAGCCTCGCGGTAGTCTATAAATTTCTTCCACCTGGAGATTTTGTTGTTGGTAACATTATTAACATAATGGACCTCCATGATTTTAAATTTAGTGGGACCACATTGATGATCCCCCATTTTAGTATTTCACTATAGTCAATATAATTCACCCACCTCAAGAATTGAGGTGGTGGTAACATGATGATATTATGAACCACTATGAATCTAAAGTATTTTGGACCATGCAGGGTTGAATGGTCCTCATTTTTACCAAATTTAGGGGTAACATTGACCATTATACTCAATTTATCATTGTCCTCATCCCTTACATTGTCCTAAAATTGGGGTATAAGCTGACTTTGCCCTTCCCTAAAACTTTGTTCTTATATTGCTAGAGGATGGAACATGGTATTGATTTAACCTGATTATCTTCTAAAGTGTACCGTAGATGTAAGGTTAGTAAATCAACTAACTCTTTTTCTTCCTATTTAGCTATCATAGGTAAGGTTTCAAATGGGCCTACATTACTTTCTGATATTTGTTCAAATAAGGTCAATAGGTCCCAATTAGGTATATTTTCTGCATTACAAGGTTCAATTAGTATTTGAGCCTCTATAAGGGCTTCTACTCTTGCTTGCCATTGGGAAATGTTCATTAACGACACAATATCCAACAACTCATTCACCTTAGCAATGGATGTGTCTTCATCAAAGACATAAAAATAAGTAGGACATGATTCTAGATAATCTAAGTTGGATGTTTCTATGGTTTCATTCTCTTCATCAATGGAAGTCTCTTCATAATAATCGTAACAAGGAATAAAGCATGGCTCCAGTAGATATGAGTTGGAGGCTTCAATAGATGGTTGTGAACTTTGTGGCTCAAAATGATAATAAGATATTTATATCCTATTATTAGTAATAAATGGCTCTTCATTATCCTAATATGTTTCATTTCCTCAATCCTTTTTTCAAATTCAGTAATGTTTCTATCAGTATTTTCTCACATTAGTTTCATTTCCTCTTCCTAGTCCATCTCTCATTTCATTTCCTCATTCACCCTTTTAATGGAAGCCATGCTTTGTTCTAATATCTCACAAATATGGTGCATATTCTCTTTCAATGGTGGTTCTTCTTGGTGTAAAGGGAACGAATCACAGGGTTGGTATTACTATGGCATTTGGGTATTTGAAAAAGGGCTGAGGAGGTTGAACTCATGATGATTGACCCTAATATTCATGATAATCATGGTAGTGTTGACCAAGGTGGGACCATTGTGGTTCTTCAAGATATTGGTAATCCTAAGACCATGGTAGTTAATGATGCCTAGCCCATCCATTATAATTTGTCTCAGGATAGTAGCCATTGCTAAGGTATGTGAATGCATTATGTGCATCCATTACTCCTGATAATAACCATTGCATTTGGAGCTTGATTATCATGTAGGAGTTGGAAATTGTGATTTAGAATAGGAATAGTCATTATGGTATGGAGGTTGCAGAGTAGCTTGCCTAAAAGCTATGATCCTAAGCAATTGAGTTTCCATGATATCTATCATAACCATCAGTGTATCTAATCTTTGAAATCTATCCCCTTCTTAATATGCCTTTGTTTTCAACTTTGTAAGCAACAAAACAAATTGTTATATACAACAAATGAGTTTTTTTTTTTTCTTTTTTATGAAAAGCCCTAACTATATGATGCAACCTAATTGTTAGTCCTAAGCTAATATGTACAATCAAATCCTAGTATAACTAATAGAGCAGTGTCATAATTATCTTGTCTTAATGCATAGGTGGTAACTTCTTAGACCTAGATTTAGACATCTCGTCCTTTTATTCAAACTAGACTACTACTTACCAATTGGGTTCTACTAAAAAAATGGTTAATACAATCCTCATTTCAAGAGGCATTTAGACCTTAACTAACATCAATGGAAGGGGTGGGAAAATTACTTGGATTTTAAGACACCCACTATAACCACATTGCTTAGAATCCATTGGACTGATAATAGATCTCATCCTTCTAAAAGGGTCCTATGAGCTTGATACCCTAAGTCTCTTCTTACTTGATTTTAATTAATGTTCAAGGGTTGGGATTGTGACTTATGAGGATGCTGATTGATTCCTAGGTGGTCCAAGGAGCTACTGATGAAATCCAATTCTTATCTTATAAGGGTTCCTATGGGGCCTTACTAGCATTAAATTCCATTCCACCATAAAGTTGTAAATGTGCAATTAAAAACAAAAAGCAAACTAATGCCTACCTATATGCTACTTAATAAAGGGTCATGCACCTTAACAAATTGGAGACTGTGATGACCTAGGTTTTCACATGCATTTTTAAATGTAAACCTAAGTCCTAATGAGGGATCGATCCCTATTTGAAAACCATCTTATAAAAACCATGCAATGTAGCAAAAAAATATTTTTATTTAAATTCATTTTGAAAACCCCGAGTGTCATTTATTTTCAAGATGAACAAAGTAGTTTTGAAAATTACTGTAATCATAAATGTTTTCCCAGGTCTATCCAGCCACAACTCACAGCCCAACTCTAATAATTACATATACATATCCAAAAGGTAGAGAGTTTACTTACATTCATACTTGTCTCTTCTTCATTTACTTGGTCGTAACACTAACATTTTCTGATGCTTCTACTAATCCTGTGTGGAGTTAAACTGTAAAAATGTAATAACCCCAATTTTTGTAATTGATTGAGAAAATCAATAAAGTTTGAGTTTCAGATATTTCGGGTTGAAATATTAGGGTTATTTAGAATATACTTTTTATAAAAGTGTAATCAAATAATAAGACATGTTAAATTGAAATTGAACTTAGAAAACCCTTCGAAATGACTGTAAGCACGACAAATTCTGAATTCTAATGAAAAATCCTTAAGTTTCTTCATTTCTTGGACAAAAGGGTAAAATAGTAATTTTACCCAAAAATCAAAATATGAGACATCAAAATTTAGAATGTACTGAGAAATACGAATCCAACACCACTAAGTAGACTCAAATCCGAGATCATGGGAATAAAACACAAAATTTTATACATAAATGGCAAAACGGTCTTTTTACACCATGTGGGGCCCACATGGGACCCAAAAACGAATCTTATGAGCAGCCCATGTGAAGTCATGGGTCAACAAACACCAGCTGGTCTTGGGGAAGAAAAATGGAGCATGGGGAAGAAATAATGGAGCATGGGAGACTTTAATGCCATTTAATAATAAAAAATTAAATATTATAATCATGAAAAAAAGACCAAAATGCCTATAAATAAAACCCCAAAAACCCTCCAAAAATGCGCATAAAATCCCCACAAAATTTTCTTCACTCTCCTTAAAAAATTAGACCTAGATCCCTCCCCAAAAACCTAAAATTTGCAAAAGATATCTCTCTTTTCAATTTCTTTTTCTTTTTAGATTGGAACAAGAGACCTAAAATCAATTAGGCACTCTGTTCTAGATCTAATTTCATCAATTCAACCATGCAAAACTTCCCACCATATCTATTCTACAAAACCCCCAAAGCAATTTCAAGATCCAACGGTTCAAACAACGGAAATTTGCAAGAAAGGTGGATCTTAGGCCATATCTTCATCAACAAGGTATTCTTTTTAAATTGAGCATATAACCAAGGTTTTTTCTCTAATCAGGTAGGTGGGAATACTTTCTATAGATGTTTAATACTGGTTTATGTAATTTTTAGTTTACTGTAATTTATTTTGATGATAAAAAGGTAAAAATAAAGTAATAACAGAACCCTTAATTTAGGATTACAGAGTGCTCAGATGAAAATTATGACTACACTAATAGATCTAGAAGGGTCCAAAACCCCTAGGGTAGAATTTTCACAATGATTTGAGAAGGTTTGGTCCCTCAATTGAGAAGGGATTGATTGGACGGTCCAAACGGATTGTCCGATCTCTCGATCGAATGGATGACGTCCCGCGCGCGTCCATGGACGCCCCGTGCGGGCACTTCCGCATTTCATCACAGTGGACGTGCCCAACGAACTAAACACATTCCGCCCGGCTTGGTTTACCGCCCAAAAAATTTGGGCCGTCCATTCCTTGGGCTCAGATCAAATATAAGCCCTAAAAAGGACTGTGAACTTCCAGATCACATTTTGGAGTCATCTAAACTCCAAATTAAGATCGGAAAGAAGCTATGGAAAGCTTGAAACCTCTATTTTCTGATGAAATGATAAAATGGACATAATATTCAGTAAAAATTCCGTATTAAAGCAACAAGTTTCCAATTACCTAGATCTTCAAAATCTGAGATGATCAGATCTTGAAAATATGTTTTACTAATGATATACTATTGAAATAAAGTGAGATCTATGGTTTATTTGGACATACTTGAGATATATTAAGGGATCTACCCATTATGGTAGAAAAACCCTAAAAATACAAAGGGACCCACTTGATCAATGAGATCAAGTGTGATCAAATCCTTGGGATGGATAAAATGAATGTCGATATAATGAAATCCAAGAAATCATGGATGGATTATGACAAAAATGGATCAATATGATCTTTGGACCTTAATAAAGAAAATCCCCTAAATATAACTAATACCCCTAATCAAAGGAAAAGATCTAAGATCTAATGGTTGGATCATAAGTATAGGTTTCTAAAAATGTTAATGTAAATTAGTTTCACTTTATATAATAGCATTTTAAATATGATTATGTTATAAAGCATGCTAGTATAACATTTAGACTTTATCATGATACATGATTTCATTGTTATCATAAGGTGCTAGATTTAATTATCTTAGGGGCACCTTAGTATAATTTCATGCCATTCTAACTTAGGACCATGCTAGACTTTCATATAAGTTTATACTATAGTATGAGATTATACCTTAAGTCCATGTTAGTTTAAATTGAGTTATTAAGGTCTATTAGTTGGAAATCATGTTAGAGTAATTTTAAGTACCTTGCCTCATTGTCATTAAGTGTTAAATTATGTAGTTTTATGCTTTGAATTTATAATTCATTTATGGTTAAATGTTATTCGTAGATCTACTTGTTATGAGATAAAGAGCATAAAACATCAAAACTGTAATCTAATGAGAAAGTAGAGTTTCATGACACAAATAAGAATGGAGTACTTTGGACTTAATTAGTAAGGGTTATAGTTAGCAGGACAATATAAGGATTATCAAATCCTTGGCCCAAACTAGGAAAAGAATAATAAACCCCATGAATGACATTATAAATATTCATGGACTTAATTAAAATCCATTAGAAAGAGTACTTAGGGTAAACATGCTTATAGGAACCTAATGAATGGTTTATTTATGGTCATTCTAGTGAATGATGAACATAGTGGTTAAGGGGGTTATCTAATAGAGCCTCGCTCTTTCCCTACCTTCCATTGACGTTTGTGAGGTCTAAACGTCTCCTTACATGAGGATTGAAGTAACGACTTTGTGTTCACCCATTCAGCTAGTAAGCCTTAGCCAATTGGAAATAAGAGGAGCAGTATAGATTTAGGCTTAAATAAGTTACCTTCAACCAGCACATTAACTGGTTGAATAATAATAATAAGAGCATAAAAGGTTAGTAAATTACCTAACCCTAATAAAAACAGTAAGTAAGATAAGGATGATCAAATAAGATCCATTAGATCCTGGATGATCAAGAACAATAAGAATAAGAATACTATATTGTACTTAGTATGCATGTTTATTAATATGCTTGTTATAGTTCATTAGATTAGATAATCCAAACCCTTGATCAAAGATGATTCAAGGAAGAAAACCAAGATCATCCTCCTTAGGGATGATCCAATAACTGAACTTAGATCAAAGAAGAACTAGATGATAGAAAACTAGGACCTTGATCTTTATCAACATGTGTAGATTGTTAATCAATGGATCTATGAAAGATCAAGATCAAGAAGATGGACACACAAAGACTTAGAGATAGAAACATACTTAGATATGAATGATCTAAAGATCATTCTAAACATTAGATCTAGTGATCAATAGGATTGTTCAAAATTTATGTATTGACAATATGTATGGATGTACAGATTACATACATCAGTCAGGATCATGGAAGATTGGGGAAAAGAGATCAATCCTAAAAGGCAGGAGGATTTGATGAATGCATTTACATGAGATATACATGATTGTACTTATGATCTTATGTTGACAAGAGTAATGTTAATAATTGTATTAAATCTCTTGAAAACCTTATGATCCAACAAAACACATATAAGATGGTTAAGGACTAAACTATAAGTGAATAGGGAACTAGAAAATATTTCAGCCCTAAGTAAACAGACATATGGTCTAATATATATGAAAGTTATTTTACATACAAGCTTGGAGGCTTGTGAGTTTGTTTTAATAGGCATAAGCTTAGTGGAATGCTATTGCTAGAGGAGTTACGAGGGTTTGGCCACCTGTTCCTTGAAATTTGATGATATGATGATACCTTGCCCAAAGAGAGGCTAAAAGTCAGGTGGTGGCAATTATGGGAAGGCCACCACTGTGAAAGTCTTGACCCCCCATACGGGCAGTGACATAATATTTTCTACCGTGGTATCAGTGGTGAATAGTGCGGTTATCCGAGCGTGCTAGTACGGATCAGACTGCAGCATAGCAACCTTTCTGATTATTTTGCACTATGATGCATATGAGAATAGGCATAGTGAAATGCCTTATGTTGTAGCATAATGAAATGCTAGGTAATTGTATATTACCAATATTTCCCAATAAGGAAAATTTCCAGTATAAGATTAGCTGTAATACTAAATTCTCAAAGTGAAGAGAATTGATCAGCTTAGTTGGGAATGATATTTGACTACTTTCACAAATTTAACTGGTTTACCCATGAAGGGTATGTATGTATGTATATAGATATACATAACTTACAAAGTAAAGAGTAAGTTTAAGGATAATGAGATTATGAAGTATTGGAATTACCTTGTCAATTATTATGTTTCTTGAATCCCCTACCAAGCATTACTTGCTGAGATATTGTAAATGTTGCAATATCTCAGATACAGGGATGGAGAGTTAGGAGCTGAAGACGATAGAAGACTTGAAGAGAATAATCTTCAAGGTATACCCTTGAAGACATGTATTTTTCTTTGTTGAGAGTTTTATTGTATGGTGAGCTTGAGTTTTGGATTATGTAATTTGGACAAGTATTGTACTAGATTTGGCTGTACTGTGAACAACTGGATGGATCCTGGAGTTTAATAAAAGTATATTCCTTCAATAGAATTTTATTTTGTACACAAATTATACTTATGTTATGTATGAAGTGGTGACTTGGGTTTTCAAAACAAGTTCTAAAGAAAAGAATTTCTGCTCCTTTGGTTTGCACAAAAAATTTTACACTCTTACGGGCCCTGCCTTTCAAAATACTTTACAAATAGTGTTACAAAAACTAGGGTCGTCACAAAAAATACTATATTTGGGTGAGTATTCTTCATACTCAGTAGGTGATTTGATGCTGCTATTTTGAAAACACGGCAGGCAACATGCATAATTCAAGGATCTTTTCATGTAAAACATCAATGATTCCCTTTTTGTGTAAACATGTGTATTTATGTATAAAACGTAAGCTCATTTATGCAATTTTCAACCATGGAATCCTTTACCATAATCTTGTATTCATCAATATAAATATGACTAAAATCATAGAGTAGAAATCAATAGATTCATACAACAAGATCTTGGCAAACGCATCAAATCGGTGAGTGAAATGTAATAATCATGAAACTCTTAAAATAGTCATCATTCAAAATAGATGAGAGCACAACTATAAGTATCATGCACATGGTCTTTCGGCAAACACATCAAGCTGAGGGGGCGGTGAACACATCAAACCAACTAGTCACGAGTACTCGTATACGACCATTTCAATGATGTATGTATATCAATAAAACTAAAGTCATAGGGCCAACTATGCTCACGATCAGCACACAGCTGGAATTGAGTGTCTCTAGTATCTAGAGCCCATCCACCATAGCCCTCCACAGCAATTATGGATATGTCCCCAAAAGGGTGCCATGAACACTTCCAGTGGTCATCCTTATTTACCACATCAGTCAGGGAAGGGACAATTCCTTTTTGGCAGCAATACCATCCATCCTTTAATGTAGAGGCTTGGAGGCCAACCCGTACAACCTCTCAGCATAATGCCCACCAGGCTCATCAGCCTAAAAAATATAAAAATAATGTCCTCTTTGGGTTCCTCACAACTGCCTAGCCCTCACAACTACCTAACTAGCGCCTTTTGAGCACTCCAACGTCTTTTAGTAACCCTCAAGGATATGCACCATATGATGGCATTATAATATGATATATATGATATGGTAACCCTCCATCTCAATCATCGTAAATAAAGCAATTTGTGCAGTTCTTTTCAAAACATGTAAGCAATGCATAAAATTTGTTCATGCTAGTAATCGCATTCAAGGCCATAAATCATGAAGGCAAGTCTGCATACTCATATAAGAACATCATATTTCAAAAAACATATGAAATACAGTAATAACGACAAGTAAATCACTTAGAGTTTGGAATGCATTTGAAAACTTAGTAGTATCAGACTACCTACCTAGACCGTCATCACTCGGATTGCGTTTCTCTTCAAGTTGAGCCCTAGATCACTTTTATGAAGTCCTTGATATTATTTGGACATAGAATCCAAGTATTATGTCCTATCCTTTATACATTATCAAGTAAATTCATAGATCAACAGCTAGATCTATACTATAGGCTATAGATCCCTAATTTGTGGGTTTTTAGGGGTCAATTTACATAATTCTTAAGCTAATCTTGGACTAATGATGTTCTAAAATATCTAATAAATCAATTAATGCAATTCGATCATAATTGATCTTGTAGATCCATGAAATCTCTATGGTTTTTAGGCTATAGTGACCTTGAAAAATTTTCTGATCCTAAATTTTATTGTTTCATTAGGTCTACGTCATCAATATGAACACAACAATTCTTTCGGATCATCAATCGGAGTAATATAACCTCCATAACCACATTTTTAGTGTCGCGAATCAATGAACGAACCAGACCTGTCCATTCCAGGCCCGCGCATCATAGTTCCTAGGATATGTGCGCGTCCTGGTCAAACTGAGATCACGTTCGCACGTGTGCGTATGCTTGAGTGACGTTCTGAAGTGCGTCTTGGACGACATCGTACGGACGTGTCTTCGGCACGGGCGCGTGCGTCTTGGCTCCCAGGATGCCTCGTGCGTCCCGGTCAAGTTGGGAACCTGCCTGCATGCGGCGCACGGGTGACGGTTGTCTCAGGGGGTGCGTTCCTCACATGCGTCACGCACTGCATCCCCAGGACACTTCTGTTCAAAGGGGTTGGGTTTAATCCTAGTTTTCTCTAGTGATTTCAGCCAAGAAAATGCAGATCTAGGGGGATCTAGGCTAGGAGGAGAGAAAAAACCAGAGGAGTGAGGGGCTTACCTGGGCAGTCTAGGAGGGTGTCCATCACCGGAGGTGTGATCTTTTCCATGCTAAAACCCTAGCTACCAAGTTTTGGGTGAAGGCAACCATAGAAAGAGAGGAGGAGGAGGAGAAAGGGATGGTTGGGGAAGAGGGGCAAGAGGGTTTTATAGCCTGCGAAGGCAGTGCTGCCATTTTTTCGACACTACGTTGCAGAGGTGGTGCTGTTAGGTCAGTGGCTGGAGGTAGGGGATGACCAGGGGGTGTCGTTATTAAAATGACTCCCTGCATTTTCAACCTATTTTGGTTTTATGTCCAAATTACACAAATGCCCCTCATCTTCAAATGCCCATAACTTGGTCATACGAACTCTGTTTTTAGTGTTCCTTGAGGCGTTGGATTCCATTTTGATCGTAGAATCTAATTATGTAGCTACTTCTTAGAAATTATTTTATTTCATATTTTAATTAAATTAGAACATTTAATATAGTTAAAGGCATATATTATTGCTAAAATAAATAATCCATATCAATTTAGTAATTAAGAAACCTGTAGTGGATGTAGTGTTATGCAAATATCTTTAAATTTCTTGCTCATGACAGAGACTATAACCATGCAGCCTATGCTTTGGTTGTAGCTAAACTAATGCTAACCTTTATTAAATAGGTGCTTGAACTAATGCAACAATCATAAGTATTATGCAACAATTATAAATGCATGACCCTAATCTATATGAATTACACTACCATCACAATTGCAAAATTATACTAAATGCAATTTATCCTAAAAATCAAAATTTGGATGAAGATTGCTCACCATGAGTGTTCCAATGATGATCAAGTGCAAGGCCACCATACCCCACACTAGCCCTATATTATTACAGTAATTTCAAATTTAAATAAAATTGAAATTAAAATTACAATGGGCCTCACTACAATTTTACTCAAATCCTAATATAGAAAAGTAATGAAAGCCTAATAAATGCTGATGAAGTTGTGGCCCACAAGATCGTAAATAATGCGAAACCCTAAACTAATGCAAAAATAATGTGAAACCCTAAACTAATGCACCCTAAAGCTAGACTATATGTAAACAATCCAAGCAATGGTCCACTGCACAAAATGTTGCAACTCCTCGATATCAGTGCCAAAAACTTGGTTTGATTTTAAAGTTAAACTTGCACGCACATGAATTGGTTGTAGTATTCTCATGAGTGGAGGTTGATCCCACGAGGAATCAATGAATTGTGATACTAGTGGTCAGTAATTTAAATTATCTAACCTAGCCGAATTTAAGAATCTCTTTTAATCTAAACTAATAATAGAAATTAACACATGGAAATGGAAATTCAAAAGCTAAAAACATTCTAAAATTAACAACTTGCCAAAAACACACTTTCTAAGAATAAAAATTTCATAAATTGAAAACTTTCTAAAATTAGAACTTTCTAAAAACTAAAATCGGAAACAATTGGAAACTATCTTAGGAGGAGCATCTTCTAAATGCATGTAGGTTGCGAGACGACTTATTTTTAGGGGAAGGCATTCCCTAGCTTCAAAATTTATTGAAGCCATTGAATTATGGAAAGTGAGTGGATGGGATAAGGTAGGAAAGAGAAGAGAAAGTGGGAGAAAAGAAATTAGTAGTAAAGGATTGGAAAGAGAGGTGAGATGGGGAAATTTGATTGGATAAATGATTTTCTAAGACTTTGGGATTTGTTGGGTGGTTTGAATGGGATTTTAAGAAGGTTAGGGATTCTTAGAAAGGTAGGAATTTTCAATGGAAAGTGAAATTCGTGGTGCATCTTGGAGGTGAGGTGGAAAGTGAGAAAAAATTATTAAGAAAACATGGAAAAGCATGAAAAATATAAGTTTCTGTCCCTATTGGTCGACACACCACCTTATCCTAGTGAATTTTCCTTTAATTCTATTCAAAATTTCCCCATAAATCCCAAGGACAAATCTTCAAATTCTCCAACAATCATGGCCTTCCATTTAGCTTAGCACATGCGGCTTTGATGGGTAACTTTGAGGGTTCCATTCTCTTGGCTTCATGGATGGCTTAGATGGATCTCTTGGATTAGCTTTGTGGCTCAATTCCTTGATTTTAGTGGTTAGCTTGGGCTATTAGCTTGTCCTCTTTTCCATGGCATGAATATGGCGAGTGGCTTAAGTGAAACCCACATAAAGGCGGTGGACTTTTCATGGCTTATGCATGAGCCCACTTTGGACACTTTTGACTCCTCTAATTGCATCCATTTCTTGTCCAAAAGATGACTTTGAAATTGATCTCATGTTGGATTGATGACTTTTAAACTTTGACTCGGTCTTCTTAACCTGATCTTTTAATTTCATCCTGATCGATCCTGTTATCGGATCACCATCTTGCTTCTTAAAAAACTTGTTAAAAACTCTAATTAAATACTAGAACAGTATGATTAATCACATAATTACCTTAAAAAAGCATGTGTTGGGAAATTTTGTCAAAAACCCTAATTTACCCCTATAAGTTCTTAAAAATAGGTAACTAATTGGGTGGTTTTTGTGCCAAATTGGATACTTATCACATTGCTTTATCAACTAGGATCTGACAAATTATTTCTCACCTATGTCACTATAGCATGTTGGTGTTTTGTGTGGTCTACCATACACTACCTATTACGTTGCCATACCAATGCTAAAGTGATAACTATTGTTGTAAGAAAACTTGACTAATGATAGATGCATGTCCTAATAGCCCTTCCAGTTCTGTAATAACACCAATTTTTATAAATTGATTGAGAAAATCAATAAAGTTTGAGTTTTCAAAAATTTTAGGCCAAAATATTAGGTTATTAGAAATTCTCTTTTAATAGAGATTAAAACATGATTTAAAACTTAGAATTTATGAATGTACTCAAAAACCGATCCAAATGACATTAAGGAAAATTCCCTAATTTTTTTATTTTTTTATGAATAAAACAGAAAAATGGTAATTTAACTAACAACAGAGATATAAGACATCAATATTTAGAATGTACTTGGAAATATGATTCCAATGCCACTATGTAAGCTTAATTCTAAGTTTCGAAGAATAAAATGTATTTTTCTCCATAAAAGGGTAAAATGGTCCTTTCACACCCCAGTGGGGCCCACAAACGAATCCAGCGGCTAGAAAACATGTAATGAGTGGTCAAACCACTACCATCTGCTAGTGGAGAAGGTGGTAGTGGAGGATCCAATGTTAATTTAATAGTCAAAAGAATTAAAATATAATTATTATAAGTAATTATGAAAAATGAAAAACACCTATAAATGCCCCTCCAAAAATGTTCATTAAAATTTCACAAAATCATCTTGCTTACCCTGAAAAATCAGATTTAGATTCCTTCCCAAATTTTCAAAACTCCCCAAAATCTCTATTCTTTCACTTTCTCTCTCCTCTCTCTAGATTGGAACAAGAGACCTAAATTCAATTAGGCACTCTGTTCCAAATCAAACTCACAAATCTCACCATCCATACAACTCTAGACTACCTTATCCACATAACCACCCCCAAATCAATTTCAAGATCCAACAATTCAAACAATGGGCAATCACAAGACAAGTAGTTATTGCACTATCTTATCATCAAGTTGGTATTCTTTTAATTTGGGCTGCAAAACCAAAGTTTTTTTGCCATCATGTAGATGGAAACCTTTTCCACACTTGTTTCATGTTATTTTATGTAATTTTTTATTTTCTAAAATTAAGTTTAGGTGATGGAGGACTCATATGGAAAATCTGAGCAATCTAATCAATTCCAAAACCCCTAGGGTAGCAATTTCAAACAGACTGTCCGATCTTCTTAAGCAGATCGGGATCCTAGGACGTTGCTTGGTACACTGCATGAAAGCGAGCCCTATGGGAGCATCTTAGTGCTCTGGCTCTGCATGCGACGCTGTCCCGACTGAATGGCCGTGCACCAGCACTGGTCCCGGGGAGCACATTGCCGTGTGCATTTCGATGACAGGAGAGTGGTGACGGTTTTGCCCATCAGGTCCGCCTGATGGATCCCAACTGTTCGTTCTCCTGGGCCCAGAACAAATTTGGACCCTAGGAACGACTGTGAACTTCAGTTATCAATTGTGGAGTCATTTGAGCTCCAAAATGAGATTGAAAAGAAGCTATGGAAAGCTTGTAACATCTATTTTCTTCTGAAATCATAACATTTAGAAAATTCTTCATGAAATTTTTTGTATTTAGGAAATAAACTTCCAATTATCAAGATTTTTAATATTTGAGATGATCAGATCTTGTGGATCTGTTTTAATGATGATATAATGTTGAAATCAAGTAATATCCATGATTTATTTTGATAGATCTAACATAAATAAGGAATTTGGCCTTTATGGTAGAAAAATCCTAAAAATGCAAAGGAACCCACTTGATCAATAAGATCAAGTATGATTAGACCCTTGGGATGGATTGAATGAATGATATTATGATGGAATCCTGTTAGATCATAGATTAAATATATATAAAAAAAAGCAAGTGGATGTGATCTTTAGATATTAATGGAGTAAAAGCCATAAAATTAATTAAAACCTTTGACTAAAAGGAAAAGATCTAAGATTTAATGGTTGGATCATAAGTTAAAGTTTATAATAATCTTAATCTAATTAGTTTAATTATCTTTTATTTGATAATAGAATTATAAATACAATTTATGTTGTAAATTAGGAAGCATGATAGTATAATTCTTAAATATTAGCATGTTATACTCTATATGTTATTAGATTATTATAATAGGATGGTAGATTTAATTATCCTAGGGCCATGTTAGTTTAAATTTGAGATATTAGCATGATTCCATTGATTAGTAACAAATTTCATGTATTTTATAACTTAGGATCATGCTAGTTTAAGTACAGTTTTATTTCATTAGGTTAAGTTACATTCATAGGAAGCATGTTAGTATAAATAGTTGTTAAATTTATATTATATTTATGCTTTAAAGTTTATAATTTATTTATTGTCAAATTTTATTAGTAGATTCAAATGTTAAGTAGTTGTTAAGATATATTGAGCATAAATCACCAAAAATGTAAACTAATGGAATATAGAGATTCATGAACAATTAAAATGAGTGAATGACTTTGACTTAATATTAGTAAGGGGTATAGCTAGTAGAACAATATAAGGATTATCAAATCCTTGGCCCAAACTAAGAGAATAATAAACCCCATGAATGACATTTTAAATGTTCACAGATTTAATTAAAATCAATTAGAAAGAGTACTTAGGGTTAAAATGTTCATAGGAACCTTATGCAAGGTTAAGCTAAGGTCACTCTAATGAATGATGAACATGGTGGTTAAGGGGGTTCTCTAATAGGGCCTTGCTCTTCCCCTACCTTTCGTTGATGTTTGTGAGGTCTAAATGCCTCCTTACATGAGGATTGAAGTAACCACTTTGAGTTCAACCATTTAGCTAGTAAGCCTTAGCCAATTGGAAATAAGAGGAGCATTCTAGACTTATGATGAAATAGGTTATCTTCAACCAGTAAAATATTAACTAGTTGACAAATAATAATAAAAGCATAAAAGGATAGTACATTATCGAGCCCTAATAAAAATTGTAAGTAAGATAAGGATGATCAAACAAGATCCATGGGATCTTGAATGATCAAGTACAATAAAAAGAAATAAATACTTATTGGTGATGATATATATTGCTTGCAATTTAGATAAAATAGAATAGAAGATCTGAACCCTTGATCAAATATGATTCAAGGAAGAGAACCAAGATCATCCTCCTTAGGGATGATCAAACAACTAAACTTAGATTGAAGAAAAATTAAAAGATAGAAGATCTAAGCCCTTGATCTTTATCAATAAGTATAAATTGTTGAAAAAGGATCTATGAAAGATCAAGATCAAAGAAAGGAATATACAAAGACTTGGGATAGAAAATACTTAGATCTGAAAGATTAGAAGATCATTCTAACCATCAAATCTATTGATCAATAGGATAGACACTATTTGAGGAAAATAGATCATGATAGGACAAAAAGTAAAGATCTTTTATATCAAAGGACAAGATTAGACTAATAATATAGATAATATTATTCAAATTGCACATATATTGATAGTATGTGTGGATTCACATATTACATACGTCAGTCAGGATCATCGAAGGTCTAAAGAGATGGGTCACTACTTGAAGGTAGGAGGATTTTATGAATGCATCTACATGAGATGTACAAGTTGAATACAAGATCTTATGTCTAGAAATGTTGACAAGTGTAATGTTAATATTTGTATTAAATCCTCTGAAACCCTTATGATCCAGCCAAACATATATGAAATGGTTAAGTTAGACATGAGGAAAAGACTCTAAGTGAACATGGAACTAGAAGATATTCTAGCCCTAAGTACATAAACATATTGTCTGATACATATGAAACCTATTTTACATACATGCATGCAGGCTTATGGTTTTGTTTTAAACAAGCATAAGCCTGGAAATGCTATGCGACGGGAGTTAAGAGGGTTTGGCCACCTGCTTCCCAAAATTTGATGCTTTGATAATACCTTGCCCTATGAGAGGCTAAAAGTCGGGTCAGGAAATTATGGGAAGGGCACCACTATGAAAGTCCTGTCTCCCCATATGACAGTGACACAATGTTTTCCACCATGATATTAGTGGTGAATAGGGCAGTTATTCAAGAGCACTAGTACGGATCAGACTGCAACATGGTAGTCTTGTGATTATTTTGCACTAGGATGCATATTAGATAAGCATGGTGAAATGCCTTATGTTTTGGCATGATGAAATGCCAGGTAATTGTATATTACTAATATTTCTCAAGAAGGAAAATTTCCAGTATAGGACCAGTTGAAATACTAATTTCTCATAGTGGGAAAAATTGATTAGCTTAGTTGGAAATGTTATTTGACTACTTTCATAAATTTGATGGATTTATGCATGTACAATATGTATGTACAAGGATGTACATATATTACAAAGTATTGAGTTTGATACATGAGTATGTTTATGAATAACGTGATTATGAAGTATTAGAATTATACTGTCAAATTATTATGCTTCTTGAATCCCCTACCAAGGTTAGCTTGTTGAGATATTGTAAATGTTTGAATGTTTACAATATATTAGATATAGAGAAAGAGAATTAGGAGCTCAAGACTGAAGAAGACTTAGGAGAATAATCATCAGGGTATACCCCTTGAAGGCATGTATTTTGTTTTTCTTAGAGTATTGTATTGTAATGAGAGTTTCATTGTATGGTGAGCTTTGAGTTTTGAATTATGTAATTTGGACAAGTATTGTAATGGAATTGGGCTGTATTGTGAACCACTAGATGGATTCTGGAAATTTATAAAAGTATATTCCTTCAATTGAATTTTATCTTATACAAAAAAATTCTACTTATGCTGTGTATGAAGTGATGAGTTGTGTTTATCAAAACTAGTTCTAAAGAAAAGAAATTTTGCTTCTTTATTTTGCAAAAATGTTTTACTACTGAGGGCCCTGCCTTTGAAAAATATATTATAAAATGTGTTACAAAACCTGGCTCGCCACAATTGGTACCAGAGCCATTCATCCAATCACAATACAGTAAAAATATGTCCAAAGGAGAGATGATAATCCAATTTTAGTTTAAGATAGAAATAGTTGTATGGAATACTGATAGAAATTTTGGTTTATGAGCAAATTCCACCAAATAGAGTCATAAGGTAGATAGCTCAAAATACTCCAAAAGACAATACAGAGAGATTAACTATGAATAATGTGGAAGAGATAGTAACAAGGGTATTGAGGAACCTTCTTCCTCACATTCAACAACCCCAAAATTCATCACCTCCCATAGAGATACCAAGTACTCAGGCTCAGCCTAAAGTAAGACACAATACACCAACACTAGCACCAGATACTACCACACTAGTATAGGGTCAATCTTCCCTTGTACCAAGTCAAGAAGTTAGAAAGTCCCCATTAGCATTAGAAAAGGTTGACAAAATGATGAAGAGATTTCAAAAGATGGCTATGGTGTATAATGGCAAGGACGAAGCTAAGAAGGCTGAGGAATGGATATATGAAGTAGAAAGGACTTTCAGTGCACTATGTACTCCTCCAAAGTTGAAGGTTAAATTTGCCACCTTTCTATTAAAACAAGAAATTGCATTTTGGTGGAGATCAACTAACAATACATTCTTCTCAAATTCTAAAGATACTACATGGGAGGAATTTAAGGAAGTCTTCAACCACAAATATTTCCCTTCTCATGTATAAGTAAGAAAGCTAATAGTGTTTCTGGAACTTAGACAAGGGAACATGTCAGTGGTAGAATATGATAATAAATTCACACAGTTAAGGAGATTTGCAACTCATGTGTGTACACTAAAATACACAGTGAATCGATTCATAGAAGGGCTACACCTAGGGCTGAAAGTAAAGGTACTTTGTACTAAACCTAAGACCTTGGTGAAATGTGTGGAAATGACTTCTAAGTTTGAAGAAGAATACAAGAAGGGTCAAACCACCAAGTTTGGTGGAGGAGGAAACTATAATCCGAAGCCCTTCAAGAAGAATAAAAGACCTTGGAACAATTTTAAGCCCCAAAGAAATTAGAAGAACAATGCACAAGGGAAAAATAAAAGGCCATGTCCAAGATGCAAAAAATTCCACCAAGGCAATATATGCCCTAGACTTGGACAACAACAACTACAACAGTTTCCAAACAAGTGCAATAATTGTGGGGAGTATGGACACATCTCCACCTACTGTACCAAACTACTAGCGGTTAAGGAGGCAAAACTAGAAATTGCCCCTTAATACCAAGGAAGAGTTTTCACCATCACTGATGGCCAGGCTGGACCATCTAATGTAGTGATTGAAGGTACATTACTTGTAGCTAACAACTATGCCAAAGTACTGTGTGATTTTGGATCGACACATTCCTTTATATCTTGCGTATTTGCATCTAGTATACAACTGTGTGTGAAAATCATGGGATTTAATCTAGATGTAATAACTCCAGTTGAAAAAATAGTTAAATTACAAGAATGCTTGCATAATGTACCTGTAGAAGTATTGGGCTTTAAAGAAGGGACATAGACCTCATTTTACTGAACATGGTGGACTTTGATATCCGATTGGGTGTGGACTGGTTAGCAAAATACTAGGTAGTTATGGATTGTCGCAAAAACAAAATCACATTTAGCATACCGAGTGAGGAAGTATTAGTACTATATGGGAAACATAATGACTTAGACAAATCAATTATCTCAGCTATGAAGGCTATCAAACATATGTTCAAGATGTGTCAGGCATTTCTAGCAACAATAGTTTCTTTAGATGTTGAACAGCCCAGGATAATAGAAATTGAAGTCATCAGGGAATTCTAAGATATTTTTCCAAAAGAATTGCTAGGATTACCCCCACATAGAGAAATTAAGTTTACCATTGAAGTAATTCCTGGTACAACTC
Source organism: Warburgia ugandensis (assembly GCA_035236585.1). NCBI lineage: Eukaryota > Viridiplantae > Streptophyta > Magnoliopsida > Canellales > Canellaceae > Warburgia > Warburgia ugandensis. The sequence continues at coordinate 40,161,816 of CP141134.1, forward strand.
CAATTTTTAAAGCACCTTATAGGATGGCCCCAGCAGGATTGAAAGGTTAGTTACAGGAATTGTTAGACAAAGGGTTTGTCAGACCAAGTAGTTCACCATGGGGAGCACAAGTAATATTTGTGAAGAAGAAGGATGGGCCTACAAGATTGTGCATTGATTATAGAATGTTGAACAGTGTCATAGTGAAAAATAGGTATCCCATACCTCTCATTGATGATCACTTTGATCAACTCCAATTTGCTAAGGTCTTTTCCAAAATTGACCTTAGATTTGGATATCATCAATTGCGTATTAAGGATGAAGACATACCCAAGTCAGCATTCAAAACTCGATATGGGCATTACAAGTTTCTAGTCATGTCTTTTGGGCCGACCAATGCACCCGTAGTGTTTATGGATTTGCTGAACATAATCTTCAAGGAATTTTTGGATAAATTTGTGATTGTATTTATTGATGATATACTAATTTACTCTACCAATATAAAGGAACATTAAGAACACTTACAAATTGTACTAAATACCCTCAAAACACAAACTATTTGGTAAAATTAGTAAGTGTGAATTTTAGTTAGAGAAGGTCAATTTCTTGAGTCTTGTAATTTCCAAGAATGGTGTAGAAGTGGACGAGGTTGAAGCAATAATGAATTGGGAGAAACCTAAGACAGTAATCGAAATATGTAGTTTTCTTATACTAGAATGATATTACCATAGATTCATTCAAGGATTTTCCCGTATAGCTGTTCCTTTGACTACATTGACTAGAAAAGGGATACAATTTACTTGGACAAAAGAATGTGAAAGTAGTTTTCAAGAGTTAAAGAAGAGGTTAACTATAACACCAGTATTGACTTTGTCATTAGGAAGTGGAGGATATGAAATATAATTTGATGCTTCAGGCAAAGGGTTAGGAGGTGTGTTGATGCAAAATGGGAAGGTTATTGCTTATGCATCTAGACAATTGAAGAAACATGAAATAAATTGCCCAGTACATGATCTAGAATTAGTAGGTGTAGTTTTTGCATTGAAAATTTGGAGACACTATTTGTATGGAGAAAAATTTAGTGTATTTACAGATCATAAAAGTCTCAAATACATCTTCACTCAGGCTTATTTGAACATGAGACAAAGAAGATGGATGGAATATATCAAAAGACTACGATTTTTCCATCCAATACCACCCTGGAAAAGCAAACGTAATAGCTAATGCATTAAGTAGACAACTAAGAGCTATACTCACAAACATCACCATTAAATCATCTTTTGTAGAAAGAGTCCTTAAAGCTTAAGAAGAAGATACATAACTCAGGAATTGTGTAAAAAGAAAGGATTTTGTAAGGGTACAGATGGGGATATACATTTTTAGGAGAGATTGGTGGTTCCTTTAAATATAGACTTGAGAAAAGAACTATTATAAGAAGCCCATCAGTCAAAATTTCCCATACACCCTAGAGGTACAAAGATGTATCAGGATTTGAAAAGAAAATTTTGGTGGGAAGGCATGAAAAGAGAAATAGGGAAATTTGTGGCTAAATATCTAAATTGTCAACAAGTAAAAGATGAACACCAAAGGCTAGCTGGAATGCTACAAACACTAGAACTTCCAGAATGGAAATGGGACAACATCATTATACATTTCATAGCAGGATTACCAAGGATCCAGGTAGGTCATGACATGATTTGGGTGATTGTGGATAGGTTAATAAAGTCAGCACATTTCCTTCCAATTAGGTAGAACTAGTTAGTTGATAGGCTAGCTAAGTTATACATCAAAGAAATAGTAAGTCTTCATGGGATTCCACTATCCATCATCTCTGATAGGGATGGAAGATTTACTTCAAGATGTTGGAAGAGTGTACAACAAGCCTTGGGAACCTCACTTAAATTCAATATAGCATTTCACCCCCAAACAGACGGTCAATGAGAAAGGACTATTCAAACATTAGAAGATATGTTGAGAGCATGTGCATTAGATTGGAAAGGGAATTGGGATGAACATCTTCCATTAGTAGAATTCGCATATAACAATAGTTTTCAAGCAAGTATTGGTATGGAACCATATGAAGCATTGTATGGACGGCCATGTCAATCACCAACCTGTTGGAGTGAAGTTGGAGAAAGAAAGCTAATAAAGTCAGAACTAGTGGAACAGTGTATAGGCAAGGTTAGATTGATACAAAAGAGGTTGTTACCAGCACATTGTCGGCAAAAGAGTTACTCAGATAAAAGATATAGAAACCTAGAATTTGATGTGGGGGAGCATGTATTTTTGAAAGTGTCACTAGTCAAAGAAGTAATGAGGTTTGTAAGTAAAGGAAAACTTAGTCCTAGATTCATTGGTCCATTTGAAATCCGAGAAAGAGTTGGTCTAGTAGCTTACAAATTAGCCTTACCACCCCAACTTGTAGAAACACATAGTGTCTTTCACGTATCTATGCTATGAAAATACGTACAAGATGAGACACATGTACTTCAATCGGTGCCATAAGAGCTAAAGCCAAACCTAACCTTTGAAGAGAAGGCAATATAGATCTTAGATCGTAAGGAATAGAAGTGAAGGACCAAAACCATTCCACTAGTCAAAGTCCTGTGGCAACATCACTCTGTTGAGAAAGCCACGAGGGAAATATATGTAGAAATGAGGAAGACACACCCTAGTCTATTTGATTAAGTTATTGTATTGTAAATTTTGAGGACAAAATTATTGTAAGGGGGGAAGATTGTAATAACCCCAATATTTGTGAATTTATTGAGAAAATCAATAAAGTTTGAGTTTTCAAAAATTCTAGGATGGAATATTAGGTTATTGGAAATTCTCTTTTTTGAAGAGATTAAAACATGATTTAAAACTTAGAAATTATGAATGCACTAAAAAAATCAATCAAAATGACACTAAGTACATTCAATTTTGAGTTAAAATGAAAAATCCCTTATTTTCTTTTTTTTTTTTATGAATAAAAGGGTAAAATGGTAAATTTACCCATAACTAAGATCTAAGACATCAATATTTAGAATGTACTCAGCAATACGATTCCAATGCCACTAAGTACGCTCAATTCCGAGTTCTAGACAATAAAATGAATTTTTCTCCATAAAAGGGCAAAATGGTCCTTTCACACCCCCATGGGGCCCACAAATGAATCCAATGGCCAGAAAACATGTAATAAGTGGTCAAACCACTACCACCTACTAGTGGAGAAAGAGGTGGTAGTGGAGGATCCAATGTTAATTTAATTGTCAAAAGAATTAAAACATAATTATGACAAGTAATTATGAAATATGCAAAACACCTATAAATATCCCTCCAAAAATGTTCATTAAAATTTTCATGAAATCATTTTGCTTACCGTGAGAAACCAGATCTAGATTCCTTCTTGAATTTCTAAAACTCCCCAAAATCTCTCTTCTTTCCCTTTCTCTCTCCTCTCTTTGTGTGCGATGCCATCCCGACAAAATGATCATGCACTAGTGCTGGTCTCGGGGAGCATGTTACTGGTGGGTCATTGTGACGAGAGTGCAGCAACAATTTTGCCCTACCAAATCCGCCTGACTGATCCCAGCCGTCCGTCCATTCTGTTGGGTCCAAATAAAATTTGGACCCTAGGAACGACTGTGAACTTCAGTCATCAATTATGGAGTCATCTGAGCTCCAAATTGAGATTATAAAGAAGCTATGGAAAGCTTGTAATATCTATTTTCTTCTGAAATCATAACATTTGAAAATTCTTCACGAAACTTTCTGTATTTAGGAAATAAGCTTTCAATTACCAAGATCTTCAAGATCTGAGATGAACAAATCTTGGGGATCTATTTTGATGATGATATAATGTTGAAATCAAGTAATATCCATGATTTATTTTGACAGATCTAACATAAAATGAGGAATCTACCCTTTATGGTAGAGAAACCCTAAAAATGTAAAGGGACCTACTTGATCGATAAGATCAAGTATGATCAGACCCTTGGGATGGATTGAATGGATGATATTATGATGGAATCCAATTAGATCATGGATTAAATATAAAAAAGAAAAGAAAACAAGTGGACATGATTTTTAGATCTTAGTGGAGTACAAGCCCTAAAATTAATTAAAACCCTTGACTAAGAGGAAAAGATCCAAGATCTAATGGTTGGATTATATGTAAAAGTTTCTAATAATCTTAATCTAATTAGTTTAATTGTCTTTTATTTGATAATAGAATTGTAAATGTAATTTATGTTTTAAATTAGGAAGCATGATAGTATAATTCTTAAATGTTCGCATGCTATGCTCTATATGTTATTAGATTATTATAATAGGTTTGTAGATTTAATTATCCTAGGGCCATGTTAGTTTAAATTTGAGATGTTAGCATGATTCCATTTGATTAGTAGTAAATTTCATGTATTTCATAACTTTGGATCACGCTAGTTTAAGTATAGGTTTATTTCATTAGTTTAAGTTACATTCATAGGAAGTCTGTTAGTATAAATAGTTGTTAAATTTATATTGGATTTATGCTTTAAAGTTTATGATTTATTTATTGTCGAATTTTATTAGTAGATTCAAATGTTAAGTAGTTGTTAAGATATATTGAGGATAAACCACCAAAAATGTAAACTAATGGAATATAGAGATTCATGGACAATTAAGATGAGTGAATGACTTTGACTTAATATTAGTAAGGGGTATAGTTAGTAGGACAATATAAGGATTATCAAATCCTTGGCCCAAACTAGGAGAATAATAAACCCCATGACTGACATTTAAAATGTTCATGGCTTTAATTAAAATCAATTAGAAAGAGTACTTAGGGTTAAAATGTTCATAGTAACCTTATGCATGGTTGAGCTAAGGTCACTCTAGTGAATGTTGAACATGGTGGTTAAGGGGGTTCTCTAATAAAGCCTCGCTCTTCCCCTACCTTCCATTGTCATTTGTGAGGTCTAAATGCCTCCTTTTATGAGGATTGAAGTAACTACTTTGTGTTCAACCATTTAGCTAGTAAGCCTTAGCCAATTGGAAATAAGAGGAGTAGCCTAGACTTAGGATGAAATAAGTTATCTTCAACTAGTAAAACATTAACTGGTTGACTAATAATAATAAGAGCATAAAAGGATAGTAAATTATCTAACCCAAATAAAAATTGTAAGTAAGATAAGGATGATCAAACAGGATCCATGGGATCTTGAATAATCAAGAACAATAAAAAGAAATAAATACTTCTTGGTAATGATATATATTGCTTGCAATTTAGATAAAATAGAATACAAGATCTGAACCCTTGATCAAATATGATTCAAGGATGAGAACCAAGATCATCCTCCTTAGGGATGATCAAACAACTGAGCTTAAATCAAAGAAAAACTAAAAGATAGAAGATCTAAGCCCTTGATATTTATCAATAAGTATAAATTGTTGACATAGGATCTATGAAAGATCAAGATCAACTAAAGGAATACACAAAGACTTAGGATAGAAAATACTTAGATCTGAAAGATGAGAAGATCATTCTAACCATCAAATCTATTGACCAATAGGATAGACACTATTTGAGGAAAATAGATCATGATAGGACAAAAAGTATAGATCCTTTATATCAAAGGGCAAGATTAAACTAAGAATATAGATAGGATTATTCAGATTGTATAAATATTGACAGTATGTATGGATTCACGATTACATATGTCACTGAAGATCTTGGAAAGTCCTTGTGTAACATTTTGGGTTTTCAAAGGCAGCGACATCACTTTGAAAGCCCAAAAACTCGGGTCATCACAAGTCCAATGCAGAAGCTCTCATCATATCCTCTAGCTTCTGAATTGTCCCCTTAGAATGACCATTAGTCTGAGGTTAAATGTGATGTTGAAACAAGTAGGGGTCCCTAATCTTTCCTTTACATTCTACTAAAAAGGGGATATAAACCTGTTATCCCTATATGACTAATGACTAATGGAACTCCATATATGCTAACTATCTCTTGGATGTAGTACTTGGGTCAGGCCCTCTAGGGACTATCTCCATATGATGGGGAGAAAATGGGCTAACTTGGTAAGTCGATCAACCACAAGTTATCCTAGGCAATTTGATTACAAAATCCATCGTAATGTGGTCCCGCTTCCAAACTGGAAGCTCTAATGTCTGCAACAATCCCCTAAGCCTTGGTGCTCTACCTTGACCCTTTGATAAGTAATGCACTACACTACATACTCCTCAATGTCCTTCTTCATCCCTGACCACTAAAATTGTCTCCTCAAATCATGGTACATCTTCATACCTCCTCGTGCATGGCTAACTTAGAATGATGGGCTGCCCTCAATAGTTTTTGTTCCAAGTTTGAAATGGCTAGCACAACCAGTCTACCATGAAATCTGACTCTACCATTAGCTTCATTTTCAAAACCCTCTTTGTCATAAAATACTTGAGTCTCACTGCACTACTGATGTGCTTGTAATATCTAATCTATGAAGTCCAATTGAATGGTGAGATTGGCAATCACACCACTCGACTTCCTGCTAAGGGCATCAGCAACTACATTAACCTTGCCCAAATGATATTGTATGGTCAAGTTGAAGTCCTTCAAGTGCTCTAGCCAATGTCTTTGCCTCATATTGAGGTAGCTTTGTTTGAAAAAGTACTTGAGGCTCTTATGATCCTTGAAAACATCAAACTTCTTTCCATATAGATAATGCCACTAGATCTCCAAGGTAAAAACAACAATAGCCAACTCCAAGTCATGTGTGGGGTAGTTTTGCTTGTGCTTCTTCAACTGCCTTGAAGCATATGCAATGACACTACCATGGTTCATGAGAACACACCCCAGCCCATGTCCACAGGCATCACTATACACCATGAAGCTACCACTACCTTGTGGGAGGGACAACATTGATACTGAGGTAAGCCTCCCCTTCTGCTCCAAGAAGTTCCTCTCACAATTATCAGTCCAAACAAACTTCTGGCCCTTCTTAGTAAGGGTCGTTGTGTAACATTTTGGGTTTTCAAACATTTATCAATTTTAAGTTGGAAAGTAGTGCAAATTTCCTTATTTTAGAAAGCATGATCAGAGTGATAATCTATATAAGTAAACTTGGAAATCCATCAATATCTTTCTAGGTGTTACTATAAAACCTCCACATATATGCAAAACAATAGTTTTCTAACCTATAAATTGTTAGAGATACATGCCACAAGCTCACCCATATTGTTACAAGTCACATGTACCATTGAAATAAATAGAATAGTCCATGTTTATAGTCATCCAATGTGTTAACAGAAGTTAAATTATATACAATACTAAAATGCAATCCTATACATGGATTCTATCAAATAACTACGCCAAAAGCAATCTCACCTCACATCTAAACTAATCTAGGCACCTTCTACTTGCTTGGATCTCTTGCACTTGAGCTACCTGGTATATCACCTGAAAAGTTGGTTGTAGTGGGGGAGAAAAAACAATAACTCATTGTATGATGAAAAATTAATACAAGCCAGGATGCCTAAAATAGAATATACAGTAGCACAAGTGTATCTATGTCTGTGCAAAATAATGATCCACAATGAAAACTATTGATTTCAAATCATGTACAATATCTAGAAAATTTTGATAAGTCAGCCAAACCCAAGTGCTCAAATAGCTGAAACCAAACAAAGGAGAGTAGCCCTTAGTTTGCAATGTACAAATCCATCCCACATCGCCGTGGAAAACTAATTGTAGCTTATCACAGTGGTATACAATCCTATCACCAAGGATGCATCAGCGGCATACATTCCTACCATGAGGGACAAGGTCTCAACTCTCGAGAATGACTTGCATGCCAAGCATGCTAACATTACACAAACACCGATGCTCGTAGGGCCCTATTGTTACCTATTGGCTACTACCATGGCCTCTATGTAGGCTTGTGGATACTCTCATAGCCATGACTAACTGGACTCATGGTGAAACCTTTAGTTGTTGTTGTTGCCTTTATGGATTATAAGGTTTAGATGTCTTTTTAACAAGAACATGTATCTTTTATTTCACTCCTAGTATTTTGGTACTTATGTATGATGCATTTTATTAATATTATTACACCTTGTCAATACTATTTTAGTGTTGGTCATAAATTTATATTATTTAACAATTTTCTTTTAAAGAATCCCTTCTTAAAGTTAATATTAATGGTCAACCTAGATTTAAAATCTATGTATAACTAGGTGGTCACCTCTATTCAATTTAATTTAATAGGGATGTGAATACTAAGGCTATGATCTAGTCATGGTGATAAATTCTTAGGTGCTTAAAACATAAGTGTTTGAGTATAGGAAACTAAGGCTTAAGAGACTAGTCACATGAGACTAAGTTGTAGGAAGTTAGGTGATAGAAGACTGAGGTAGAATTGGCATATTATACAAGTCTATGTTTAGGAAATTATGTCCCACAAGATTAAATAGTAAGTAACTTAGTCATATGAAGCTAAGTTATAGGTAAACATGTCATGGAAATCTAAGTCATGTAAATATTCAAGTCATGTGTGACTAAGGCCTAAGGGATTAAGGCATAATGATTAAGTCTTATGACACTATGATTTAGTGTCTAAGTCATAGATGATTTAGCCTAAATGAATTAGCATTAGTGGTTTTGTCAATGGAACTAAATTAGCAGTCGAAGTATTTAGTGTTCTAGCATAAGGACAATTTCGTGTTTCCCACCATCTCAAATATTACCCTTTAGGCCTTAACTATTTCTAGCAAAAGGGGAGTTTTGCTTTCCCACTCTTACTAGTAAGGTATAAAATTAGCATAATCACATTTCTCAATTAAAAATAGCTAAATTTCTAACATTTTTCATCAAAAGTGTAATTTATGAAATTCTCAAATTCTAAAATAGGTTGTTTAAGTTCAACGAAATTCTAAAAGATGAAAATTTGTTGAGTTTGAAATTTCAATTTAAGTTTTCTCCTTCACCTGACATTCCAATACCCAAGTGGATCTACACGTCCAATTTCAAATGCCTTTCAAAGCTAGGAAATTTGAGTTTTTCTCAATTCCCACTTAGTTTTCCATTTCCCCAACCCATTGGTTAATCTTTAATCACTTAGAATTAGGAGTGATTTGTTATGGATCTTCAAACACTTAGAATTAGGAGTGATTTGCTATGTCACCATTTCATGTTCATCCTAAACCAAGAAATGGGTGCCTATGGTTTAAACTTTTTACATTCAATTCGATTTTTAAATTCCTAAGAAAAGGACTACATTAAACTTACAATTAGATTAGAATTTGATGCAATCCATATTACATACAATGAGGATCCAATAGGTAGCGGGAAATTGTGCCGTTTCATGCGTGCAAAAAATGGTCATGTTCCCTCCCTGTTGGAATCCCTCTACTAGTACCCATAGTATGTGCTTCGTGGAGTGAATTTTCTTGAAATTAACAAGTGAGTATGTGCTCTTGATGATCCATATCTTGCATTGTCTCAATTTGAATTAAACAATAAGTTATAAGGGGGGATTGGGTGTCAATTGCCTACCTATGTGAAGGAATAACAAGGGGTGCCTAGTCCCTGTTCCTATTTCATTCATCAAAAAGGTTATAAATGTCAGCCCAAAAATGTTACTTGAATGCATCCACACAAAGTTTAGTCATCTAGGAAAGAAAACCCGAAAAGGGTTTTAGGAAAGATATAGATAAAGTCACCCCCTATTCACCTTCTCTACATGCAGTCAAAAAGAAATAGATCATGATTAAATCTTCTTGAAATTGAGATAATCAAATAAGAATCATGCTTCAAATAAAAACTCATACAATAGAAGTTTAAGGTATTGATCGACAAAATCAAAGAAAATTTTCATGAATCAACATAGCTACAAGTTCAACTTATAGGAAACCAAAAATTGCAAATTTGAAAGTGAAAACCATGTGAATTTGAGCCTGGCTAATCCAAGCTTCTATTAGTAATTCATACTACATCTATCCCTTTCCTAAGAGTGAGGTTTGGACAGTTGGATCATGGAGCTCCCTCACTAAGGTGCAAGCCTACTGCTTCCTTGGTGTGGAGCTTCACTCAAGGACAAACTCTCCACCTTGCAGCTCCCTCTCCTTTCACACAGCCTAATCCTTTCTTCCTCACTAAACCAAATTCATTGCAATGGTTTTACCCTTGTACCCATCACCTTTCCCCCCTAATTTCTTCTTCTTCTTCCCACTATTAACACTCCACTCACTGGTACAATCTCCCTTTTATTAATGGTCGAAAAATTCTTAGCCTATGTTTCTTATTTCATTTTATACTTTGGTTTCACTTCTATACGTGGAAAAATAAGGGACATGTGGGGAGCCAACTACCTTATTTTACACTTATTTTACATTTCCTAGGATATAATATGCTTATTTTACCTTTTCTAGTTAATTATTTGAAATTTCACCATGGCCTTTGGGTTATACTTAGGCTAAGACCTTCACTTATTAGTGATCTATCTAACTTCTCAATCTAACACCAATTTATATTTTTATTTATTTATTTTTTCTTTTGGAAGATCACTTAATACTACTTATTCTAATTTTTAAATTTCTCTTTTTCCTTGGAATTTTTGTTACTAAAACTTTTTATTAACCGAACAATCAACCCCAAGAGTTTATCCTAACCCAATTTCTCAATGTCATTCGATTCCCATAAAACATACTCTTAATAAATAATTAAATAATTACCCTCTCCTTTTTATAAATGTATAGATTTACTTATCAGAATTGTGTATTTACATGTATTACAGTCTTCCTCCTTTATAAGAATGTTGTCCCTGAAATGCATACATATGGATAAAAAGGCCTAAACAACTCCAGGAAAAACTACCTCATATCCCTCCTACCATTAAGCAAGTCTATCTATCCTCTTGGGTATCTTGAATAGTATTATCTAAGTAGAGCTTAGATTGCCCTACACTCTGAATCTCATTGCATCTTTGGTTGAAAATACCCTCAGAAAGACATGGTTTCCAGCCTAAGGCTCTAAATTTCTTTTGAAATTATAATAACTCACTATCTAAGGTGTACAACATCATGTACTTCTTCCTATAATCAATTATAGCTCCATGTTATGCCAGCTAGTCTATGCCTAATATAACATCAACATCTATCATACCTAAGATAATTAGGACTCCACTAAATCTCTCACTAAAGATTATCATCAGTACGTCCTGAACAAACTCCCGCACCATCACTTGCTCACCCACTAGTGTACTAACCTCTAATAAAAATCCCAATTTACTCTAAGGAACATATAAGCATGTAGCAAAACTATGCTAAATGAAAGAATGGGTGGACCCATTATCAGTAAGCGCTCGGGTAAATATATATGAAAATAAGAAGAGTACCTTCCATGAAAGTGCTAGATGGGCGAGCCTGGTTGGCAGTAAGAGCGAACACTCACCCCCAACTCCTGGGCACCTGGTCTCATCCCTGATCTTGTCAAGGCTGTCCCACTCTACTAACTCTAAAATAGTCCCGTGCCATGTGGCTTTGCAGAGCATGAGTAAAATATAGACCTAGTGCAAAACATGGTTGGCTAAAATGATGATGCCGGCACCCTCCCTGATCATCATCTTTGCCTGTTCCCTTACCTAGTGTTGGTTAGGCTAGCTATGCAAACATCCAACTAGTAGCAAACTTCTTCCAAACTCCTCCTTCCAATGGCTTAGGGCCAACATATCTGCTCCTATCCCTTCTAAGATCTCTCAACTCGAACTCCAAAAGACATGCAATCTTCACAACCTATGCTAAAGTATTGGGCTGTGAGGTCAAACTCCATTGGTTTAGATCAAAGTTCAGCCCTCGAACAATCTTCTGAGCCACCCTCTACTCTGTAGAATACATATATGCGGTGACCTTGCATAGTCAAGTCAAACTCATACTATGCTACTGTCTTCATGCCCTACACAAGTGTCATAAGTTCTATTCCATCTTCTCTTCAAGATGTGGAGGAGAAATTTGTCTATTAGCATGACCTTGAAGCCATCCCAAGTGATCACATCAACAACCTCAAAGAAACTTCTCCTGGTAGTCAACCACCACTATATTTCATTGCCCATCAGAACAAACATAGCCACTACCTCCTGCCCTCTCTATCAGTGAACTTAGAAGCAATACTCCTAAATCTCCCAAGAAGCTTGTGCACTAGAAGATGCATCCCTCCTTGCTGATCAATAACTCCATCTATGGCAAAATATTGGCCGAGGCTCTCAACCTCTGAGTCATCCTCTGCAATAAGAGGTCCACCACCTCATCGGCTGGATCACTCTAGGCCCTACTATTGCCTCGGCCCAATCTGCATCCTGCACATCCATTGGTGATGCTAGTCCAACACTACGTCTTCGTGGAGGCATTTGAAAACAACCTAGATTCTAATAAGACTTTTGTGCTAAATATTGTAACGAAGATTCCTACTTGATTCTAAGACTTAACCCTCCAAAGTGTCAACACATTGACTCTCAATGACTTTAAGTGTGATCATTATGGCATGTGCTCAAAACCCAAAATATGTAAGAATTTGGGTAGTTTAAATATTTATCATTTTTAAGTTCAAAAATAGTGAAAATTTCCTTGTTTTAGAAAGGATGATCAAAGTGACCATATTATAATTAAATTTGGAAATCCATTCACTTCTCTTCGGGTGTTATGGTAAAACCTCAATGTATATGTAAAATAATAGTTTTTTAACCTATAAATGATTAGAGATGCATGTCATAGGAGCACCCATACTGTCAAAAGTAAAGTCATAGATAACATTCAAATAAATAGAACAATTTATGTTTATAGTCATTGCATGTGTTAAGAGAAGTTAAATTATATACAGTACTTAAATGCAACCTTATACATGGATTCTATCAAATAATTGTGTCAAACATAGTCTCATGTCACATCTAAATTGATCGGGCACTTTCACCTTCCTTGGGTCTCTTGCGCTCGAGCTACCTAATGTATCACATGAAATGTTAGTTGTATGGGGTCAGCAAAAACAATAGCTCACAGTAGGATGAAAAACTAATACAAGCTAGAATGCCTAAAATAGAATATACAGTTATATAAGTATATATAGGCACATAATTTCTTAAAATGAGAAATCATGACAAGTAAAATATATATCCATGAAAAAAGCTAATGATTTTAAATGATAAGCAATATATAGAAAAAACTAATAAGCAAGTCAAACCCATGTGCTCAAATACTGAAATTGAACTAAGGCACATAGCCCTCAATCTATACGCGACTACACATGAGGCTTTTAAAGTTGATAAAAAAATGCTTATAGAAGTTAGTTAAAAAAACAGCTTCTATAGAGCCAACTTAGAAAATCAATAACTTTTGAAGTAGTTTATCAAACGACATCAAAGGGCCAAACTTTTGAAGGCATCTATCAAATGATATCAAAAGTTCTGAGTTTTGAAGTCGTTTAACAAACAATTTCAAACATCCTTTTATTTTTAAAATTTTTAACCTTGCAATCACTACCTATATTTCTACATTCAATGTAACACCTGATATAATTTTCCTACAACCTTTATACACATGAAAAAAACAAACATAGATTCACTTCTATATTGGGTATAAAACATCCAATTTCATCATTATCCATTCAAACCTATCTTGAAAACACTTCATAAAAGAAACCAGAACACATGCACTCACTACAACATCCACATTTACCTCATTTGTAAGTTTATACACATTTACATTTATTTTCACACTCTGAGTTCCCCTCATTCATCGTCTCATAAACATTATAAATTCAATAATATAATGAAAACATGCCTCCCTATTCACCTCATTTAGAAGTTCCAAATTTACTTCATCTGTACTTAATCATTTACTCCCACACTCCAAGTTTGCACTCATTCATAGATTAAATATATATATATGTATATTTCAATAAAGTAACTAAAACTAAATGAACACATGTAAGTAAATGAAAAAATGCTTTATTATGTATTTTACATTCATGTTGTTACTCCAAGTGTTCTAATTGAAACTCATTACATACTCATCCCATTTGCTTTGTATTTCATTGAGGTTTAGTTTGGAGTAACTCTTCTTGTTTGCCCACTCAGAAAGCATAGCAACCTCTAATACAACATATGTAATTTAGGTGACATTCTTTTAGTTGGATTCATAAAAAAATTATGAAAAAATATAAGATTATGAAAAGTAAAAAGTATCTTACCTTTCCTAATTAGGAGGCACCACCACCATTGAATATTAGGGTCCTCATGTATCTTAGCACATAGTACCTGTACTCCCAATCAGACTATTGTCTATGGAACTGTGCAATAAGGAAAACAAAAAGGATCCATAAATATTATTTGTAGTATTGTACATTTAATTAGTGGTAAAATAGAGTAATTAACTATTTCTATACCTTAACATTCTTCAAAGTGAGTGTTAGTGGTTGTACACTCTTGATCAGATTAGCCCATGTTAACCATGCTCTATAAATTTAAATTTCAATTGCATTATAGATGACTAAAAAATTATTTATCTACACATAATGCATGAAAAGAATAAAAGCTTACTTATTTATAATTTCTATGAGGGAGGGACGGATGTGTGATCCACATGAATCCAAAAAGAAAGCCTGCCATTGTGCACATCCAAAATGAGCAGCATCCAATGAGTCCTATACCAAGAGTCAAATGAATTGTAATTAAAGCTGACAATCCTTAAGTATAGAATAAGTTGGCAAGAAAACAAGAAATTAAACTTACCCACTATTATGGGAGTCATTATGCCCTATTCCTTAGAGCACCAAAAGAAGCTTGGTAAAATATCATTAGCACGTACTCTCTATTAGCCATTGCTTCACCACTCCATAAATGATGTCGAGGTCAAGAAATTTGTAAAGTATACCCTCAACCTCAGAAAGGCTAGTTGCATCATTCAAGAAGCTATATAAAAGAAATAGTTATTATTAATACTATGAAAATATAGCATATAGTTATTAAGTATTTTATAAGTAGATATGTGCATATACTCCATGCAAGAGATAATGGGAGCATGCTCAAGTTGATTGCATTAGTAAACTCATAATAGGTCCTCCACCATAAGTGGCAATTCAATAATATCATCAGCAAGCACTCCTTCCATGATTCATACAAGGTTGATTGCCCCTATCAGTGTTGATTAGACTATAGATTAACCTTAGGGATTGGGGCATGTTAAGTGGGACTTCCACATGATCCTTAAACGGCTATTGTAAAAGATATAGAAATTTTAGCTAAATAATATTAATCAATGAAGAGGACTTGATTTATAATGAAAAAGAAATAAACATATAATAAGTGCATGTTCCATTGGTTCGATAATAGGCAATGGTGCAATGGTAGGTGATCTAGATGGCGCATGTTGATGCTAATTAACCATATAAAGTTATTAAACAATTAAATTGAGGTCGCTAGCCAAAAACTATTGATGAGGAAGATAATATGATAAGATACACACCCTGGACTCTTTGCGTGCCTCTGACTAAGCAATGTGATATGCAACTACCTACCTAATGGTTATAATATTTTTCATTTTTAAAGGGAATGGAAGGCTAGCATTCACATCTAAAGCCATGGTAATGAACACTCGCTTAGTATGTGGTAACATACTAATTCCCTGTAAAACAGTTGATTCATGCTCATAACATGAACCAACTATCACAATGTTTTCACAGGAATCTAAGGCCAATTGGCATTAACCCACTGCAAATCAAATATACAATAAAGATGTTAAGATAAAGAATTATGACATAAGGGTGCTGAAAATTTTCATTTTTGTTTGTATATACCTCGATGGTTGGAATTTCTTTTCTAGGGGTGCCTGTTGTCCTTCATGAATTTCTTCAATTAGAGAGGTGTCACTAACATTTGATGGAGGTATAGGGCTATTGCAAGAATGATGTGCATAGATTTAAAAACTATCATCATACCTCCTTCACGCAATTGATTAAATATATCCCATTTTATTCTCTCAGCCAACTCATTGTAGGCCTTCTAATCTTGAATAGTAGGTAAACTTTTACCATAGAATTTAAAAGTAACAATATAGTGTCCCATGCTTCTAAGTCAAGTAGGGTGGTCCTTCTTATTGCCCACAACCCTAAATAAGATGTCATTGTTGGTAGTAGTGCTACTTAACGTTCCTGTACTTGTGCTTTCTTGGGTAAGAATGTCTGGAAAATTTTAATTAGAAAGACATGATCATGTCATCTAATTAATTGTATAAAATTTATAGACAGGTGGAACCACTTATAGTGTAAGAAGCAATTTATGCAATTGTTTCATCTCAGAATGTTTGGCCAGTTCGGCCCACCAAATGTGCCTTTTTCTATAAGATGGAGCGATCAATAGGTTCCATAGTCCCGACCTTCTCTTATTGTCAAGCACGACAATATAGTTAGTGAACATAATGTGTATAACTATAGTAGCATTAATTTGAAAGGAATAAATTGTCATAGATGGTTACTTAGTTCTCTTCTAAACAAGCATAGCCCAAACTAGACAAGTGGTGTTGCATATTAGTTTCATGCACTTTTCTTCCTACTAAACTCTTTTACTGCACATTTGTACATTTGTAATCAAGTGCAATAATTGAATCTTAGATGTAATTAATTAAATAAAATATTATTTTTGTACATACCTCAAATTCAATGGACATGCGGTCTATACAAATGCATTCCACATGTCCTAGTCAATGACATCGGAATAAATTGTAAGCACTACCTACAACATCAATGGCTCATTGACATATGGAGCTATATAATTGTAAACAAGTTAGTCCTTCCATTTTCTCCATTGCTTACTAGCTCCTTGTAATAATAGAATTCTGACTAGATAATCATTAGAACATTTCTGTATACATCACTTTCCTTAAGGAATCATTCATAACAAGAATTTTCTTTAATGAAAATAAATTAATAAGGTCCAAGGAATTCTTTATATTTCTTTACAATTTCAACTTAGTAGTAGGTGTAACCTGAAATTTTCAATACTAAATCTTGAAACAACTATGCCCTAACTTTAAAATACGATTCATATTTAAATCCATCAATATCCATATGAATCAAATTACCTATGATAGAATTGTTAAGTATAACTTAATGCATCCAAAATCATCATTACTAATAAAATTCAATAAATATTTAATGAGATAACAATTTGAATAAAACAAATTAGCATTGTTAATCACAATCTATGAAAGCAGTAGGGAGATGGTGAAATAGGGGCAAGGGCTTCGAGGAGTGGTCCCATATGGAGACTTGGAGGGGGGGCTTCTGTGGCAACCCTAAAAATTCCATACTCTTTTTTATCTATATATACTTTTTGAAAAAGTGGGGGCCCTAGTTTTAAAATATCATTTCTAAATGTAAATACTAAAACCATATATTTCTATCTAAAATCTTGCAAAGTTTTCTATATTTTTTGGACTTAAACATTTAACACATGCGATGCAAAGACACCTGATAGCATTTGTAAAATTCATTATGATTTAAAGACCTAAAATTTTCCTTTCTTTCAAAACCATGTACTAGCCATAGCCCCAAACACTGTCATTTGTCAAAATTACTAAATATGAAGTATAACAAGTGCATTCTTAATAACAACTCGACAAATTTTATTATAGTTAGAAAGTAAACAATGTCACATGCCCTTTTCAAGTTTTGGTCTCTTCAATTACTAGTTTTTTTAGTAGACAATCTCCTTTTTCTCCTTATTAGAACTTCCACATGAATTGTTGGTTGTAAAGGGGTGAGCACAACAATCAATAGTGAGAATTTGTAAGGTTAGATAAAACCATATCAAATCAAAATCCATATCTATATTCAGTACAAATTTATATGTCATAACATTTCATATTAAATCCATCAATATCCATGTGAATCAAATCACTAATGATAGAATTGTCAAGTATAACTCAATATCCAATATCCTTATTTTGGTCAAAATAGCCAAGAATTAAAGAAGTATTAACTTTATTTTCTAAATATTTATTGACTTAGACAAATTTTAAAAACTTAATAAATGATATAAGTCATCCTTTTTGTAGCCCAGAGATATAAAGCCTGCGATATACCACTAAGTAGACCATTGAGACATTTTGAAATTTTATTATTATTATTAAACCTCATTTACCTTAACCCAAAGAAACACCGGTGAGAATATCTATTACCCATCTGCAAAAAATGAGTAAGGATCATAGAGAAAGTTTGGAAAAATGATAAAAGTCAAAGAAGTGAGAAATATCAAAAGTACAAAGAAAAGTATTCCTTCTCAAAAATACAAGAAAAAATGAAAGGAAAAGTTGAAAGGAAAATAGAGAAATATTAACTTCCAGTACAACCAAAGAAAAGTTCTCCTACACATAGTTGAAGACCTCTACTCATATTTGAACCTTTGAATCCTTATACCTTCATTTTATGAAACCCATCCTAAGCCTATGTTTTATTCTATCCGAAGACCTATTGATCTTAGGTGAAACATAGCCTTATTGAGGAGATAAATAGGAAACAATTGAGGTGAACTATCCTACTACTCTTGGTAATGGCATCCATTCTTGGGGATCACCTTCCTTTGTCACAATTGTGCTTAAAATATATTGCGAACCATTAGCATATTTGGAGTTGATCACATAATGAGAGAAAATTTGTTTGACCCCTTTCTCTAAGAGCCTTATTTCTAAGTATATACTAGTGAGAATTTGAGGTCAAGGCATCTTTCCAATGGACCAATGAGCATATCTATTTAGAAGTCCTGCTTATGTAGTTGTATACACACTTCACTCTAAGATGAGAATAAAATGGCTTTGGTATGTGGGTAATTTGTGGACTTTCTCATTCATCTATATTAAGTTGTTAAAGCTAGTAGAGTATTAATGGAAATTAAAGAAGTTAGCATTATTAAATTTTGTGGTTATATTCACTATAAACCATCACGAGCTTTAAACTCATCCACTAGGGGTAACCTAAGGGTCTAATAGCTTGTTGCATATGCTAAATGCAATAGTGACTACCTACAAAAATGAAACCCACTTTTGTTTTCTTGATCTTTTACATATTTTGCTCAAGAGTAGAAAAATGCGACTTGGGGGGTGTGATATGTATTCAAATTTGTATGAAAAGTACCCAATTATCATTTCATGTGTGATAAAATATAGAGTTATTTCGAGGGTGCTTCCAGAATTTCATAACACATGCATTTCCAACCTAATAATTCAAAAGTTTTATATTTGGTAGGTTTAGAAGCTAATCTGGAGTATGTGAATTATCATAGGATTTAGTTAGGATTGTTTCTATTGTAGGTCTTGAAATGAAGATTTAATAGTCGAGATTGATCGAGATGAGAATTAAAGATCAATATTAAAAATATTGAATCAAGGCCTAAATTTCAACATGTTAAAGTAGATCAAAGGTCCATGATCATATCAATGCAAGATGATGGATCAATGGAATCAATTGGTAGACATATAGGAAGAGAACCCTTCCTTTTTTATATTTTTCCATGTCTTTTCCACTTTTTTCTCAATTTCCACCTCACCACACAAATCTACTATGGATTTCCACCTTTCCACTTAAAGAGTTTCAAATTTCTAAAACTTTTTTACCAACTCACCATTCTAACACTACCTAATCCCCTCACTCCACTTCTTTTCCCTTGTCTCTCCATCTTTCCTCACTTCTACATCTCCTTCCTAACCACCTATCTACCTAAAGTTAATCCTAACCATTACATCTCCATCATAGGATCATATCCTGGAAAATAGGAAAAGGCAGCTACCTATATAAATCCTCTAGGAATTTCACATTAAGGGATCTTTTGCAAAGGACGCTCCTAAGAAAGTGACTCCTCCCTCCTACTTTTTAACTCTTTTGCATGCCTCCAATTCTAGAACGAAATCAAGGTGCAATGCTTAGAAGTGGGATGCGTCCATCACATCCCAGCCATCTCCAAACTTTCTTCCTTGATTCCTCACTCATCTACAATGAAATTCTTCTAAGCTTGTGTTCTTGTTCATATTTTTATTAGTTTTCCTCTTGCTGGATTGTTTATGCATAGTGATTCTCCTTGTTTGCTTTCCAACTTTTCTTATCCTTTGTTACCCATCCCTATTTGTTCTTCATAGATCCTGGGTTTCTTTCCTCTTTAAGTGACAGCCAAGGGAAAGCTACCTTGAATTTCATTACTCTTCTTTCTTAACTCTTTTATATTCACTTTATTCTAGATCTATGTCTAGGTGCTTTCCTTTCCAATTTTATGGCCTTTGATCACTTCTTTTCTCTTATGTTTCCATGCGTGATGCTTGGTGACATTGGCTATGAATTGTGGGTAGTTTAAGGTGGTTTTCATTGAGATTTCCTTATTAGAAGAGTGTGCACCATTTCATTATTCAAGACATGTGCATGAGTACTACTCTATGTGTTGTTTTGGATTCAATAAAATTATTTGAATGTTTAGCTTTATCTAGTTTGATTTGAATGATTTAAGATTTCTTAGTTGTGAATAGAATTCAACCATAACCCATAAGTGTTGTTCATGATTGATCATTTGTTTTAAATCTGAATGTTTCATACTCATATTAAGAAGATTTTGATGATAAGATTCACAAATAAGGTTACATATTTTATTTAAATGTTCCATGCATTCTTTCCTTAAGCAATCATACAAGTTGTGCCTTGGATATTCTCATACAATCCATGACTTTCGATTTTCATCAAGGATTAGTTAGATTGAGTAAAGAAGTCACACACCATCATCCTTGAACCCTGTGTACTCCTTTTGGGTCTTTGACATGGTTATAGTGGTTGTCTTTAAATTGAAGAGATTTTCCCATGCTTTCCATTGACGTTAATCGAGGTCTAAATGCCTCCTAACATGAGGATTGTATTTGCCACTTTTGAGTAGAATCTAACTAGTAAGCAGTAGTCAAATCTAGAATAAAGGAGAAGTTGTCTAAATTTAGGTCTAAGAAGCTACCACCTATGTACTAAACAAAGATAATGAAGGCACTGCTCAATTAATGGATACTAAGATTTGATAATGCATCATATAGAGTTAAGATTCAACATATAAATTAGGACATTTAGTGTATGATAGTTTATGCAAGGGCATAGATCTCAGAACCTAGAGTCAACACCTTTAACCCAGAGATTTAATGTAACCTTAGACAAGGAGAAAGAAACTAAGTTCCTATCCCATGGCTGAACCACCAGCAGAAATCGAGCGCTAAGCTATTAGGGATTTTAATGCACCACTACAACTCAGCACCCCATCCTACATAGCTTTACCTCCTAAAAATGCAAACCACTTTAAGTTAAAGCTAGGATCATCCATTTACTCCCACCTTTTATGGTTGAGACAGAGAAGGCCCTCACCTACACATCAAGGAGTTCCTTAATATTTGTACCACATTTAGGTTTTGAAACATTTCGAGTTATTCTATTAGGTTTTAGGCTATTCTTGTTCTCTCTCAGGGATAAAGCCATGTTAAGGCTCAATTCCTTAAAGTTAGGTACCATTAACATAGGGGACCAATTGTCTAGAAATTTTTTGATCAAACTATTCTCCATTCACAAAATAAATGCCTTTTGTTGTGAAATTACCAATTTCCAACAAAGGGATGATGAACTATGTTACAAATGTTGGGAACGGTTGAATGAATTGTTGCAGAAATGCCCACGTCATGGATTCAAAAAATGGCAGTAAGTTTAATACTTCTATGAGACATTGACACCTCAAAATAGACAAATGATAGATGCAGCAAGTGGAAGAGCCCTCATGTTAAAAGATGAGGGTGAGGTTTGGGAGTACTTTTAAACACTAGTAGATTATTTTCAGTGATGGGATTATTCAAATCAAAGAGAGATAAACTAGTAAGAGTGGGGGTCTCTATGAGATAGGAGTGCATACTAATATATCCCATAAACTTGACTCTATAATAGCAAGAATGGACAAGTATGATTGTAGAGCAAACTAGCTTGAAACTATGTTTCAATCCTTTATGACTGCTACATCTTTTAAACCTCCACAAGAGGTTTATGCTCTCTGATCTGTTCCAGACCACATTTCCTCGTCTTGTTCATCAAATAGAGTGCTAAACAACTATCTTGTTGACTAAGCGAATGCATTGAATGCATATCGCCAACCTAGCAACAACTCGTATGCTAAGGCTTAAAACCCTAGATGAGCTAGGCATCCCAACTTATCTTGGTCAAAAAATAATTACCAAGGGGGATTATCTGTGAGCCCCCTATGCAAAAATTTACTCCTCAAGCTATAGTTCCTCAACAACCACCTGGCTTCCAACAACCTCTGCAACTAAAGAAACCACTTGTAGAGGATAGGATTCAAAGCATGTATGAAAAACAAAATGAAGAAATAGAAAGGTCTCTAAACCAATTCCAAAATATCAATTCTCAAGCTATAGCTAAGCTAAAGATACATGTTAGCTAATTATTAGCTAAACTATAGAATAGAGGAGAGGGTCAATTCCTCAATCAACCCATCCCTAACCCTAAGGATCAATTTGAGATAGGGTCAAATCTCCAAATTAGAACCCTCATGAGCATGCCAAGTCCATAACCACCCTTAGGAGGGGTCATCAGATTGATAACAAAGTAGGACAGGCTAAGGAAATTATAGAGGAAAAGTTGGCAACCTAGATGTTTTTCCTTAAACTTCCATCTTCTACATCTTTCCATTATCATATAGGAGCCTATGTTTTCAACTATTGGGGACAATGTTTCATTCAGTTTAGGGTGTGTAGATGCATATACAGATTTTGAATTTTCTTAAGCTTTTCAAAAAAACATTTTGAAAGAGTTCCCTTACTGTGATGAGAAGTAGATGTTCAAATATAGTTTTCCCTCTTAATGGGAATACATCTGACTAGTTTTGCATATTATTTATGTGTTGAAGCATTTTATGAAAGTTAATTCTCAAAAACTAGCTAAACATAGCACATAGTCAAGACTAACAGAGAGGTATGACTTAGAGACCCTGAGGAAAATTAGTGGAGACCTATAACTAGTGACTTTAGAGACTTTTCTTTCAAGGGATTTATAAGTAATTTCATAGTTTCTTCGATGTACATAACTTAGTTTGATCCTGTTATCCTTATTTTAGTTAACTATCAGGAATAAATAGGATCAATAGCTTTATTTTTAAAAAATTTATTGAATCTTATAAGTTTTAGGAAACCTAGAAAATGATATAAGCCACCTTTGTTAATATAATAACCCCAATTTTTGTAAATTGATTTGAGAAAATCAATGAAAGCTTGAAATTTCAAAAGACTCGGGCTAGAATATCAAGTTAAAAGCAAATATCTTTTCATAGAGATTAAATCATGAGTGAAAACTTATAAATTAATCATGTACATGAAAAATCGAATCAAATGACACTAATTTCATTATATTCTGAGTTAGAATGAAAAATCTCAATTTTCTACATAAAAGGGTAAAATAGTCATTTTCACCCATAACCAAGATTTAAAATTTGGATATTTGGAATGTACTCAAAAAATCAATTCCAGAACCATTGAGTACACTAAAATTTGAGTCTAGATAAATAATATCCAATTTTCTCCATTTTTATGAATAAAAGGGCAAAATGGTATTTTCACATGAAAGTGAGGCCCACAAAGTAGGCCAATGCTCTGGAGGCAACAATAATTGAGCAATGCACTACCATATTATAGTGGACGAAAAGGTGGAGGTGGAAACTCCACCCATAAATAAAATAATAAAAAGAAAGAAGGGGATTTTTATAAAAAAAAATTAAGTTAAAATTAAAAAACTTGCCTATGAATAATTCTGAAAATTGCACAAAAATTTCCACAACTTCAAATCCGCTAGGTTCCCCTAGAAAATCAAAGCAAAAATCCTCCCCCATATCCCAAAATTTCTCTCTTTTTCCCTCTTTCTCTCTCCTCTCTATAGAATAGTACCAAGATCCCTAAGTTCAATTAGCCCCTCCATTTCAGATCAAATTGTACAAATCCCACCATCCATATTGTTCTAAATTCCCTGATCTACAAAATTGCCAAAGTAATTTCAAGATCCAATGGTTTAATCAACAAAAAAATACAAATCAAGATTTATTTGGCATGTTATGGCATACTGCCAGGATTTATTTATTTTGGCATCAATTCTAAGAAAATCAAGTAGGAGGATATCATCCAATATTCAGTTATTTCATTTTATATATTTTTAATTTCACTAGATTTGATTTTTTGTTAATGTTTTAGAAAATCAAGTTCCAATGAAAAACCCTCCAGATCTATATCATGGAGGGCTCAGATGAAAAATCTAAGCATTCCAATAGATTCAGAAGGGGTCAAAACCCTGAGGTGTGAAATAACAACCAATTTAGTAGAGATATGATGGCAAAATTTAAAGGAGAAAGGGGGATGGTGATTTGATGATCTGATCTAGATCGTCTCACCATTTACAGGTCACCACCCTGTTTCCACCAGTGGTCACAGGTAAAACAGGGTGGGAGGACCAGTTCTGCCTGCTTTGTCCTATTCTAAGGGCCAGATCAAATCTGAATGGTTAAAATTACTATGAACTTCAAACTTGAATTCCAAAGTCATATAAGCTCCAAATCATGAGTGGAAAGAAGCTATAGAAATCTTATGATGTCTAATTTCATATGAAATAATAAAATTTAGAAAATATTGTAAGAAAATTTTTGCTTAAGTAAAATAATATTCTTACTTCTATGATAAGATCTAAGATGATCAGACCTTAAGGATTTGATCTATTTATATTATAATAATAAGGATATGTGAAATTGAGGGTTTAATATGACAGATATATGATAATTTAAGAAATCTAAACTTTATGGTAGAAGTAACCTAAAATTTGTAAAGGAACTTTCTTGATCAATAAGATCAAGCATGATCAAACCCTACGTATGGAGTTAATAATGATGAGATCTAATAAGATCATTGATCAGTTATGACAAAAACATGAAAAGATGATCTTTGAACCTATAATGAAGTAAAAATCCTAGATCTAAGGAAAGGACTTAAGATATAATGGTTGGATCATATTAAAAGCCTCTAATGATGTAAATTGATTAGTATGATTTCATTTAATTATTAGATTCAATTTAACTTTAATTTATAACATGATTATAGGATCCATGCTAAGTTATTTCTTCATTTTGATGTAAATGATCTACATGTTATTAGATGGTTAGATTTAATTATCTTAGGGCCATGTTAGTACACATGATTTTCTTCAAATATCCTTAGGATAAGTAATATATGAATTAGGGCCATGTTAGTTTAATTTGAGTATGGACTATAGTATGATTTCCATTTAAGATGGTAATGGAATTATGATTTAAGATCATGTTAGTTTAATTTGATTTCATTAATTAGAGATCGTGATAGTAGTTACATAGTATTGCTATCCTTAGATTATTGAATTTATATTTGTTTTATACTTTGAAGATTATGATTCATTATTGTCATATTTCTTAGTAGATTTAATTGATAATTAGTTATAATAAAGAGCATAGAACACAAAAAATGTAACCTAATGAGAAATTAGAGTTTCATGACGTAAATAAGAATTAATGACTTGACTTGGACTTAATTACTAAGGGCTATAGTTAGTAGGATAATATAAGGAATGGTCGACCATTTCCTTCGCCCAAATTAGGAGAATAATACACATCCATGAATGACATTTTATATGATCATGAATATTAATAAAAATTAAGTAGAGTTAAATTAGGGTTTACGAG
Source organism: Warburgia ugandensis (assembly GCA_035236585.1). Classification (NCBI taxonomy): domain Eukaryota; kingdom Viridiplantae; phylum Streptophyta; class Magnoliopsida; order Canellales; family Canellaceae; genus Warburgia; species Warburgia ugandensis. The sequence goes on from CP141134.1 coordinate 40,187,561, forward strand.
CTCATAGGAACCTTATGGAGGGTTGAGCTAAGGTCACTTCAGTGGACGCTAAACATTGTGGTTAAGGGGGTTATCTAATAGAGCCTTGCTCTTCCCTCACCTTCTGGTGACGTTTGTTGAGGTCTAAACTCCTCCTTACATGAGAATTGAAGTAACCACTTTTTGAGTAGCCTGTAGTTGGTAAGCCTTAGTCAATTGGAAATAAGAGGAGTTGTCTAGAATTAGGAGTGAATAAATTATCCTCAAACCAGTAACATTAACTAGTTAAGAAATAATAATAAGAACATAAAAGGTTAGCAAATTAGCTTATCATAATAAAAATTGTAAATAAGATAAGGATAATCAAACAAGAATCCAAGAGAAGATCTTAAATGACGAAGAAAACAACAAAAGAAAAGAAATACAAATGTAGAGTAGATTATTATTAGGTGAATATTCTTGTAAAATAGATTTATTAGGTTAAAAGATCTGAACCCTTGATCATATGTGATTCAAGGAAGAAAGATTTAGATCATCCTACTTAAGGATGATCAAAAGACCATGTAGTATGTATTTTTGGATAGAAAGATGGCATTATACGTATGATTTGACAAATATACATTGATCAAGACTATGACAGACTTCAAGGAGTAAGAATACCCTATTGAGGTAGGAGGATTTTATGAATGCATCTATATGAAAGATAGATGTTGAATAAATGATCTTATGTATAGAAATGTTGACATGTATAATGCAAATACCTTGTGCTAAATCCTTATGATCCAATTAAATAATGAGAAAATAGACATGAAATGGTTAAGTGTAGAGTTGAAGAAAACCCCAAGTGAATAGGGAAGTAGAAGATATTCTAGCTCTAAATAAACAGACATATTATCTAATAAGTATAAGAAATATTTTACATACGAGCATGGAGGCTTGTGGTTTTATTTTAAACAGGTGTAGGCCTAGATATGCTATGCTAGGGGAGTTATGAGGGTTTGGCCACCCGCTCTCCGAAATTTGTTGATTATGAATTCCATGCCTAAGAAAGGCAAAAAGTCAAGTGGGGCAGTTATGGGAAGACGGCCACTATGACAGCCATGGTCCCCCCATATGGACATGGATTTTACATTTCCACTGAATATGATATGAGTGGATTATTGAGCAGTTATCCGGGTGTGCTATGCGAATTAGATTGTAAGCATGGTAGTCCTTTGATTTATTTTGCACTATGATGCATATGAGATAAGCAAAGTAAGATGCCTTATATATGGCATAATGAAATGCCAAGTAATTGTATATTACCAATATTCTCAAGAAAAAGGGAATTCCCAATACAGTAACTAGCTGATATATTGATCTCTTACAATTGAAAGAGTTGATTAGCTTAGTTGGGAATGAGAATTGAATATTTTCACTATTTTGATGAATTTGTTCATATACATTATGTATAAGGATGTACATAAGTGATAAAAGAAAGGTTATAGAAATGAGATTGATCCATGGTCATGTTTATGATAGAAATGAATAATGGGATTAATGAGTATTAGGATTATATTATCAAATGATGTTACTTGTTTATTCCCCTACCAAGAATAGTTTGTTGAGATATTGTAAATGTTTGAATGTTTACAATATCTCAGATATAGAGAAGGAGAGTTAGGAGCTCAAGACTTGAGAAGACTTAAAAAGAATAATCAGTTAGGGTATATCCATTGAAGACATGTATTTTATTTGAGAGCATTATATGTATTAAGAGTTTTTATCATATGTGAGCTTTGAAATTTGGATTATGTAATTTGGACAAGTATTGTAATGATACCATATATTATGAACCACTAGATGGATCCTGAAGTTTAATAAATGTTTATTCCCTCAATGGATTTTTATCTTTTACAAAACTCTACTTATGTTATGAAGTGATGACTTGGGGTTTACAAAACAAGTTCTAAAGAAAAAAAAAATTCACTGCTTTGTTTTGCAAAAAATTTTACTACTAAGGGCCTTGTCTTTGCAAAATGTGTTACAAAATATGTTATAAAAGCCTGAGTTGTCATAGTTCAGCCCAAAGATATAAAGCCTACCCAGTATATTTCATACCACTAGTTAGCCCTTTGAACTTATTATTAAGCGTTTCTTTCTTAACCTCGCTTACTTTAACCCAGAAAAAGCAGTAAAATAAATAACCATTACCAATTTTCAAAATGAGTAGAGTTAGTAGAAAAGTTCAAAACAGGATAAAAAGTAAAAGAAGTAAAAAATTTAGCAGTATTTCTTCCAAAGAAGCCAAAAGAAAAATAAAAGTGAAAATAAAGAAGTAATAGAAAAACAGGAGAAAAAGTAAAAGATAAGAACACAATGGAAATTCACTTTAACAAAACCAAAAAGTGTCCTAATAAATATTCATGGAAGACTTCTACTAAATTTTGAACCTTTGAAATCCTTATACCCTTGTTTTCAAAACCCTACCCATGCCTACATTTTCTCCCATCTAAAGACCTATGGATCTTAGGTGGAACATAGCCTTAAAGAGGAAATAAAAGGAAGGAAATAAGGTAAAATACCCCTACTATCCTTAGTAATGACATCCACTCTTAGCGATCACTTTCCTTTGTGAACCATTAGCCTTGTTGGATTCAATCACATAATGAGTGATGTTTAAACCCCTATTAGAGAACTTCATTTATGAGAGTATACTTGAGGATTTGAGGTCAAGATATATTTTCAATGGAATTTAAACATATTCAGTTAGAAATCATGTCTTATGTGGCCATACACACACATGCACTCCTAGAAATGACTAGAATAAAATGTCTTTAATTTGTGTATAATTTGTAAAATTGTTAATCCTTGCTATTAAATTATGAAAAACTAGTGGAGTGCTAATGAATAAGGATTCTCTAAGATAAAGTAGGGGACTCAACCTTAGAGAATTTTCTAGGTATATTCACTGTAAACTCTCACATGGCTTAAATCGTCCACCAGGGGTAACCTAGGGTTTAAGGGCTAGTTGCATGTGCTAAATGCAATTGTGAGTACCTATGAAAGTGGCACCTTATATTAGTTTTTTGAAAAATAATCTTTTGCATGTTTTTCTTGGCACAATCACAATGATGGTTTGGGGGTGTGATAAGTGTTTAATTTTGCATAAAAAAATCACCCAATTACTTATCCATGTGTTACAACTTATATGAATAAATTAGGATTTTTAGACCAAAATTTGTAACACATGCATGTTTGACCTAATGAAGCAAAAGTTTGTCATTTTATACGTCTAGAAGCTAATCAAAGGTAAGTATGTAATTAAACATGGTTTTCTAAGATTTCATTCGAGTTTTAAATTTTTGTACGAAGTAAGATGGTGATCCAACGGCTAAGATCAACAAAGATGAACATTGAAGATCAAGATCAAAAGATAGAGTCAAATCCCCAAAATCATCAATCCAACATGAAAACAAATGTCAAGGTCATCTCATGGAATAGTAATGGATGTGATTAAAGGACATAAGGATGGCCAAAGTGGGACCATGCATAAGTCATGCAAAGTCTACCACCTTTGCCTAGGTTTCGGTTAAGCCACTTAGCTATATTTAAGCCATGAACAAGGTGACAAGCTAAGGAGCCAAGCCAACCACCACAACCAAGGATTTGAGCCATCAAGCTAAGCAAAGAAAACTATCTAAGCCAACCACAAAGCTAAGCCAATGGAGCTGTCAAAGTTAGCCATCATGAGCCAAGCTACATGGAAGACCATGAGCCAAGCTACTATGAATTTCCACCTTTCCACTTATAAAGTTTCAAATTTCTAAAACTCTTTGACCAATTCACCATTCTAACTCTACCCAATCCCCTCACTCCACTTCTTTTCCCTTATCTCCCCATCATTCCTCACTTCTATGTATCTTTCCTCACCACCTTTCTACCTAAAATTAATCTTAACCATTACATCTCATCTTATTCATCTCCACCATAGATTCTTATTCTAGAGAAGAGGAGAAGGCAGCCACCTATATAACTACTCTAGGCTTCCACATTGAGGGATCTTTTGGGAAGAAAGGAGGCTCCTAAGAAAGTGGCACTTCCCTCCTAATTTTTAACTCTTTTACATGCCTCCCATTCTATATAGAAAATCAAGGTGGAATGCTTAGAAATGGGATGCAACCAACACCTCCAAGCCATCTCCAACCTTGCTTCTTTGATTCCTTACTCATATACAAGGTAATTCTTCTAAGCTAGTGCTCTTATTCATGGTTTTATTACACTTATTTGGATGGATTGTTTATGCATAGTGATTCTCCTTGTTTGCTTTTTAGCTTGTCTTGCCCTTTTGTTACCCATCTCTATTTGCTCTTCATAGATCTTAGGTTTCTTTCCTCTTGAAATGACATCCAAGGGAAGGCTACCTTGAATCTCATTAATCCTCTTTCTTAACTCTTTTATCTTCACTTTGTTTTACATCTACATCTAGGTTCTTTCCTTACCAATTTTATTGGCTTGATCACTTCTTTTCTCCTATGGTTTCCACCCATGGTGCTTGATGATATTGGCTATGAATTGTGGGTAGTTTAAGGTGGTTTTGGTTGAGATTTCCTTATTAGAAGAGAGTGCACCATTTCATTATTCAAGACATGTACACGCATACGACTCTATATGTAGTTTTGGATTCAATAAAACCATGAGTGTTGTTCATGAATGATCTTTTGTTTCAAATTAAATGTTTTAAGCTGATAGTAGGAAGATTATGATGATAAGATTTACAAACAACGTTACATACTTTAGTTAAATGTTCCATGCATTCTTTACTTAAGGAATCATATGTGCCTTGGATAATCTGATGCAATCCATGATTTTCTATTTGGATCAACAATAATTTAGATTTAGTAAAGCAGTCACACTCCATCATCCTCAATTTAGGGTAGTGTTATTTATAGAAAATATGTTTTTATGAAAGTTTCCATCTTAGTTTATTTACTTTTATTTCCATATGTCATGTGCTCAATTTATGTTAAGTTTCCAATTCTAGTTTAGGTTAAAAATATCTCTTAAATTTTGGCTAGGTTAGATAGTTTAAAGTAGGGACCACTAGCATCACATTAGTTCAATTCCTCCTGGAATCATCCTCACTAGCTTACTATATTGCATACGATTCATGCACTTGCTAGTTTTATTTAAAACAACAACACATGTGAGCCATGATGTCAAACCAAATGAGCCCTCAAAGTGACCCACATAAGCTAATTAAACCAAATTCCATATGGAGTCATACAATTGGAGGAGAATTCAAGCAATGATTCACTTTCTAAATTGAATTTTCAAGGTTTAATTAGAATGATTAAGAGAATTGTGAAAAAGGTAAGATGACTATGCATTAATGGACCCATCAAGAGAGAAAACCTACTTTCCAACTCCATCTCCCACTCTTTTTCCATTCAATTGACCTAGTGTTACAAGTTAAAGGAAGGAGGCACATCCATGGAGAAAGACCCCCCCTTCCCTCACACCCTCTCTCTTTCTTAATTGGTGATTAAATGAGAATCCTTAGATCTACTTCAATTCCAATAACTTCAAAATCCTTGCTCTTCCCACATCCTTCCTAAACCTTTTCTATACCTGCTCCCTAACATTCCATTAACCAAACATCACAAAATTAGAAGGAAAGAACTCCACTTTCCTTCTAGGAAAAAGACACCTATCCCCTTTTCACAATTACAAACCCACCAGCCCATGCTTCTTATCTCCCTCTTGTTTTATGTTTATGACATCATCTTGTTGATTCATCTTCCACCTAACCTTCCACATTCAATACCATAACCCTAGGGCAAATTTCCTCACATTTTCCCCCCTTCCTAAGTTAGGAAACCATTCATCTATGTATAGCCCCATGTTCCATACGAATTTTCCAAATAAAGGTAGGTGAGACACCTAGAAACATAGCTTTCTTTAGTGTTAGTTGTTGTTGAACTTTGGGACTTCTTTGATGCTTTTCTTCTTTTGAATTTCTACATCTTGGATATTTTCTATCCAATTCAGGTTAGTAGTTTGCTTGTTTTGGTTTAGTTTTCATTGCTTTAGTTTCCATTGTTTTGCTTTCTAGTTTTGCACTTTCCTTTCCATCTAGCTTCTCTTTCTTTCTTTTCCCCAATTCCACTTATTTTTCTTTGTGATTCCCTTAAGAATCAAGTTAATGTATGTATGGTAGTGATAGTCAGGAGAAGAGCTAGCTTAGAACCTCGAGTTTCCTCAGAAAATCACATTTTTTCCATTATTCTCACCTTAGTTTTAAGTATATTTCCTTGCTTTAGTTCACCCACTCTGCCTTCTTTTGTCTTGGTTTCCTTGTGGGATTTTTTTTACATGTCATCATACTTTATTTTGTGAGAATTAGATTACATTTTTTGTATTTTTTAGGTAAGATTTCATGCTTAAGAATCAGACACAATTTCTAGCAATAAAACATGTATTATGTGTCTAGTGTAATTTGGAGATGATTCAATAGAGTTTTGTGGTATTTTTTATTATGGATTATTTATTTCATCAATTTACTTAATATTTGGGTTGTTTCCTTGCATTAAATATGTGCTTTCAATTGCTTCCTTACGCTTGAATTTTTTGATGTTCTTAAGTAGTTGAGATATGTAATTTTTCTCCCCTTAACTTTGTGCTTTGTTTCCAACTACCTAATTACCTTACTTGCATAAATTCTTAGGAACCCATTTATACTTTCAGGTTGTTTATTAGATTCATTAATTACTTTGCATGATATTTCACTTTAGATTCTTCATTTCTAGTCCATTTTGCACCTTAGAACCATGCATACAATCCATAGATCATGCGCATGGTACCAAGTCACTTTCCTTTTTGGTTTTTACTTAGTTTAGTTGCTTAATTTAGTTTTATTAGCAGTTAAACGATTATTTTTTATCTTAGTTTAGGTTTAGAATGGCCCCACCTTTTGGAAGTTTTAGAATTAAAAAGTGTTAAATTTAGAAAGTCTCTTTGATTGTAGTTTCCATTCACATGCACATTTGTAATTTCTAGTTAAAGTTAGATCTCATTGGTTACTTATTTTTTCATGTTAGTTTATTAGTAGAAAGTTTTCTAAATTAGTTTTAGAAATTTTTAGTTTTAGAAAGTTCCTAATTCTAGTTTAGGGAAGTGTTAATGTAGGATAATTTCCTTAAAATTAGTTGCCTAATTTGATTCTTTCTAATTTGGCATTATCTTCGTTTAGATTTTTTCATGTTAGTTAGGTAAGTTTTTATTCTAATTGCTTTAATTTATTTTCAGAAAGTTTCTTTTAAGTCTAGTTTCTAATTCCATGCACACTTCCATTTTGTATTACTTTAAATTCCTAGTTTAATCACATCTCTATCTTTTTGGCTGAAATTAATCAATTGAAATAAAATCCATTGCACATCTTTGAGATTCCTTGTGGGATTTACCTTGCCTACAGAAAATCCTATATTGAGTCATGTGCTTGAAAGTCATTTTAAAGCTACACCCACCCATATACCCAAGTGAGTATTAGAGACTATATTTTTTCTATGGATATATCTAGTTCCATATTTTTTTCAGTGTACATAAAAGATCACATTATCTTTATTTTGGTCAATTTCCAAGAAATAATAGTACTAACTTTCTTTCCTTAACATTTATTAAATCTAATAGGCTTTAACAAAACTAGGAAATGATACAGGCCATCCATGTTCTAGACTATAGACATAAAGTCTACTTTGTATATTGCATGATTAGGTATACCCTTTGAGCCTTTTGGTAAGCATTTTTCTTTTGAAAACCTCATTTACCTTAACCAAGCAACCTAATTAAAATATCCTTTACCTATTTTCAAAATTGAGTAGAGATGGTGGAAAAAGTAGGAAAATAAAAGAAGTCAAGTATATGCAAAGAAAAAGACTTTCTTGCAAAAAAAAAGAAAAGAAAATTTGTGAAGAGAAAGGAAAAATAAAAAAGATATTCACTTTAGTGTAATCAAAATTAAAGTTGCCCAATTAACTGTAGGCCTCTATTCAAATTTAAAACTTTTGAATCCTTTTACCCTTTCTTTTATAGCCATCCCCAAGCTTACATTTCATCCCATTTGAAGACCTGTTGATCTTAAGATAGACGATAGCCTTAATGATGATATAAATAAGAAGAAATTTAAGTGAACTATTTCTAATGGTCTTGGTAATGGCATCCACTCTTAGGAATCATATTTCTTTGTCTCATCTGTGCTTATAAAGATTATGTGAATCATTCGCATCTTAGGATTTGCTCCCATAAAGAGAGAATTTTGTTTAACCCCTTTTTTCTAACAGCTTTATTTTTGAATTTATACCATTGAGATTTTAAGGTCATGGAAATATTCTAATGGAGTATATCTATTTAGAAATCTAGATATGTAATATGTACAAACACTACACTTTGAGCTGTAACTATAGTAAAATGGCTTTGGTATATGGGTAACTTGTAGAATTTTAAATTCATCTTTTTTAAGTTCTTAAAACTAGTCGAGCTATAATGAGCAATAGCTCTCTAAGATAAACTAAGGACTTAGGCTTACTAAATTTGCTAGCTATATTGAAAGCAAACCCTCATGAGGCCTACTTGTCCACTAGGGATAACCGAGGGATTAAAGGCCTATTGCATATGCTAAATGCAATTATGAGTAACTATGGAAATGGTAACCATTTTTATTTTCATGATTTTTTACATGTTTTGTTCAAGACTAGAAAAATGATGGCTGAAGGTTATGATAAGTATTCAATTTTATATAAAAACTACCTAATTAGTAGTCCATGTGTTATAAAGTATAGTGTATTAATATAGTGATTTTCCAAATTTCATGACAAGTGCATTTTTGAACTAATGATCTAAAAGTTTGATATTTTATATATTTGGCATGTAATCCAAATTAAGCTTGTGAACAACCATAATTTTTTAGAATTTAATTAGGATTTTTAATCTTTTATAGGTATCGAGAAGATGATCCAATGGCTAAGATCAACTAAGATGAGAATTGAAGATCATGATCAAAAGAGAGAGCCAGGGCTTAAATTTAATCATTCCAAAGCAATTGGAAGAGTAAAAGGTGATTAAGAAGAATCCATGCAATTCCACCACTTTGCATGAGAATTGGAGCCATGCATGCAAACCACCTTAGTCATACAAGCCATGAAAGCCTTGAAGCTAAGGGACTGAGCCACTCAAGCCATCAAGCAAAGGAGTCATCAAAGCCATGAATTCATCCTAGGAAGGCCACATGGAGTCACATGATTGGATGCAGAATTCAAGTAATTATACATGCTAAAAACGTGATTTTCTAAGGATAATTAGAAGGATTTCATGGAGATTATCCTATGATTTTCTATCTGTTCATCTTTCCCTCTCTTTCCTCCCTCTTTCCTCTCTTTTTCCATCCCTCCATATGAAATACTTAGAATGAGAGGGATTTACAATTTCCTTAAAAAACGGAGCAGCGCCCCCCCCCCCCCCCCCCCTTTCTCTTTCTCTTTCTTTGGCTTTCCACTTTAGTCTAATTTCCTTTCCTACTCAACTACGTAACCTTCCTATCCTAGACTTTTAGTTCAAATTCCATTCCCTTTTCTTAGGGTCAAATATTATTAAATTAGAAGGTTTAATCATATGTAAAAGCCAAAGGGAATTTCACACATAGAACATACATAGAGTGCTGGTCTTCCACGCCAAACCCCATCCCCCTTCCATTCTTCCCCATGCCTCTTTCCTTCGTTGCTTCTCTTCATGTTCAACACCTCCTCCATTCCATCATTCTTCCTTTGGTTTCAAAGCTTTTCTAGGTCACTACCTTGCTTTGTTTCATTGCTGTGCTTGTTCATTTGAGTCTTACTATCAATCGCATATTTCTTCTTTGAATTCCTTTGAGTTTGCGTCCAACTTTTCGTAATCCTCATACTTGGTTCATTTAGATCCAAAGACAGCCAAGAGAAAAGAAGCCTTGAATCATCTTGTTTTCCCTTCATCAATCTCCTTGTTTCCTACTTAGTTCTAGATATATTTCTTGTTGATTTTGTTTCCATTCCCATGCTCTTAGTCTCTAGATTTTGTCTCTTGTTTCACGTGCATGATATCTTAGCTCAGTTTATGATCATTGGATGGTGTAGAAGTAGATCAAAACATTGATTTGGCATTGAGATTATTTCCATGAAGATTGTGCATCATTCTTTGTCTTATTCATATGCACATGCGCAACATCTTGATTAATTTCCACTTCATTGAATTCAATTTTTTGATGAATACCTATGTTTGGCTCTAAAGTTAATACCTTTTAATTTCAATTGTTGCAAAATTTTCATATTGCACATCACATTTTTCTCATGTGTTATTTCCATTCAAGCATCATGAACACCATGCTTGTTTAGTCTTCATTTAAGTTTCCATGTCCAATTTCCATAGGTTTATTTATCTTATTTGCTTAATTTCTTAGGAACCCCTTTAGATTTTTAGTTTGTATTGCTAATTCTTTGATTAGATTTCATTATTACAAGCTTTTGATCCATGCTAATTAGCCTTCTTTCCCACTCCATGGACCATGCGCACAACTCCATCAGTCATGTGCATGGTGATTGAAGTATATTTCTTTAATTAGTTGCTCGTTTCCTTGTTTCAATACAGTTTAGATTACTTTGTTAGTTGTTTTACATCATATATTATATTAGTAAGTTTCTAAGTTTTGTGTTTAGAAAGTGTTAATTTAAGCAAGTTTTCTTATTTGGAGTTTCCATTTCCATGTGTGCTCCTTTTCAGTGTTATTTACTATCCTAGTTTAATCAAACCAATCTTTTTGCATAATGATAAGTTATTTAAATAAGATCCAATTGATTAAAAAACTACAAGATTCCTCGTGGGATCAACCTCATCCATGTACAACTAATACAATTGGCATGAAAATCTATAAGAGTTCCTACCATAATAGTAAGTAATGTCCGTGTGTAAAACATGACTGAAAGACATTGTAGATTATGGAAATTCAAGAATTTGCAAACATGTTTTCTTAGTCTAAAGCTCAAGAAAACATTAGCTAACTTCTTATGCTCCCTTACCTCTCTAGAAGACCCTTGAATCCAACCTTTTTCCTAGTTGAAGTTGAGCTCCCCACAAGAGCATTCTTCATACTTCTGTGTGCTCCTATTTCTAGCTCCACACATCTAGCCAAATGCTTGCTATCTCCTCCTAGTTGCTTACCATCTCCTTACTCACCTGCAAGTCTTGATTAGAACTCGCTTCTTGCTGGATTCTTGTATATTTCCCTAGGTTTTTTCCAATTTTTCGGATCTTACTACTTTGATGGACAAATCTGCTCATGGGTGGAGTGTGTTTAAATGCTTGGCAGTCTTCCAATTGAAATTTCTTGCTCACCTCACAAGAACTCTACCACTCTCAAGTGGGCTCTTCTCCTTTCCCAAGTTCTTATAAAATCCATAAGCGCTTTACCCTCTTCTTTAGCTCACTTCCTTGCTGCTACACTCTCCTCTCTCACCCTCTTAGACTTGACATTAGGCTGGGGAGAAATCCTCATACCCAGCCACCACATCTATTTGTAATGCAATACTTTGAATGTGGGGTCACCCACTATCCCCATGCATGAGACCAGCTGCCACCTCCAAGGGAAACATGTGGGGAGCTGGTTTCTCATGCATGGTATAGATAACCACCTCAAATTTTCAATAAAATCACCCCTCTCAAGGTGTTTTCAATTGTACCCAAATTAAGTGATAACTTCCAATTTTTAATCCAATCGCAAATCATACCCCATATTAAAGTGATTAAGCTTCTTGATTCAAATTTCCAATTGCCCCCGTACATAATTCATATGGTGGCTTGGCACGCACTCATCCAATGGTGGATTTCCTTCTTGATCCTTCCCTAATCATAGATCTATGTACATATGCCTCTTCCCTTAGGTTAGTGGATTAACTTTAGCATGTTAGTACACCATATAAGGTGTCTCTCTCTTTCCTAAATCAATCTCTTCCTTAAATAGAAATTTGTTGATGGGGCCTGGATGATCCAATCCATCAATCAACTAAATTAGCACCTTCACCTTGGAGATGTTCCATTCTTAACATCTTTCCACTTTCTCTCAAACTCTATTGCTGTGATGACCCGGGTTTTTGTAACATGATTTGTAAAGTATTTTGGAAGGCAGGGCCCTTAAGAGTGTAAAAAAATTTTGCAAAACAAAACAGCGGAAATTCTTTTCTTTGGAACTTGTTTTGAAAACCCAAGTCACCACTTCATACATAACATAAGTACAATTTGTGTACAAAATAAAATTCCATTGAAGGAATATACTTTTATTAAATTCCAGGATCCATCTAGTGGTTCACAGTATAGCCAAATCTAGTACAATACTTGTCCAAATTACATAATCCAAAACTCAAGCTCACCATACAATAAAACTCTCAACAAAGAAAAATACATGTCTTCAAGGGTATACCTTGAAGATTATTCTTTTCAAGTCTTCTATCATCTTCAGCTCCTAACTCTCCTTCCCTGTATCTGAGATATTGTAACATTTACAATATCTCAACAAGCAATACTTGGTAGGGGATTCAAGAAGCATAATAATTGACAATGTAATTTCAATACTTTATAATCCCATTATCCCTAAACATACTCTTTACTTTGTAAATTATGTATATCTATATACATACATATCCTTCATGGGTAAACCAATTAAATTTGTGAAAGTAGTCAAATATCATTCCCAACTAGGCTAATCAATTCTCTTCATTTTGAGAATTTAGTATTACAGCTAATCTTACACTGTGAATTTTCCTTCTTAGGAAATATTGGTGGGAAATATTGGTAATATACAATTACCTAGAATTTCATTATGCTAAAACATAAGGCATTTCATTATGCCTATTCCCATATGCATCATAATGCAAAATAATAAAAAAGGTTGATATGCTGCAGTCTGATCTGTACTAGCGTGCTCGGATAACTACCCTGTTCACCACTGATACCACGGTGGAAAAGATTATGTCACAACCCGTATGGGGGTGCAAGACTTTCACAGTGGTGGCCTTTCCATAATTGCCACCACCTGAATTTTAGCCTCTCTTTGGGCAAGGTATCATCATATCATCAAATTTCAAGGAGCAGGTGGCCAAACCCTCATAACTCCTCTAGCAATAGCATCCCCCTAGGCTTATGCCTATTAAAACAAACTCACAAGCCTCCAAGCTTGTATGTAAAATAGATTTCATATGTATCAGACCATATGTCTGTTTACTTAGGGCTGAAATATTTTCTAGTTCCCTATTCACTTATAGTTTAGTCCTTAACCATCTTATATGTGTTTGGTTGGATCATAAGGTTTTCAAGAGATTTAATATAAGTATTAACATTACTCTTGTCAACATAAGATCATGAGTAAAATCATGTATATCTCATGTAAATGCATTCATCAAATCCTCCTACCTTTAAGGATTGATCTCTTTTCCCCAATCTTCCATGATCCTGACTGATGTATGTAATGTGTACATCCATACATAATGTCAATATATAAATTTTGAACAATCCTATTGATCACTAGATCTAATGTTTAGAATGATCTTTAGATCATTCATATCTAAGTATTTTTCTATCTCTAAGTCTTTGTGTCCATCTCCTAGCTCTTGATCTTTCATAGATCCATTGATTTACAATCTACACATGTTGATAAAGATCAGGGTCCTAGATCTTCTATCATCTAGTTCTTCTTTGATCTAAGTTCAGTTATTGGATCATCCCTAAGGAGGATGATCTTGGTTTTCTTCCTTGAATCATCTTTGATCAAGGGTTTGGATTTTCTAATCTAATAAATTATAACAAGCATACTAATAAACATGCATACTAAGTATAATATAATATTCTATTTCGTATTTTTCTTGATCATCCAAGATCTAATAGATCTTGTTTTATCATCCTTATCTTACTTACTATTTTTATCAGGGTTAGGTAATTTACTAACCTTTTATGCTCTTATTATTATTATTCAACCAGTTAATGTGCTGGTTGAAGGTAACTTATTCAAGCCTAAATCTAGACTGCTCCTCTTATTTCCAATTGGCTAAGGCTTACTAGCTGAAAGGGTGAACACAAAGTGATTACTTCAATCCTCATGTAAGGAGGCGTTTAGACCTCACAAACGTCAATGGAAGGTAGGGGAAGAGCGAGGCTCTATTAGATAACCCCTTAACCATTATGTTCATCATTCATTAGAATGACCATAGCTCAACCTTTCATAAGGTTCCTATAAGCATGTTTACCCTAAGTACTCTTTCTAATGGATTTTAATTAAGTCCATGAATATTTATAATGTCATTCATGGGGTTTATTATTCTTTTCCTAGTTTGGGCCAAGGATTTGATAATCCTTATATTGTCCTACTAACTATAGCCCTTACTAATTAAGTCCAAAGTACTCCATTCTTATTTGTGTCATGAAACTCTACTTTCTCATTAGATTACATTTTTTATGTTTTATGCTCTTTATCTCATAACAAGTAGATTTATTAATAACATTTAACCATAAATGAATTATAAATTCAAAGCATAAAACTACATTATTTAACATTTAATGATAATGAGGCAAGGTACTTAAAATTACTCTAACATGATTTCCAACTAATATACCTTAATAACTCAATTTAAACTAACATGGACTTAAGGTATAATCTTATACTATAGTATAAACTTATATGAAATTCTAGCATTGTCCTAAGTTAGAATGGCATGAAATCATACTAAAGTGCCCCTAAGATAATTAAATCTAACACCTTATGATAACAATGAAATCACATATCATGCTAAAGTCTAAATGTTATACTAGCATGCTTTATAACATAATCATATTTAAATGCTATTATATGAAATGAAACTAATTACATTAACATTTTTAGAAACCTTTACTTATGTTCCAACCATTAGACCTTAGATCTCTTCCTTTGATTAAGAGTATTAGTTATATTTAGGAGATTTTCTTTATTAAGGTCTAAAGATCATATTGATCCATTTTTGTCATAATCCATCAATGATTTCTTGGATTTCATTATATCAACATTCATTTTATCCATCCCAAGGATCTGATCACACTTGATCTCATTGATCAAGTGGGTTCCTTTGTATTTTTAGGGTTTTTCTACCATAATGGGTAGATCTCTTAATATATCTCAGATATGTCCAAATAAACCATAGATATCACTTTATTTCAATAGTATATCATTAGTAAAACATATTTTCAAGATCTGATCATCTCAGATCTTGAAGATCTAGGTAATTGAAAAATTGTTTCTTTAATACAGAAAGTTTTACTAAATATTATGTCCATTTTATCATTTCATCAGAAAATATAGGTTTCAAGCTTTCCACAGCTTCTTTCCGATCTTAATTTGGAGTTCAGATGGCTCTGGATTGATCTGGAAGTTCACAATCCTTTCTAGGGCTTAGATTTGATCTCGGCCCAAGGAACGGACGGCCCAAATCTTTCGAGCGAAAAACCAAGCCGAGCGGAACGCTCCCTCTCATCGGGCACGTCCGCCACAGAGGGGTGATGGAAGCATCTTTTTGGGACTTCCACCAATGCAGACGGGACGTTCATGGGGCACGTTCGCTCGTCGGTTTGACAGACACGCTGTCGTCTCGCTTGGGACAATGTCCCATGTGCAGCGCGCCTGGAACATTTTTGTGTGCACCGTTTCCGACGCTGTGTCATGTGTGTGCCTTAGGCGTTGTTAGATCCAGAGATCGAACAGTCCATTCTGGACTGTCCAATCAATCCTCTCTCAATTGAGGGCCCAAAACATCTCCGATCATTGTGAAACTTCTACCTAGGGGTTTTGGACCCTTCTGGATCGATTGGTACAGTTAGAATGTTCATCTAAGAACTCTATTATACTAAATTAAGGGTTTTGGTGTTTACTTTATGTGTCCAATTTAAAAGAAATACCCTTTGATGAAGATATGGACCAAGATCCACCTTTCTTGCAAATTACTGTTGTTTGAACTATTGGATCTTGAAATTGATTTGGGGATTTCATAGCTAAGATATGTTGGGAAGTTTTGGATGGTGGAATTGATGATATTAGATCTGGAAAAGAATGCCTAATTGATTTTAGGTCTCTTGCTCCAATCTAAAAAGAAAAGAAATTGAAAAGAGAGATATCTCTTGGAAATTTTGGGTTTTTTGGGAGGAATCTAGGTCTAATTTTTTAGGGAGAGTAAAGAAATTTTTGTGGAGATTTTATTAGGATTTTTGGGGTTGTATTTATAGGCATTTTGGTCTTCTTTCATGATTATAATATTTAATTTTTTACTATTAAATGGCACAAAAGTCTCCCGTGCTCCATTTTTATTCCCCAAGACCAGCTGGTGTTTTTTGACCCGTGACTTCACATGAGCTGCTCATAAGATTCGTTTTTGGGTACCTTGTGGGCCCCACATGTTGTAAAAAGACTATTTTGCCATTTATGTATAAAATTTTGGGTTTTATTCCCATGATCTCATATTTGAGTTTACTTAGTGGTGTTGGATTCATATTTCTCAGTACACTCTAAATTTTGATGTCTCATATTTTGATTTTTGGGTAAAATTACTATTTTACCCTTCTGTCCAAGAAATGAAGAAACTTAAGAATTTTTCATCTGAATTCAGAATTTGTCATGCTTACAGTCATTTTGAAGGGTTTGCTAAGTTTAATTTTAATTTTACATATCTTATTATTTGATTATACTTTTATAAAATGTATATTCTAAATAACCCTAATATTTCAACCCGAAATATCTGAAACTCAAACTTTATTGATTTTCTCAATCAATTACAAAATTTGAGGTTATTACAATTGCATCATCCAAATGGGTTATTTCCTCATGATTAATCATAAAGAGTGTTAAGAAAATGTGAAATTGGTATGAAATAACAAGAAAAATTACCCTAATTTTTTATTATATTTATGGTTCATGGTAAATGGATATTGACATATGTCACAAGACTTGTAGCTTTAATGGGAGGTAGGTCAGAGTCATCTTGTTCCCTCTATTTCTATAGGGTTTTGCCTTAGAATCTAGGGAAAATAGGAGATAATTCTTCTTCACTTCCCTTGACCTCTATTTATATATTTCTAGAATGGAAGCCCTAGGAAATGGATGATTAAGATAATTAGAAGAAAGGAGAAATAGATGGCTAAGATGAAAAGAAGAAGAAAGAGGGAAGAGGGGTGGGATGCTTGGAGTGAATGGAGGCAGCTTTGGATTTGAAGAATATAGGAAATTAGAAGGATATTGGACATGGGATTTAGTGAGGATAGGAAGGAATCATAGGATGAGAGGAAAGGAATGAGATGACAAAAGATACAAAGAAAGGATGAGGGTGGTAAATTAGACTAAAAAGACTAAAGGAGGATGACATAGAGTTTGGGAAAGGTTAGATAAGCCTTATGGATCAATCGTTGGATGAATGTCCTTCTTCCTTGAATGATAGAGATGAGAGGATGAGGATCATGGCATTCCTTAGGAAGTTTTCTCCAAGATGTATCTCAAAATCATGTGGAATTCCTTTTTGAAAAAGACACATTCTATAAAATCTCAAGGTAAATGCATTGAGTCTCCATTGCATGGTAGTGTCTGGTGGTGGCTCTATTTTTTGTAGCTCCTTTCTTCTCAATTTTTGGATTATGTATACCCTACATGGAATGGCTCGGATTCCATTGAGATTTACTTGTCCAAATCTATTTCTTTCCTTCATTCTCTCCTAACCCACCATTATTTTCTCTAGCCAATAGCATTCAAGAGGTAAAAGATGTCTCCTTCCTTGGAGGAACACATTTTCCTCCTAAAATTAAGGTGGGAAGCCCATAAAAAAATCTCCATCGATGGGTTTTAGTTCTAGTCTTCTTTGTAGTCTTGATTATCATTGTCTATCCTTGTTTAGGTGATTTCTCATTGGGTGATATAAGATGAATGTCAGTAGTACATTTTCCTTCGATTAGATCTCTCTTCACCACTTACTCTCCTCCTTTATTTTCTCATGTAAACATGTGGAAAGAAGGGTCGTATGTCCACTTCCAATGCAAAATCATGCAACTCATATTGTGAGTCCTCTCTAGAGTTGAGTGATTGAATGAGCTACTGAGACTTTTGTTCAAGTGGGCCTGGCTTCTAAGTAATTCACTTTAGCATATAAGTCATATTTGTACTCCATTGTATCTTATTTGAGCTTCACTTATAAACTTCTCAAGGTGGTGGATTACATGCATGAGATGTTTGTCACCCTCTTTTGAGTGGATAAAGTTGGTCTTTTGCTTAAGGTTTTTGGCTGCTCTGACTTTGCAAGGGATGCCCCCGTAACATTTCAAACTTTCAAACTTCATGTTTATCGATAGTGATCTTGCTCTCTTTCTATTGTTTTGAGTTACTAAAATTATCGTTTTTCTCAATTGTACCCTAATCTTGCCAAATGTGAAAAATACCCTAATTAGTGATATTTAACTAATTCTAAGGTTAGAACCACTAAATATATGTATATTATATGTAATATTTCTATATATATCCACAATGATGTTGGATGGAGTACCTTAAGCACTATGATTTTACCATCTAGTACCATCTTAGTAAGGCAAATGTAGTGGTTGATCGATTAAGTAGAAAGATGAAGTGTATGATCACATTTCACATGCTCAGAGGGAGTACAAGAAGGCTTAGTTGTTGAGTAAGAAGATTGTTTTCACTATAAGTCCTAATGGAGGTGTATAGATTCATGGAAAACTTGTCATCTTAGCAATAGTAGAGTTAAGATAGGACAAATTATAAGTGGCACATGGTTCAAGATACACCATACACCCTAGAGGCATTAAGATGTATTAAGACTTCAAAAGAACTTTTTAGTAGCCTGTCATGAAAAGAGACATTAGGGATTATGTGGTTAAATGCTTAACTTACCAAAAGGCCAAGGCTAGGCACTAGAGACCAGCAAGATTTTTCTAGATGTTGGAACTTCTTGAGTGGAAGTGGGATCACATAATGATAGACTTTATATTAGGACTACCTATGACTTCTTATGGACACAACATGATATGGGTGATTATGAATAGACTGACTAGGTCTTATTATTTTCTTCCTATTAGACAAAAGTAGTCATTGGGAAGTCTAGCCAAGCTATATATCAAGGAGATCATGAGTCTACATAGTGCACCTTTTATTATCATATTTGATGGAGATGATAAGTTTACTTTCCATTTCTAGCAGAATCTATAAGAAGGTTTGGGAACTTCTCTTTGATTTAGTATACCATTTCACCATAGACTAATGGGTAGACTAAGATGGCCATACAAACACTTAGAAGATATGCTACAAGCATGTGCTTTGGAATGGAAAGGAAACTAGAATGAACACTTTTCTTTAGTAGAGTTCATCTATAATAATAGTTATCCCACAAGTCTCAACTTGGCACCTTATGAGGCATTGTATGGCTAAGCATCTTGCACACCCACTTGTTGAAGTGATGTAGGTGAATGATAGTTTATTAAGTTGGAGTTGGTAGAGTAGTGCGCAAAGAAGGTGAGAGTAATTTAGAAGAGACTAGTTGCAACACATAGGAGATAAAAGAACTACACAGTTAATAGGCATAAAGATTTGGAGTCTGAGGTAGGAGATCACATTTTCTTGAAGATCTCACTAATGATAGGTGTGATTAGATTTGGTGTGCAAAGGAAGTTAAGCCCCTAATTTGTAGGACCTTTTGAAATTCTTGAGCGAATTAGCTAAGTAGTTTATCATTTAGCTTTACGTTCATAACTAACTAAAGTGCATAACGTGTCTCATGTATCAATGTTGTGAAAATATATTCCGAACCCCTAGCATATACTTGAGCAATGACTAGTAGAGCTATAACCAGACCTTACTTTTGAGAAAAAAGTGGTACAAATCTTAGATAGAAAATATTCTAAGTAAGACCATACCTTTGGTCAAGGTCTTATGGCAACATCACTCGCTGAAAGAAGCTACATGGAAGATGAAATTTTGGGATGATAATTTTTGTAGGTGGCTAGGATGTAATACCTTAAATTTTACTTAATAAACATATTAATTTCTTCAATTATGCCAATAAATTGAGTTTTCTTAAGTGATAATGTTAATAATTATTTCTAGAATTCTTTTTGGGAAAAACTTAGATGGAAATGGATACCTAGATTGATTGGCTAAGCGTGATATCAATCATCGAGGATTGAGTGGTTAGGATGAATGGTAAGGCATCCTAACTATAAATAGGAAAGGATGTTTAGGATGAGTTATCCTAAGGACATGAGAACCAATGAGAGAAAGAGAGATGTAAGACATCAATTGAAAGATTAATGGCTAGGATTAAATGGTGTGTAACAAATGAGATGTAAGCCAAAAGTGTATTGAAAACTCATCAGACATGAGCATGCTTAGCCAAGAAAGCTTGGCATGCACACCAAAAAGGAGGAACTACCATGTTTTTAACAAGGAATTTGGAGTTGAGTTGTAGATGAGGCACCATGCTTTAACTAGTGGTAGGTGCTTAATTTTTAACGAATTAGGGAGCCCTCAAAAACATGAAATTATGGGGAGTCTAGATGAGAAGATTCATGTGAAGTGTAGCTAAGAAAAATAAAACTCACATAGACCAGGAAACATGCATTGAACAGGACTAAAGAGTGGAGATTTTATGGGCTGAGATGGGAACCTAAAAATAAAGGGACAAGACATGGGATTCCTTGGGAGTTTGGGTTATAAAAATAAAAAAAAACCAAATATTTTAGGTGAGAAAACCAAAAATATAATAGAGGAATCTTACCATGAAATGGAAGTTAAAAACTATGATAACTAGAGGAGAAATAAAAGAGGATAATGTGGAGCCAAAGAGAAAAGGAAGAAGGAGAAAACTATAGCAGCCTAGGAGAAAAAGAGGAAAGGAGAAAGAGAGGAAGAGGAGAGGAAGTAGAGAAGGACATCTAAGGTAGGGGGAATGGAACTTTCCTAGGCTAGGATTTTCTCAAATGATTTCAAAACTTGTTTCAAGAAGATTTTGCAAGAAATTGTAGTAAAAATGCCTAGATCTTCCATGCTTATTCATGCTATGTTTACTTCATTCATTTCATAGTTTTGTTAGAGAATTTCACATGCATAAACCAAGTGTTTTTCATTCCTTAAGATGGTAAAACTTGTGGGGTATTAAGTTAATGCATAAGCATGATTTATCTATGATATTTGTATATACTGATTCAATTTTCATGCTTGAAGTAAGCATTGAATCCCTGATTGTTTAGCTACTATTATGAAGCATGTTTTGATATGAAATTTACATGTTCTTGCTTTGTAATTGATGCTTAATCTTGGAATGAAGGATGTTCATTAAAAATAGGTTGGAATCATGCTTGAATTCCATTTTACTATCCTCTAAATATCAACTGTTCCTAATGGTTCCTGCAAATAGGTTAAAGGCCTTACAACATAGTTGTTTACAATCTTCGTAGTAAATGATTGATTTTTCTAGAGAAATTTTAATCTCAGATTATAAAATTAATAAATTTAATTAAAGAGCTAAATTTTGGCACAAATATCATGGTATTTGGATAGGAATAAGGATGTTTTTGGGATGGTTTACTACTATACTATCTTACACAGAATTTTGTAGACAATCCAACTGAAAGATTAAGGTACTAAATACATCCTAAGAACCTGGAATGCCCAAAAACTCCATGGACATAAGTATGTTCATTAATTAATGATGTTCTTAAGGCCAATTAATATAATCAAATTGCTAGATTGTTGGTTATACAAAAAATAGTTGGTATGTCTACTCTAAAGTGACAACGGACAAATAGAATGAACTTTAGTGAATCCAATGGATTCTTACCATCTAAATTATCTGATGAGTGATTGTACACTTAGCGGACTATATAATCTAATGATTAAACAAAGTAAATAATGATACAGTTAGCTAATTCACCTAGAGACAGCGAACACTTAGCATAGATATTGAATGAATTTGTAGTTAGCATTTTAAGTGGATCACAAACATGTGAACTTCAATAGTTGTGTGGACAAAGATTCTACCAATAAAATCACTCAACTAATTAACTGAGAAGGCTAGCTTTTAATCATTAAAACACATTAGGTAAACAACTTAATAACTTATAAACACAAAAATAGTCCATATTTAGATATAGTAAATATAAAAATAGTAGAAGAAAGATGTTTATATATAGATTCCATAGTCATTCAAGTTTGGTAAACCATGTAAATATATCAGAGATTACTTATTTGAACATATGAAGATGCACTCAAATCCCACCATCAACATCCTCATACAACCATTTGGTAAACCAATTGAAAATCCTACTATGTCACATAGTTTGGTGCTACATGAGGTTATTATTCATTAATGCAAAGTTACTAACAAGAATGTGATTTGTGTATTTGAAATTCATGAGCTGATATGATTTCAAAGGAATGTGATTATGTTCTTATATATGATTTATTATTGGATGATATTCATGGAATTGTGTATTCATGTGGCTTTGTTTTGCCTTATGCCAAAGCATTGAGATTATATGTGCATGTATTCACCTCGTGAAGGTGCTTGTATTTGGACACTATGCTAGGATGGTTCAGACTTGCCCTTAACATCCGAATAGGTTACCTGCCAAGAATATTGCCTTTGAGTTGTGGGAGAATATATCATGGGATGACTACTTTGATCTTGATCAAATGGCCCCATGAGAGATGGTGCAAGCCATACGATGTTTGCAGTCAAGCATAGTTTGTTGATGTTTCCTCTACATTCATAGTTTGTCATCCTGTTAGTTTTTGCATGATATACATGTCGGTCATCCTCCAAGGGTTTAGACCATAACCTATGAGGCTTCTAAAGGAATGTTGCCACTTCTTCTCCCTCTTGCTAACTCCTCATTTCATTATTTCTGGCAATCTAGGGTTCCAACAAGCACAAATGCATCTACACCCACTAAAAAAACCCCAACCCACCTCCTCTAGCTATCTAGGTAAAGCGCCCCCCCCCCCCCTCTCTCTCTCTCTCTCTCCTTTTTCAGCATTTTTTCCTCAAATCCAGGCTAGATCTACTCTCACCAACCTGCAAAATACTAGTGAAAATAGATTTGAAGGATAGCTCAGATGGGAGATCTGAGCCATTTAATGAGTTCGTGGGACCCCAAAACCCTAGAAAACCCAAAAATAGTGAATTTTAGAATCGTCCCGAATGTTGACCAGTGACTGGAATGATTGGACAGACTAGATCGAACCGTCTCATCCTGGTCGACCTGATCAAATGACTAGGACACACCCCGCTGATGCACAATGAAGATGCACCCACTCGTCATGTCCCCGTGCGTGTGCAAGTGTGCAGATGCGGTCACAAACTGACCAGAACACAGATGCATTATGGGGACCGTGGTGCACCGACTGTGCGTCTCAGAGACTAGGATGCACCAGTGCATTCCGAAATGTGCGTCCCATTCCAATGAGTCCCAGTGACCCTGTATTAACATGTTTTGATCCAGAATTAAAATTTGAACCATTTAAAAAGATTTGAAACACAAAATCCTTAATTCAAAAGGCTACTAGATACTAGATCTACAACCAATCCATCCTTTTAAAATGATCTAACCCATGATCAACTACCTCACACCTTGATTGGTCATCGACTTGAGCTTCAATGTAGATTTGACCATAGATCTAACACTTGATATGAGCCATTCATTCTTGAATTTTTTATCAACAGCAATCAAACCCTATTAGACCATATTAGACACAACGTCATACATGGGTTTAGGGGATTAGAGCTAAGACCACTATTGAGTCTTATTTAAATAAGTTAAATTCCATTTTGTCTTGGTTATTCCTAATAAATTATAGAAAATTTAGAAAATAAAAGAGACTAGAATGCATTAAACCTTAATAAGAACAATTGAACTATTTATGTTAGTAATTAGAGTAATTTACTAGTTAGATTGTTCTAATGACCTTAGAGCCAAACATTTGATATCAGAATGACTTGGAACTGTAGATTTGACTGATTAGGATTCAACCTCGCCATTGGATCAATAGATCAAACATTGAGATACGAAATAAACTATCTATAAGTCAAAGATTAATAGGAATTGAGGACAATTAGATTATCTAAACCATTGATCTTTAAGCAATGACCTAGATTTGACATTTCAACAAAAATAAAGAGGAATACAAATGATTAAAAAGTGGTAAAGCAAGATCATCATGTTAATGGTGATCAAAGACTAAATAAGTTACAATTAAGAAATTGTAAGTAAGATAAATGACATTGTAATGTACATGTGTTGACAAAGGCATAACTAGTACGAACTAAGCTTATTGAGCATATCAATGATTGGGATAACTATGTTTGAGGTAGGTAGTTTTACCATATATTTTTCATAAGGATTTTGAGCATGTTATCAGCCTTATTAAAATATGTAGATTTCAAATAATCATATCATTCAATTATCATTGTTTTTTATTTCAAACAACTTGACTATCATAAAACTGATATTTTGTTATGTTGCATTAACTTAGCTTTTGAATAATGTAATATTTGCAAATGAGGCATATGATTTATATATAGGCACCTTCACAAACATGATGTATACTTTTATATAAAAAATGAAAGTGATGTTGCTCATTCTATTATACGCACTTGTATGTTTTTTAAAGAAGTGATTATACTTGAAATTGTATCAATCCCATGCTTTGGAATTTGTCAAGGAAATGAATGGTTTTGCATGAGATATACGATATATGATTTAATGACATTTGGATTGAGATATATGTTTATTCAAGTTAATGAGCCTGGTGGACACTATGTTAAGAGGTTATACGGGTTTGCCCTCTTGGCCTCTAACCACCAAAGGTGGTAGATATCCGTGCCAAAAGAGGTACCTATTTTTCTCTACTGTTGTGGTAGGAAAATGACCACAGAAGGTGTTCACGACACTCTTTTTGAAACATATCCACAGTCGCAGTGGAGGCTATAGTGGCTGGTCTCTAGATACCAGAGACACATGATTTAGTTAGTTGGTTTTGAGCATAGTGTTCCATCATTTTTTTTTTTTTTTGTGACCCTGGGTAGATGGGCATAATGATAGTCTTTAGATGAGTACTCATGACCAACTAGCTAATGTGTTCGACAAGGTGCATATGTGCATGGGATGATGATGTTGTTGGTTTGGGATTGCCGACATTCATAGTTTAACTGATTACTATTTTAATATTTTAAGGATCTTATGGCATTTCAATTTCCAAGATAAATGGAGGATCTTTCACATAATTGATTGTTTTTGCATTCATGTGATTTTTTAATGCATTATATGTTACAAATTATATGAGTTTACCATGCATATTCGATTATTTGAAGTATATACATTTAAATTCATGCATGTTTTATATTAGTATTCTTTGAAATGTTTTAGCTTGAAACTGTAAACTGAGGTTGACATGTGGTTTCAATTATGTTTTCTACCTCTTAACTGATCATTATGTTCTTAAAAAATTCATGAAAAAGGATTTGAAAATGTTGTTTAGAATTAGATTTTAAATTTGTTATAATAGATTTCAAACTACGTACACAAGCATAAGCTTGCTGAGATATTTTAAATTGTTTATAATATTTTAGGTCTTCAAAGAATTCGACTTGAGGTAGAGCAAATCGAGGTGGATGCAAATCTAGAATGAAGATATTAACGTAATAGACTATAATCAATGTAAGTATATGACTTATTCCTTTTGGACATGTATATGTAATTATTAAAGTTGGACTGTGAGCTATGACTGGCTAGATCTGGGATGCATGTATTTTAGTTTTAGTTTTAGTTTTATAAAAATAAAAATAAAAATCCATAGTTATTTTGTGTCCTCGAAAGTAAATGACACTTGGGGTTTTCTAAATGAATTTAAAACAAAAAGATTCTTGTGCTACACTGCATTATTTTTCATAAAATTGTTTCTAAATAGGGATTAATCCCGTATTAAGAATTAGTTTTGCATTTAAAAATGCATATGAAAACTTGGGTCATCACAATTGGTATCAGAGGCTAGGTTTATATTTTCACAACCAGTCTTGCATGTCCAAAAGTCATATGGGACTAGAATAGTTAAGAAGTAGTCTAAATTTGAGTTATAAAGATGACTATTATAGGAAATGGTGTTAAATGAGAAAGAAATACATCACAAGTAAGCTAGTGAAAAGGAGAGTTGGATTTAACAAATACTTGGGCAATGGAAGATGCCAACCCTATCAAAATCAAGTCTAATCTAATTAGGGTTAAGAAGTTAGGAGTAATGGAGTAAACAATGAAACTATCAACCCTTGTAGGTATAAATAAATAAATAAATAAATCTATGAGAGTGAAGAATGAGAATATAGGATCATTCTGATGATATCTTTAATAGATAACCCTGACTTACATTAGATCTATTGAACTGATAATTATGAAGAACTTAGCTCAATGCTAAATGAACTATATGGGACTTTGTGAGAAGTAACTACTATCTTACATGACAACCCGAGTATAATGGAGTAGATCAAAAAATAATTATAGTAAATGATATTTTATGTGATTAAGAGGACATGACATGAGTATGAAGGTGTTAGTGTATGTAAAAGACTAAATTTGAGTGGTACTACAAGGAACTTGATTAGAGCATATTTAATAGAAGATTTTGAGGATAATCTTCCTGAGGATAATTAATTTGTGATGATAGATTGATCATGGAATTTAAATGTGATAAGGATCGAGCTTATGATTTTATTCTTGAAATTTATGAGTTCTTGATGAAAATATTATTAAACAGCACCCCCGACACTTTAGTCAATATCTTCCTCAAGAACTCAAGGATACGAAACACAGGGAGCCATTTTGATAATAGCACCCCCTCCCCATCTCTGACTCCTTCACCGAAGAAACCAGTTAATGACCATGCCTGCTTGAGAAAGGTGAATCACCAGCAATAAAAACCCAATTACCTTTCCCATCTAGTCCTCCTTTCCTCCCCCTGGCTCCATCCCTTTTCCCCTTCTTCTCTCTCTAGCTACCTCCCTCGTTTCATCGTTTCTAGTGATCTAGGAATTTGACAAGCACGAATGCATCTGCGTGCACTAGAAAAACCTCAACCCACCTCCTCTGGCTATTTAATCTCTCTCTCTCTCTCTCTCTCTCTCTCTCTATTCTTCTCCTTTTTCAGCATTTTTTCCTCAGATCAAGTCCGAATATACTCTCACCAACGGGCAAATCACATGTAGCAATGAATCCGATGGATCTAAGTTGGTACCCAATCAAGAATATCTTAGATGGGAGATTTGACCCGTCTAATGAGTTCATGGCACCCCAAAGCCCTAGAAAACCCAAAAAAACAAATTTTAGAATCATCCTAAATGTTGATCAGTGACTGGTGATCGGATGGTCTAGATTAGACCATCTCATCCTAGTCGACCTGATCAGGCAACTAGGATGCATCCCACTAATGCACAATGGAGATACACCCACTCGACACATCCCCGTGCATGCGCACGCAC
Source organism: Warburgia ugandensis (assembly GCA_035236585.1). Classification (NCBI taxonomy): domain Eukaryota; kingdom Viridiplantae; phylum Streptophyta; class Magnoliopsida; order Canellales; family Canellaceae; genus Warburgia; species Warburgia ugandensis. The sequence goes on from CP141134.1 coordinate 40,215,130, forward strand.
GTGGGTACAATCACAAACTGACAAAAATGCAGATGCTTTCTAGGGACCATGATGCATCAACTATGCATCCCAAAGACTAGGACGCACTAGTGACAAACTATGCATCCCAATAAACCCGTCTTGAAATGTTTTGATCTAGAATTTAAATTTGAACTATTTAAAAAGATCTGTAATACAAAATCTTTTAATTCAAAAGGTTACACAACTCCAATTTATGATCAAAAAGATCTATTGGATTTGTCTTAGTGACACGAGCCTAATTATATAATAAAAATTAGGATCATAGGACATTTCTAACTAATCATAACCTAAAAGCTATAAAAATTGGATAGATATATAAGATCAAAGATGATCAAACCCCTAGAAGTGATCAATCATAATTAGATCCAACCATCCATCATCATCTAGCCTATGATCTATCATGTAATGTCTAATATGTGATTAAATAAATAAACTCCCACGTGGTCCGCACATTAATCAATCCCCAAAATTCAAATCTACGATCAACCTGACCTTTTCATCACATTCCAATCGTCAATCGACCACTAGATGCAAGATCTGCAACCAATCCATCCTTTTAATATGATCTAACCCATGATCAATTATCTAACCCTGGATCTGCCAACAATTTGAGCTTCTATTTAGATTTGAACATAGATCTAGCACTTGATATGAACCATTCATTCTTGAATTTTTTATCAATGGTGATGAAACCCAATAAGACCATATCAGACACAACATCATACATGGGTTTAAGCAATCAAAGGTAAGACCGCTACTAAGTCTTATTTAAGTAAAATATATTTCATTTTATTTTAGTTATGCCTAATAAATTATAGAAAATAAACAAGACTAGAATGCTTTAAACCTTAATAAGAAAAATTGAACTATTTATGTTAGTAATTAGATTAATTTACTGGTTAGATTGTTCTAATGACCTTAGAGTCAAAGATTTCATATCAGGATGACTTGGAACTATAGATTTGATCGATCAGGATTCAACCTAACCTTCAGATTAATTGATCAAACATAGCAATATGAAATAAACTATCTATAAGTCAGAGATTAGTAGGAATTGAGGACAAGTAGAAGATTTAAACTATTGATCTTTAAGCAATGACCAATTAGAGGGATTGTAGTTTTGATCCTAAGAAAGGACATTTCTATCTTTTTAATTTTAAATTACTCAATCACATGCTTTAAGCTTGGTCATATACTAGATTTTTTAGTACAAGTTATAAACTAAGGAAAGTTCTTAACCTTTAGCAAAATGTTTCAAAACTATCAAGACATGTGCCAACCATGGACAATATCAATTGTGGATACCATACTGAATTTCATACTAGTCTACATTTGGCATATATGTAGAGGCATCATGTACTATACTGACTAGTACTTGAATTAATTGAATTAAAGTTTTACATAAATGAAAAAACTAAAAAAAATCATAATAAATTGTAAAAAAAATAGAAATATGAGAAAATAATAAGTTTGTGTAAATTTTTAGCAATCACACCATATCTATGATCTATCATATATATTTTTGGATACTTGAAAAGGGCATTGTAGTTAGCTTTAAAATTTACACAAGTTGTAGAAAATAACACATGATACAGTGTCATTGGTATCTCATGTTTAGACTTAAAATAATCTAAATCATGTGAAACCCATGGTGTCTTTACCAAATTACAAGATAGAAATTGTAACTTTACCATTAAAATGCTTTAGTGGATTAAGGTGTCTTATCAAGGAGTATAATTTCAACATTAAGTGACCTTGTCTACCTCTAAGTGGAGCCCAGAAAGGGAAAATAATTGGGTTTTGAGATCAACTTATCAGCAAACACTACTTTGTGGATACAGCCTCATAGAAATCCTTGGCCAAATCCTTGCAACTACCATATATATTCCAATAAAGGCTGCATGCATTTGTTTTTTATGGTTGGAAAAACCTTCCAATTCTAGCACAAAACCCTCAAATATCTCTTCCATTCAAAGAGAATATGATCTCCATTTTTGGGAACCTATTTAAGTAGCTCATTGGGTTTGTCACATTTCTCCAAGACATCATAAATTGTGGGTCTATTTCTAACAAAAATCCTAAAAGATGGGCACTTTAACATGCGTTCTTGTTCTCTCTAGCAATCATGTGTGTTTTTGTCTTCTTAAAATTAAAAATTAATAAAGATCTCAGAAAATGGATTTATATCATGATGAATGGGTTGAACATTTACCAATGGTATGTGTATCTTAGGTAATATCGGAATACTAAGTATCATTGTAATGACTCTTATTTTTAAAACAAGATTTTCTTCTTTTAAAATTCATTAAAAAGGTAGGATACCTATTTGAAAATTTCATTTGTAAAACAAATCGTACGTAAGAATATGTTTCATTAAAATTGTTTCCAAAATATTCGAGTGTTAACCATTTAAAACTTTGCACATATAAAGTACCACACTTGCATCTGAGTCCCATGTTACTCCATTTTGCTTTAGAACATGTGCAGTGTTTGTCAGCTACAGGCCATTTATAATGCAAAGTTCAATAAAATATCGTCAAGCACTTTATGCTAGAGTACATTCATAGTCAACAAAATAAACACAAGAAAACAATCTCCAAATTGTCTTGTCTCACTTCTATGCATCATTTCTCGGCTATGGACTCTTTCACTCTTCACTTCTATTCATTTTAAATTGATTGATGATGCTTTTGTGGGTTGAATATACGACTGCACCTAGTAGATAAAACTACAACTATAATATCGAAATCTATGGTATTATAGCATGCATCACATACTTCAACACTCATATGATTTGAGAACTTATTCCCAATATTAGAAAATCACATGACTTACTTCTTATTACTCATACCATGCAATCCATCATAACCATTCAATAACATTTATTTTGTATGCATCTAAGTATCTCTATAATACATAGGAGAAATGTCACAACATGATAATTTAAGTAGAAACATGTTGCGTAAAAACAAAATCCCATGGGATCACACTATGCTCATGACTGGCAGGGTTGAATGATGTCCATGCTACCTGGGAGGGACTTAACATAGCTTCCTCGCAGAGCCTATTGCTAACATTAAGTTGGTGTCATGATCACCACAGTTAGATTACTATTCTTTGGGCATTGGATACATACCACAGCTAGCGGTTAGGGGCAGGGCTAACCTGTACAAGCTCTCAGCATAGATCCGACCATGGTTCATCATCTATCAACCTATCTGAAACATGAAATGCTAGTACCTCTGTAGCTTATATAGTTTGTAAAATATCAAGCAAAACCCAACATGCAAATCCAAATATAGATCATATAACATCATAACATCATATGCATAATGGCCCTCTTAAGATAAAACCAATATCAATGCATTATTTTGAAAACTGAATAGAAAAACATCAATTACAAAGCACTACATCATGCCCAAAACCAAATATACTAAGCATCAATTCAGAGTCTAAAACTTGCCCTTCTCAAAGCATAACAACATGATAGAAACTAACTAATTTTGGCTTTTCAAAAGCATGAATTGCAAGGAATAGCAATGTGCCAAAAACCAATTTCTCAAATATCAACATTGGCATTTAAAATAATGATTTACCATGTATAATTTACAACCCCTCTACAAGGCATCCATTTGGGCTGAATATATATATATATGCTAAAATATACCAATTACATGCATATAATAAATATTAAAATACTTAGTTACCAAACTCCTATTTAAGTCAAAGAATCAAACTAAAGAAAAACATATCAAAGTGTTATAACAATACATACCATGATTTACTTGAAACCCAAAGAAATATGTTCATTTCATAGGCCGTACAACATGCTACAACTATTCTTTCTTGTACTCATTTAAAACTTAAAAAAACATCTTTTACAACACATTCTTCTAACCACAAATCAAATAAGATTGAGACGTATCTTTCCACTAGAAACCACATTCATGAAGGCATGACCAACGTACAAAAGGAGATGATCATGAGGTGTTCAATAATCCTGCTAAAACCAAAAGAAAGGCTCAACGATGAAGCAAAAATCAAATATGATAGTCATGAAATCAAGCTAGAAATGTTTATAAAAGGCATGAAGACATGCTAAAAAGGACATCCATAAAAAGGAATGAAAACATGCTTAAAAATGATTACTTAGATGTGCATCATTTCAGAGCTCAACAATCATTCAAAAATCACCCAAAGACTAAAAGCTATATATACAAGAACATCAAAGCAACACACTTTTTTCAAATATTCAAAACTTTTTAAGACTATTAAAAAATAGAAGTTCTAGATCCTCCTCCTTCTATGACAATTTCACGAAATCTTTTGGATTTTTCCACATCTTTTCCATTCTTTCAACATAAGTTCTTAGCGCACAGGGGGAGGATGTCCCTTCCCTTTCTCACTTCTTCTTTCTTTCTTTTTCTTTATTTCCTTCTTTCATTCTTTCTTGGCTAGTTTTATCTAGAGTCCTAGCCACCCAAGGTAGCCTACACTCCTTTACATGGAGGTTACCTTAGCTACTTGGTGGCTTGACCACCAAGTCAAGACATCTAGGTATGGTCCCCATCAATTCAAAAAATGTAGAAACCATATGAGAGGGAGGTGCCATTATCAATTCTTATAACTTGACATTCCCAAAGTATTGGGCACTAACATCAGATTTGTGCAACCTTATGTCATTGGAAAGTTCTTTCATAGCTCCATCCATCCACCAAAGTTTTCTCATGCAATTGTTATGCTAACAAAAATTTTAATTTCCACAAATGAAAAAAAATATTGTTCTTTCTTTACTAACAAAAGAATTATGAAATTTTGGGTTATTACCCTTTAAGGAATTTTGTTCCTAAAATTTTTCTCAATTTCAGTTACAAATACTTCTGAGTGTTTTTCTCTCATCTTGGATTTCAATACCCACGTTGCCTCTTCAACTGAATACTACTGCCAAAGGGCTTTAACCAAGGTAATCTCTTTATTTCTCAACTTCAATTCTTTCTTATCCAAAATTTGAACCATTTTTGTAATGGTAAGGCTACAAAGTATGCCACCGAACCAATCCTCTCCATAATGTCGAAGGACCAATGAATAGCGAGATTAACTTTCCTTTCATTCCAAACCTCATGACCCCCTTGGTCAAGGAGATCTTCAAAAACATGTAGTCCCCAACCTTGAACTCCAAGTCCCTATGCCTCTTGTCAGCATATCTTTTCTGTCTACTTCGATCTACAAGGAGTTGCTTATGTCTAAATATCACTTTATTGCACACTTTTCTACCAATTCTAACTATACAATTTTCTTCTCTCCAACTTCATTCCACCATGTCAGCGAAAGGCAAGTCTCCCATGCAAAGCTTCATATGGAGCCATTCTAGTGCCCAAGTAGAAACTATTGTTATATGCTCAACCAATGGTAGACTGCCATCCTAATTCCCTTTCAATTCAATTGTACATGTTCTTAACATGTCTTCTAAAGTTTGAATCATCCTCTCAGGCTGGCCATCTGTCTAAGGATGAAAAGCCATACTGAAACTCAATGATCATCCTAAAGACTCTTGCATGGATCTCCAAATCTACAATGTCAATCAGTTGTCCCTTTCAGAAGTAATAGTCGTTGTTATCCCATGTAGGCTCACAACCTTTGGATGTAGAATTCTATAGACTATTTGTAGCTAATTCTATTAGAATGAGAGGAAGTATTCTAATTTTACCATTCGATCAATTATCACCCTTATCATGTCATGTTCACTTGACATCCTTGGTAAACCCACAATGAAATCCCAGGTGATATATCCTACTTCCACTCAATAAGCTCAAGGGGCTGCAAAAGTGCGCCAGCTTCTAATGTTTAGCTTTGACCTATTGATACATCAAGTAATTCTCCACAAACTCGCCCATGTCTTCCTTCATGCCATTCCACCATAAGTCTCTTTTAAAATATTGATGCATTTTTGTGTCCACCAAGATGAATGGTAAACACTGTGATTGGTCTGCCTCCTTAGGGATTTCTCATCTCAATTCAACACTCACCAAGACAACTAATCTCCCATACATCCAAACACTACCAACCATTTTCCAAGTGAAGCCTAGTTTCCCAACCTTAACAATGTCTTTCTTGATAACTTAGAAATATGACATGTAATACCTCTATCTTTAACAATTTTTAAACCTAAAATTCACTTAAATATCACTAATTAGGGTTTATTTCAAATTTGGTAACATTAGGGTACAACTGAAAAATGTTATTTTTAGTAGTAAAAACCTAAAAAAGAGAAAACCATTGTCCAAGCAACATCATGGACCCACGTGCACTAAACAAGTCTGGAGCATCATATTATTCTGGGAGTGTTCCTAGCAAAGTTAGAGCAGTCAGAAACCCTAAAGCATTACCAAACCATGTTGGTACTAAAGAGGGTGTTCTTCTCAAAAATTAAGGTGACAAACTTCTCATGCATACATGCAAGTAATCCACCACCTTACAAATTTTATAAGGAAAGTTCAAATCACATACATTGGATATAAATATATAAGAGCTTTTTCTACAACAAAACAAGTCAAATATAGGGGCCCACATGAAGACTTATTCAACTCACTCTCTCTCCCACTCAACCAAAAGAGGGGACCACACTAAGGGTTAAATGTTTTCTTTTTTCATGCAAGCAAGTGTACCCCCTTGATTCCACATTTTCACATGAGAGAAATAAGGATGAAAGAAGGAGGTGAACAGAGAGACAATTTATAGGAAATCTATGGCTAACATTCATCCTTACTTTTGAAGTGCTCAATAGGCAAGATCTATCCTTATTTATAGATATCCTAAGAACCAATTAGAACTTACTCAAACAAGGATGGGCTAATGAGAAACAAGACTACAAGGAAGACTAGAACTTCATCCTGTTGGTGGAGACTTTTTCAATGGGCTACCCACTTAAATTTTAGAAAGAAAAAAACCCTACTCCAAGGGAGGAGACGTCCACCACTCTTAAAACTTATTGGTTGGGGAAAAAATGATAGACTTGGAAAGAATGAAGGAGGAGACCCAGAGTGGATAAGGAAATCTCAATGGAATATAAGCCATTCACTCTTAGGCATGCTAATCCAGTAGTTAAGAATAAAAGAGCAAGAAAACATGATCTTTTGGATAAGGAAAATTCAAAGAAATCACATCCACTAAATTCTAAGTGAAGTATGACCCAATGGTGAGGTAATGAAGACGAAACAATGCTTAACCATAGCAACTATGTCACATTCCATACAAGGATATGCAACACGATCACTTAAGCAACAATAGAAGGAGATGTCTTTTTCATTATGGGTATACCACTTGATTTGAGATGAAACTTGGAGCAAACTACTGTAGCCATGCAACGATCTTCATCCTCCAGTCTTCGTTATCCAAGGAACAATGATAATCTCTAAACCATCCATCCATAATAACCCGTTCAAATTTTTTCAACTCAAGGAGATCCTTCCATTCTTCTTTATCCTCTACTTTCTATCTTCCTATCCTTCTCCATCTCTTTCCTCCTTTCTTATCCTCTCTTTCCTTTTCATCCTCATAAATATCCCACATCTAATCCCCTTCTAATTTCCCCATCCAAGCAGCCACCCTTTCCTACAATTAATTCTATGTCCACCCCTATTTCCATTCTCCTTCTTTCCTCCTTTTTCCCTTCCATCTCAACCACTCCTTAGTTTCTTCTCCTCACAATCCTAGCCATCCAATTTCTAGGGCTTCCACCTTAGACCTCTATAAATAAAGGTTAAGGTGAAGGAGAATGCATCTCTTACTTTTACCTAGAACCTAAAGGAAAACCTTGGAGAAACAAAAGGAGAGAGATCACTCTCACTATCTCTCCCATTGATCCACATGTCTACACTCCTTGTAAAAGATGTAAGAGTCTCAATGATTCCTTTCACCATCCATTTCTTATTTTCCTATTCTCTTATCCTTCATCTCTCATTTTCCTCCCTTCATCCTTCTTTTTTGTACGCACCCATGACATTTTCCATAGCTTGCATTCCCCTTGCTCTCATTTCCATTACATGCACCTCCCTTGAATGCATCTCCATTATACATATGTTATTTCTTTTCATTACAAGCCACAACCTCCTATCTCACTTTCATATCTAGCCTTTGCACTTACACGCATAAGCTTTCCCCCCTCCTTCCTTAGACATACACCCCCCCACTCCATCTCACCTACAAGCTCCATTTCTACTTCTTAATTACACAAATTACTCTTCTAGCCTTCCACTATCTTTTTCCTTAGGATTTTGGGAACAAGTTGGAAAGGGAGAAAACTTGTGCCACTTTATGGCAGCAAAGGATTCTCTCCTTACTAAAGTATGGTTTGAACTTTATTTAGGTTAGTGACATGTTGGGAGACTTCCCTCATTGCTTGTTGGATAAAAGTCATATGCCTAAACAAGTAAACTGAGTCATATAGATGATGAATGCTTGGGTATAACTTAAGTGTACTTTGGGTTGGATTGATGTGTACAAGCCTTTGTTGATTGATGGAGCAAATGATCTATAAAGCAGAAGTACTAGCCTAGAAATAGGAAGTGCACATGTAAAGATCCTTGTTGAGTAACACAATAGAGGAATCCTACATTGGACACTTCAAGGGAGTCTTTATTATTTATTTTGTTATGTTATGTTCCTTTATTTATTGTAATCAAGTTTTGTTAGTGAAAGTAGTTTTCAATTCCTTAGCTTGCTTTAATTTTAATTACTTGCCTTATTTCTTTGCTTTCCTTGATCATTGGCTGTGTTAAGGTAGGATAATCTAAGTTTAAATGAATTCTGTAAATTATAGTCTTTGTGGGATCAACCTGTATTTGTCATTCTATACCATAATAGACTCATGCACTTGCAGCTAAATGTAAAAGGCATCACTTCTGCATCTAAATAACTATCTCAACAATGGAGATCTTACGATCAAAATTCATAGTGAATTATTTATTGTCCTTGTCATTTTTTTGTTCTGCACCTGCCTACTTCCTGTAGCAATTTTCACATCCTACAAAGCATGCTTTCATACATCCTATGCATCCTTTGTCTTAATGCATCAGCCACTACATTGGCCTTTCTTGGATGATGCTCAACGCAAAAGTCATAGTCTATCAAATACTTCATCCATCTTCATTGTCTCATGTTTGAGTCTTGCTGGGAGACTATGTACCTGAGAATCTTGTAATCCATGAACACATTGAATTCCTCCCCCTACAAATAATGCCTCCAAATATTTAAGGAAAAAACCATAGCTACCAGCTTCCGATAGTGAGTAGGGTAATTAACCTCATGCTTCTTTAGCTATAGAAAAGCATAGGTAATCACCTTAACATTCTACATCAATACACACCACTTTACCGGAGGCACAACAAGAAACATAAAACCCCCTTTTCCTGATGGTAAGGTAAGTACTAGTGCAATGCTTAGCTTCCTCTTTAGTTCCTCAAATCTCACCTCACATGCATAGTCTCGCACCAATCTCACATCTTTCCTTGTCAACTTAGTCAATGGTAAGGCTATGTATGAGAATCCTTTAATAAACCTACAATAGTATCCAGCAAGACAGAAAATTTTGTACATAAGTCACTATCTTGGGTGTCTCCCATATCTCCACTACCTCTACTTTTGTTGGGTCCATTACAACTCCATTCTTTGAAATGGCATGACCTAGAAAACTAACTTTATGCAACCAAAATTCATATTTGCTAAATTTGGCAAACAAGTGGTGTCTCCAAAGTGTGTCCAACACCATATGCAAGTGTTCTTCTTACTCATTGAATAAACCAGGATGTCATCCTTAAACACCTTTACAAATTTATCAAGGAATAGTTTGAACACCATTTTCATAAGATCCATGGATGTGACTAGAACTTTTGTCAACCCAAATGGCATTACTCAAAATTCATAGTATCCATATCCAGTTCTAAATGTTGTGTTCAAGATATCCTCAGCTGATTATACCTGAACCTTAATCATTGTTTAAAAAGACCCTATCTGCTTAGAACTGATTGAAGAGGTCTTTCATATGGGATAGAGGATACTTATTCTTCACTGTAACTCTATTAAGAATCTGATAGTTAATGCTAAGTCTCATTGACCCTTCCTTCTTTTCAACAAAGAAGATTGGTGCTCCTCATGGTGAAACACTAAGTCTAATAAATCCTTTGTCCAACAATTCCTATGGTTGATTCTTCAATTCCTATAATCAATTGTTTTTCAATGCTAAGTCAACTAACCCATCCCTAGGAAAACCTCAAAATCCATCATATTTAGGGGGACTAAGTTAGCATCCATTCATCATTTCTTAATCACAACTAGCATATCCTAGAGGATTTCTTACGCATATAAGGACTCATCAGGTAGCGTCATCACCTCCAAGGAAAATCTCATAGTCTAGACGAAACTACTCACACAAAATGCAAAATCGTGCTAGATAAAAAGAGTGCACATAGTTTGAATAAAAAAGAACTTTTGTAGGACTATCATAAACTAGAAGAATACCTTCAACCACTGCATTTGATGCCTATGTTTGTCCTCAAGTAATGGCATACACTCACCCCTAGCTCTTGGAAATTTGATCATTTTGAGCTTTTCCCTCCTTTTTCCTTTTCTGGAAAAGTACCCTACCTCCCCATTGTTAGAACACCTAAAATTAGTAACATGGGATGATCTGTTGAATGGTACTTTCTATATCTTGAGGGTGGTCTAAACTTAGGTGCCTTTCTGTAGTTTCCAAATTAATGCTTCCAAGGTTGCCAAGACCTTGACAATTGTGTTGACCTCTTCTCCTTCCTGAAATGTCCAATAGTGTTGACATTATTCTCCTTTTTATTTTTCCTCCATTTACAATCATTTATAGTCGTTCTAAAAAATAAAGGCATTTTGAATGCTCTTGCCAAGGTGGTAGAAAACATTCACATAATTATTACAATTAATACACAAAAATACATTTACAAACCTTAGAATCATGTAATTAATCACTAATTAGGATTTATTTTTCATTTTGTAGGATTTGGGTTAAATGGAGAAATTTATGCATTTTTGGTTATTTGAAGCCCTAAAAGGAAACTAGTCCATCATTTAGCAATTCCTCAAGCCCACATTTCAATAGTGATAAGAGAAAATTTTAAAATTTTCATGATTAGTGGTGTATTGAAGAAAATCAATGGTGATCTCAGCTATCTAGCCTTGAATGGTCAAGATCTCTCTCTCTCTCTAAATTGTTATTGGGATGTGGCACCTTAAGTATGATTGCTCATGGATGTGAAGGTGTCATTAAGATGGATATGTTCAATGGTTTAGATCATTCAAAATCATCATTTTGGGGTCAAGATCATATTTCAACCCAAAACCAAAATTAGAAGCCGCATATTTCAACCTTTATTTGACATCTTGAATTAAATCTAGTTGGTTGCATGGTAGATGATGGCTTAGACATTCCAGATCTATGCTTTGATGACTAAAGAAGGTAGTCAAATGTTTTTAAACATAGCAAGTCAAAAATAGCCTTTAGAAGGTTGACTTGGTCAATGGTCAAAGATGGAATTTCCATGTTTAGAAGGTGGAGCATAATCACTTTTTAAAGGAAAATAACATGTTTTAACTTGGACTGTTAGGAGAAGGATATCTTTTGAAATAGTAGAGAAAGATGCTTTTATATATTAAGAAGGTGAACTACATTAGAAAAAATAGATGGGTTATTTTTACTTGAAAGGAAAGGATGTTGTATACATTAGAAGAAGTAAGGATGTGGTTTTTATTTGGAAAGTGTGGGTTGTGTCTTATGCAAAGAAGAGGAAATAAAGATGTGTTATCTATGAGTTGCTAGGAAAGGAGCAAAAAGAATCAAGTTCTAGAAAAGTCAGAGAGATATCTTTCTAAAGGGAGTTTTTGTATAGTTCTTATTAAGAGAGCACCTAAATTAAGAACATGTGTCAATTTATAAGGTTCTTTCCTAATGAGGATGTTGAGTTGGGACTCGTCTTGGAAAGGGGCATGTTTTATAAGAAGAGACCAATTTGCAGGGAAAAGGGTGTATTTAAGAAAGGGCGTGTCTTTTGTATAGAAGTAGGGTATTGTACTTTCAAAGATGAAGAATGTGTTATATTCAGAAAGTGGGGAGCTTTGGTTGTATTAGAAAGGACTAAAAAGTAGAGAGGAGGCATAATAGCATGTGGTTTTCACTTAAATAAAGAGGAAGAAAACATTGGGATCTCTATCTCTCCCTTGTTTTTTTATTTTTGGTGATGTTTCCCTATCTAGGCGGAGACTTCACCAAGGGCTCAACATGTACTATTTTGAAGACGAAGAATGAATAGCACAATTGAGGAGTCAATTTTACACATTAGGAGTTCTTTTGGACGGTTTTCTTTTGGGCTGCTAGAGTGGAGACGTTCTTCTCCTTGGAATTCTTCATAGTAGTTTTTTGGTTTTGTATTTGGGGTGCTTAGATATGATCTCTTATATGGTGAATGACACATCATGATGAGATGAAGATCTTGTGGTGGTTTGGTTAAGACCAAATCCTAGAGGATGTTGTTGAGTGACACATTAAGACTTTTGGGAATTAATCTAATGTGGGAAAGTTTTGTATTTTTGTTTGTTTTAATTTCCATCATTTTCTTGCATTGAAGCAAAGTTAATTTCACTAGAGCTCAATTTATTTTTCCTTAGTTTATATGCTAGACTTTATGATTTTTGTTCTAGTTTAGTTGATGATTTAATTCCATGTTTTAACTGTAGTTTATAACTTTCATTTTCAATTAGTTTATGAGTTAATTTTATGTTACGATTAGCTAAGGATTAAGCTAAGATCCCAGCTACCCTAGGATTGTTTTTCATCAATCCTAAGCATGGGTAGAAACTATGATAACCTAAGCTAGATTAGGAGTTCTTTTCCAACTAATTTCATGATAGTTTTAGGGTAGAATTCCATTAATTTTAGGACCTTTTCCCATTAATTTTTTACATTTTTTCCTGATTATTTTATTTTATTTTATAGCTTAAATTAATGATCTTAATAGGTAAAATTTAATTTAGTTTTTCAACATTTTTATCTTATTACTTAGGACATTTTATGGGCTGCATTTGATTGTGTGTTTTCATATTAACTATGAGTAGCTGATCTTTCTACCTAGGGTGAGGATTAAACCACATGAAATCACTAATTCCATTCATCTATAAGTAGTCATTAGATTTAGGAACTTAAAATATTTATTCTTATGATATGTCATACAACTTAGCATACTTAATCAGTACTCTTTTCATGGGAATTATGAGATATTTTCCATAATTTAGAGACTGGTTATTGAATGTTAATTAGCTTGATATGTGCGGATTCTTAAATAGTTTGTGATCTTAAAAAACACAAGCTATGCTTTAGAAACATATAGATTAAGCTAGAAAAAACATTAGGATTGAGAAAACACAAGGATTTGGACTTTTAACACTTATCCATGTAACATGTGAAGCATTATATCCATGATGCTTATGTATGAATGTTTAATAAAGTGGTGGAGTCTCAAAGCTAGACTTTCATAGTTTTGTTAATTTATCCATTTAGGTGTAATTTGTAGTTATTTAGATCATTCAATTTGTTTCCCATTGTTTGCACATCTATACTTCCATATATCTGTGAGCATGTGAAAATTTTTGAAACAAGATCAAGTTTTTGCACCATTTTTGAGGACTTGCAGTAGAATTTTTGTTAGATATAAGTTACATTATGTTATCACTAGTCATTGTTTAGGAAATTTAGATTCTTTGCATATTACTACTGATTTCTATGACTCATTTGATACTGACTACTCCTTTTTCTTTTGAAAGAATTTTGTGAAGGATTTGAAAGAGTTTAAGTAGTGTATATCTTTGGTTATTACACTCACTCAATTAGGATAGTTGCCTTATTTTTTTTATATTTTTAAGTATAACTATAGTGAGGTCAAGATTGTCTTTAATTTTAAATTGTAGGTCAATTCAAAGGGTTGCAATATTACAGGTAGGGTAAACCATCCTGACATGGTAATGGAGGTGGTATGTAGATGGATTCACGCTTGTACAAGAAGACTACAATATAGAACCCCACTATAAGCTCTACCTAACTCCTTACTTTTTCTACCTTTAGGATTTGCATTGTTAAATTAGTTTTGAATATATGTGTGGTAGTATAATTTTATGTAGATTGCATTCATATTTACTTATGGCATATTTTCTAGGATTATTAGTATTAGAAGCATCTACTTAACAAATGATAGCCTAAGCTTGGCCATAATCACCAAAGCGTAGACTGTCTAGGTTATAATGTCTTGTATTTTGAAGCCAAAACCCTTTGCATAAGTATCATATAAGCAGTTGTATTAGTTTCTTATTTCCTTGTATTCTAGGTCATATTTACTTGCTTTCTTTATTGAGTGTTGTGAGTGAGTTGAATTTGCATATAGTTTAAGATTAGTTGGTGCATGCAAGGTCGTCACTCCCGACACCCTAATTTACCATCTTTAGATCCTGAGATCAAACAACCTATTAGGCAAGGGTTACAAAATCACAGCAATCTAAGCAACTCTAAATAGTAGACCAAGTTGTAGAAGTCAAGTCATTTGTAGAGTACTCCACTATGATTCAATGCAATGCACCCTCATGTATAGTGATGCCTACAACTAATGCTGATCATTTTGAGTTAAAACTAGAAGTCATCCAATTGTTGCCTACATTCTACGATTTGATAAGGAAGATCCCTATCATCATATTAAAGAATTTCTTAACATATGTGCCACCTTTAATATAGAAATTTTTCTAATGATTCAATTGGTTAAAACTATTTCCCTTCTCATGTCTTATTTCTTTAAGTGTTTAGTTCAATCATTACTTAGGAGATATTATATAAGAAATTTTTTAATAAATTCTTTCCTATACATAAGACCAATGACCTTAGAAGAGACTACAAATTTTCAATAAAAAGAGGGTGAACATTTTTATGAATGTTGATACTGGAGGAAGGATTTATTGCTCAAATTACCCCACCATGATTTTGAAAAGTGTCAACAAGTGAAATATTTTTATAAAGTTTTCTGTTAGATGTCTATTTTTATACTAAAAACACTAAGTTATACATTGCTTTTAGTGCATTTGGGTGTTCAATTTCACATTTATAGTGTATAACTATAATAAAATAGTTAGCAACCTTCTAACCATGAATTGGTGTATTTTCTAGGGTAGATGAACATCAGAGGTAAGTATATGATTGAAACACTTGTAAAATGATATTAATTAGTTTCTTTTCGTGTGTTTTGTAGGTGGGAGACCAAAATCTAAGAGTTAGAGAAAGTTAGTCAGCCTCCCAAATCTCCACTTAATCTTGGATAAAAACTAATGGTTCATATCCATCCACATGGAACTTGAATGATCAAGATCAAGTCAAGAATCAGTGGCTAACATTTTCCAAATGCAAAAGTGAGTGTCCATATCATTTTTAGAATAATCAAAATCCCCAAGCAAGCATCATTTTCTAGATGGCATAGATTACATGCAAAGGTGACAAGTTCTCGTGCAAGTTTCCACTACCTCATTATATGGAATGTCCCATGCTAGCATAAAAAAGAGCTACATATTTACATCTTTTTTGAGTTTAGAGAGCCATGCAGACAACACCCACTTACATCTCTCTCTCTCTCTCTCTCTCTCTCTCTCTCTCTCTCTCTCTCTCTCTCTCTCTCTCTCTCTCTCTCTCTCTCTCTCTCTCTCTCTCAATCACATGCTACATTGTTGTACATTATTTTTTCCTAGATTTTAGATAGGGAAAAATATGTTTGCAACAAATGAACTATAGTGGAAAATAAGTGCATATATTGAGAAAAAATAGGAGCTAAAATGTGTTTCACTTTCTAATGTAAAAAAAGAGAAAATCTATGTCTCAGGATTAATGGTTGAGAGCATTACACATTTAAGGTTACCTAAAGTGTATGTTTACATGGAAAGAATCAGCCTAAGAATAAATAGTTTTAGGAAGAAATATAAAGAGAGAAGGAAATAAGAAAAGTGGGGATGAACTTGAATAGTTTGTAGAGATTCTACAGAAAAATTATATGACCTAGCTTTGAGTTGAACTAGTGAAGGGATGAAAAAATGGATGCTATCTAATTAGTTAGGAAAGAGTGGGATGTGATTTATATAATATCGAAAGAATGTTACATAAAAAGGATATGCATTCCTATAAGTTTCTAAGTGGAGGAGGCGGTGTGGTCTATATAGTGAGAGACATATTAGAGGGGAAAAAGGTCATTTTAGAGTTTGGGTCTTAGAGGAGAAACACAGCCGATTTCTCTAGACATATTCTCCTTCAAAGGAGAGTTGAAGCACGACTTCTTCTTGATTTTTTTGTTTCCAAGAGCAAGGCAAGCTGAAGAAGTGTCCCATGCATGTTTTAGAGAGTAGAATAAGAAAAGGTCCATCCATTCAATTTTAAAGAAGGAAACATAGAAAGCTATCAATTGAAATCTATAACAAACAAGTTCCTACATTTAGTTTCCCACAATTTTTCCTTCAATTTTTTATTTCTAATCATTCCAAAGATTTCTTGAGCCACTAATATATCTTTTTGATAAGATAGGATAGATTTATAGTGACAAATCAAGGCCAAATAAGTCAATTTTTAGTTGGGAATCATAACAAATTCTGTTGAGATTTCTATAGAACCCATTATTATTTTGTATACTATTCTTTGTAGTGAGTTGGTTATTTTAATTTTCAATGATTTCATAATATTTTTAGACATATAAGGTTGTTAAGAAGTATGTTTTGTAGTGATTTGAACCTTCCAATTGTTGCTTGCCATTGCTTCTCTTCAATCTTTCTCTACTACACTCTGCTGGTAACACTAGTTTTTACCTTACTATCTGGGAATCAGTTCTCCCTGCATACTACATACATTTTAGTTTTTTTTTTCATCATTAATTTGGAAATTTGGATTAGAAATTTTTTGCAAAAATATGGCATGTAGGTCGTGGGCTTGAGCAATGTTTCTTGAGACATTCAAAAAACTAGTACTCTATTTCCTCTATCAATAGCAAGCTATTATGCTAAGTTGTTCTCCTTTAGTTTTTATTATGTTTAGTTATTATATACTATTTTTTATTAGTTCTAATCATTATTTTTGTCTTTTCCTAGTTGGTTAGTGAACCTTTAAGTGCATTCATTGTTTAGTTGATTGGTTGTATTCATCTTCTCCTTCCTACTTAATCTAGTCCTTGGCTGGTTTTTCTTGGACTAATGCTATGAAGTGATGGAAATGCTGGGGTATTTAATTGAAGAAAGTGAGTGAGAATATTGAAGATGGACTACTAACTGTTTTAGCATAGCATTCTCTCTCATGTTTAATCCTAGAGTAGTTAAAACTTAGGCTATTTTAGTTCTAGCTTAGATTTAGTTAGTTTAAGTCATCAGTTTCTCTTGTTTAGGCACAATAGAACTTCATAATTTCAAACATTAGTTCAGGATTTGGTTCTTTATTTTCACACTATATCCTCCCTATGGATTTGACCCTTCACTATAACTGACTCCTATACTCTTGCAAAAAAACAAACAATTAGACTCCTCAAAATCAACATATGATTGATGCCACTAGTGGAGGAGCATTCATGATCAAGAGTGATGTAGAGACATAGAATTTCTTTGACACATTAGCTAAGAATTCCAAGAAATGGGGTTATTCTACTTGAGAGAAATTCACAACCACTTGAAAACAATAGGAAGTATGAGATAGGGACCACATCTAGACTTCTATGTTAAGATAGACATATTGGCACATAAAGAGGATAAATTGATAGTCTAACACAAAATTTTGATGCTTTCATGTTGACTGGTAGACCCCATATGAGACCTACACGTAAGGTTTGTTCCATTTGCTCTAGTCTAGTACACTCAACTACCTCCTATCTAGCCAGCACTACATTCCCTAAATATTTCTTGGAGCAAGCAGTGCACTTGTGTCTTTTCAAAGGTTCATGATAAGCATATTTTCTTATGGTAGAGCATTTCCTAGAGGTGTTCATGCATGATTCCTTTGTATTTGGTTCCTTGCATGATTAGTGCATGGATCAACTTTCATTAGTGTTAATAAGATGCCAAGAGAAAATTTTTGGGCTTAACTAGGAGGAGTGTCATTTTAAGGTGAAAAACGGTTGAGTACTTGGGCATGTTATATCATGTAATGGGATTGAGGTCAATAAGACTAAAGTGGATCTTATCTTCAACCTTCCACCACCTTAGGAAGTGAAGGATATCTTCTCATTTCTAAGGCACGCTGGTTTCTTTCATTGATTGATTAAATATTTTAACAAGATTTCTCAACTATTACATAATCTGCTTGCTAAGGAGTCTACATTTAATTTTGATGATGACTGCATTCGAGCATTTAAGTGCCTTAAATCAAAATTAACTTTTGCACCCAATATTCTACCTCCTGACTGGAGTGCACCCTTTGAGATCATGCATGATGTCTCCAATTAAGTGATCAGTGTTGTTTCGAGGCAATGCATTGATAGATTACCACATGTGATTTATCATGCTAGTAGAACACTCAATGATGCACAACTTAATTATTCCATCATGGAAAAAGAGTTGTTAATAGTTGTATTTTCTTTCTATAAGTTTAGGTATTATTCATTTGGATTTAAGGTTATTGTCTATTTGGATCGCACTACACTAAAATAACTTCTTTCTAAGAAAAAGCTAAACCTAGATTAATTCAATGGATATTACTACTATAAGAGTTTGAAATTGAATTTAGTGATAAGAAAGGTTTTTAAAATGTAGTGGTGGATTCACATATCTAGGCTTATTTTTGAGTCTACTAGTGAGTGAGCACCCATTCACTACTACTCCAAAGGGTTTTTAAGATGGTTAAAAACATATATCTAATATGATTCAAGAACTGCCTTCCATCCAATCATCTTAGAAAATTGGTAGAAAATAAGATGGTTACAAAATTGTGTTTAAGAAAAGCTAAAATTGTTCCCAATACCATCTTAACAAATGTCAAATTTCAAGATTGTTTTAAATAGCTGTCTTAAAATGCCCCTAATTTTTAAGATACTTCTAGAAAACCATCTCAAAAGGTAAGACCTTTTAAGATGATTTCTAGAAAACTGTCTTAAAAATTAATGACATTTAAGTAGTTTCTCAATACTATCTTAAAAATTAGGGACATTTTAAGATAGTTTTGGAATCACCATAAAAATTCAAGTCCTCTTTGGAATCACCTCAATACTATCTTTAGAACCTTATTAACATTTTTTTCTCGCTACTATATAGTAATGTCAACTTGCTATTACAATCTTCTTGCACATTCAATTACAGTATACAATATTCCTACCATTATAATCACCATGCAATCTTCAAAGACATGAAAAACTAAACTGCAACATTCACATTGATCACTTCTGCTATCAACATCCATGCACATTCACTTTCAACATAAAAAATTCAAATACATGCAAAAAAGACCTTCATAAGTACATACATCTGCACTTCTTCCTACACATTCAATATAAAATAATCAACATCCACATTCAATATATGCATGTTTTCCTACAATTACAATATTCTTACAATCTTCAATGAGATGAAAACAAAAAAAAACCATCATCCACATTCCAAACATTCACTCTGACATCCACTACATCCACATTTAATATAAAAAAATTCAAAGACATGGAAAAAAAAAAAAGGTTTACAAGTACCTACACCCACACTTCTCTCTACAAACCCATTTACTTTCACACTCCAACATCCCCTCATTTACCCCCAATTAAAGTAAATAAACCACATATACTTCAAGAAAATGTAAAATACAAGACTCATCTATATAAATAATGAAATTTAGTTGTCAATTAATCAATAAAAAATTTAAATTGATCTAATTAGTACATGTGTTCTAATTAAAACACATTACATACTGGGCCCATTCACATCTTATGTAATCAAGATCTATTTGGGAGTAACCTTTATTTCCCTAGTTGGGTAGCACAACTGCCTATAAGACAACATATTGAATTTAGTTAACATATTCTTTCAACTACAATTTATTAAAATTATAGCAAAAAAGTATAAGATGATGACTAGTAAAGTGTCTTACCTTTCTCAATTGTGGGATCCTAAAACCATCACATACTAGGGTTCTCATGTATCTCATAATATAGTGTCAATACTCCCAATTAGATCATTATCTATGGCACTATACAATAAAGAAAATAGAAAGAATCAATAAATCAATATCATGTCTAATTATAGCTTAAGTTTATATATAGAGCAATTAACTAGTTTTCCTTACATTGACCTTCTTCTATGATAGTTCTGATGAGTGCACAATTTCGGTTAGTTGAGCCCATTTAAACCATACACCTTAAATTTAGAGTTTAAATACATTAGATATTAAGAAAGGATTAGTTATCAGTTATTAAACTATATATTTGTGAAAGATTAAAAAATTACTTATTTGAAATTTTCATTAGGGGGCACAAATATGTGCTCCAAAAGATTAAAAAAGCAATGCATACCCATCATGCATATGTAATACCAGCAATATCCAATGAGATCTATATACACAGTGAATTACGAATAAAGTTTATAATCCTTAAATTTTATATGTGCGTAAGACATAATTTGGTAGGATAACAAGTTCAAACTTACTATTATAGGGAATCATTAATGCCTACCCCTTCGAACTGCGAAAGAACCCTTGTAGAATATCTTCTACTCGCCATTCCATGGGCCATCGCTCCATCACTTGACAAATGACACCATGGCCAAGAAATTTGTAAAACTTCTCAACCTCTAATCTCTGCATTCTTTCATGCATGAAGTTGCAAAAAAGAAATAATTATTATATATCATTACTAAGTAACATGTAATGTCAAGGGTTCTTATTGAAGAAGTATTTGCATACCAAGTACTTGAGTTGCTCTCACTAACAAATTCTTATGAGTTCCTATATCATGAGTGGTACTTCAATGACATCATCAGCAAGCACTATGGTCCGTATTTATATAGGTTTGATTAACTTATCTTTGTTAATGAATTTGTAGAGGCTCCTCAAGGATAGAGGTGTCAAATGGGACTTCCAGCTGATCCCTAAATGGTCATTAAAAAGTTGGAAAATTTATTAATCAATTTTGCTGATTGAAGACATTCAATTTATCATGAAAATAAACTTAAATACTAGTATCAATTCAACCACTAAGACAAGAGGTGCTGGTGTAGAGGAGGTCATCCTCTATGGAATTTGCTACTACTTCTGATTAATAAATCACTATATGTGCAAATTGCTAGATTCCCCAAAAGTACCTTTCCTATAAGAAAAAAAGAAGTACCATAATATATACTATTATACTAAGAGAATATCTCCTCATATTTTTAAAGGAACATTGAATTTGTTAGATGGATTTGATGTTTACTTAGTTGTTTCACTTATGCAATTTGATTATTTATTGAACGTTTCTCTTATCTATAATTCATTTGTCTCTTAAATATGACTCATTTACTTATTTATTCTTAGGAAAAATATTAGAAACAATTGTTGTGGTATGGACAAACACCCCTTATTGTTTAATTGCAATTAATTAGACCCTCTTGGTTAGACATATTATTATAGTTGCTCTTCTACTATTATGTTTGGGAATAAAGGATGAATTGATGCTCCTTATATACCTCTCCTTTTTGGTAAAAAAAATGCTTTTCTTGCCTTCTTTTGGTGGAGCATTCTTGAGTAGCTTGGTAGAGATTGAATAGTGTGTGGAGATGGTTGATCCAGAATGTGAACCCCCTCATTAGTAAAGTTTAGGTTTTGTGAAGAGGGAATCTAGGACTTTGGGTTTTGTACTTAGAGCTTCTTTGCAATTGAGACAATTATGTGAGTTAAAATGGGTTTGGGGTTCTACTAAAGTTGGATTCAATTTAGAAGAAGGAACAAGGTGTTTTGGTTCTATTGAAGTTGGCTTCTATTTAAGAGAATAAGGAAGAAAGGGATTGGGTTACACTGAAGTTGGATTTAATTCAAGAGAAGAAGTGAGATGAGCTTGGATTCTATTGAAAGTTGTTTGATTTGAGAAAAGATGAAAGAAGGGCTT
The DNA here is from genome assembly GCA_035236585.1 of Warburgia ugandensis. Classification (NCBI taxonomy): domain Eukaryota; kingdom Viridiplantae; phylum Streptophyta; class Magnoliopsida; order Canellales; family Canellaceae; genus Warburgia; species Warburgia ugandensis. Next base: position 40,237,284 of record CP141134.1, read on the forward strand.
TGGGTTCTATTGAAGTTGGGTTTGATTTGAGAGAAGAAGGAAGAAGCATCTAAGTTTTGTTGAATCGAGTTGATTTAAAAGAAGAAGGAAGAGTAGTTTGTGTTCTCTTGAAGTTGGGTTTCATTTAAGAGAAGAAGGAAGAAGGGAAGAGTAATTTGGGATTTTGGAAACACATAAGCTCAGAAGTCATCAAATGACAGCATGTGATACCATTTTCCATCCTTCTTATTAGATTTTGCAAGATAGAAGGGCAATTCTACAAACATATCAACCCTAAGGGTCTAATTGACTGTAATCAAACCACAAGAGAGTCTTTGAAATTAGCCCAAATGACATGGGGTGTTTATAAATCCTTTTAATTTTAGAAATTATCTTAAAATAGTATCTTTTCTCAAATTTCATTCAAATAGACCAGGGATGGAAATGGTTTTAATAATGATTCCCACCACTCTTCAAATAATAGTGGATGATAACAAAATATTAGGAATTATATCCTCATCTCTCTTAGTGTTTGTGTTTCTTCATTCTCTGTTTCTCTCTTTCAGTTGGAAATTTTCTCCTACTTTTTGTTGAGAGTATGTTTGCATTAGAAAACCCTACCTTTATATCATTTTAGTGTATTATCAATCATGATACATATATAGGATTTATTTTTATTAAAAAATTTAATTGCAATCTAATTGTAAATTGATGAATTTTCCTGGTTAGATGACAATCCAAGTTAAGTATGTGTGAAACTAGTTGTAAAATAGTACTAATTAGGACTTGTTCTATGTTTTGTAGATTATATATAAAGATCCATATGGTAGATCAAGCCAATCAACATTTCCAATCGTTGATCAAGTTTAAATTGAAATAGATGACTACAATCTATTCTAGATGAATTAGGTGATTCAAATCAAATCAAGACAAAATGGCTCAAGTTCCAATATTTTCCAATTACAAATGATCTAAAGATTCCAAGATTTGATGCAGATTGAAGAAAATGCAATGGTAATCTAAGTGATCTAGCTTTAAATAGTCAAGATTTCCTAAAACGTATCTTAGAACATTTTCTTTTAGAATTATTAGTCATGAATGTGATCGTATCATTAGGATAGACATGATCAATGGTTTAGATCTTTTAAAATTATGGTTTTTGGGCCAAGATTAAAAGACATTATTGGATGTCTTGGATTAGAGCAAGATAATTTTATGAAAGAGGAAAGATCATATGCGTAAGATAATAGTAAAAAATACATTGATGGACAAATCTTAACTGATAGATGGCCTTGATGGTCAAATTCCAAAAGATTTCAACTAAATCAACTAATTTGACTATGACCCACAATAGGAACAGTCCTGAATACCCACACAATGGATCCGATACTCAACAGAAATCAATGAAATCTGTTCTATTGGAAAACCAATTTGAGGAGAGGAAGTCCCTAGTGTTTGAATTCTAATTTTATTTTCAAAATTTGTAAATCAAATTGATCAATGAATGTTATTTTCAACTATCGCATGCACTGTTGATAGTATTTTTACTCACATTTTGCATCATTATTCTAATTGATTTCTTATATTTTGAATACTTTATTCCATTGCCTATATTTTAATTTGAGTTAGGTAGAGTTTGATTTAAGTTCTATTGAAAGTTAACTATTGAATTCATTTAAATTTATGAAATAAGCATGAAAGGTACCATTCTATAGGTTGGTTAACAGTGGTTGTTTGAGATCATATATTTTAATTTCCTAATTAATTTTTGAGAAATATAACCATACAAATAGATTAATTAATGTTTCATTATACTAGATACAAAGGTGTGCTACCTAGTCATGTGCAATGATTGTGAAGAGAAGAAGAAGAGCCCAACTTTCATTTTGCTAATGTCACTCACAATAGCAGTGCAAGTACATACTACTATTTATAATGATTTTCTACTAACACTCTCTCACTTGCCAATGCGTGACAAGTGTTGCTCTAAATCTTTAATTTTAAAATTTTGTGAGTTGGATCTAATGAGTAAGACATTAGATGATGATGGATGATTAGAAGAAAATTTTTAATTTTTAATTTTAATTTACTTTTAGGAATAAAATCAAAAGGAAGAAATTATTTTTCTTACATTTTTTGTGCTAAATTTTAGTATTTGTTTTAGATTACTATTGGTTTATTTATATGTAATTTCTTAGAAGTTACTTCTCTTAAATGTCTCAAATAATTAATTTTAGAAATTAATTTAATTAATTATGTACTTTGATTCTTTAATTCTTACTATATCCTCCTTGTATATTTAAGCCTACATCATACTCCTATACACTTGCGGGAAAACTCTCAAACAAGGTTTTAGCATCACTACTAAGGGGTGATTGAGTGGCCAAAGCACCATCAAATTAGGATATTTTTTGTATTTCCTTTTTTTTCCTTTTGAGTGGAATTACAGTGATGATGACCTATATTTTATTTTAATTTCAAATTTAATTTAAAGGTTTTAATAATATAGCTCAAGAGTAAACCATCCCTTCATGGAAGTGAAGGTGGTTTGTAAATGTTTTATCATTGTACAAGAAGATTTATTTCTAGGACCACATTATAAGATCTACTCAATCTTTTATTTTTCCTAGATTTAGATTTTGTATATTAATTTAGTTTGCATTATTGTTTGGTAGGGTATTTTACATATAGATTGCATGCATATTTAAATTGTTGCATACTTGTTAGGTTGTTGCATTAGTTTCCCCTCATAACAAGGGACAGCCTAAGCTCGGCTATAACCAATACACATAGGTTGTCTAGGTTATAGTACTTTGTCTATCAAGGCTTGGAATCTTTGATAAGTAGCATATATGTAGTTACATTAGTTTATTATTCTTTTCAGGACACGTTTACATGCTTTAATGTGAATATATGATGTTTAAAATGCTATGGTAAATAAAAAATAATTAGTAAGGGCTCTCGACACCACAAGATCAATGTGGATTTCATTAGCATCCCTTACCTACTTAGGTTAACCATCACCTTTTGTGCACCCTAGCCTTCTAGAAATTAATTTAAAATCAATTTGAAGAGACCACGGTGGCTCACAAGTTCATAAGACCCTCTTGGAAGGGGATAAACTATTGCCACTCCAATGGCCTCTATGTAACATAATTTGCATGTACATAAATGACTAGCTCTGCCATCATATTCTATGATTTAGATCATCAACAACTACATGAGGAGGGTGTGAATAAGTTGGTTCACATCATAATCTAACTAGTAAGTAATGGGACAAGTTTGAAAGGGAGGAGCTGTTAGATGAGGATAATCTAATAGCTACTTCCCCTCAAATAAATTCAAGGTAATTAAAACCTTTTAGCTTGTTAGCTTTAGGATTGTTTGACTATCCTTTTTGTTGTGCATCATTCTTGTCATATGGTTGATTCATTTAGTTTAGGTTTTCTTTATTTTAATTGTATATGAGCGTAAAAAATGAAAAAGCAACAACAACAACAATAGTATGGTCAGTTGCATTCAATGGCTTATTAACAAATTGATCAAAGGGGTAATCCACAGCCCAACATTATATAGATGATATTTTCCGATAGAGAAACAATCCCCTCTTTAATGTTAATGATCCTCCACCTCTCTTTAATGATAAGGAGGAATCATTCTCCATCACTTGAAAGTAGTAGAAGGAAATATAATAGGGAATGGGACATCGAGATAATTGGTATTACTAAAATCCTCATACGAGAACATTAATAGACTTTTTATAGCCTACTTATACCAGTGCATCTTTATGTATAATTTTACCTCAAAATGGTGGTATGATTTAACTAAAGATGGGAATAGTTCAATTATCTCATAAATTTTACAAGTTGGATATTGAGAGTCCTTACTTAAAATAATTTGATGAAGTGTGCATAACTCACTTTCCAAAAAACAAAATTGAATTAAATATGGTAAGACTCGTGTTATTTCCTTTTTCTTTGAAAGAAAATGCTAACATGTGGTTTCATTCATTGCCAACATGATCAATAAGAACCTAATAAGAAATAACGAGGATATTCTTAAAAAAATTCTGGCCTATTCATAAAATTGTTACTTGTAGTTGCCAAATAATGAACTTCACCTCACATGAAAAAAAAAAAAAAAAAAACCATTTTATTAATGTTGGAAAACGTTTAAAGATTTATTATTAACTTGTCTGCATCATGGATATGAACTTTGGGTGTCATTAATTTCTTTTATCAACAATTTACCTTTGATATAGTTTGTGAAAGTGATGTGCAATGGCAACTTTTTCAATAAGCAACTAGATGAGGTGGAAGAGTATTTAGAGTGGATAGAAGCGCATGATCAAACTTGGACAGAGTCAAACATAGTAGGCTACACAAATACACCCAAGTTTACTACCACATACACTAGGGGAGACATTCATGCAATAATTGAACAAGATGACATTAATGAACTGGGTAGTTCTTATTTGTGTTCTTTTTCTCCATTTGTACAGCTAGATAAACCAAATTATAGCATTCATCCTACCTTCAATTAGAGAAGTGGAGAAAATGCTAATGTCACATATCATACCCCCTAAGAACCACAAAAAGGACTAGATACCCCCACCTAAGAGGTAAGATAAGGGTAATATTCATAAATTTATGAATACTAAAGATGAAATATGTTTGATTTGAATAATCCTTGAATGAGTTGAAGGACATGATGTCCCAAATGATGCAAACCCTTGGAAAAGGGTAGTTTTTTGCACAAGCACATGAAAACCCTGGTGGTGAACATATGATAAGTGATATCACTCCTTCAATTACAAACATAGAACAAATAAGGAAATTACTATCCATCATAATGGTGAGTTGATTGAGAAAACTCTTCCTACAAAGGTTGATAACAAACCTCTTCAATCCACCAAGTCGTGTCCTATCCTCACTTTCTTCCTTCAAAAGTTGCTTCAAAATACCGAACTTCTAATGAGGAAATTTTAACATTTATAAGTAGCCTAGATAAAAAATAGATACTTTGAACTATGTTCAAATGAAAAATTCAAATATGCAGGATATCTTTAGTCATCCTTCCTTGTCCAATGGTGATTTGGCTAATTTTTCTGGAGACCCAGGGAAGCACAGAACTATATAAATTGTCCTTTGTATCATTTTTTATTATAGTTTTTAGCATTTGTTTCTTTGTACATCTCTCATTTATTTATTTTTGAATGCACTATCATTATCCTAGTTTTTAAAATATTGGATACAATATTTCATTTAGGTTGGGAGTGTAGAATTCTAGCAAATTTTTGTCATGTCTAGTTGTTTTTCCTTTATTTTTGAACAAATTGAAAAAAAGTGAAAAAAAATTCTTTTGAGTTTTTAGTTAGTTCATATACTATGATGAGAAATGGATTTTCTAAAGTTTAGTTTATTTAACTTTAGCTTATCAATAGAATTGTATATGATTAGTTCATTACTTTACTCATTTTTTAAAGTCTTTCATAGAAGATAAATCTCATATCACAATTGTACACACAGTTGCATGTATATGGTCTAGATTGATAAGTAGTTCTGACTTTAGAAATCTATATATATATATATCATTGGAGACTTATAATCTCGGTGAGTTTGTAGAGCCATATATTCTTTTGAGTGTTATAAATATATCCAAAATTTTCTTTCCTGTACATAATTTTTAGTTGATCCCATCATTTTTTTGGCTTAACTAGTACCAAAATTCATTGTTTGAATATTACCCTTATTTTTCTACAAGTTTATTAAATGTGATCGGTTATATGAAACCTAGGAAATGATTTAGGCAATCTTTTCTTTAACCTACTGCAATAAAGCCTACCCAAAAGACATTTTTACCACTAGTTAACCATTCCAAACCTTTTATTAAAGATGTTTTTCCTTTCTGTTTTTTATAAACCCAAATTATCCTTTACTCATACTAACCACAAGACATGCCTTATATTGCTCAATTGAACCATTTGCCTTAGTTTTGATTTTGTAAATCCACTTGCAACAAATAACTAATTTGCTTGGTGGCAAGGAGGTGAATTCCCAGGTATCGGCCTTAATGAGAGACTGCAAGTCTTTCTGTATGGCCTGTACCCATTTAGGTTGTGTACTGGCTTTCCTATAGGTTTGAGGCTCATGGAGGTCAAAAGCATTGGTGGCATGGAATTATCAATAATTTAAGTTTTGTTGGGGGTTGATGGATGTAATGAAGATACCTAGATACGTCCTCTACAGAAGCCACAAACTAAGAATCTGTAGGAGTGGGAGAAGGTGGTGGTGGTGGACAGGATGGAGGTGATGGAGAATTGGGAGGATCCATTGGATTAGGTGATAGAAGGTGGTACAAAGGCTAGAGGAGTTCCTAGGAAGAGTCATAAATGGAGCTTATTTCCAAAAAATGGAATTTCTAGAAACTTGAATACAACTAGTATGGGTCATAACACTTGCATCTCCTTTGTTCAATAACATATCTTACAAAGATACATAAGATAGATTGAGGAGAGAGCTTGGTATTTTGATTATGGAGTAACAAGACAAAGAATATTGATCCAAATTTTTTGAGATGATGGTATGATGGTGGAGATCCATGCAAAAGTTCATAAGATTTTTTATTGTGAAATAAGGGTGTAGGTGTTTAATTGATGGTGTATACTAAAGTTAAGGCAACTTCTTCCTAGAACATTGGTGAGACCTCAAATTTGGAATGTATGACATAAATCCATGTGCGACATAAATACTCATTAATGAACAAAAAATAAAAATGAGCACCATTAAGACTATAAATAGTGCAAGACCAAATATCACTATGAATCATATCAAATGTATTGGTAGTTTTAATAGAACTATGAGAAAAAGGAAAAATATGATGCTTGCTGAACTTACAATTTGCCCAATGAAGATTCAAAACTTTGGTTACATTGCCTAAAGATCCATCAGAAATGAACTTCTTAAAATGAAGTACATAAGGATGGCTTAAATGGTCGTGTCTTCAATGTGAGTGGAAATAGTATTGTGAGATATAATGGGTAAGTGAAGGGACTTAAGATAGTAAAGGCAACCACTCCAAATCCCGATCCCACAAATTTACTATGACGATATATTCTACACAACACATTGATTGTCGCTGATTATGACATGATATCCTTTATCACATAACTGACTAATAGATATCAAGTTCATGGTAAGATGAGGAACTAATAAAACATTGTGTAAGGTTAAGTTACGTGTGTTGAATGTTCCTATGTGTGTGATAGATAATTGGGTATTGTTGGTAATGTAAATGGATATGTGGTTGTTTAAGGAAAAAAAGGTATGAAAGGCATCTAGGGTGTAATCTATATGATTTGCCACTCTTAAGTCCAAAAACCATGTGGAGTTTCAAGAAGTACCTAGTACAATAGAGGAAGAAGTAGCAAAATGAGATATAATTTGACTAAAAGGTTCATGAAAAACTTCATGGACTTCAGAGAGAGAGAGAGACTTGTAGAAGATGTAAATGGGGTAAAGGGTGTTTTTGGTGGACCAGTAACAATAGCAACGTGAGAGGAACCTTCCTTGTTGCAACATTGAAGAGGTATGCAATCATTTTCTAATGACATTGATTACAACAATAAGTGCAGAAAGTATTCTTGCCACTGGTAGGTGATTTAGAAGGTCAAGAATAATTGACTGTTGCAAGTGCGACCTCTAATGGACACTTAGAAGGAAGACCTTTGTGAGTCTGTTCTACACTAAGTTTTGAAAGAATGCTATGAACTACATGCAGAAGAGAGTGATGAAGAATGGAACTACGCATAAAATGCCTCAAATTCATTAATGATTTCGATAAAAAATTAAAAGAGATGGTTCTGCTTGTGCAGTTATTGGTATTCCCTATGAGAATGAATCCATGCTGGTTTAGTAAGTGATATTTGTTTCCATAAGACATACATTTGTGCATGAAATTCAAAGATGCACTACCTAGACTGTTGCCATAAATTACGAACCTCTAGTTCTAATTAATAGTGTCTAGCAATGTTTGTTTGAAGATAAATGGATATGAGGCTCTGCCACACTTCTTGAGCAAGATCAGAGTAAATAATCATCATAGCAACTAAGTGAGTGCTGTTTAGACAAATTAAGGCAATGATATAGTGATTTTTCTGTTCCTACTCTATGAGTTTCTGTGCATCTAAAGGCTGCGAGGATTCCTCTATAATAATCTTACAGAGTTCTTTACTTTCATGGATAGATGGCATTTCTTTTGCCTAGTAAAGCTAATTAGTACCATCTAATTCAATATCAATAGATTTAAGTTCAAAAGTGTGAATTTATGATGGAGAAGGGTGAAAATATTTCCGAAATCTTCAAAGAGGATGAAGACGTGTCAATAGTAAAATTAGGGTATGAGGATTATGGCGCTGCAAATAAGCCGAAACAGGGGGTATCGATAGCAAAGGCAAGGTAGTTAGATAGAGCCAGGGGTTGCGATACTAAAATTGGGGATCATCAGATAAATAGACCGAATATAAATCTATTATATTAGCCCTAATCGACTGGCCAAAATTACGGACCGTTGATTAGAAAGAGATTCGTCGCTGGCCGTCTTTGGTTTTCTTGCTCCAGTGATTTCTCTTTGGCCCCCTTTACCAGCGATCGGCAACGGGGGATGATTCTAAGAAAGACAAATCACAGAGAGATAAATCACAAATCTGCTGACCGGTCTCTATTGCAACCTTCTGGAAGGCGACGATTCTTCTTTGATCTCTTTCTCTGGCATGAGAGGAAATACAAGTCTGCTGTATGATGAACAAATGGCTATTAAACTACCAAATCTCTCTCTCCCACGGTTGGGACTGGATCAAAGATTATGAAGAAACATATGCTAATGACGAATCCGAAATAGATCCGAAATTAGAGAGGGACTTTTACGGAGAGATCAATAATCCCTTGATCACTAGGTGGATTGGTCGAAATAGTTCGTGCAAGATACCTGCCTATCTATGTTTAGATCATCAACATGAGACATACATACTTGCAGGGATGAAGTTCTTCAGTGAGAATAGGGCGGAGCAGTGGCCGCCAAACATTGATTTGGGATAGTGTATATCATAATGATCAATTGTAGTGGCAACCCTAGTTTTCTCCTATATAGGAGCAGTGCAGAGCGGTGCAATCGTCATCCGGGCGTGAGATCAGTGGTGACCAGAAGAGAAGGAGATCAATATGATCGAAGATTGGCAATTGGAACTGCAATTGACAAGATCGGAGATCATAGACTATGATGATCTTCATGATGGCTCTGATACCATGTTAGATTAAATCAAATAAGTAGTTCTCTTGTTATTCAATACATTTGTACTGTTATATATACACCTATGTTGTCAATCTGTTGGAATGTAATCATTGTAATTGCTACAAATCTAGCTAATATGGAAGGGGTATAATCACTGCAATATCTATACAAACCTCCGCAGATCTCTCTAGCACGTTGAATTCATTGAAAAGACTTTGGAAAACAGCAAACTCAATCGATTAAGAGGCTCCTAGAGCCCCCTAAGATTAAGAAGCCGGTGAAATTGCTGGGAATAGTGAGTCGCAAGATATGGCTGTTCCGGCAGTTAATAATAATTTGCTCGCTTAACTTGAATCCATGGGATATCCAAAGATGCAAGCAACGCAAGCACTTTATTTTTCTGGTAATATGAGCATTGAGGCTACTGTCAATTGGGCTGTTGAACTCGAAAGTGACCCGGACATTGATCAGGTACCCATGGTACCGATTAACATCAAGATTAAGGCTGCCATATCATCACTGGAACCAGAGGAAGTGAATACAAGAGCACAAGAACTTGGGGGGTGAAAACAAATGGAGAAAAGGAAAGAATTCATGTTGGTAAGGAACTCCTGGAAGCCAAGACCATAAAGGAAGAGAACCAAAGAAAACGTATGTTGGTCAAGAGAAAGACACAGAGGGAAGAAGTGGAAAGAACAAGGGAGAAAATTCGTCAGCAATTAGAGGAAGACAAAGCAGAAAGAAGGCCAAAGCAATGTCTGCCGCCCAGAGAGCTTGCAGCCATAAAGCCCACTACACCTTTTGTGAAGGAAAGCAGAGCTTCATGAAGGTTAAGCCTGCAACAAAATCAGACAAGCGAATTCAACAGAATGAGATGCTAAATTCAAGAAAGCATTTCAACACTTCTAACATGTGGGAAATGTCGCGAAGAATCCAACTGTGGAAAATTTTAGGAAGATTCGGTTAAACAAAGGAACATTTCAGGATAGAGTTCGTAGCTTGAAGGGGATTATTGAGTTTCTCGAACTGTGTTTGAGAAAAATGGATGTGGGGAGTTCTTATTCCTGCCAAGGAACAAGGTGGATATGGAAGTCCCAAACTCATCTGGCCCTGAGTTGAACTCTGCTATAGTAAATACCTTCTTTGAAGTTCTTTGATTGTTAGGGTATGCATCCCTTTGTTTATGCAAGAAGAAATGCAAGGACTGAATCTGAATCTAGTTTAATATCTCCATCCTAGTTTTTAAGAGGAAGGCATAGGTCATATTTTACTATAGTTTATAATAGCTTTCAGATAAGGAAAAAACAAAAACGTCACAACAAATTACAATGATGATACATAAAGGAGAATCAGCTATCTTCTTTCTTCTTCGAATTTTTCCAGAAGATGGCAACTCTTTATGTTTTATCTTATTCTTCTTGTTATCTGCTACTTTTATGCACCTCGATTGGAGGAAAATTATTAATGGAATATCATGCAGTTAGTGCCTGCAGTAGGTTGTAAAGCAAGTCAGGAATCACGGAAATAGTTAAATGTTAGAAGTTTGTTTAAGTTTTTATTCTCTTAATTCAAGATATTCAGCCTACTACATCAGTTCTAGCAATCTCCATACATCATGTCAAGCCAAGGATGGTGGGAGCCCTTTCTCTAATTCTGAAGTATTAGTTGTTAAGAAGTACACTACACATGGCTATTTATTCTTAACTTAATCAGCCAATTTCATGTTACCGATTATAGCTATATGGAAGTACCTTCTGCCATTGCGATGTGTACTTCCCAATACCACTGATTTTATAAGGTTGGAATGCAAACCTAAGTTGATAGATTCGAGATGTGTTTTGAAACATCACCAAGAACCCCACGCAAGCACCTCGAACCCTTGACCTTCGACAGGCCTTTCCAGCCGCTACATTAGATGGTCATTGCTTAGAGCATCCTTATCGTTTGGTGCTTCCATCCTTATCGTTTGGTGCTTCCATATAAATGTGCCCCACTTTTGGTTTTTTCCATACTGTTTATCTCTTTCCCCATCTAGTAACTAAAGAAATACACCAACTTACAACATTGGTATACCAAAAACGTGTTTTTCGTTGTTGAATGCGGAAGGTTACCAGTCCAAAGTTTCTATCTATGTTCATTGAACAAAACCTCACTCGTCCATCTTACTAGACTTATCTGGTGGATTTTGCGTACTTTTGGGCAATACATATTTAGATCATCCATGGTGAAAATTGCTGTATAAAAAGTGGGGGTGCTTCTCTCCTAATAGAAAAAGTGGAAATGGTGATTCGCCCTACATACAAGAGTGCTGTCGAAACAAATACGGGAAGCAAAATACGACACGACACAATAACAAGACTTGAACAGGGCATATATTTAATGGGTGAGGATTGAGTTTTATCATGTTCGTGTCATTTTCAGGTCAAATGAAAATGATAGAAATCATGTCGTGTTCTGGTGAGTCCATGTTGACCCATTGTCTTGACTCGTCTGACTCACGACTTTTTAACCTGTCGTGTTGACCCATCTAACTCGCGACCTATCAACCCACCATGTTGACCCGTATGACATGCAACCTACTAACTCCTCATGTTGACATTCTGACTACTGACACCAACACAACCCAATTTATCTATCTTAATGAAAAGGGTAGTTATCATAAACCATCCTTTATTCTTACTTATATAGGAGGATTTTTGAAAGACTGTCCTATATTAATGTAGGATGGTTACCAAAACCCTCTTGCAAATTTATAATAGTAATAATATAAGAGTTTTCAAAGAAACATCTTATATTACTATAACAATATAGGACAGTTTTGGAATAACTATCCTATATTCTTATAGAAATATAGGACAATTTTTAAAAATCATCCTATATTCTTATAGTAATATCGGATGGTTTTTCAAGAATCATCTTATATGAGATATAATATGAGATGATTTTAAACAACTGTCCTATATTGTACATCCTTCTAATCACTAATCATAACCAGTGTGTATATTTTTTTGTAAGTTTCTATTTGTTATGTGCACTCTTCCTGCAGTTATATCTTTCACAGTACATTAATTCAACAGTCATTATGAGACAAAATAACACATTCACTTCACTTTCAACAATCCACATTTAACTTCTCCATACACTTCACATTGAATTAAACTATAGAGAGCACACCCATACATGATACATTCACACTTCTCCATAGACAACCATATGTCTAGTTCAACACACCAACTTCCCCCTCATTGAAATAAAGAAAGCAAATAAAGAAAGCGCACATATACTTCAATCAAAAGAAAAATGGAAGACATCTATAGAAATGAGCTTATGTTTTGTATTTCATTTGAGTAAAAATGTTTACATTCAGTAACATGTTACATTAGTGAACTACAAATTAAAATTCATAATATGTTCTGTCCATGCCATTCTAATGTCATGTCGATCCAACTAGCGGTAACTCTTGCTTCCCAAATCCGCCTGCAAGAAATATATAATAAATTTGTTCAAACAAGCAATCTTGGATTCAATTAAGAAATGTAGAGAACTATAAGAATGATCAGTAATTGTCTTACCTTTCTCAATTGTCTCAGACCATTTATGCCATGCATTGCACATATATAATGGAAAACAATAGATTGTGAATAATATGATAGTTATCAAGTGCCTAGTTATTATAATGAATGAAATAATAAAGACAAACTTGTAGATCATTTCCATCCACTATCCTCAAATGTGTGCTCCACAAGAATTGAAAAATGCTGCATGCCCACCATGTACATCCAAAGCTAACAGCATCTAGTGGGACGTATAAACACAATAATTCAATTCTAAGTTTCAAATCTTAATCGATATAGATATTCATGTGTATGAAATGACATAATTTACCAACATATGTTATAACTTAACCGCTATTGTAGGAAATCAATAAGGCCTGCCCCTCATACAATGCAAGCGCCAAGGCATGATATCCTATGTTTGTTTCTACATGGGTAAAGGTCTAAGGATGACAGTAACGTCAAGGAATTTGTAAATGTCCTTAACATCTAATCTTTGCAATTTATCATGCAAAGACCTGCATTGGGTATATTATACTTCCCAATACCACTGATTTATAAGGTTGGAATGCAAGACTAAGTTGATAGATTTGAGGCAACTTTTGAAACATCACAACAAACCCCACTTGAGCAGCTTGAACCCTCGACCTTCAGTATGCCTTTCTAGCCACCACACTAGAAGGACTTTGCTTAGAGCACCCTTATCATTTGATGCTTTTATATAAATGTGCCCCACCTATGGGTTTTCTCATACAGTTTATCATTTTCCCCATCTAGTAACTAAAGAAATACACCAACTTACAACATTGGTACACCAAAAACATGTTTTTGGTTGTTGAATGCAAAAGGTTAGCAGTCCAAAGTTTCTATATATGTTCATTGACCAAAACCTCACTCGTCCATCTTACTAGACTTGTTTGGTGGATTTTACGTACTTTTGGGCAATATATATTTAGTGTTGAAGTAATCATATGACCGGTTTAGATCATCCATGGTGGAAATTACTGTATAAAAAGTGGGGGTGCTTCTCTCTCAATAGAAAAAGTGGAAATAGTGATTCGCCCTACATACAAGAGTGTTGTTGGAACAAACGAGGGAAGCCAAATACGACACGACACAATAACATGACTCAAACTAGGCACATATTTAACAGGTTAGGATTGAGTCTTATCATGTTCGTGTCATTTTTAGGTTAAATGTAAATGACAGAAATCATGTCGTGTTCAGGTCAGTCCATGTTGACCCATTGTCTTGACTTGTTTGACTCATGACTTATTAACCTGTCATGTTGAGCCATCTGACTCGTGACCTGTCTACTCGTCATGTTGCCTCATTTGACATGCAACCTGTTGCCCCTTCATGTTGATAGTCTGTCTACCAACAATAACAAAACCCAATTTATCTATCTTAATAAAAAAGGGTAGTTATCATAAACCATCCTTCATTCTTACTTATATAAGAGGATTTTTGAAAGATTGTGCTATACCAAACTAGGATGGTTACGAAAACCCTCTTGTAAATTTATAATAGTAATAATATAAGAGTTTTAAAAAACCGTCCTATATTACTATAACAATATAAGATGATTTTTGAGTAACTGTCCTATATTCTTATAGAAATATAGGACAATTTTGAAAAATCGTTCTATATTCTTATAGCAATATCAGATGGTTTTTCAAAAATCGTCTTATATGAGTTATAACATCAGATGATTTTGAATAACCGTCCTATATTGTACATCTTTCTAATCACTAATCATAACCAGTGTGTATAATTTTTTGTAAGTTTCTATTTGTTTTGTGCACTCTTCCTACAGTTATATCTTTCACAGTACATTAATTCAACAATCATTATGAGACAAAATAACACATTCACTGTAATGACCCCAATTTTTGTAATATTAAAAGCCCATAAAAAGTTCAGTTTTAAAGATAAGGGCATTTTGGTCATTTCGCTAGTTTCCTTGACTAAACCCAGGAGTTTGGTCTTAAAATTGGTGCCATTAGATGCGTCTCAGAAAAAGAAATCCAACGAGACCAAAATCACCCAAAACGAAGTTAAAATAAGCAAGATATGGCCCTTTGAAGTTCAGGGGCAAAACTGTAAATTTTATAAAAACGACCCCGTTTTGATAAGGGCACCCCTTCGTCTTCAAGCTCCTAGAGGCTTCTGGAACGGTGGTGTTTCAAGGAGAAACCACCCCCATTCTGGAGGTTTCTCCACCGCCATTCAAAGGCGGTCAGAACCCCTCCAGAACCCTCTTTAAAAGCCCTATAAATAGAGCTCTTAGGTGCCTCTAATGGCAGCCCAAAAGATGGGAGCAAACCCGTTGAGGAGCAGCGACCTAGAGGAGAAAACATGGAGAGAAAACCAGCCACGAAGCAGGTACGCACAAAGAATCCCCAAACCCATCTCACCCATAGTCCTAGGCTCAGTTTCCCTAGGTTTTTGCATGAAAAACCATGGAGAATAGGCCTCTAGGGAGCCACCAAGGACCCTGGGACGTCCCCAGGGCCGCACTGGTTCTTCAGGGACGAACCAGGGCATCCCAAGGACGCCCCGGTCCCCCAACGACGGAGACGGCCCGCTCCAGAGGAGACGCGTCGAACGCGTCTGAGAAGAAAACCAACGGGCGCGTTCGTGGACGCGCCCGCTAAAGAGGAAGACGGCTGAGAAGTCTCGCACGTCTAAAGACGCGCCCGCTGAGGCGCACGCTGCAGACGCACAGCGCACTAGCAGAGCGTCGTTTTTTTGGTTGTTAAGGAAGCTAGGGCGCATGACGCTGATGCGCAGTGCCCTTGCATTCCGACTTTTTGTCTTTAAGTACTCTATGTACATACAACATTAAAACACTTATAACCTAAGATCTAGAGCTCCGATTGAGGCACTGCAAAAGGCGTTGTGTCCATATTGACAACATAGACACATCCAAAACATAAAATCCCTGATCAAGGCCCAATCAAAGTATGGCATGACCCTTAGAATAGGATGGTGGCGCGTGACCACTAGAACTTTGGAAAACTGAGGATACCAAGGCCCAAGTAGGACCTCAGGACACCCATAGGCATAGGGATGGACCCCTAATGCCTAAGTAATAAGACCCAACTTCTCTAAACCCATCAAAGATAGGTTAAACTAACCTTGAGTCCCCAAACCATGTTCAGGAGTGTACGAGGACAAAGGGGTTAACGCGACCTCGTTAGGTAGGTGCTCTATCACTATTAGATTCTTTTAAAAGATCTATTATTGTTTTGAGAACATATGTTATAAGTATATGACTTGTTTAGCATGACTTGATTCAGCATGCATATGATAGACATTTTGTACATAGACATGTTTCGTAAAAGATTGCGTATACATTATGCACATATATGTTTTGTAAACAAGTGCATACATTGCATGATTTAAGTACTTGCAAAGATTGCATGTCCTTGAGGGTTGCCAAAAGACGCTGGAGTGCCGAGGGCCAGGTAGTTGTGAGGGACCCAAAGAGGACTGGTTTTGAACAGAGGTTTTTTGGCTTATTTGATCGTACATGATTTGGGCTTGTAAGCTCGTGGGTGCTATGCCGAGGGGTGTGGGTTAGCCACCCAGCCTCTACCACTATTAGGTGGATGGGTACCATGCCCAAAAAGGGCATGTCCCTGCTTCGACTGCATGTGGTACAGGGGGCTACCACTGGTGTCACGGCACTGGGTCGAAGTGTCATATGCCCTGCGGAGGGATATGATCCTGTGTCCCTAGGTACCCGGGGACCACACGGCGGTGAGGTCGTGGGTATAGTGGGACCCTATGGTTTCGTGGATTTATGTGCATTGCATATGGCATGATATAAGGTTGGTCGACCATACCATGATAGATATCCATGAGTTGGATTCCATGAAGCATCTGATGCATATCATGATGTTATGACATATTTTTATGATTATGATGTATGATACTTTCGACTTGGATTATGATATTTCTTTAAGTCATCAGTATTTAGGTTTGACAGTGGCTTTTAATATCGATATTGAACGTGATTATTCGTACAACATGCATATGTTTTTATGAGCACATGATTTTAAAGATCGCATGTATTATAAAACTAATAGTGATAGACTCCTACTAAGTATATTATATACTCACCCAATCCTTAACATTTTTCAGACATCAGTAAGTACTCAAGGACAGGATACGTCCAGGACAGCTTCACTCACAAAAAGAGGACATCTATGTTAGTGCTATGAGCAAGTGAATCCAAAAGGAAACAAATACAAATGTAAGTAAACTCTCAACCCTTTGGACATGTGTTTGTACTTAGTTACAATTAGGCTGTGCATTGTGACTGGAAAGACCTGGGTAAAAACATTTATGATTTCTGAAGTTTTTCAAAAACTACCTTAGTTGTTGTGAAAGCAAATGACACTCGGGGTTTTCAAAAATGAGTTTAAAACTAAAGGTTTTCCGCTGCATTGCATGGTTTTTATAAAAATGGTTTTCAAATAGGGATGCATCCCGCCTTAGGAAATTAGACATTGCATTTAAAAATGCATGAGAAAACCTAGATTGTCACATTCACTTTACTTCTTCTGTAGGCTACATTTACAATCATCGTGCACATTCACTTTCAACATTCCACATTTAACTTCTCCATACACTTCACATTGAATTAAACTAAAGAGAGCACGCCCATACATGATACATTCACACTTCTGCATAGACAACCATATGTCTAGTTCAACACACCAACTTCACCCTTATTGAAATAAAGAAAGCACACATATACTTCAATAAATAAATAAAAAGGAAGACAACCATAGAAATGAGCTTATATTTTGTATTTCATTTGAGTAAAAATGTTAATATTCAATAACATGTTACATAAGTGAACTCTAAATTAAAAGTTATAATATGTTCTGTCCATGCCATTCTAATGTCATCTAGATCCAACTAGCAGTTACTCTTGCTTCCCAAATCCACCTGCAAGAAATAAATAATAAATTAGTTCAAACATGCAATCTTGGATTCAATCAAGAAATGTAGAGAACTATAACAATGATCAGTAATTGTCTTACCTTTCTCAGTTGTGAGATTGTAAGTCCTTTGCAAATGAGGGTTCTCATATATCTGAGAGCATAATAACAACAATATTAATTAGATTGTTGTTTAGGGAACTTTACACAATGGCAATAGAAAAGGTCCAAATTGTAATAACCCCAATTTTTGTAATTGATTGAGAAAATGAATAAAGTTTGAGTTTCAGAAATTTTGGGCTAAAATATTGGGGTTATTTAGAATGTACTTCTTATAAAAGTATAATCACTAGATAAGACATGTATAATTAAAATTAAACTTAGCAAACCCTTCAGAATGACTGTAAGCACGACAAATTCTAAATTTGGATGAAAAATCCTTAATTTTCCTTATTTTTTGGACAAAAGGGTAAAATAGTAATTTTAGCCAAAAATAAAAATCTGAGACATCAAAATTTAGAATGTGCTGAGAAATATGAATCCAATGCCACTAAGTACGCTCAATTCCGAGATCATGGGAATAAACCCTAATTTTTTTATACATAAAGGGTAAAATGGTCTTTTTACACCATGTGGGGCCCACATGGGGCTCACAAGGGACCCAAAAATGAATCCTATGGCCAATCCACGTGAAATCATGGGTCAAACCCATACCAACTGGTCTTGGGGAAGAAAGTGGAGAATGGGAGAATCCAATGCTAAATTAATAACAAAAAATTAACCAACATCATGAAAGAAGACCCAAAATGCCTATAAATACACCCCTAAAAATCCTCTAAAAATGTTCATAAAAATACCACAAAATTTTCTTCATTTTCCCTACAAATTTAGACCTAGATGCATCCCCAAAAACCCAAAACTCTCAAGAGATCTCCCTCTTTTCATTTTTATCTTTCTCTCTCTAGATTGGAACAAGAGACCTAAATTCAATTAGGCATTCTGTTCCAGATCCAATATCACAAATCCCACCATCAAAAACTTCCTACCATACCTTAGCTACAAAATCCGCAAAGCAATTTCGAGATCCAACAGTTCAAACGACGGGAATCGCAAGAAAGGTGGATCTTGGGCCATCTCATCATCAAAAAGGGTATTCTTTTAAATTGGACCATATAACCTACATTTTTCGACAATCAGGTAGGTGAAACTACTTCCTGGACATTTTTATTATTGTTTTATGAAATTTCTACTTTATTGTAATTTTAATTGGGTGAAAAATGATAAAAATAAAGTAAATAATAGAACCTTCAATTTAGGATAATTGAGGTCTTAGATGAAAAATCTGACCTTGCCAATTGATCCAGAAGGGTCCAAAACCCCTAAGGTAAAATTTTCACAAATTTCTATTAAGTTTTGGGCCCTCAATTGGGAGGGGATAGATTGGACGGTCCACAACAAACTGTTCGATCTCCCGATCGGACCAACGTCCCTAGGACGGTGAGCGAGACGCACCCGAAAACGACGCATGCGAGACTGTTTCTGCGTGCACTGCGCATGCAACGTCGTCCCAAGCGGGACGACCGCCCATAGAGATCAGTCTCGAGTGGGCGCGTCCGACTCTCGTCCCAGTGATGGGCACGTGACGACGCCGACCTTCTACCTATTCCGTCCCATAGAAAATCTAGGCCATCCATTCCAATGGGCCCAAATCAAATCTAGGCCTTAGGAATGGACTGTGAACTTCCAGATCTAATTTCGGAGTCATATGAACTCCAAATTGAGATCAGAAAGAAGCTATGAAAAGCTTACAACCTCTATTTTCTCATGAAATGATAAAATGGAGAAAATATATAATAAAACTTTCTGTGTTTAGGAAACAGTTTCCAATTGCCAAGATATGAGATGATCATATCTTGGAAATATGTTTTAATAATGATATAATATTAAAATTAAGTTATATAAATGGTTTATTTGGATAGATCTAAGAGATATTAAAGGATTTACCCACTATGGTAGAAAAACCCTAAAATTTTCAAAGGGACCCACTTGATCAATAAGATCAAGTGTGATCAAATCCTTAGGATGAATGGAATGGATGTTGATATGATGAAATCCAAGGAGATCATGGATGGATTATGACAAAAACAAATCAATATGATCTTTGGACCTTAATAAAGAAAACCCCCTAAATATAGCTAAAACCCTTAATCAAAAGAAAAATATCTAAGATCTAATGGTTGGATCATAAGTAAAAGTTTCTAATAATCTTAATCTAATTAATTTACATGTCTTTTATTTGATAAAAGAATTGTAAATGTGATTTATGTTATAAATTAGGAAGCATGATAGTGTAATTATTAAATTTTACATGCTATGCTCTAAATGTTATTAGATTGTTATAATAGGCTAGAAATTTAATTATCTTAGGGCCAAGTTAGGTTGAATTTGAGATTTTAGCATGACTCTATGAGATTACTAGTAAAATTTCATATATTACATAACTTAGGATCATGTTAGTTTAAGTATGGTTTTATTCTATTAGGTTAAGTTACATTCATAGGGAGCATGTTAGTATAAATGTTTGTTAAATTTATATTGGAGTCATGCTTTAAAGTTTATGATTTAATTGTTGTCAAATTTTATTAGTAGATTCAAATGTTAAGTAGTTGTTGAGATATAATGAGCATAAGTCACCAAAATATAATCTAATTGGAAATTAGAGTTTCATGAACACATAAGAGGAAGGAATGACTTTGACATAACATTAGTATGGGCTATAGTTAGTAGGACAATATAAGGATTATCAAATCCTTAGCCCAAACTAGGAGAATAATAAACCCCATAAATGACATTGTAAATGTTCGTGGGCTTAATTAAAATCTATTAGAAAGACTACTTAGGGTCAACATGCTTATAGGAACCTTATGAAAGGTTGAGCTATGGTCACTCTAGTGAATGTTGAACATAGTGGTTAAGGGGGTTATCTAATAGAGCCTTGCTCTTCCCCTAACTTCCATTGACGTTTGTGAGGTCTAAATGCCTCACATGAGGATTGAAGTAACCACTTTGTGTTCACTCATTCAGCTAGTAAGCCTTAGCCAATTTGAAATAAGAGGAGCAGTTTAGACATAGGCTTAAATAAGTTACCTTCAACCAGCAAAGCATTAACTGGTTGAATAATAATAGTAAGAGCATAAAAGGTTAGTAATTTACCTAACTCTAATAAAAATTGTAAGTAAGATAAGGATGATCAAACAAGATCCATTAGATCTTGAATGATCAAGAACAATAAGAATAAGAATATTGTATTGTATTTAGTTTTCATGATTGTTAGTATGCATGTTATAGATCAAATCTAGTTCATTAGATTAGATAATCCAAACCCTTGATCAAAGATGATTCAAGGAAGAAAACCAAGATCATCCTTAGGGATGATCCAATAACTAAACTTAGATCAAAGAAGAACTAGATGATAGAAGATCTGGACCTTGATCTTTATCAACAAGTGTAGATTGTCAATCAATGGATCTATGAAAGATCAAGATCAAAGAGATGGACACACAAAGACTTAGAGATAGAAAAATACTTAGATATGAATGATCTAAAGATCATTCTAAACATCAGATCTAGTGATCAATAGGATTGTTCATAATTTATATATTCACAATATGTATGGATGTACAGATTACATACATCAGTCAGGATCATGGAAGATTTGGGAAAAGGGATCACTCCTTGAAGGTAGGAGGATTTGATGAATGTATTTACATGGGATATACATGATTGAACCAATGACTCTATGTTGGCAAGAGTAATGTTAATACTTGTATTAAATCCCTTGAAAACCTTATGATCCAACCAAACACATATAAGATGGTTAAGGACTAGACTATAAGTGAATAGGGAACTAGAAAATATTTCAGCCTTAAGTAAACAGACAGATGGTCTGATATGTGTGAAATCTATTTTACATACAAGCTTGGAGGCTTGTGAGTTTGTTTTAATAGGCATAAGCCTAGGGGGATGCTATGCTAGAGGAGTTATAAGGGTTTGGCCACCCGCTCCTTGAAATTTGATGATTTGATGATACCTTGCCCTATGAGAGGCTAAAAGTCGGGTGGGGCAATTATGGGAAGGCTACTACTGTGAAAGTCCTGTCCCCCCATAGGGGCAGTGACATAATATTTTTCACTGTAGTATCAGTGGTGAACAAGGCAGTTATCCGAGTGCGCTAGTACGGATCAGACTGCAGCATGGTAGCCCTTTGATTATTTTGCATTATGATGCATATGAGAATAGGCATAGTGAAATGTCTTATGTTTTAGCATAATGAAATGCTAGGTAATTGTATATTACCAATATTTCCCAAGAAGGGAAATTCCCAGTGTAGGGTTAGCTAAAATACTGAATTCTCTTAATGGAGAGAATTGATCAGCTTAGATGGGAATGATATTTGACTACCTTCATAAATTTAACTGATTTACCCATGTATAGTATGTATGTATATGAATGTACATAAATATAAAGTAAAGAGTAGAGACATGAATATGTTTAAGGATAATGAGATTATGAAGTATTGGAATTACATTGTCAATTATTTTGCTTCTTGAATCCCCTACCAACATTGCTTGCTGAGATTTTGTAAATGTTGTAATATCTCAAATACAGGAAAGGAGAGCTAGGAGCTCAAGACGATAGAAGACTTGAAGAGAATAATCTTCAAGGTATACCCTTGAAGACATGTATTTTGATTTGTTTGAGAGTGTTGTGTTGTAATGAGAGTTTCATTGTATGGTGAGCTTTGAGTTGGATTATGTAATTTGGACAAGTATTGTAATGGATTTGGATGTACTATGAACCATTGGATGGATTCTGGAATTCAATGAAAGTCTATTCCTTCAATGGAATTTTATCTTGTGCAAAATTCTACTTATGTTATATATGAAGTGATGACTTGGGTTTTATAAAACACGTTTTAAAGAAAAGAATTTTCGCTGCTTTGTTTGCAAAAAAATTTTACATGATCAAGGGCCCTGCCTTTTAAAATACATTACAAAACATGTTACAAAAACCCAAGTCATCACACAAATATCATGTGAAATACGTTTAGGGTATTAATTATAGTAAAGAACTAGTAAACCTTACCTTGACCTTTTCCCAATTGAATTTTATTAGGTGGTCAATACCTTCCAGCTTAGACCATTTATGCCATGCATTGCACATATATAATGGAAAACATTAGATTATGAATAATATGATAGTTATCAAGTGTCTAGTTATTATAATGAATGAAATAATAAAGACAGACTTGTTGATCATTTCCATCCACTATCCTCAAATGTGTGCTCCACAAGAATTGAAAAATGTTGCATGCCCACCATGTACATCCAAAGCTAACAGCATCCAGTGGGACCCATAAACACAATAATTCAACTGTAAGTTTCAAATCTTAATTCATATAGATATTCATGTGTATGAAATGACATAATTTAGCAACATATGTTATAACTTAACCGGTATTGTAGGAAATCAATAAGGCCTACCCCTCATACAATGCAAGAGCCAAGGCATGATATCCTCTATTTGTTTCTACATGGGTAAAGGTCTAAGGATGATAGTAGCGTCAAGGAATTTGTAAATGTCCTTGACCTCTAATCTTTGCAATTTATCATGCAAAGACCTGCATTGGGTATATTATAAGGTTGGAATGCAAGACTAAATTGATAGATTTGATACAAGTTTTGAAACATATCCACAAACCCCACATGAGCAGCTTGAACCCTCTACCTTCGACAGGCCTTTCTAGCCACCACACTAGAAGGACTTTCCTTAGAGCACCCTTATCATTCGGTGCTTTTATATAAATGTGCCCCACCTATGGCTTTTCTCATACTGTTTATCACTTTCCTCATCTAGTAATTAAAGAAATACACCAACTTACAACATTGGTATACCAAAAACGTGTTTTTGGTTGTTGAATGTAGAAGGTTACCAGTCCAAAGTTTCTATATATGTTCATTGACCAAAACCTCACTCGTCCATCTTACTAGACTTGTTTGGTGGATTTTATGTACTTTTGGGCAATATATATTTAGTGTTGAAGTAATCATATGACCGGTTTAGATCATCCATGGTGGAAATTGCTGTATAAAAAGTGGGGTTGCTTCTCTCTCAATAGAAAAAGTGGAAATGGTGATTCGCCCTACATACAAGAGTGATGTTGGAACAAACGGGGGAAGCAAAATACAACACGATACAATAACATGACTCAAACTAGGCACATATTTAACAGGTTAGGATTGAGTCTTATCATGTTCGTGTCATTTTTAGGTCAAATGTAAATGACAGAAATCATGTCGTGTTCAGGCGAGTCCATGTTGACCCATTATCTTAGCTTGTTTGACTCATGACTTATTAACTTGTCATGTTGACCCATCTAACTCATGACCTGTCTACTCGTCATGTTGACTCGTTTGACATGCAACTTGTTGCCCCTTCATGTTGACATTTTGACTACCAACAATAACACAACCCAATTTATCTATCTTGATAAAAAGGGTAGTTATCATAAACAATCCTTTATTCTTACTTATATAAGAGGATTTTTGAAAGATTGTGCTATATTAATGTAGGATGGTTATCAAAACCCTCTTGTAAATTTATAATAGTAATAATATAAGAGTTTTCAAAAACTGTCCTATATTACTATAACAATATAGGATGATTTTTGAATAACTGTCCTATATTCTTATAGAAATATAGGACAATTTTTAAAAATCGTTCTATATTCTTATAGCAATATCGGATGGTTTTTAAAAAATTGTCTTATATGAATTATAATATAAGATGATTTTGAATAACCGTCCTATATTGTACATCTTTCTAATCACTAATCATAACCAGTGTGTATAATTTTTTGTAAGTTTCTATTTGTTATCTGCACTCTTCCTGCAGTTATATCTTTCACAGTACATTAATTCAGCAGTCGTCATGAGACAAAATAACACATTCACTTTACTTCTTCCATAGGCTACATTTACAATCATCGTGCGCATTCACTTTCAACATTCCACATTTAACTTCTCCATACACTTCACATTGAATTAAACTAAAGAGAGCACACCCATACATGATACATTCATACTTCTCCATAGGCAACCATATGTCTAGTTCAACACACCAACTTCCCCCTTATTGAAATAAAGAAAGCACACATATACTTCAATCAAAAGAAAAATGGAAGACATCCTTGGAAATGAGCTTATATTTTGCATTTCATTTGAGTAAAAATGTTTGTATTCAATAACATGTTACATCAGTGAACTACAAATTAAAATTCGTAGTATGTTCTGTCCATGCCATTCTAATGTCATCTAGATCCAACTAGTAGCAACTCTTGCTTCCCAAATTCGCCTACAAGAAATAAATAATAAATTAGTTCAAACATGCAATCTTGGATTCAATCAAGAAATGTAGAGAACTATAACAATGATCAGTAATTGTCTTACCTTTCTTAGTTGTGAGATTGTAAATCCTCTACAAATGAGGGTTCTCATGTATCTGAGAGCATAACAATTAGATTGTTGTTTAGGGAACTACACACCAATGATAATAGAAAAGGTTGAAATATCATGTAGTAAAGAACTAGTAAACCTTACCTTGACCTTTTCCCAATTGAATTTTGTTAGATGGTCAATACCTTCCAGCTTAGACCATTTATGCCATGCATTGCACATATATAATGGAAAACATTAGATTATGAATAATATGATAGTTATCAAGTGTCTAGTTATTATAATGAATGAAATAATAAAGACAAACTTGTTGATCATTTCCATCCACTATCCTCAAATGTGTGCTCCACAAGAATTGAAAAATGTTGCATGCCCACAATGTACATCCAAAGCTAACAGCATCCAGTGGGACCTATAAACACAATAATTCAATTGTAAGTTTCAAATCTTAATCGATATAGATATTCATGTGTATGAAATAACATAATTTACCAACATATGTTATAACTTAACCGCTATTGTAGGAAATCAATAAGGCATGTCCCTCATACAATGCAAGAGCCAAGGCATGATATCCTCTATTTGTTTCTGCATGGGTAAAGGTCTAAGGATGACAGTAACATCAAGGAATTTGTAAATGTCCTTGACCTCTAATCTTTGCAATTTATCATGCAAAGACCTGAATTGGGTTAATATCAAATAATTATCATGTCTTATTGAAAAAACAAATAATGTCATTTGATTTTTAATAGAGTTATTACATGACAACCCAATATATATGACATTGTGCATAAATTCTAGTTGAGAGATATTGCATATGGTTAAGAGGTCATCCTTTAGGAGTGAAACCTCAACCATGTCATTGTTAGCACACTTGTCGATGATTTTCTTATCTTCATCCACTAGTCTATATAGTCCCCTCAAGAATGAGGGCATGTTAGTGGAACCTAAACTTGATCCCTACTTTGTGGATGTACATTTCTAAAAATCCGTAATGAATATGTGTGTGTGTGTGTGTGTGTGTGTGAGACGAGAGACAGAGAGATATAATTTTATCATACAAGTATATATAAGTACCTAGGAGGGCTGGGATGGGGCAATTGTAATGCCAAAATTTGTTGTTGTTGAGGGGGCAACCTCAATGATGCCTTCTGTTGCTTCTGTAGAGCTAACATGCTACAAAATATGAGAATATTAATCAATTTAGTAGAGGACTTAAAAAATGTAGATGAAAATGATGCTATGACCCCATATCAATACCTTGGATATTATTTGTTTGATATATTTCTCTAACGAAGTAACATGATATCCAATTGCACCCCAATAGTTTCAATATCATCCTCTTGTATCAAAAATGGTAGGGGACATTTGGTTGGATGGTGGTAGTAATGCACACATGCTTAATGTGTGGATGGATCAACTTGTCATGCAACATGATGGAATTCATGGAATGAACCTTGTATAGTGTTGCCACGTGACATAGTTCTCACCTGTATGTAGCTACAACATGCACTAATATAAAAGATTACTAAATAATTCAACAATGCAAAAGTAAGCATGTCAATACATACCTCAGTGATCAAGAAATCCCCTTCAAACACTTGCTCTGCCATGTCTTCTTGAGATGGACGAGTATAGCTATTGTTAGATTGGGGTCGAGGGACAATATCCATCCATATACTTATGTGACTCCAAAGGTCCTTATACAAATCATTCTTCACCTTCTTATATATCTACTGGAAGGTTTTCTCCTTCCATACTTCCAAGTCTTCTATAGATGTATTTTTTGATTTAGGAAAGAATTTAGAAGGAACCACATCACAATTTGGGACCCTTACTCAGCTAGGGTACTCATCCTTATTGCCCATAGCCCTATAAAGGATGTCCCCCTTTGTAGTATTTGTAACAACCATATATTTTATCCTAGTTTAAATTGAAAGTGAAGTGAAGAAATCAAATTTTGCTGAAATTGAAATTCTTAAAATTAAATTTATAAAAGAATTTGAATTTGACCTTGAAACATCAAAAATTAGAATGCACATGATGAGAGCTTTCCAATGACACAAATTTTGTCCAAAAAGGAAGTCGAGAACTAAAAATTCAAATTTTTTTACTAAATATCATAGGGGGCCAAATTGATAATGGCATCCCTCTCCATTGATGGGCCCCACACTACAACTAACTAGGAGGAGCTTGACCCGTGGAGCTCTACTCCTAGCTGCCTATCATGTAGGGAAGAGGCCAGCGAGCTCCATCATCTCCTCTCCTTTATTTCCCCTCTCTCACTCCATCTCTCATGCATTGCATATGCTACATTCTTCATCCACACTAGCTGCATGACTCCCTCTCTCTCTCACAAGGTATCCCTCTTACTAGAATAGTTCGTGTTGTTTTTTCTATCACTAACAACTGTCACTAGCACAAGTAGGAGTTCCATCATGCCCTTCTATATACCTCTCCTTTCCCTCTCCTCTCTCACTTTATCTCTCTCACCATCATCTCATCCCATCTCCGGCAATGACTAAAAAGCGAACTTAGGTTTCTATCAAATTTTCCTCTTTTTTGGCATTATATGTTGATGGAATTACTCCAAACTTCATAGAAGTGATAGTAAGGTCAAGATCTACAAGACCATTATTTTATTTTCTTAAAAAAACTACATTTTTAACACTACAATAGTCGCACCAATGGAATCCATTTTCAAGTCATTTTCTCCACCAATGGTGATCAAATTCTAGCAAGGACAATGGAAAAAATTATATGGATGGAATCCTCGCAGAATAATTTACACATCCATGTCAACGAATGCTCAATGGGAGATCATCTGAACATCAAATTTTTATCTAAACACAATACATGAATAGTGCTAGATCTACAAATCTATGCAATAAGTCAGTAGATCTATGAACGTAATGATGTGAACTGCATGTTAAAAATAATTTGGTTAGAAAAAATAAGTGATAATCTTGTTAAATGTATAAAACTTGATCGAATCATTAAATTGTAGATCTGATCACTCTAGTGCTTAGATCTATGTAATTTAGACCTAGAACATCGAATCTAATTGATCGATATGTGAAATTGGCTTTCTCAACACCCAAGGGTATTTGATTGAGGGTAAATGGAAGATAAGGAACAATTTCACAATTCAAATTAGATTTCATGTATAAATCCATGATCAAGAGATTAGATTATGATATTTATTTCATATTTCTCATATTAATGCTTGATTGATGATCAAAGCCATAATCTGTGATTTATAATTGTCAATCAACATACAAATTGACCCATAATTGATTCCAATGAATCTGAGCTATTAGATTGATGTGGGTAAATACTAAAATTCCTACGTTTTCACATTTATTGCACTTCTGCATGGTTTTGTTAAATACATGTACTTACTACCCATAAATTATAGTTGATGACTTATTTTGAGGTTGCAAATATAGTGAGACTCTTGATTAATTGTAAATGAGATTGTTTGGTGATAGAATCTTGATTTTTAGTTAAACATGAAATGATAACTATCAAGTGAATCACATCATATGCGTTAAATGTCCGTTGTCCTATAAATGGGGGAACCTCTATCAGGTTTTCTGTAAAAATAAAGGGATCTTATGATTATACTTAAAATAGTATGGTGCATAGCATGAGTTGATTTCTAATTAAATTTTGTGCATTATTTATATTTGATGTGCCATTCTCATTTAAATGAAAATTTTGTATTTTTAAACCATGATTAGGATCTGATTATGTGATCGTTGGGTGACTAATATGTCGTCGAGGGTACAATTGTACCTTGATTTTTCATGCATCGATTTGTCTAGGATTTATTTTAGACAGGAACATTCAGCTGATGGGCACTGTGATAGGAGGGTTATAGGGATGACCACCCACCTTTCGAAAGTTTATATTTCAACACCATGCCCAAGTGCCGAGATTATGAGTGTGGTATCATGGGTAGGTTACATTGCACAATTCGTTCTACTCCCATGCAAGACAGTGATAAGTCTCACATGATTGGTGTCAGTGTTTAATTAGGTGGTGTTCCATTATTGGGTTGTCGCCACAACGTAGTGATCCATGCATTCTTTTTGCTACAGTGTCCCACGATTGGGTAGTGGCTATAGTGTTACGGTGTCCCATTATAGTACAGTTGTTGTAGATTGATTTTTTTGTCACCATGGCTGTGATAGGGGCATGGATACCCTAGACATTAGGCATGACGAGCCTTAGATGATTTGAGAGTTGGCATATTTATATTTGCATCTTGAGAACTGATATGTTTGACATAAATTGACAAGGACTTTCCTATATGTGATTTAAATTGAGATTTTAGTACTTAACTAATTTATCATCGATTTTGTGCACATGTTTAATGAGTACTCTTTTGATATCAACATATCACGTTATTCTTACACTTATATTGTAGTTGGCTGAACTGTAACCTTTGATTGAATGTTTGAAAGTATGCAAATGATGTGTATTGTGAATTTATATTGATAAACCTTAGGAACCATATCTAAGGATATTTTACTATGTGCATGAGTGCATGAATGCAAATTTACATTAATTTATATTTGTGATCTTAGTTTAACCTCTTGAATATATTGTTCAATACTCATCCCACCAAATCTACAGATAAATGCAAGAAGAGAAAGGAAAGAGTGTTGAGACCAAGTGCTCCAAATAGTCAAAGAGAGAGTACTGACAATGTATGTATGATCAGTACATATTAAAAATAATGTGAGACAACTAAGTAGTTATGTAACTGTGATAATCAGTTTAGACATCTACAAATGTATTTAATGATTATTAGATTGTGGGCTATAATTGGAGAGAATTTTGGCAAATGATAGGTATTGACTTGTTATATTTGAATGTAAAAATGTTTGATTTCGGAACTCATGAATGTGTTTTGATCGGTCAAATGACACTTAAGATTTTCTTAAAAGTCTTTTCAAAGAAAAATGTTTTTGCTATTTGTTTTCTAAAAGAAATTTTAAAATAAGGATCTTGCATTTTATAAATAATTCTTAAAAGGTATTTGAAAAACATAGTTGGTATCAGAGCCTAGTTGTTCCTTTTACAGCTAGTCCTACATGTCAAGAGTTAGAAATAGATAATAAGTAAGAGGTAGTTGTTGGTGTGAGTTAAGAAAGTGACTCATATAGAAATATATCATGAAATGTAAAACAAATGCATCTTGGAAAAGAGACAATGGGGTCTACTTGTTCTTCCACTAATACCCCAAAAGAGGAGGCTCATATGGTAGAGTTTATAGCTCAATTGGTGTAGAACTTTAAATAGTATGTGTAGCAACAATAGGCCCAAGTTAAGACATCGTCTATACCGAACATTCCTACATCGAGCATTGGTGAGGGTAGTTTGGGATTTAGTGCTAGGAAGACATGTAAATTGCTTGAATGATTTCAGAGGATTGTTCCAACATTTTTTCAAAAAGTAGAAGCAGCAGAGGAATGGATATACCAGGTTAAGAAAGCATTTGAAGCTATGGAAATTCCAAAAAAGGAAAGGTGAAGATTACCACTTTTATCTTCACAAGATAGGCTGCTTTCTTGTGGAGGATAGTGGAAAGGAATTTTTTCCTCATCAAGTAACATTTTATGGGATGATTTTTGAAAGGTATTCTATGATAAATACTTCCCTCCCCATGTCCAAGCAAGAATGAAGATAATATTTCTAAATTTACAACAAGGAGATCTTATAGTCTTACACTACGAGAATAAGTTCATACAGTTGAGGAGGTTTGCACCAAATATTTGGACTTTAGATAAAAAAGCCATAGAATGATTTGTTCAAGGTTTAAGGACTAAGATTGTGGGGACACGACCTACTACCATAGCAAAAGTAGTGGAAATGGCTTCTATTTTTTAAGAGGAATACTTTCATAATCAAGCAGAGTGACAAGACAAGGAGAAATACAGTACTATTCCAAGATGCTCAAGCAGGGGTAAGTGCCCTTCTTTATCTTCTTAATGGGGGCCAAATAGACACCAAGGACCACAGGCTGCTAAGCAAAGCGAAGGGTTAGAAAGGAGACAATGTCCAAGATGTAAAGGTTATCATCCTGGTTCATTTTGCTCTAGACCACATTAGTAGAGACCACTAATATGATGTTATAGATGTGCTGAATAGGGACGCTTTATGAATGAGTGCCCCAGGAGACAAACAGGTAGTGGGCCCAAGACATAAAATGTACCTCAAAGTTAAGGTCGAGTGTTTTCTATCACTTCTAACCAGTAGGTGAATTAGTTAATAGTCATGAGTTTCTCCAAGATGTACTTATTAAGATAGTAGGGATGTAGTTGAAAGCCAATCTCATTTTACTCGATATGATGGATTTTGATGTTCTATTAGGAATGGCTTGGCTAGCCACAAATTGGGCAATAGTGGACTGTCGTAGGAAGAAGGTCATGTTCTGTGTACCCAGACAGTAATTTCATTCTAAGGGAGACTAGATACAAATGTTGTTTCTGTTAATTCAGCCATGAAAGCGGCCAAACATATCTCAAAAGGATGTTAAGATTTTTTGGCGAGTGTAGTAGCAATGGATACTAAACAACCTAAACTTGAGGAGTTAGAAGTTGTTAGAGAATTTTAAGATGTTTTCTCAAAGAACTTTCAAGATTACCTCCATTGAGAGAAATTGATTTTTCCATCGAACTTGTGCTGGGTACAGCTCCTATTTCTAAGGCACCGTATCGAATGGCTTTAACAAAATTGAAAACACAGTTGCAAGAGTTATTAAACAAAGGTTTTATCAGACCTAGTGTTTCACCTTGGGGAGCACCAATTCTTTTTATTAAAAAGAAATATGGATCCATGCGATTGTGTATTGATTATCGAATGTTTGAATAATGTTATAATAAAAAAACAAGTATCCCTTGCCTTAGATTAATTACCTCTTCGATCAGCTATAATCTACAACTATTTTCTCTAAGATTGATTTAAGGTGAGGATATCATCAATTGGGGATTAGAGAAGAAGATACTTCTCCAACAACATTTAGGACTAGTTATGGTCACTACAAATTCTTAGTTTTGCCATTTGAACTAACAAATGCACCAGCTATGTTTATGGACCTCATGAATCGGGACTTCATATCATATTTGGATAAATTTTTCATAGTGTTTGTAGTCAATATTTTGATTTACTCCACAAGCAAAGTAGATCGTAGAGAACACCTACATATTATATTAAGTACTCTTCCAACTCATTGATTATTTGCTAAATTTAGCAAGTGTTACTTTTGGTTAGAGCAAGTTAACTTATTGGGTCATGTTATTTTCAAAAGTGGAATTGTTGAGGAACCAACAAAAGTAGAGATAGTGATGAATTGGGAAAGACCTAAATCAGTGATACAAATTTGTAGTTTCCTTGGTTTGGTAGGATATTATCACAGATTCATCGAAGGGTTTTTATGTATAGCCTTACCATTAACTGCATTGACTAGAAAGGAGATACAATTTATTTGGAGTGATGAATGTAAAGCGATTTTCTAAGAATTAAAAAGGAGACTCACGTCTACACCAATTTTAGCATTTGCCTCAGAATATGGAGGATTTTTAGTCTTTTGTGATGCAACAAACAAAGGGCTAGGATGTGCACTAATGCAACATGATAAAATGATCGCTTACGCTTCTTGACAACTAAAAACACATGAGAAGAATTACCCTACTCATGATTTGGAGTTGGCAACAGTACTTTTTAGGTTAAAAATCTAAAGACATTACTTATATGGTGAGAAATTTGAAGTTTTCACAAATCATAATAGCCCCAATATATTTTCTCTAAACAAGATATTAATATTAGGTAAAGAAGATGGATGAAGTATTTAAAATATTATGACTTCTCCATTTAGTATCACCCAGGAAAGGCAATGTTGTGGCCGATGCATTGAGTTGGAAGACTCAGGTATTGTGTGACGACCCGGGTTTTTGAAAACATGATCTGTAAAGTATTTTGAAAGGCAGGGCCCTTAAGAGTGTAAAATTTTTTCGCAAAACAAAACAGCGGAAATTCTTTTCTTTAGAACTTGTTTTGAAAACCCAAGACATCACTTCATACATAACATAAGTACAATTTGTGTACAAAATAAAATTCCATTGAAGGAATATACCTTTATTAAACTCCAAGATCCATCTAGTGGTTCACAGTACAGCCAAATCTAGTACAATACTTGTCCAAATTACATAATCCAAAACTCAAGCTCACCATACAATAAAACTCTCAACAAAGAAAAAAATACATGTCTTCAAGGGTATACCTTGAAGATTATTCTCTTCAAGTTTTCTATAGTCTTCAGCTCCTAACTCTCCTTCCCTGGATCTGAGATATTGCAACAAGTACAATATCTCAGCAAGCAATGCTTGGTAGGGGATTCAAGAAACATAATAATTGACAATGTAATTCCAATACTTCATAATCTCATTATCCTTAAACATACTCTTTACTTTGTAAGTTATGTATATCTATATACATACATACCCTTCATGGGTAAATTAGTTAAATTTGTGAAAATAGTCAAATATCATTCCCAACTAAGTTGATCAATTCTCTTCATTTTGAGAATTTAGTATTACAGCTAATCTCATACTGGGAATTTCCCTTCTTGGGAAACATTGGTAATATACAATTACCTAGCATTTCATTATGATATAACATAAGGCATTTCACTATGCCTATTCCCATATGCATCATAGTGCAAAATAATCAGAAAGGTTGCTATGCTGCAATCTGATCCGTACTAGCGCGCTCAGATAACTGCCCTGTTCACCACTGATACCACGATGGAAAATATTATGTCACTACCCGTATGGGGGGGCAAGACTTTCACAGTGGTGGCCTTCCCATAATTGCCACCACCCGACTTTTAGCCTCTCATTGGGCAAGGTATCATCATATCATCAAATATCAAGGAGCGGGTGGCCAAACCCTCATAACTCCTCTAGCAATAGCATCCCCTAGGCTCATGCCTATTAAAACAAACTCACAAGCCTCCAAGCTTGTATGTAAAATAGATTTCATATATATCAGACCATATGTCTGTTTACTTAGGGCTGAAATATTTTCTAGTTCCCTATTCACTTATAGTTTAGTCCTTAACCATCTTATATGTGTTTGGTTGAATCATAAGGTTTTCAAGAGATTTACTACAAGTATTATCATTACTCTTGTCAACATAAGATCATGAGTACAATCATGAATATCTCATGTAAATGCATTCATCAAATCCTCCTACCTTTAAGGATTGATCTCTTTTCCCCAATCTTCCATGATCCTGACCGATGTATGTAATCTGGACATCCATACATATTGTCAATATATAAATTATGAACAATCCTATTGATCACTAGATCTGATGTTTAAAATGATCTTTAGATCATTCATATCTAAGTATTTTTCTATCTCTAAGTCTTTGTATGTTCATCTCCTTGATCTTGATCTTTCATAGATCCTTTGATTGACAATCTACACATGTTGATAAAGATTAAGGTCCTAGATCTTCTATCATCTAGTTCTTCTTTGATCGAAGTTCAGTTCTTGGATCATCCCTATGGAGGATGATCTTGGTTTTCTTCCTTGAATCACCTTTGATCAAGGGTTTGGATTATCTAATCTAATGAAATATAACAAGTATACTACTAAACATACATACTAAGTACAATATATTGTTCTTATTCTTATTGTTCTTGATCATCCAAGATCTAATGGATCTTATTTGATCATCCTTATCTTACTTACTGTTTTTATTAGGGTTAGGTAATTTACTAACCTTTTATGCTCTTATGATTATTATTCAACCAGTTAATGTGCTAGTTGAAGGTAACTTATTCAAGCTTAATTCTAGACTGCTCCTCTTATTTCCAATTGGCTAAGGCTTACTAGCTGAATGGGTGAATACAAAGTGATTACTTCAATCCTCATGTAAGGAGGCGTTTAGACCTCACAAACGTCAACAGAAGGTAGGAGAAGAGCGGGGCTCTATTAGATAACCCCTTTAACCACTATGTTCATCATCCACTAGAATGACCATAGCTCAACCTTTCATAAGGTTCCTATAAGCATGTTTACCCTAAGTACTCTTTCTAATGGATTTTAATTAAGTCCATGAATATTTATAATGTCATTCATGGGGTTTATTATTCTTTTCCTAATTTGGGCCAAGGATTTGATAATCCTTATATTGTCCTACTAACTATAGCCCTTACTAATTACGTCCAAAGTACTCCATTCTTATTTGTGTCATGAAACTCTACTTTCTCATTAGAATACATTTTTGATGTTTTATGCTCTTTATCTCATAACAAGTAAATCTACTACTAACATTCAATCATAAATGAATTATAAATTTAAAGCATAAAACTACCTAATTTAACATTCAATGAAAATGAGGCAAGGTACTTAAATTAAATCTAGCACCTTATGATAAGAATGAAATACATATCATACTAAACTCTAAATGTTATACTAGCATGCTTTATAGCATAATAATATAAAATGAAACTAATTACATTTACATTTTTAGAAACCTTTACTTATGATCCAACCATTTGATCTTAGATCTTTTCCTTTGATTAAGGATTTTAGTTAGATTTAGGGAATTTTCTCTATTAACGTCAAACGATCACATTGATCTATTTTTATCATAATCCATCCATGATTTCCTTGGATTTCATTATATAAACATTTATTCTTTCCATCCCAAGGATCTGATCACACTTGATCTCATTGATCAAGTGGGTCCCTTTGTATTTTTAAGGTTTTTCTTCCATAAAGGGTAGATCCCTTAATATATCTCATATCTATCCAATTTAAATATAGATTTACTTTATTTAAGTAGTATATCATTATTAAAACATGTTTCTAAGATCTGATCCTCTTAGATCTTGAAAATCTATGTAATTGGAATCTTATTTCTTTAATACAGAAATTTTTTACTGAATAACATGTTTTTTTTATTATTCCATAAGAAAATAGAGGTTTCAAGCTTTCCATAGCTTCTTTCCGATCTCAATTTGGAGTTTAGATGACTCCGAAATTGAATCGGGAAGTTTACAGTCTTCCTATGGCCTGTATTTGATCTGGGCCCAGGAACGGACGGGCCAGATCGTTCGAGCGGAAAACCAAACCAGGCGGACCTAGTCGGGCGCTTCCACTGTGCTGAAATGTCGAAGCGCCCACACGAGGCGTCCATGGAAGCGTGCGGGACATCGTCCGTCCGATCTAGAGATCGGACAGTCCGTTTGGACCGTCCAATCAATCCCTTCTCAATTGGGAGACCAAAACTGCTCAGATCTTTCTGAAACTTCTACCCTAGGGGTTTTGGACCATTCTGGATTGATTGGTGGAGTCATATTTTTCATCTGAGCACTCCATCATCATGAATTAAGGGTTATGTTGTTTATTTTATTTTTATCTTTTTATTACCAAAATTAATTACAATAAAATAAAAATTACATAAAAAATACTAAAAATCTATGAAAAGGATTTCCACTGACTTGATTGGAGAGAAAACCTCATTTATATGCCCAATTTAAAAAAATACCTTGTTGATGAAGATATAGCTTAAAATCCACCTTTCTTGCAAATACTGTGGTTTGAATCATTGGATCTTGAAATTTCTTTGGGGGTTTTGTAGAATAGATATGTTCAGAAGTTTTGGATGGTGAAATTGATCAAATTAGATCTGGAACAGAGTGCCTAATTGATTTTAGGTCTCTTGTTCCAATCTAAAAAGAAAAACAAGTTGAAAAGAGATCTAACTCTTGGAAATTTTGGGTTTTTGGGGAGGGATCTAGATCTAATTTTTCAAGGAGATTGAAGAGAATTTCGTGGGGATTTTATGAGAATTTTTGAAGGATTTTTGGGGTTGTATTTATAGGCATTTTGGGTCTTTTTCCATGATTATAATATGTTATTTTTTAATATAAAATGGCATGAAAGTCTTCAATGCTCCCATGCCTAATTTTTCTTCCCCATGACTAGCTGATCTTTGTTGACCCATGTTTCACATGGGCTGCTGATCAAATTGGTTGTTGGGGACGTGGTGGTCCTCATGTGGGCCCCATGTGGGCCCCACATGGTGTAAAAAGTCCTTTTTGCCCTTTATGCATAAAATTTTGGGTTTTATTCCCATGATCTCGGATTTGAGTGTACTTAGTGGAGTTGGATTCATATTTCTCAATACATTCTAAATTTTGATGTTTCATATTTTGATTTTTGAAATATTTTGATTTTTGGGTAAAATTACTATTTTACCCCTTTTGTCCAAAAAATGAAAAACTTTTTTGAGGATTTCTTATCCGAATTCGAAATTTGTCATGCTTACAGTCATTTTGAAGGGTTTGCTAAGTTTAATTTCAATTTTACATATCTTATGATTTGATTATACTTTTATAAAAAGAATATTTTAAATAACCCTAATATTTCAGCCCGAAATATCTGAAACTCAAACTTTATTGATTTTTCTCAATCAATTTACAAAACTTGGGGTTATTACATATTGATAGTAGGTATGCTCTCCAGAAAGTAAAAATTACTTCAGGATATAGTTGAATGCAAAATAGAAATTCAATACATGAGTAAAGGATCATTTATGGGCAATTTAACAATGAAATCTATTATAGTTGAGAAGGTTCTCCAGGCTCAAAAAGAAGACACATATCTACAAGCACTGATTAGTAAACTAGGGTTTACTTAGAGTTGAGACAGTGGTGGGCGATTTTGTGGAAGATTAGTAGTTCCATTGAATAAAAAGTTGAGAGAAGAAATCCTTTCGGAGGCACATCACTCATGGTATGTCTTTCATCCAAGATGAACCAAGATGTATCATGACTTGAAACTAAATTTTTGGTGGAATGGAATGAAAAAGGATGTAGAAGAATGTGTGTTGAGGTGTTTAATCTACCAATAGGTAAAGGATGAACAGCAGAGGCCAATAGGAATGTTATAGTCCTTAGATCTTCCTCAATGGAAATTGAACCACATCACCATGGACTTCATTAGTGGCCTGCCTAGGATGTCAAATGAACATGACATGATTTGGATGATTGTAGATCAACTGACAATGTTAGCTCATTTTCTCCCTATTCAATAGACGCAATCCTTAAACAGCTTGGCAAAGCTGTATATCAAATAGATCTTGAGTTACATAGCATACCTGTGACCATTATTTTATATAGAGCTAGCATATTTACTTCTAAGATTTGCAGGAGTGTATAGGAAGGAATAGGATCTTCCTTAAGTTTTAGTATAACATTCCACCCCCAGAAAGATGAACAATTAGAAAGAACAACTAGACATTAGAAGATATGTTGAGAGCTTGTGCAATAGAATGGAAAAAAAAAAATGGGATGAGAAACTTCCCCTCATTGAGTTTGCATACAATAATAGTTTTTATGCTAGCATTGGCATGGCACTATATGAAGCACTATATGGAAGGCTGTGTCATTCACCAAATTATTGGAATGAGGTTGGAAGAAAACAATTAATGAAGTCTAAATTAGTGGAACAATGTGCAGAGAAAACGAAAGACATTTGGAAACAACTTTAAGCTACTCAAAGTCTACAAAAGAGTTATGTAGACTGAAGGGAGAGATATTTAGAATTTGAGATTGGAGATCGTGTATTTCTGAAGGTCTCTCCTATAAAGGGAATTATGAGGTTTGGTGCTAAAGGAAAATTGAGTCCTCGATTTATTGGTCTGTTTGAAATTTTCAAGAGAATTGGACGGTAGCATATAGATTGGCATTGCCATTGTAGCTAGTAGATCTTCATGATGTATTTCATATTTTGATGTTGTGCAAGCATGTGCTTGACCCTTCTCATATACTTACACGTGTACCAATAGAGCTGCAACCTAATTTGACTTTTGAAGAAAAGGTTGCCTAGATTTTGGATCGAAAGGAACACACATTAAGAACGAAGACAATTCCATTGGTCAAAGTCCTATGACAACATCATTCTATTGAGGAGGCTAATTGGGAAACTAAAGATGAAATGAAGAGAATGCCCCCAAAATTATTTGAATAGCAATGTAAAAAGGTAATTTTTAGGATGAAATTTTTTCTGAGGGAAGAATGTAACAACCATATATTTTATCGGGGTTTAAATTGAAAGTAGAGTGAAAAAAAACAAATTTTGTTGAAATCAAAATCCTTAAATAAAATTTACAAAAGACTTCAAATTTGGCCTTAAAACCTCAAAAATTAGAATGTACACGACTAGAGCTTTCCAACAATAGTAATTTTGTACAAATCAAAGGTTGGGAATAGAAAAACC
Organism: Warburgia ugandensis; assembly: GCA_035236585.1. Taxonomy (NCBI): domain Eukaryota; kingdom Viridiplantae; phylum Streptophyta; class Magnoliopsida; order Canellales; family Canellaceae; genus Warburgia; species Warburgia ugandensis. The sequence goes on from CP141134.1 coordinate 40,276,881, forward strand.
TAGAATTTTACTAAATATCTAAGGGAGCCAAATTGATAATGAAAACCCCCACTCCACTGGTGGGCCCCATGCGACAGCTGACTAGGAGGAACTTGACGCATGGAGCTCTACTCCTAGCTGCCTTTCATGCAAGGAAGAGGCCAGGAAGCTCCACTGCTTCCTCTCCCTAATTTCCCCTCTCCCTCCATCTCTCTACATTGCATTTGCTACGTTCTTCATCCTCACCAGCTGCACCTCTCCCATTCTCACTAAGCATCCCTCTTACTATAATGATTTTTCCATCACTGGCGATTGTCACCAGCACAAGTAGGAGTTCCACCGCACCAGGCTATCTCCCTCTCCTCTCTCACTCTATCTCTCTCACCATTGTCTCCTCCCATCATTGGCAATGATAGAAAAACCAGCTTGGGTTTCCATCAATTTCTCCTCTTTTTTTGGCACTAAAGGTTGATGAAACCACTCCAAACTTCACAAAAGTGAAGGTAAGATCAAGATCTACAAAACTCATGTTTTATTATTCTGAAAAAAATTACATTTTTAACACTATAATAGTCATCGGTAGCGATTGTTTTTGAGTCATATTTTCTTTTGATGGTGACCAGATTCTGACACAAGTGGCCGGATTATAGTGAGGACAACATAGGAAAAATTATATGGATGGAATCCTAATAGAATGTATTATGCTCCTTGTCAATGAAAGCTTAATCAAAGATCATCTGACCGTTGAATTTTTTTATCTAAACATGGTACACAAATATTGCTAAATATACAAAACTGATAGTTGAAAACACTATTAGATAGTAGATCTATGAATCTAATGATATGAATTACATGTTAAAGACAATTTGAGCTAGAAACAATAAGTGAAAAGATTTTTAAATGTATAAAAGATTATTTGACCTTTAACTTGTAGATATAATTACTCTAGTACTTAGATCTATGTAATTTAGACTTGGAACATTAGATTTGACTGATTGATGTATGAAATTGACTTTCCTAACACCTAAAGGTATCTGTACTAAGGTTAAATTGTAGATTATGAGAAATCTGACCATTCAAATTAGAATTTTAATGTATAAATCCATGATCAAGAGATTAAATTATGATAGTTATTTCATATTTCTCATATTAATGGTTAATTGATGTTCAAAGCCATAATCTATGATTTATAATTGTCAATCAACATAAAAATTGACCAGTAATTGATTTCAATGAATCCAAGCCATTAGATTGAGGTGAGTAAATACTAAAATTGCTATGTTTTCACATTTATTGCACTTATGCATGGTTTTTTTAAATACATGTAATTACTAGCCTTAAATTGTAGTTGATGACTTATTTTGAGGCTGTAAATATAACATCCTTATAATTTAAATTATGTGAGACTCTTATATTAATTGTAAATGAGATTGTTAGGCCATTGATTCTTGATTTTTATTTAAACATGAAATTATGACTATAAGGAGAATCACATCATATGCATTAAATGTCCCTTGTCCTATACATAGGGCAACCTCTATTAGGTTTTCTATAAAAATAAAAGGATCTTATGATTATACTTAAAATAGTAGTGCATAGCATGAGTTGATTTTTAACTAAATTTTGTGCATTATTTATATTTGATGTCTTGTTCTCATTTAAATGAAAATTTTGTATTTTTAAACTACGGTTATGATCTGATTATGCGATCAAGGGGTGACTAATATGTCGTCAAGGATACAATTGTACCTTGTTTTTTCATGCATTAATTTGTCCAGAATTTATTTTAAACAAGAACTTTCACCTGGTGGACACTATGATAGCAGGGTTATAGGGATGACCACCCACCTTTCGAAAGTGGATATTTCAACACCAAGCCCATTGTAATAACCCCAATTTTTGTAAATTAATGGAGAAAATCAATAAAGTTTGAGTTTTCAAAAATTCTAGGTTGGAATTTTAGGTTATTGGAAATTCTCTTTTTTTTAGAGATTAAAACATGATTTAAAAATTAGAATTATGAATGTACTTGAAAATTGATCGACAAGACACTAAGCACGTTCACTTCTAGGTTAAAATGAAAAATCCCTAATTTTCTCTATTTTTATGAATAAAACAGTAAAATGATAATTTTACCCCATAACCAACATGTAGGACTTCAATATATAGAATGTACTAAAAAATATGATTCCAACTCCACTAAGTACGCTTGATTCATAGTTTGGGGGAATAAAACAAATTTTCTCCATAAAAGGGCAAAATGGTCTTTTCACACCTCTATGGGGCTCACAAGGGGCCCAAAAATGAATTCAATGGCCAAAAAACATGTAATGAGTGGTCAAACCACTACCAACTGATAATGGAGAAGGGGGTGGTTGTGGAGGATCCAATGCTAATTTAATATTCAAAATAATTAAAACATAATTATTACAAGTAATTATGAAAAATACAAAAATGCCTATAAATACCCCCCCCCCCCAAAAAAAAGTCTTCCAAAAATGTTCATAAAAATTATCACAAAACTATCTTTCTTCCCCTGAAAAACCAAATCCAAATGCTTTCCTAGACTTCCAAAATTGCCCAAAATCCCTCTTCTTACACTTTCTCTCTCTTCTCTCTAGATTAGAGCAAGAGACCTAAATTCAATTAGGCACTCTATTCCAAATCAAATCTCACCCATCCAACCATTCATATTGTCCTAGATCTCTTATCTACAAAACCCCTAAATAATTTCAAGATCTAACAGTGCAATCACTGGTAAATCACAAAACAAGTTATCAAGAGATCTTATCATCAACGGGATATTTCTTTAAAATTGGGCAACAAAACCTGAGTTTTTCTCCAATTAGGTAGTTGTAAACTCTTCCCATACTTATTTCATGCAGTTTATATATTTTTTATTTTTTCTAAAATTAATTTTAGGTTAAAAATTATTAAAATAAAGGACAAGAACACTTCATTTCTATACGATTGAAGGCTCAGATGGAAAATATAAGCTGTCCAATCAATCCAGAAGGGTCCAAAACCCCTAACATAGACTTTTCAAGGAATTTCATTAAGTTTTGAGCCTTTGATTTAAGAGGAATTGATTGTACAGTCCAAAATAGACTATCCGATCTTCTTTATAAGATCCAGCTCCTAGGATGCCGCAGTGGAACGTCGCATGGAAATGCAACCTATGGGAACATTTCCATGCATGCAATGCACATGAGGTGACATTCTGATGGAACGACATGTCAAGCGACACGGTCCTAGGCGATGTGTTCCCGTCTGCGTCACGGATGGACTCTCCACCCGACTTAATCAGGACCTTCCGTTCCACTCGGCCTAGATCAAATCTGGACCCTCAGAACAACTATGAACTTCAAAGTTCATTTACGGAGTCATCTGAACTCCAAATTAAGATCGGAAAGAAGATATGGAAAGCTTGTAATGTCTATTTTCATCTGAAATCATAAAATTGATATATAAAAAAATTCAAGAAACTTTCTATTTTTAGGAATTAAGCTTCTAATTTTCATGATCTTCAAGATCTGAGATGATCAAATCTTGGGGATCTAATGCAATAATGATATAATGAGTTGGGTTTTGATTTGGATATGATAACTCCAATTAGGGAGTGAATTGGGCCTAAAAGTTTCTTTAAGGCGTACCCATCAAGGTTGTGAGGAAGTGGTTGGATGCTAAACATATCCTTCTTAATATGATAAACTTTAACATCATCTTGGGGATGAATTGGCTAGTGACTCATTGAGCAATGGTGGATTGTAGCAAGAAGAATATCACCTTTTGTGCACCTGAGAGGTAGTGACGTCATTTCATGGGAGACAAGATGTCATAAGGGTTTGAGTCATTTCATCCATGAAAGTAGCATGACACATCTCAAATGGGTGTTAGGCCTTTCTAGCAAGCATGATTACGCTGGAGGCCAAGCAGCCCAAGTTGGACAAGCTGGTGATAGTTAGGAAATTCTAGGATGTCTTTCATGAGGAATTTCTTGTGCTACCACCTTGAAGTGAGATTGACTTCACCACTAAGCTTATGTTGGGCATAGCTCCTATCTCTATGATGTTGTATTATATGGCTCTAGCCAAGTCGAAAGAGTTAAAGAGCTAGTTGTAGGAATTGCTAGATAGGGGTTCATAGAACTAGTGGTTCTCCTTGGGGAGCACTAGTCCTCTTCGTCAAGAAGAAGGACATATTGATGCAATTGTGTGTTGATTAACAGATGCTTAATAGTGTCATGGTGAAGAACAAGTATCCCCTACCTCAGATCAATGACCTCTTTTATCAACTTCAATTAGTGACAGTCTTCTCTAAGATAGACTTCAGGTTAGGATACTACCAGTAGAGGATTCAAGAGGAAGACATATCCAAGATAGCATTTAGGACTTGTTATGATCATTATGAGTTCTTTGTGATGCCATTTAAGTTGATGAATGTGCCAACAATCCTTATGGATCTCATGAATTGGGTCTTTCAAGCTTACTTGGATAAGTTCATGTAACGACCCGGGTTTTCTCATGCACTTATAAATAAAAAATCTAAATTCCTAAGGCGGGATCCCTATTTGAAAAACAATGCAATGCAGCAGAAAAATATTTTATTTGAAATTCAATTTGAAAACCCCGAGTGTCATTTGCTTTCACAACAACCAAAGTAGTTTTTGAAAAACTTCAGAAATCATAAATGTTTTCCCCAGGTCTATCTAGTCACAACACACAGCCCAACTGTAAATAATTACAAATACATGTTCAAAGGGTTGAGAGTTTACTTACATGTATAATTGTCTCCTATTTGATTCACTTGCTCGTAGCACTAATATCTCCTGAGACATCTTCTATTTGTGAGTGGAACTATCCTGAAAAATGTTAAGGATAGGGTGAGTATATACTATACTCAGTAGGAGTTTATCACTACTAGTTTTGCAATGCATGCTATGTTTAAAATCATATGCTCTTTAAAACATGTGCATGTTCGAACAACCATGTTCAATACCGATATTACAAACCACTGTCGAATCGGAATACTGATGACTAAAGAATCGCATAATCCAAGTCGAAAGTATCATATATATATCATAAACATAATGATATGCATAATATGCTCAACTGAATCCAACTCATGGATATCTGGTACGGTCGACCAACCTCATGTCATGCCATATGCAATGCAAATAAATCCTCAAACCATAGGGTCCAACTATGCCCACGACCTCGCCGCCGTGTGGTCCCCGGGTACCTAAGGACACTCGGTCATAGCCTCAACGGGGCATATGACACGTCAACCCAGTGCCGTGACACCAGTGGGAGCCCCCTGTACCACATGCAGTCGACATAAGGACATTGCCTCTTTTTGGGCGTGGTACCCATCCACCTAATAGTGGTAGAGGCTGGAGGCCAACCCAAACCTCTCGGCATAACGCCCACGAGCTTATCAGCCCAAATCATATCAGATCAAACAAGTGAAAACCTCTTTTTTAAAACCTGTCCTCTTTGGGTCCCTCACAACTGCCTGGCCCTCACAATTGCCTACCCAGCATCTTTTGGGCACTCCAGCGTCTTTTGGTAACCCTCAAGGACATGCAATCTTTCAAAAACTCAATGCTCACAAATCATACAATGTATGCAATTGTTTGCAAAACATATCTATGCATAATGTATATGCAATTATTTGCAAAACATATCTATGCATAAACTATTTATCATAAGTACGCTGAGTTAAGTCATGCTAAACAAGTCATATACTTATACTAAAAACATGCATTCTCAAAACAATCATGGCTCTTTTAAAAAGTCTAGTAGCGATAGAGCACCTACCTCAAAGTCTCCTGGAGTCGCGTCCTTTATCACTTCAGCCCGTCCATGGGTCTCATTTATGAATGGATATAAGGAGTCCTTATTAATTTCATTCTATTTAGATATTAGATCACTAAATCTGCCTATTGGGTCCATGGTCCTTGCCTAATTCATTTGTCAGGCTAGATCCTATGGTGTGGATCTACTTTCCAATAGTTAAACTCTATAATTTATCCTCTAATCCTAACTTTAAAGTCTCATTAGGTCCGCATGCCCCAATTCCCAGGAAACCCGTGTATCCTAGTTGAACCGCGACCGCCTTACGTGCTTGCGCACCCAAAGGCCGTGCCAAGGACCGCGTTTTCCACGCGCACATGCATGCTCAAGTGACGCGCTATGACGCACATCATTGCACGGACACACCTTGTAGCATGGCGCGTCTCAGCTCCCAGGGCACCCCGTGCACCCTGGTCGAGCCAGGACCCGTGCCCCATGTCATGCACACCTGAAGGCCGCACCTGGGACAGTGTATGCACTGTCGTACATGCATCCCAAGTAGCGCGCTACAGCATGCGTCCCAGTCAACGTCCTGCAAATGCATCTTCCACGCAGGCGGGCCGCGTCTTGGTGCCCAGGACGCCCCGCGCATCCTGGACGAGTCAAAAGCCTGCCGCACGCTTGTGTGGCCGCGATGCTGGCCCCTAGGGGACGCGTCACTCATGTGCGTCATGGGGTACGTCTTGTGACAACAGGTTTTGGACGGGTTTCAGAGGAAACCCGTCTTCTCCGGTTTCCCCAGCATCTCCCTAGCTGGAAAACACCCAGATCCGGCGTGGATCTGGGAAGGGAAGACACAAAACTAAATAGGAAGGGGTGGGGGGCTTACCTAGGTGGTCTGGGAGAGTACCCATCACCGATGGGTGCACCTATTCTTCACCCTGAAGCCCCTGCTTGCTGGAAATCGTGAAGAGGAAAAGTGCACTGTTCTGGTGCGACCAGATGAAGAAAAGGGGAAAGAAGAGAGGGGAATGGGTAACTGGCAATGGCCGGCCTGACTCGGGCCTAGCCGTTGCCGAAAAACCCATGGAAACTGGGTTTGAGATGGGTTCTGGTTTTTCCGGAAACCCCAGTCTCAAACTGGCCGAAAAACTTGTGTTTTTGGGAGGGGGAAGATGGGGTATTTAATAAGTGATGTGAAGAGAATTTCAAGGAAAAAAATTTTCTAAGGGGGAGAAGGATATGACAACCCTAATTTTTTTAATTCCACTTCATATAATTTTTGAACATTTTTAAATTAAAATGAAATGTAAATTTTAAAATTCTACTTTTTAAGTTTCAAGGAAATGAATTTTTGAAAAACAAAAAATTAACTATTGAAACCTCAAAATTTGGAACATGCTCAAAAATAGCTTTGCAACTAGATTAAGAACATAAAAATTGGAGTTCAAACAAGAAAATTTGAATATTGCGAACAAAGGGCCCAAAATTAATAATGGCACCTGTTCCATTATTTTAATTTTTTTAAGGGAAGTCTCTCTCTCTCTCTCTCTCTCTCTCTCTCTCTCTCTCTCTCTCTCTCTCTCTCTCTCTCTCTCTCTCTCTCTCTCTCTCTCTCTCTCTCTCTCTCTCTTGTTTTCCTTTTATTTGACCACTAGATTTCCACCGGTAGTGAAGAGACAACAATGTCTCTCTTTGGTCAATCTATTTTTTTAAAGATCACTTCCTCTCTAAGACCCCCAATTTTCTCCAACGCAAGAGGGATTATATGATCTTTTTGTCATATCAGGATATGATGATGATTAGCAGTGATTTTTCATCAAGTTGATGACAAATCTAACTTTGATAGTCATATTTTCTTCTTCAGCGATAATAAACCACAAACCCTTCACTAGATATCATTTTTTACAAAGTGGATAAGCAAATAAGTGTTGGGATTTTCTGATTTCAGGTTTCAATCATCATTGAAAAGTAACTATGAGATCTTCAGTTTGCTTTAGCTAGATCTTCTTGACGATGATCAGCCAAAAAATGCAATTACAAATCCACCCCCAATAAGCACCCTTTTCTCTTCATCGACAATAGATCCTTCTCTAACCTACTTTTGCCGCAATCATAAACTAGCATCAATGACCCTTTTAGACACAGAAGTTGCAGTTCCAAGCTTCTCCCTCTCTGATTTGTACACTAGTGTTAGTTGGAACCAAACATGAATTCTCTGTATCTATCCTCTCGAATTTTACCTGCTGATCTTTGGTGGAAAAAGTACATCCAAGATATACACTAGTCAATCAGCAACCAAAATTTTATATTGGTAAGTTTTTTCTTTTTTCTCAATTATTTGTTGACTACAGTCAAAAGTGTAGATCTAGGATTTTGTCTCTCTTTCTCAATTTTTAGTGGCTGAACATGTCAATTTGTACTCCATATCCCAAACCTATTCTCAATTTGTGACAAGAGCAGTAGATCAATAAATTTTTTATGCCTTGCATGCTAATCAACATCCAAAAATTAGATAAGTGATTCATGTCCATTGATCAACATTCAAACTAATCACTATCTAATCTCGAAAGATTTGAACTAGCAAATCACAAGGAGGTGGTTCTAAGATTACTAAATTATCAATTGATTTGAAAAGCCCTACAATAATCAAGTTTTAGCTGGATTATATGCCTATTGAGATTAGTTTTAAATTTGATTATATGCCTTGTGATGGTTGGTTTTAGCTTGATCATATGCCTTATTGTGATTAGTTTTTAACTTCATTACATGCCCTATAGTGATCAGTTTTAGCTTGCTTACATGCCATATGGTGTTCAATTTTTAGCTTGATTGCATGCCCTGTGGTCAATTTTACCATGACCATATGCTCTCTCATGTGTTTTAGATTGATTTATACACCCCATTATGTTTGGTTTTTTATCAAGAATATATCTCCTCTCATGTTTGGTTTTGGCTTGATTGAAAATCCTATTAATGTTCAATTTTAGAATGATATTATGCCTTGTAATTGATGGGTTATGGATCTTCAATTTGTATTGAGTGCATGATTAGTATTTTGTTTTGTGATCTATTTCGTAGCTTGTATTTTGATTGCAATCTAGTTGTGTATATGATCAGTACATGACTAGTAAGTTGAATAGGGTACAGAGGTACTCGAGATTTATGATCTTTGTGTCATGGCAATTTTTCAACTGACATAAGATCATGGTTGGTAGAGATTCCATCTAAGATTTTTGCATGCATAACTTGACCAAAGTACGATGTTGGTCCATGATTTCTAAGGAGGCACCATGCCATAGGCACGATAAGGGCATTGACACCCTAGGCTGATATGGCATGATGATGCCTTGCATTGTAATGGTTTCAGATAAGTACTTGTGACTAGATGAAATGGCGGGTAATGTTGTATGACAAGTGCTTCAGATAGTCATGAGGCCTTTTGACAAAGGGTACCTCGACTTACAATGTGTTTTAACACCATATTACTATAGTTCGAAGAGCTTTTAAATCTTTGAATGCATTATATTCTTTAGAACTATTTGCAAACAACAAGGATTATCCTTTGTTTAGATACATTATGAATTTTTGTACTTATATTGTACATGGTTGGATTGAATGTGTTGTGGTATGTTGATTATGCTTTCTTGATCCACATTAAGACATGCATGTATTATTGTTAAAAAACCTTGCAGGCAACACCTAAGAATGTGCAATGGATACATGAGTGTGTGAATGTTTGTGTGCCACCAATAATATTTTTATAATCTCTATTCTTCCTACTAGGTATATCCATATAGTCACTATCCACACCACATATAAGCATAACAAGGAAAAAGGCATGGACGTCAAGTAAGTGTATATGAAGCAAATTAGGACCACATTGATGATGTACATTTTGCACGGATTATTCCTGTTTGTCTTATGGGTTTTGTTGGGGATTGTTACATATATGATTTTTTTTATTACCATTTTTTGGACATGTGTGTGTGTGTGTGTGTGTGTTTTGTAAATATTGGACTATTAACTATGACTAAACAATATTTTGGGAAATGGTAAATATGAATTGGCCTATTTTAAAATTTGAAACCTTTGATTTTTAAAACTAGCAAAAAATGTGTTTGATCAAAAAATATGACCCTTGGGGTTTTTGAAAAAAGTCTTTTCACAGAAAATGTTTTTGCTTATTTACTTTCAAAAGAAATTTTCAAAGCAGGGGCCCTGCCTCTCAAAGTTATTTTAGAAAAATCTTTTGAAAGCATGGGTCGCCATAGTCGCCCAAGGATTCTAATGTCTTTAGAATTCTTATCATTCAAGAACTATTGAGCCTTAAGAGTTTTAGTCATCTAAGAACTCTAATGTCTCCAGAATTGCAATTGGTTAGGAAGTCTTAGGCCATAGGTCTGTTATTTAAGAAAGGAGTCGTGGACCATAGGAGTTCAATTTGCTTCAAGAGTCATATAATTATAGGACTTTGATCCATTTTGGAGTCTTGAGTTGTAGGACTTGGATTAGGTTTAGAATCCTTTGGCAAAAAGATTTTGAATTGTTTTAAGAATTTTATAACTTTAGGATTCTAATTCAATTAAAGCAGTCTTGTGGTTGTAGGGCACTAAATTATTTTGGAAATATTATGACTTAAGAACTTTGGATCCCCTTTAGGTTGGGCAGCCCTAAAGTTTAGAAGAAAAAGAGAGAAGAAAGCTAGGTTCCTAGAGAATTGAGACCCTTAGGGAGAGAGAGGGAGTTAGGACTTCTAAGTGGACCCTCTTATCTACTTTTCTTTGCCTAAAAGAGTTTAAATTCTGATTTGAAATTAAAGTTCTTGCAAGAAAATTTACATCCTTCAAAAGACGAGAAGTTAGAAATAGGACTCTTACCTAGCACCACATTTCTTATTTTTCTCTCTCTCTTAAACAGATGAGATTTTAAGAGAGGAAAGAAAGAAAAATGGGGCCTCCATCTATAGTTAGGTTTCCCTTGATTTTAGGAAGGAAAACGTGTCTAAGAAGTGTTGGGAATATCTTGCTAAGGTAGGTTCATGTTCTTATTTTTACTCTCTAACTAATGTGGGCCCACAAATAGGTTATCCCCCTAACAAATCATAAAAGACTTTAGCATTCCCAATGGACTTATAACTCTCTAAGAAGAGTCCTTTATAAGGAAATACTTCAAAGAATTCTAAGTATGAGATAATCTCCCTGAGTGCCCTAAACTCTTTCAAATGCAGAGAAATTCTTCAAGAGGCCTGCTTTTATTAGTTGGTCCCACTTGTCTGGTCAAGGTGGGTCCCATTATGGGTTATCTAAAAAGGTTCTATAATTTAAGGGAGACTCCTAAGAGTCTTACTAAAGAAACCATCATAGGAAAGAGTCATTGGGATATTCACAAAAGATTTCCAACTTATTTCAAGGAAGGAGAGCCCCATGGGGGACGTATTTTTATTTAGGGAAATCAGGGGGTTTGAGAAAAGTACTACATCAACATAATTCATATTGTTAACAAATCTCTTTTAAGACAAAGTTGATACATGATGAACAAATTCACCAACAAATAAGATACAAACTTTTGAGGAACCCTAATTTCTTTCAAATGACAATTCTACTATGATATCAAGAAATTTCTTCTCATTGCCAACAAGTGTCTAGCACAATTGGTTGCAGACAACTAGGCATCTCCCTTGAAGTACCCTTGCTCGCAAGTTTGAGTAGCCACTTTTACATTTCAAAAGAAAATAAAAAAAATTGCTTCTCTACAACAAGACATATTCTGATTTTTCATTTGTTGAAACTTGTAAATATCATAGTAATTGTGCATTTGACCCTTCACCATGAAATAACACCATTCTCAATGTGAAGATGTTTCTTTATCTACATCTTTACAAACTGTTCCTTAAGAGGAATATAAATTATCTTCAATGTACTTTAAAGTGTGTACATTTTCTTTCTAGACGATGTGCAATTATTTCTAACCCTTAGAAATGCTGCTGTCATTCAAGCTTCCATCAAAGTAGTCTAGACTACAATTAATAGCTTACACTCTTTTCCATCTCCACAATACATTTACAATTAAGATGCAACTTTCTTCTCAATCTGCCATATACAAAAATGATTTACTATTCTTGAGAAGCTCACTTGTATGGCTTTCATTAAAGCCAACTCTATAGAAAATCACAAATCACCACCCAACACATCATTGAACTTATCCAAAGCATTGGTAGCCTTCTATTTCGTCACTCTACAAAAACCAAAACTTGTATCTAAGTTTGTTGTCCCAATAACAACCAATAATGATATCTTATATTTGTTGGTTTTGAATTTGAAATCCCTTACAAACACATTTGAATAGCTCTTGTTCATTGCTACTAAACGTTAATGACAGAAGACTAAATATTTCAAATGGCTTTCATCATAAAACTTGAGATTATGTTGGAAAATCATTTTTTTTTCCTTTTTAAGAAACTATGTTGGAAACCATTAGAAATAAGTTCATCTAATAGATGATGTGATGTGATTGTACACTAGAATCAACCATCTCTTTAACTTTAAAAACCTCATCTTGAAAAGTAATGTTTGTATGGATGATAAAAAAAATATGTTCAAAAGCTTCGTGATTGTGGTTGGAATGTTTACCCTAGGAGCCCATGAACCCTAAATATCTTCCACCTTCAATTTAAAGGAGACTACATATAACGTGAGAGCATTCCTCTTTGATTGCTAGACATTTGAGCATGCTTCATATATTTACCTTATCTATTTTAGCTGAGGATAATCCTTCTCTCTTGTGTTGACTTCTCAAAAGCTAATATCCTTGATCTTGGCAAAACTAAAAATGTGGTCAAAAGTGCTTCTTGATGCTATAAGTTTCTTACATGAGCTGGAAGCATTTTCTTGTTCTTAAGAGGTTCTTTATGAATTTGAATATTTGTTCATCTATGAGTACAATACCTTTGGTTTCTTCTTGTGGCAAAAAATGCAATTGTTGAATATTATTCAACAAATCTTATTTTCTAATTTCACTTGAGCTTTATGGCCTTTGATAATTTATCAAATCTTTTGAGGCTCATTTTAAGAGCTCAAATCCAATATATCAGCCATAAAATATAAGATGGAAGAAAAGGAGTAAGCATTACAAGAACCTGGGGCTCAGTAGAAATTGTATAAACATACATAACATATCCATTAGCATGTTCCATAACTATACAAAATCAGTCTTTCCTATGATACATGCATAGTGGAGAGACTAGAAGCAAAGTAATCACCTACAAAACAACGAATTAGCTAATGTTTCATCCAAATTTACAGATCATTGGACCAAGATTGATTATATGTCATCCAAGTAGTTGAACTCCATTGGAAAAAATCCACATTTACAAATAATTATACCAAGACTAATTATTGATTATATGCCATAAAAGTAGCTGAACTACATTGGAAGAAATTCACATTTGTCAATATTACAAGCAACACTAGAAAACCATTGGTACCATATTAAGAGTCACTACAAAGAGAACTTATGTTTCCAAAAGGATAGAAATTTAAACAAGATATAAATGGCTAGAAAAATAAGATGGCAACAATCATTAGGAAGTGCTCAACATTACTTGATCACTTAATGGAAGAAACACTAAGTACCGATCACATACACAAATTTAAATCCATGTGAAGCCAATCAATTAGTCTAAAAAACATAAGTAGAAGCACTTAATCTAATATTAAAAGTAGAAGCAATCAAAGAAACCAAAAGAAACAATAGGAAACTAGAAAATGAAAACCTCATACCAAAGAACCAAAAAATCACAATACGTTCTTTCTCCTTCACTAATTTTGAACCTTATCATCTAATTGTTCTTGACCCATCTTTTCTTCTTGGATTCATCACCTATGCTTTGTAGGGTAGATTTCCTCTTTCCATTCCTATTTGTTTTCTTCTTTTCATACCATTTTCTCATCTTTCTGTGCATTTCTATTATTTTAGGATTTAAATACAACTTTTTTAGTTTCTCAATTAATAAAGTTTCAAAACTCTCTCTCTCTCTCTCTCTCTCTCTCTCTCTCTCTCTCTCTCTCTCTCTCTCTATATATATATATATATATATATATATATATATATATAGGGAATGGTAATTTCAACAAGGAGCTACAGGTGTAAAGAGCAAGTGGCATTTGATTGGCTGGGAAAAAGTGCCCAACTGCCATTTCCTCTATCTTTTTCTGTTTTCTACTTTTTTTCAACTAATTAGATGTCACCTGTCCTTTGCACTTGCATGGCATAACTGAAATTACCGCTGCTTATGTGTGTGTGTGTGTAGATGATCTAGGCACCAAATCAATTATCCATGACATATACGATAATGCCCTTTTACTTTTTATCATCAAGTTGGTAGAACATTTATTGGAATCTGGATGGTTATTACTGCTAGGTTAATTCTCATCTCTAGATTTTCCCAATAAGTGGATGAATGAGGCAAGCCACATTCTGTACTCCATATCAGAGTATCAATGAACATGACTAGTGCTTTTTATGAGGCCGGTGTGACATTATAATACAACCAATGATAGATATTATTCTTCCTTCTAAAAGCTTAACCTAAAATCAGGCAAATCCAACAATTCTAGTGTCATGGTTTTGTGAGTGTGGTCCAAGAGTGAGTTTCAATCATGAAGGTCACGAGTTTGAGACTTCTCAAATGTGTGTGTGCGTGTATGTACATTGCTGCATGTGTGTGCTTGCACGTGCGTGTGTCTACCATTCACAAAAAAATAAAAATAAATAAATAAATAAATATTGAATGTCCCACTTAATGTATGCTTTTTTCATTGAATAAGAAGGTCATAACCTATGCAAAGTATTGGTTTATACTCCATAGAAAAAATATTGGATATAGGATTGAAAGGATCTAAAAACCTTTGGAGTTGTAACATGCAATTCTATTGGACGACTGCTACATGAATTACAGCGAGACCTTCCATGGAAGAGTGGGCGAACCACATTGTATGACAATGAAATGGGGCACTTGAGTTGAGCATTTCCCAAATGAATGTAGCATTTATTTCTAAAAGGTATGTCTACCTTACAAAACAATGAAATAGATGATAAACAAAGAAATGATATTTTTGACTTTTAGGAGTACAAGCAAGCTGTCTCTAACCATCTCTTTCATCACTAAGGGGGGTTTACTTAACTATGTTTCTTGGTTATTTCTAAGATATCATGTGGCATCTCAAATGTGCAACTTATTTAACAATAATATCTTTGGATATAAGATATCAAGTTTATTTAACTGTGATATTTTGAGCATATCATCATCATCATCATCATCATCAAGACCTTATCCCAATTAGGGGTCGGCCACATGAATCTTATTCCTCCATTCCACTATATTAGATACCATGGCTTCATTTAGTCCTAAAGTTTTTAAATCTTTCCTCACCACTTCTATCCACGTTCTTTTGAGCCTTCCCCTTGCCATTCCACTCTAATCTTCTACCATGCTTTAAAACGCATTCATTTTTCTTTAATAGCTTTTTGCACTGTTTCATTCCACCACCATGTTTCCTTTATTAATAGCCTTTTACCTTTAGATACTCTTAAGACATCTTTTGCTACTTTCTTAATGGACTCAGCCATATTATTCCACATGGTATTTACTTCTGTTTCATAGTTCCAATTTCCTTCTACCATCAACTTATTTTTGAATGAGGTTATTTTCTCTCCTTTTAAGTTCCACCACTTAGTTTTTGGATGTGTATTAAGTTCAGTTCTTTTACTCCATCGTTTGATATGAATATCCATAACCATTAACCTATGTTGTGAGGTTAAACTCTCATCGGGTATCACCTTACAATCCATACATATAGATCGTTCATTATTCTTAAGTAGAAAAAAGTCTATTTAGCTTTTATGAAGTCCACTTTTAAAGGTTATTAAGTGTTCATCCCTCTTCTTAAAGAGTGTATTTGCAATGGATAGGTTATATGACAAAGCAAAATCGAGGATATTCTCCCCCATCTCATTTCGTTCACCTATACCATACCCTCCGTGTATTCTATCATATCCTTCCTTATCTTTTCCTACATGGTCATTTAAGTCTGCTCCTATAAATATCCCTCAGTGTTGGGAATTTCTTGCATGAGTCCCTCCATATCTTCCCAAAACTGCCTCTTAATTATAACTTGTAACCCTACTTGTGGTGCATATGCACTTATAATATTTATAATCTGCTCTCCTAGAATTATTTTTATTATTATAATTCTATCACTGATTCTTTTAACGTCCACAACTTTATCCTTTAATTCCTTATCCACTATTATTCCTACGCCATTTCTATTATTTTTCTTTCCTACGTACTATAATTTATACCCATCTATTTCTCTAGCTTTAGCCCCTTTCCACTTGGTTTCTTGGATACAAGCGATGTTGACTCTCCTACATTTCATCGTATCTACTAACTCCAAACTCTTACCTGTCAGTGTCCCTATATTCCATGTAGCGATGCGAATCTTATGTTTTGGAGATGCCCTATTTACTATCGCCTTTCTCGACCTCCATGGTATGAACCCATGTCCACTTTTCACTACACCTAGGTTCTAATGCAGCGCGTCGCTTCCAAGGGGATGCTCTAGCAGCCCTTGCCCATTTTCCACTATGCTCGGGATCCAATGTAGCACGTCGCTTCTAGGAGAACGCCCTAGCAACCCTTGCCTATTTTTCACCGCATCCGGGATCCGATGCAGCGCATCGCTTATGGGGAACGCCCTAGCTTGAGCGAATGTCAGTTTTCGATTCATGTCATGTTGGGGTTGCCATAGTTTTAAAAAAGTTGAAGATGATTTTCATTAAAATCATTAAAATCATCTTCAGCTTCACCCTTGCCAGCTGGCTACCTGGTGCAAGGGTGGCCATATTTTAAGAAGCTAAAGATAATTTTTATTTTTTCCTCACAAACTAATATATAAACGCATATTTATTTGTAAGAAAGAAATAATAGAATCATCTTCAGGTTTCCCCTTGCCGGCTGGCTACCTGACACAAGGGTTGCCATCTTTTAAGAAGCTGGAGATGATTTTAATTTCTTCCTCACAAACTAATATACAAATGCATATTCATTTGTAAGAAAGAAATAATAGAATCATCTTCAACTTCCCCCTTGCCGGCTGGCACCTAACGCAAGACCCTCCTTTTTATCCGGGCTTGGGACCAGCATTGGCAGAGTTGATATTCTGAGCATATGTGAGATATTAAGTTTATTTAGCTGTGATATCTTGGATATATGTGAGGTATCAGATTTATTTAATATTATAACAATTGATATATTTGGTGTTATCATATATATATTAATTCCTCTTTACAGTATAAATTTTGATCATTTTTAGAGAGAGAAAAATCAACTTCCAACTATTATTTTTTATTTTTTAGAAAAATAGAAATAAACTTCGATTTCTTCACTCTCTCCTCATTCCCAAAAAAGCTCTTCATTCTCCACCTCTCTCTCTCTCTCTCTCCAAAGTCACCTTCATTCATTTCCCCCTCCAGTTTGTCGTCTGCCAATGTAATAACCCAAATAATTAAATAATAAGAGAGGGTAAATTGGTAAATACGCTCAAGCCTACAAGGCATGGGACCCACGATGAGGCTATAAAAGCCTGCCCTGCCTTTTTGCACGGCCAAACTATTCATCTCGGGTTCTGTGTTGACGACGCAAGGCAACGACGTGGAACTCCCCTAGCAGGTGCACGTAGTGACGATCTGACCACGGTAGGCCACCCTCCACCATTTCCCTTTCTTTTCTTATAGTTTCCGTCACTTAAACGCCAAAAAACTGTGTGGATTGCCATTTTTCGGTGAAATAGTAGGCGTTATTATTCTTGTTAAAATAAACCGATGAAACGGCATCAGATCATGATCTGAACCGTTCATCTTGTGCATTGTAACAGGAAGAACAAACCCATGAAATTTCATGGTGATCAGACGGCTTGGGATGCCAAAAAACTCATAAAATAGCAGATGGAGAAATTTTAGGGATGTGACAAAAATCGTGTAAAAACACTAAATAATGACAGAGTTGGTTGAAAAGGTGAGTAAAAATGGAATCTAAGCAAAAAACTGAAATACCAAAATCGCACCATTTGGATACTTGAGCATCGTCGACGGCAACTGGAGTCCGGCCATCTTCTCAGGGGTTGGCAGCTGGCGGTGACACGCGTCACCCCTAACTCACGCCATGTAGGTGCCACGCAGATGCCACACGTGTAGAGGGCATGCGCGAGACGCACGACGCCATGCTCAGGATGCACGATGTCACACGCACAGCAACCGCGCACCAGCGCACACTCGCACACAAGACAATGCACGAGCGAGCGCTAACAGTACGCGCGCACAGCGCGCTAGCGCATGTCTGAGCACACACGTGCACGAGGATGACGCACGCGCGCAGTGCGTCTATGCGCGCGCACATGAAGACAACGCACGTGTGCACAGCGCCAGCAGTACGCGTGCACACTTGCGACGCGTTATTTTTAGGGTCCTTTGATCCATCCATTTATAAAAGCATGATTTTTTGGAGCTATAGAGGTCCAAATCACGATCCGAAAGAGGTGTTGCGACTGTATCGACAACGCGGACCAAGATTTCAATTGAAAATTTAGATCCAAATTCCTTTTTAAGGGTTAAACTACTGAATGGTGTGAGATAATCTCAATCAGGCTAATCAATGGATGATCAGGCCTTAGATATTGATGGTATGCATCAAATGTGAGATAACCTAGGGGATTAGAGGGTTAAACATCATTGAATTACCAAATGATAGAGAATTTATAATGTAACAGGTACGTAAGAGCGCGCAACGTGATACATCCACACAATTGATTTGAGCACTTCATTTATTGAGGTAGGTAATTTCATTCAATTACTTTGTGATTTTAGTAACCATGAGTGGATTTTTAAAGTCTTGAGACATGTGTTTTATGTCTTCTCATACTCATAAATAGATCTCTATTTTCGTGTTGCATGACTTTTCAATTTGGTAATAACTATGTGTACATGGGCTTTGATCGTATTTATTGGGATTATTTATAGCGCCTTTACATGATTTATATCTTGTTGATGATTTATGACGGGTGCTTTCACCCAGTGAGTACTATGCTAGGAGGGTTGTAGGGTTGGCCACTCGCCCTCTGACTTTGTGATGATGATGATTAGACATTGCCATTGAGTGATACGGGGCCAGGTACATAGGTGGTGGTATCATGGGTAGTCCCTCCTACGGGTCCGTTCCTTCCCATGGGGACAGAGTAAGTCTCCCGTTTGAGTGTCAACGGGGAGCGGCAGTGGTTCAGATCCTTATGGGATTGCCACTGCAGCAGAGTAACCCATATGGTTATTGTGCATGCTCATATGACTTTATATATGGGGTGAACCGGGGCAAGCCAGGCCTAGGCCGTGAAAGACTCCAAGGAAGACTCCAAGGACTGATGCGGGCTCCACAGGAGGGACCAAAGTTAGTATGGGTACACATCACCGATGATTGAGTATATTTGAGCATTTTCGTATTGTTTTGATACAGTGTTTTGTTATTCATGATTGCATGTATATTGTCCTGTGAACATATACTAGCATGGTTTGGATGTACGTACCTTTGTATTTCAATCATGCCTTGCATGCCATCCTGATTTAACTCGATATCTGTTTTGTGAAAGTTTATAATTATGAGCGTTCGGTTATTTGACATGTTTTAGGTATATTTTCTTTATGAGAATTATATTGTAAATTTTGTTAAACTTTATTTGAGTGTAATCACGTACACAAGCATAGCTTGCTGAGGCATTGCTTTGTTTTGCAAGGCCTCAGATTTGGAACGTGATAACAAAAAGGGAAAGCAGGCGGAGTAGCGATGATTTGGAAAAAGACTGAAAGACCATCCATTTCATTTCCTTATTCGGATATAGATTAGAGTATGTTCCTTGGACTAGACTTTTGAGACTTTCTTAGGTGTGGATATATTTATATAGATTGTACTTATATTATAGTATGGAGGATGTTAAAGTTTAGATGAAAATATTGCGGTGATTATGGATAGAACCTGGTGACATTTGATTTGATTTATTATCGTCTTTAATTAGCCCATGTATTTATTGTTGTTTTGAATCGAGCATGCTCAGAGTATCAATGTTTTAATATTATTTATGATTATAGTTTTGAATGTAGTTGACCCTTGAGGTTTTTGCTTTTAGTCAATTTTTTTAAAGCTGCGCTAAAAAGTTCTATAATATAAAATTTAATTTTCAAGGATCCCATTTATTTTTCTTAAAATATATTATCATTTTTATATTTTTGAAGAAAAAGGTTATAAAAACCAGGGTGTCAAAGCCAACGTACCGCACCCAGCCGTTGTGGGCACCACCTAACCCTGTCACCAAACTCCCGTCTCTCTCTTCCCTCTTTTGCTCGCCACCAGCAATGGCCAAGTAGTCGGCCATCAGGCCCAACTCTCTCCTCCTTGTCCTTCTCTTTGATTCAATGCACAACGCAGCCGACAGGGCAGATCACTTGTCACTGATCTACCTGCGTCTGCATACAGGAAAACCCAACTAACGAATATCTTCAAAAATCCGTAAGAAAATCCTATGAAGTCCGCGAAAACCCATCGTGTGTTAAAAGCGCCTCTCTCTTTCTCTAACATTTCTTTGTTCTGCAAAACCCTCTCCATGATAAAAAATCACGTCTCCTTCGCCATTTCACCTCCCATTTCTATATCTACAAATCATTTCTAGTGGTCTGGAAGAAAATGTCTTCCTCTTCTGCTTCTTTGAAGATCTGTTTAATCCTAACTGTAAAGCGACGAAATCAGAGCGTTGGAGGTAGGAATGGAGATTATGGATGGGTGATTTGCTGAGCTCTGCGATCGTTGAGGGTATCTTGATCTTTCTCAACATTTTCTCGTTCCATTTGCTGTTTTTCTTCATGGTACTGCTTTTTTTTGGATATTCTCTGTTAGTTGTCGTAATTTGAAGTGATTTGGTCGTTTGAGGTTTGTTATTCGTGAAATTTTGGTGGTTGGAAGATCGAGTTGTTTTGATTAGAGTGGCTTTGTTGAGTTTAGTGGATTTTAGTAGTTGATTATCACGTAAAAGAGTGATTTTGTGGAGGTCTCTAGTTTAGAAGTTGTAATTTGAAGTGTTGTGGATGTTTGAGGATCGTTATTTGTGAAATTTTGGGGGTTGGAGTTGAGTTGGGTTGGACTGCCTTTACTGATTTCAGTGTATTGTAGTAGCTGATTATGTATTTTGACGTAGAAGTTAGATATTTATATAGTTTTCTGGTTTAGAAGTGGAGATGTAGTAATTTGAAGGGTTTCTTAATGCTTATGGATCTCTTTTGTGAAAATTTGGAGGTGGGACGGTGGAGTTATGTTGACTGGACTGGTTTGTTTAATGTATTGTGGTTTAGTTAGCTGACTAGATATAATTTGACGAAGATGAATGTTCTTTAAGGGCGTCGAGGGTGAGTTTTGAAGAAGAAATGTAGCTGTAACCATCGATATTCGGATACTAGTGGATTGGTTTTCCTTGTTGGATTTTCCTTTTTTTGGGTATTTTGTTTGTTGCAAGATTGAAGAATTGTTGCTCTGTTTTTTGGCATTTCTTGTGTTTTTCGGCGCATCTCCATGCTTGTGACACATGCGGGTGTGGTTGCGGATCAACTGGGATGCAGCTGTGTATTGGGAACCGAAACGCAACCTAGTGTGTTATGGCTGCCAAGACGCACCGATGTGTTCCAAAAAGTGCATCCCTTTCCGATGCATCCTGGTAGCCCCATCTTGACACGTTTTGATCCAGAATTTAAATCTGGACTGTTTAAAAAATCTAAAACAAAAAAAAAATTAAATTCAGAGGGCTATACAAGCTCGATTTGTGGTTAGAAAAGTCTATTGGATTTGTATTGATGACACAAACCTAATTATACAATAAAAATTAGGATCAGAGGACATTTTTAACTGATTATCACCTAGAACTACAAAAAATTAATAAATTTATAAGATTAAAGATTATCAGAACCCAAGAAGTAATCAATCACAATTAGATCTAACCATTCATCATCATCTAGCCCATGATCTATCATCTAATGTCCAATTTGTGATTAAATCAATGAACTTCCACATGATCCAACCTTTAATCAATCACCAAAACTCAGATATGTGACCCATCTAACCTTTCCATCATGATTGAACTGTTAATTGACCACTAGATGCTAGATCTACAATCAATCCATCCTTTTAAGATGATCTACCTATGATCAACTACCTAACACCATGATCAACCATCAATTTGAGTTTCCATTTAGATTTAATCATAGGTCTAGCACTTGATATGATCCATTCATTCTTGAATTTTGATCAAAGGCGACTAAACCTGATCAAGCCACATCAAACACAACGTCATACATGGATTTAAGTGATCAGAGGTAAGACCGCTATTGAGTCTTATTTAAATTAATTAAATTTTTATTTTTATCTTATGCCTAATAAATTATAAAAAATTTAGAAAAATAAACAAGACTAGAATACATTAAACCTTAATAAGAACAATTGAACTATTTATGTTAGTATTTAGATTAATCTACTAGTTAGATTGTTCTAATGACCTTAGGTTTGAAGATGTGATATCAGGATGACTTGAAGCTATAGATTTGACCGATCAAGATTCAACCTGACCATCAGATCAATAGATCAAACATTTATATATGAAATAAACAATCTACATGTCAAAGATTAATAGGAATTGAAGACAATTAGATGATCTAAACCATTGATCATTAAGTAATGGACAAGATTTGACATTATAACAAAAATAAAAATGAATACATGTGATCAGAAATTGGTAAAAGTAGAATCACCATGTTAATGGTGATCAAAGACTAAATAAGTCATAATTAAGAAATCGTAAGTTAAATGACATTGTAATGTACATGTGTTGACAGAGACACTAATTAGTGCAAACTAAGCTTATTGAGCATTTCGAGGATTGGGATAACTGTGTTTGAGGTAGGTAGTTTTAACATCTATTTGCCATTGGAATTTTGAGCATGTTATCATCTTTATTAATATATGTGATTCCAAATAATCAAATTATTTAATTATCATGTTTTTCATTTGAGACTACTTAACTATTATAAAATTGATATTTTATCATGTTGCATTATTTTAGCTTTAAAAAAATGCAATGTTTGCAAATGAGACATGTGATTATGAATATGTACTTTCATAACCATGATGCATAATTTTATATAAAAAATAAAAATAATATTGCTCATTCTATTACACGTAGTTGTGTGTTTTTAAAAGAAATGATTATACTTGAAATTTGCATCTGTCCCATGCTTTGGATGAGTTTAGGAAATGTATGATTTTGCATAAGATATTATGATATATGATTTAATGACATTTGGATTGAGATATATGTTTGCTTAGGCTAATGAGCCTAATGGGCACTATGCTAAGAGGTTGTACACGTTTGGCCTCCCGGCCTTTAACCACTCAAGGTGCTAAGTATCTGAGCCCAAAAAGGCGCCTTTTTTCTTGATTGATATGGTAGGGAAATGACTATTGGAGGTGTTGACGACATCCTTTTTGAGACATATCCACAATCGCAGTGGAGGTTGTAGTGGCTAGTCTCTAGATACCGAAGACACACAATTCAGTTAGTTGGTTGTGAGCATAGTCTACCATGAGATTTCTATTTTCTAATCCCACATAAATGGTCTTTAGATGAGTACTGATGACCAACCGACTAATATGTTTGCCGGGGATGCATATATGCATGTGATGATGATGATGATGATGATGATGTTGTCGGTTTGAGATTGTCGACGTTCACAGTTTGACTGATTACTACTTTAATATTTTGAAAATCTTATGCCAATTGATTTATCAAGTTAGATGACGGATCTTTCACATAATTTATAAATTATGCATTTATGTGATTTTGTGATATATTATATACTACAATTTATGTGAGATTACCATAAAGATCCAATCATTTGAAAAATATACATTTAAGGTTGTGCATATTTTACATTGATATTATCTGAAATGTTTTAGCATAAAATTATAAAATGAGATTTACATGTGGTTTCATCTACGTTTCCTATCTCTGATTAAATCATTATATTTTTTAGAATTGTAAGAAAAATGATTTGAGATATTGTTTAGAATTGGATTTCAAAATTGGTATAACAGATGTGAGACTACCTACACAAGCGCAAGCTTATTGAGATAATGTAAATTGTTTACAATATCTTAGGTCTTTGAAGAATTTGACTTGAGGCAGAGCAAATCGAGGTGGACACAAATATGGATAAAGACAGCAGTGTAACCTACTATGATCAATGTAAGTACATGGCTTATCATTTTTGGACATATATATGTAGTTATTGCAGTTGGACTATGAGTTGTGACTGGCTAGAAAAAATTTCCCTAGCTATTTTATTTCCTTGGGAGTAAATGACACTTGAGGTTTTCTAAATGAATTTAAAAGAAAAAGATTCTTTTGTTGCATTACATTGTTTTTTATAAAATTGTTTTCAAATAGGAATTGATCCCACATTAGAAATTAGTTTTCTATTTAAAAATACATATGAAAACCCGGGTCATTACATAATGTATCCTTTCCGAATTGGAAACTACTTGTTATACAAGCAAAAATCTAGGGGTCGCAAATCGTATTGGCAGGTCATGTCAAGATTGACCCATTAGAGAATATGAGTCAACACGACATTATTAATATTCATGTCAAAAACCTATGACTCGAATACAACCTGCTTCTTAAAGGAGTAGACACGACAAGACTCATGTAACATGATGACATTAATGAGTTGTGTTTGGGTGACACAACACAATTATGGAAATGATTCAAGTTCGGGTCACATGACACAACATGATTCCTTAACATGACTTGTTCATTAAACGAGTCAACGGGACACGACTCGATAACATGATAATTTGTGACATGTCACAACATAGAACAACCCATCTAACACGACACAATTTAGTATTAGTGAACCTGAACCATACTAATAAAATTCCTATAATATTTTATTTAGCAACTATCTTACTAATACATAAATAAAAACTTTGTAAAAGTAGAATAAATAAAAAATAGACTTTAAAAAAGGATACATACCAAACATAACAGATTAATACAAACTATTTAAAAAGAAAAGAAATGAGAAATGAAGACTAAAAAAATACAACCCAAAAATATAAACATACTAAACATCATACATGTCCCATTATACCATATAAGTTATGAAAAATATAGAAGTACAAATTAATGTAAATGAACTGTTCCAAACTTGTGCACTGTTACCTATGCTTGTAAATTTGTAATGTCTTCACTCTTCAGCGAGCTCATCTATACCATATGTGCCTACTCTAGTAAATAGCTGGTTGAGGTGCTCTTATAAGTTCCACCATTTGCAGGGCAGCTTTCTCAAGCATTCACGACTTAGCACCTCCTCTAAAAGAGCAATACCTTCATTATGCATGACAGGATGGGGTCAACTACTAACTTTGCTACTGGTATTCATCTTATATGGTCCTGGAAATGTGATCAAGAAAAAAAGTATTATTGCATATGCAGTTTTGAAAGATATATCTTGGTAAAATATGAACATGAAGTAGCACTGGATGATACTTACTGTCATTCCAAAATATGGCAAATGTTTGATACTTTCTCTCCATGATCTCTTTCTAAACTGAAGTTCAAGTTTAAGATACAAAGACTATTTCTAAGAAATGGAGGATTTGAATAAATATGATCATGAGTACCTCAAAAATAGAAGCAACACAATTTACACCACTAATAAGGTCCTAAAAGTGCATAATAGTATTCAAATGAATCAAATGACTAGTAACTGATTGGCGACTAACCAACACATGAGAGAAATCCACTTCCATCAATATCTCAAATAGCAAATTAATGTAAGTCATGAAAAGTATACAAGTACAAATGAATTAAAATGAATTGTTTC